>OW971946.1:19713385-20461813 GCA_943193695.1 Acrobasis suavella
CGGAGACTACAGAAGTGAAGCTAACGTTTCACGGCGCGCCGGCCGCTTGTGCAGCTGTCGTGTTTTGCTTACAAGTCTCATTATCATCATTTCAGCCGCATAACGTCCACTGCTGGACATAGGCTCTCATAAGGATTTCCAAAATGACCGATCAAGAGCGGTCGGAATCCAACGCTTTCCAGCGACTTTGGTCAGGATGTCTGACCACCTTGTAAGTGGGTGTCCTACGCTTCGCTTGCCAGTACGCGGTAATACGTCTAGGAAAACACATACATATAAATGTATTTTGATATTTTTTGTATGTAGAATACAAGTGGTTGCCATTACCAAAATATTTGTTACGTTTTTTAATTTATTAATGAGACTGTACTTTACAATGGTTGCGTGAAATATAGGCAGTAGAGTCCAGTTGCAAAGGTTTAGACTCGCGATAAGAATGGAAGCTTCGATACTGGAAGTCGTGTCTTAGAATTTTGAGGAATTTCATATATATGTGCGGCAGTAGTAGTGCGTGAAACAGTCTATAAAAAATCTGGGGTGTCGGTATTTTGTCCTGATACTGTTTAAGAAGTATTTTGAGATTTTTTAGGGAGACAAAAAGTTACTACCCATTACTAAACAAGTTTATTTACCAGAAAAATTAAAAAAATCCTCAGTCTGTCAAGAGCGCCATCTAGTGATGGATACATTTTATAATTGATATTTGTAGCGCTACCGCCATCTATTATTTGCTAGGAAAAACCCTTACTTTCAAGCGTTAAACCCCAAAAACTCAAACGGTTGAACCGATTTTCAACAAACATGCTAAGAACTACGGCAAGGGATCTTGCATTCACGTTAAAAAATCGAAATCTGTCAATTTGTTCGAGCGCTACGATGCAACAGACAGACATTAACTTCAAACTTAGAATACCCATTTTTTTGCGGGGGATTAAAATCAAAAAATAATGTTGCTAATGCCGGGGCTGCACTTGCACCTATCGTCACGAAGCTTCGTGCATCGTATTACATAATACTCGCAAATGTATCGGGTATCGTCCCAAATATTCGGGCTGCGTCTTCGTTATCGCGCGGGTGGCGGTACGTCAAAGGGTTTTAGCGCGCTAATTTTTCGCTCTGCGTGGTCAGACTAGCGTTGTTCATTTTGCATTTGTTATGCCTAGATGACGCCGTCTTGGATTATTGCACGATATTTCGTAAGAAATAACGAAGCCGCTAATATGACCATAGCTTTATCGCGATAACTTTTTAGTGTATAAAACGTACGAAGCTTCGCCGCGCATTGGGGACGATAGACGCAAGTGCGGACCTAGCATAAGAATGTAGGTCTGTTGATAGAGCTTATTGTATGCAGGTCTATTTCTGCACCCTCGCTGTGTTACGACTCCAGACAATGGCCTGGGAAGCGCTCCCACGCGGTACCTGTGTTCATTAGTGGACGCCGACCATTATTAATATTTCAAAACGGTATTTTGTGTCAAGAAATGCAGTGCGATTGTGGTTTTGGGCGCGAGGTGCGAGTGAAATCTCTAAGGATGTTCGTTCCGTTAAAATTCTTAAATTAATGTCGATGTAACGTCTGAAGTTGAATTCTCTAAAATACAATAGGGATTTGGACTAAGTAAAAATATATACTATATATTTTGCTAAGCAAAGTAGTAAAAATTCACAACAAGTCCAGCAGTGGACGTTATCCGGCTAAAGTTTGTGAAAGGGAGTGATTTACGTCACCTTTGGTAAATCGTAGCTGATCGTGACGTCACGCGAAATTTAAATGCGCAGTATCCTGGTTGTTTTGTGTAAGAAAAATATCGTATCATACATACCTTTTAATAACCATACTAATGAGCCAAAAAAAAATGTTTACAACGTATATATTACGTTAATCAACAAGTTTACATAAAAATTTATATTATTATAGACATTTGAATATAATAGATATTTATTAAATAATTAGTCCTTTGCGGCTCTTTTACACGTCAATAAATTTTAGTGTACATACTCAATACTCAATATTTTATTGCAAATTATAAAGTACATTAGATGTTACCAATACAATCTCTTGGACATAAAACAATGTCCAAGAGAGTTACACCAAAGAATCACTACTTTTTCTTTTCATCGTACTATCCTGTAAATAGCCCGCCAAGTGCGAGTCGGCCTCGCGCATGAAGGGTTGCGTTCCATTATCTTTGAAAAATTACGTGTGTTGTATGAGCCCCTCCTCAATATTTGTTTTATTCTGTTTTTATCATTTGTTGTTATAGCGGCAACAGAAATATATCTAATGTGATAATATCTACTGTCTAGCTATCGCAGTTCATGTGACACAGCCTGGTGAGAGACAGACATACGGACAGACGGACAGCGGAGTCTTAGTAATAAGATCCCGTTTTTACCCTTTCGGTACGGATCCCGAAAAATGATTTTTGAAAAATATTACTACTAAGATGACAGTGGCGTACCAACTTATATGAACTTCGACGAAGTTTATACGTTGTTCAATACTTTGACCTCTAACCTCGTCTGAGTTGTGGTGTGACGTAGGGTTGTAGGGAAAGAGACGAATATTAGTCAGTCAGTGGCTATCGTGGATTTACCACTTGTTTGATCGCCCGATAAGATTAGCCAAATTTATCGTTGCAAGTTCATCGAGACAGTATTACATCAATCTTAGACCTCAAATGTTTATTTATTTAAAACGAAAAAATAGATATAACGACGTGCCTCATCGTGAGAGACAGCTTTTTTAGCTTCCAACAAATAACAACTACTTAAAAGTAGTTTCAATTATTGTAGTTACATGAAAGTTTATTTCTACTACAGCTGATTACATGTAATTGTAATTTGTAATCAATAGTAGTTAACTACGCCAAACTCTGCTACCAGCAGGCGCGGTCGCAGCTTGAAATTTTGGAGGGGGTCACTCACTACACTAATAAAAAATTGGTATCTGGAATAAAATAAACATTATTGCGTAAAAACACCACTAGATGTCAGCAAACTATAAATTTATCGCTGTTAGGGGATAGCTGGAAATTTCCTTTTATT
Source organism: Acrobasis suavella (assembly GCA_943193695.1). Taxonomy (NCBI): domain Eukaryota; kingdom Metazoa; phylum Arthropoda; class Insecta; order Lepidoptera; family Pyralidae; genus Acrobasis; species Acrobasis suavella. The sequence continues at coordinate 19,716,437 of OW971946.1, forward strand.
ATTTGGCAAATTTTTGAGATTTTTCAATTTGACCTTAGATTTTGGGAGGGGGGGTCATGTCCCCTGTGACCCCCCCCCCCCTTCGAAACGCGCCAGGCAACCAGTGGAGTATGTTGCCAGCATTTTGAGCACGTTGCCTCGATGCGGTTCTAAATGAGTATTAAAACGTATAATAGTAAAACGAATCTTAAAATAAAAAAGAAATGTGGTGTCGTGGGACACCAGGTAGGAACGAAGTTCAAAAGTTCTTGTGTATACGACTGTCGCGCCTGCGCACGTCTCATTTAACGAGGTCATCCTTACGGTTTTACTATCACATTTTTTTCAGTTCGGTCGCGCAGCAAAATCCCTATCTCCTCCAAGCCTACCGTAAGGAACTTCGTTCCAATAAAAACTTAAGTATAAATAGAGTATAATACAAGTTTTTATTTTATTTTAAGATCCGTTTTAAGTTTTAAATATAGTTTAGTTAATACCAAATGATTTTTTATTCAATATGTTTATCATTCATAAAGACACCACTTTCATACGAGCCTGATAATAGTAATGAAATATTTGCCTAGGCTCTAGACTTAGGTATGTTTTTAAACAAATTTTAATAAACTTGCCAAAACAGTTGCCCTTTCGTGCTAACCCCCCATATCCTCACATGGCGTCACAGGCATGAGTAATTTGTCCAGACGACACCCAGACCTGATAATAAGCGTGTAGGACACACGGCCCCTATGCCGGCTCATGTCTGATATAATGATGTACGCAGTGCCATGGTCACGATTAATGTGTTTAAAAACAAATACGGCATATATTCAGAACTCAGGGAACGTTTGAAGGATCGCATTTTATTGATTGTAGTACAGTTTTCCAATATTCATTCGTCCGCCAAATCCTCGCGTTTCGACATCTGGCCGATCGTACGCTTTGTCTCCGCACGATTAGCCGACACCACAGTTCATTCTCCCACGGGTGTTTGCTGCATGGCAACGGCGGGGTAGAATACTATTGTCACTATCCCTTTCCTCTCCTACGTGTCGGAAAAGGTTAAGGTAGCAGTGGAAAGACAGCAGCGTTATCTGTCAACGTCTTCATATCATCTTCTGTGGTCACCTACCCGCGTACCTAGGGTGGTAATTAACGGAAAGATCCTTAATAGATGATAAATAATAAAATTATGAATATCCTAGCTCCCACCACTAGAAATAGACATAGTCCCCTTTTGTGCCTTGTTTTGCAAAAAGCAAATATGCTTAAATGCAATATAATTAATAGGCTGCACCGTACATATAATAGCTTTTGAGATATCAATCTATTCGAAAAAGTACATCTTCAGGAAAACTGCAATCCAGGTGATTGAGAGTGGCATGTAGGAATAACTAAATACTTTCAGTTATTTAAACAAATACACACACACACACATAAGTACATACACACACACACCTTTCTCCACCTATTAGATTAGATATAGGCATGTAGTCAAGTTTGTTGGTTGTATACTCTGTTTTCTATAATAAATAAATCCAATGAAATGATTAAAGCGCAACTTATAAAGGCTTATATATCTTACAATACGATTGATAGCCACAATCGGAAATCATTATCAATAGTTTATCATTATCTGTAAATTTAAATGAAGTGTAAAATGTCTGTCAGGAACTCAGGATCGTGGAAGCGGAGATCCTATAGTCTCTGTCTACCCCTATGCTTAACGAGCGTGTTATGGTCAAAGATTAAATTTAGGATCTAGACGTATCGGTATGTTCCATGACTTATTTTCGGCAAAATTTTTGACCTTCTAATAATATCAAATTACGTACCAGAAAAGCATAAAGTTTTTGATTCAGTAAAGTAATAAATATTTCATACTCGGCTCATTATCACTACTATTACATGTATTTGTTAATTAAACATAGAATTAGCGTTTGTAGTTTGCGACATAGGAAACAAGCAGGCACAATGCCCCCAGATCTAGACAGACAATGCTCTTGCGCAATCTGATGATGAGATACACAAGCTCCCAGATTTAATTGAAATTTCATGTTAGATTTGTCGTTCTGGAAAAGATAGACCTAAATCGAGGATCGCATCGAAGGCGGTAGATAATATCCGGCAATTTTTGGGCTCATGAATGTAAGGCATGGAAATATGTTTTTATCACTTCTTTAAAAACATCATGGGTAGAAAGGTGAGGCAAATAAGTAGGCAGAATATGCGTCATACAGGGAAGTCAAATAGGCAGCTGCAGCATGGAGAATATTCTACCGACTTGAAACAAATTTTAAAATACTTGTGTAAGTTGGATGACATTACAATAGTTTGAACTTAATGAGCTGTTATGATGATGGAGTCGGGAGATATTTGACAGAACTCTGTCATAAAATAACATAACCTCATTGAATAGGACTCGTTTGTCTCGACGAGCACTTTATGGAAGACGATGTCTAGGTTCTGATCTCGGAGACGGAAGGTGGTCGAAGGAACTCAGTGATAAAACGACGGAGCTCCATCGAGTTTGCGCTTATTTCATTTGTCGTAATGAATACTTTGGCCTTATAATAAAAACATGTAAAGTCAAGTACCAACATACCTGACCAGGCCCTCTACTTATATCTTGAATTTCCTCTTAAAGTAAAAATGATATTAACATGAAAATTTATATTCAGACAGATTTTAATTAAGTCTTTCTGAATATAAATTTTCATGTTAATATTATTTTTAGTTTAAGAGAAAATTGAAGATAAAAGTAGAGGGCCTGGTCAGGTACATTGGTACTTGACTGTACAAATATGTAATGTTTCCAAAAAAAAATATTTATGTAGGTATCCAAGAACCTCTCCTTATAATATTAATAAAACTCTTTGTACAATAAAAACTGATTTAAAAATACGCGTGAACTTTGCGAATTTAAAATATCTCTATGTGTGCTCCGCATTCGCTGTGAAGATGATCTCCCATGAGATTGTTTACCACGAGCCGACAGAACAGTAACCCGTTAAATCTATCAAACTACCCAAGCATCTATAATACGGACAGACGGACATGTGTTGGCGGTAATTAGCGATTATAATTATTATAATCGCTAATTACCGCCAACACATGTCCGTCTGTCCGTAGCGCCATCGCAACTGACATAAATAGCCCAGTTATCTGTGACTTATGTATGTCTATTTCGGGCTGTCTGAGACGAAGGTCGGTGATTGTACGATTCATTGAGTTCTTTCGTGTAAATGGGAAACGGAAGCTTTGTGTCTCGTGACGATCTGAGATAGAAGACATTTCTGTTGTTCTTTGTAGATAGTGATATCTGGTTTTCTGATTGAATTACATTTTTAAGTGGGCCTCAAAGAGATAATCGTAGCCGCTAGTGACAAGGGGTCTGGTTGCTCTTTCTTCGATGAATTAGAGTGTAAAATAGCTATAGAGGACACGTTCACGCATGCAGGGGACGCATTTTTGAAATCATTTGTCACATTATGAACGTTTGCGCGGGCGTTTCCAAACGGGCGCATTTTTGAATCGGTCGTATGCGAAGTATTTGCAACGAGTGGTCTTGACTACTCGTAATAGAGAATATGCACGTATTGTTTTTATTTGCTTAATAAAATCCTTTTTAACCTCAGTTAACAAATATGAAAGAATTTATAAAATATCTTAATCAGCGACGAACATGTGATACTTTAAAGTTTCAATTAGAAAAAGAGTCCGATATGGACTAGTGACGTCAAAGTCCATATCATCTTTACATTTGCCATAGAAAATAGCGTTTTTGCGAGTGAGATAGATATATTTTCTTAAAATCGTTATATCTCGTTCGTTTTTCAACTAATTTTTATTCTGTTTTTACTCTTAGTACATACTTTACTTTTGAATATTTATGGTTAAACTGGTTAGATAACACATATTTTTTCATGCGTATTCCCTATTTTGACATTTGTAACGTAGATATGTCAAAGAAACTTTTCATGAAAAATCCGTTCCCATTCACCCTGCTTTTTTCATTCATGGTCATTTTTAAAACTATTTGGAAACTATAGACACATTTTCGAAGTTTATTCGGATAAAAAAATTGTTTTTCGTTGAAACGACGGCTTTAAAAATATGACCAAATGATATTTTACGCGAGCGGTGAGTTTAAAAAATTACATATTTTGTGTTTCGGTGAGTCCCTCAATGAAAAATAGCACTCCTGTTGACTGACTAAATCTTTTAAATTTTTTAGTAAGTAATTCATACAGGCAAGGAAAGCTAATGTCGAGGTCATGGGTTCCAGAAGGTTTATAGAGCGCACCATTTATTTTTGTATTCCTTAATATAATGTGTGTGACTATAATGTAAAAATTATCATTTAAGAAATTGAATATTTTTTTTATTATATTTTTTATTTTTATCATCTATCAATATATTAAGAGCGGGATGACACTAGTCCGTCGCGCGATATAAACTTTATCTAGGTTTATCTACGGTGCCATGCTACTGGGGATGGTCACAGGATTGCGGATAAAGACGTGATGGGATAAAGTGGACATGATTCGTCGCGCTCTAGCTTTGTGGCGAGTTTTCCAAACAGTATGTGTGAGTCAGGCAGGCATCCCCGCGTCACGTGTCGTGTGTGTACGATTGTGTGACCAGTGTTACGTAACTATTGTAACCGCACGTTTCCCATGTTGCATAAACCTGGCACACGTGTCATGGGCGTTTGGAAAAATGATCTTGAAACTTGTATTGTCTTTGAAAAATGCTTTTTAAGAATGCCCTTAGACTTTTTCATACAAATGTTCTAGCTTTTACTTTAACAATTTTAATAATAAATTCTTTATTTCAGATGACAATCCATATTTTTGTTAGTAGGTTTTTTTTAATCCTGTGTTAGTAAACAATTAATTGGTATTAAATTCAATTTTTATTTTACAGTGCAACGATACTTATCCTCATCATGTGGTTAAAGATGAGGGAGTCGTACCGGTCTGCGTCTTTAGTAGTATCATCTTTAGTCATCGCTACCTCGCAGTGTGTTCAACAGTCAAGCTACTTTTTTGCGCATTATTGCATGAAAGCTATTTGTATGCCTTTCTGCAAACATTGCGGTTTAACTAAAGCAACAACAAATTTTAAAATATGTCAGATTTCGACAAAAGTTTGTAATTTAAAGGAAATTGCATATATCTAATATTTTTAAGCTATTGCGTAGCTTTTATCGCGGGCTTTGAGCGCGGCGACCGAATCAAGAAATTCCGTAACGAAAATAAAACCTAACACCCCCCCACTCCGCCTAAACGTTCCTCGGCAACCGGCGACCGGCACAGCGGCGCGGCATTGAAAGCCGTGCATCGTCTAACGTCGTTTCAGTTCGGCAGACTTCGGCACGGTGTTTGTGTGCGTGCGAAAAGACGTACGCGTGTAGACTAGCTGCTAACTGCTCATAATAAAATTCTTTAATAACCTACATGTATTGTAAGATAATAAAAATATTTTAAACGATATTAACTTCTCATTTATTAAATAAAAGAAAAAAAATGCTGCATAAATAAAAAATAAATAAATAATCATAATTGCACAAGTTGATAAAAAATAGCTTTATCACAATGCCACCGCTAATATCAGTGTGTCTTGAGATGACATCGTGTACGCGCGTCCTCTAGTCACATTTACTCTGATGAAGACCTCCGGATGAGGTTGAACCATGTCCGCCAATAGCTGACTCTCTGCGTGAGTAACCCGTTAATTTCATGCCTATAATTTAGGATTTTGCTGGTTATAGAACTTTACCGTAAATAGAACTTGAAAGCAAATATAGTACAGTCAGGTACCAAGATGCCTGACCAGGCCATCTACTCATATCTTGAATTTTCTCTTAAACTAAAAATGATATTAACATGAATATGTATATTCAGACAGATTTTAATTAAGTCTTTCTGAATATAAATTTTCATTTTAATATTATTTTTAGTTTAAGAGAAAACTCAAGATATAAGTAGAGGGCCTGGTCAGGTGTCTTTACACTTGACTGTACTTATGATATTATATTTTGATCATCAACTTACAATCGGTAATTTTACAAATCTTTGGAGGTCGCCGCAAAGCAGGAGAATTTTTGTCTTATTAAATAAGAGAATGATATTTTATTCTCATCTTAGAAATTTGGTAGGCTACTAGATTATCACTCCTTTATCCCGAATAGGGCAGACGGTAACCTAATATTGTTACGAAACTTTATTGTTGATTTTGAAAAAAAAAAGATAATTGAAATTCGGTTTCTCAATAAGTTTTCAATTTCGGTTAAATGAAAATATAGAAAATAAAAAAAGAAACGTTTTCGAACAAATAAAATTCGTATAGCAAAATTTTTTTCTTTATGATATGTAACCGGGGCAGACAGAGCTTTTTGGGTCTTGTGCGGCTCTATGTAGTTTGTTACCGCTTCTTCTGTACTTGCTCTTAAGAAGCGGCAATAAACTTAGCTGTAAGTAAATGATCTGACCTCAACAACTACCTATTATGAAATCGAAAGATAAATTGACAATTATCAAGTGATACATGACAAAAAGAAATGATTATTGACTTTTTGAGTAGGGTTCTTATCACGAAGGGACATAAAAACTATTATTTATTTATCGGTTTTCGTGGAAACAATCATAAAAGATAATTCTGAGCCTTGAAGTAGACTGTGAAAATGATGCGACCACACGCGAAGGTAGAATCAGTCCTTGACCCACTGTCCACAATTCCACATGTATCCCGCAGTGCTGCGCTGCCAAGGGTGGAAACATTTTGTAAATTGCACGGTAGTTTGGGAGGCAATTTATCTTTTCTTTTGCGCTATTCGGTGTTTTGTAACTTTCTTCTATATTATTTATTTGCCTCATATGGCTACAAAGGCAATGAATATTTTTATTCCTTCATATATTTCCTTATTTCTGATTCGACCACGTAGATAAACACCGATAGCCCTCTCCATAGCGCGTTGAGCGACCTTGAGCCTTCTGATGAGACACATAGTAAGGGAGCACGTTTCAGAGCAATATGTGGTAGGAACTTATTAGGAACAAATAATCATTTTCAGATAAGTGAATATCAATGTAACATTGTAGATATATGCAAGTACAATTACTAAAGAATAACGGCCACGTGACGTCACCAAACTGTACATTTAACTGTACAGCAATCAACGTAAAATTTACAATCCAGAAATAATCTGAGAATTGTTTGAGAAATCACACTCACAAACCCAACCTTCAGCCTTTAATTGCCGCGATGTTACAATGAGAGCCTCCTTCTGTTTGGCAATCGAAACTGATCTTCAAAGGAATTGCTCGATGTGTAAATTAAAATTCTTACTTTATGAAATTGAATCATTACTGCGAAATACAAAATCAAAATATTCCTACCCAGGAACCCAGGCGCTAATCTTTCTTAGCGCGTTGCCAGTTGCATCCTTAGCAATCATAAGTTGATGTTTTCGGAGGAAATGCTGCAGTACAGTTTGTTGCCGCTTCTTCTGTACTTGCGCTTTGGAGGCGGCAGTAAACTTAGTTGTAAGTAAATGATCTGACGTCAACAACTACCTATTACGAAATCGAAAAAAAATTGACAATTATCAGTGATAAAAATATCCAAAAAAAGAGATTTTTGACTTTGACTTACACTTAAAAAAAGCAGAGAAACTAGCCGTGCTGCTCCAGAGTCCAGGGTGCGTGGACCAGCCTTTTTGTCTCCATTGATCATCATAATATATGAATGGCCAACAAAAGTGTATATACACGCGAGATTAGTCAAATTTAGAATGAATATTTTTTCTTATTTCATCTTTTCTTGAGAAAAAAGTATTTATGAATTATTTCTCAGTCCTCACATTAGTAGTTAGTAAATTGGGCTCTTTGACCTTCACTTTATGGGTTCTATATATTATAAGTAGGTAACTGTGGTGTATCTAAATCTAAATATATATAACTCAAAGGTGACTGACTGACTGACATAGTGATCTATCAACGCACAGCCCAAACCACTGGACGGATCGGGTTGATATTTGGCATGAAGGTAGATGTTATGACGTAGGCATCCGCTAAGAAAGGATTTTGATCAATTCTACCCCCAAGGGGATAAAATAGGGGATGAAAGTTTGCATGAAACTATGCCAATTTTAAACCGATCGGGCTGAGACTTTGCATGCATAAAGCTACTATGACGTAGGCATCCCCTAAGAAAGGATTTTGATAAATTACACCCCTACGCGAGCAAAGCCGCGGGCAAAAGCTAGTATGTAAATATATGTGTATATGGTGTTACTAAAGCGCTCCGCTTACAATGGCTTGGGCATCTGGAAATAATGAAGGAGGATCGTGGCGTCAAAGCTGCATGTTAGGGTATCGGACTGAAGACCAGTAGGTCGACCCAGATGTCGCTGGAGCGATACTGTGCAAGCTGATCTATGGGAGATGGAAGTTGTCGCTCAAAACAGAAAATTGTGGCGCTCTTTTGTCTCGGAGGCCAAGATCCACTTCGGGTCGCTGAGCCAGCGGAGTGATTAAGTAGGTAACTATTATAAGTAACTTTTTTACCTTGTTTTAAGTTTAATGACGTGTCAGCTAGGTTTGCGGGTGCTTTTCAGACGGGTATTCTTCATAAAATCGTCCTTAATTGAAATCATTATAAAAGAAAATTAAGTCATTTTATTAACGTTCTTTAGGTGATGCTAAGGTTATGTAGTACTTCAATTTATTCCTGTACTAAGGTGCCAGTCTTATGACGGCTATTTAAACTTGATCGATTAATTTGCAAAATGACCAGTCTGTTCGCACTTAATTATTATGACATTTACTGCTGTTTCCAACATCATTATCAGCTTTACAACAAGCTTATTAATTTTCGAACAGATGATGATCTTTTTTATCGCTCAGTATTTTGTATTTTTTGCCGTTTATATCTTATGTCTGTATTATATCACTCTTGTTGGGTAGACAATGTTAAAAATGTTTATAATTCAAGCGAATGTGTATACAAGCGCTCTTAGAGAAAAGAAAAGGATAGTGGCTTTTCTATAGAACTCTTTAGACAGGAGCAAACTCTTTAATTACAAGAAGACAAATATTGTCTGGGCAGCTTTTGCATCAGACCTGTGGCGACCTCTACGGCCACTACGAGGAACTACAATCAAGAGACAAGCGACAATATAGTTCACAAGAAGCATATGAGATGGCGCCAGCAGAGTATCCTACATCTCGATCTTAGAGTTCGCCCGATTCGCTGCATATATACAACTTCCGATGATACACCGTCGGAGCCGCGGTTCCCCAGGCGCAACAACATACCTGGCGGGAAGATCTTCCCTTTGTGGCGGTCGAGCATATCACCTCGCTCCCGCTACACTGGTGACCCCGACGTGATTGGAAGCAACCTTCTCCATCATCAGCAGCCAAGCAGCCTTCTTCAGCATCGTTGAACTCTGTCGTCATTGTTCCTCTCTCTCACTCAATATTGGTCAGCAGCAGTCTCACAGCAAGTCAGCGCAACGGGTCAATCTTCAGGTCCATCGCAGCCGACTCACCGAGCTTCCTGGTCCCGATACCAAGCACCCACAACTCACTCGACGACTTCAGCGACCGGCGCATCCCCCGTAGCATCGCACCCTGGATCTGAGGCATCTACTCTCCAGCGTGGTACTCCGGCAGGACATCATTCCGGCGCCAACAAGTCGACAACGCTCTACACAGTCTCGACTCACCGCAGACTACGAGCACGCTCAGCACGGTCTCGACTCACCGCAGGCCACGAGCAAGCAATTCACTTCCAACTCACTGGAAGGCTCCCGACTCACTGGGACAAGAATCATCTGGCACTTGCAAGCTACGACATGAAGCCCAGACTGCCCTTGAAAAGGCTATCAGACCTTCAGTCTTGGGAGGGAGTCCTGTGGCGACCTCTATGGCCACTACGAGGAACTACAATCAAGAGACAACCGACAATATAGTTCACAAGAAGCATATGAGATGGCGCCAGCAGAGTATCCTACATCTCGATCTTAGAGTTCGCCCGATTCGCTGCATATATACAACTTCCGATGATACACCGTCGGAGCCGCGGTTCCCCAGGCGCAACAACATGCCTGGCGGGAAGATCTTCCCTTTGTGGCGGTCGAGCATATCACCTCGCTCCCGCTACATCAAATCTTGAGGTAATTTACTCAACGAGACTCTAGGTATGTCTCTCTAGCAATGCACGAATTGTTGACGAATTGACGTTTATTTTGAAATTAAAAATGGCAGACAAACATTTTTTGTTCGCAAAATTGAATCTTATTTTCCAATTATTTTATTCCAATTTTTTTTTAAAGAAAACACCTTTTTCTTTTCACATACAACGTACGGTTCATAATACATACATAATATCACGCCTATTTCCCACAGTAGGCAGAGACTATGGACCTCCACTTGCTACGATCCTGACAAACCTCTTTCGCTTCATCTATACTCATCAATCTCTAAATATAAATATATAATATATCTTGAAATAATATTTTCCTTGATTCTTTAATTAACCAAAGAACTAATCTGTGATGGTACAGTAAACGCGCTCCACGAAAAGCGCAACGACATAAAACCTTTTTATTGTAATGCAATAAGATCAGTCACAGTTGGGTTTACTTTGAGGTGCACAGGTCAGCCACACATGAGTAAATGCCTTTATTACGTGTACAGTATTCGTTAAACAACAAAATATATTTACAAACTGTAAAAAACGTACGTACCTACTAAATCCATTTTAAGGGTAAACTCAGTTCACTATTGAGAAATTTGAAAAGAATTGTTGGGTGACCGGAGTTTCCGTGTTCAAGATATTTCGTTTTCGTGATTTTTCTTTTAATTTAAAATATGTTCTTTTGGAATATTTTTAATATCATTATTTATACAAGATCCTTTTCAATTACCTAGAAATATTTTGGCGTATTATCATTCTGAACAACTTCCCTAAACAATGTACTTATATCAAAATACATAAAAAAATCTTCTCATACAAACTGACCAATCAGCTGATAGTTACTACGAAAACTATTTGTTGTTTATATCACGTATATATCACGGATTGAGCACAAATATTTATCCATTCAGTATTACCCTGTATGAACTTATAGCATGCCTTACAAATGTGCGTTCCAGTAGTATTAACATTAAGGGTGCCGTGACTGAGGTGCGACTTCGGAGTAAATATTATAATGAGAGAAAGGACCTATTTAGATAACACGAGGGTCGCGACCTCTCATTGGCTAATAGGGCTGGGTTGGGAGTACTTTGAACCTGTCAAACCATGTTGCTAGCCTAATAGCGTAAACCTTTTAAAGTATATAACTAACTGATGAAATATTCAGTGTAACTATTTTTATTTAACTGTGGTGAACACCTTATAATTGGAAATTATTTGATTGACATTAGAATCTATTCTTATGATAAAACACTGACAAATTTTATTACTTGGTTTAAAGTTTAAGACGAAGTGGTAGCTCAAGTGGCGCCCTCATTTAAAATAAATAGTTTAAAACTAAATAAGGTGATAATTAAAAATTTGATTTGTATAAATGTCTAGAAAGACCTTTAAACTATTTTATGAGTAACCTTTGGAATTATTACGAATAGTCCGTCTAGTTTTAAAACTGTTTTTCGCCAAAAGTGGCCACTTTTGGCGATAAACAGTTTTAAAACTAGACGGACTACCAATATTACTTTCAAAAGTTATTCATAACATAGTTTAAAGGTCTTTCTAGACATTTATACAAATCAAATTTTTAATTATCACCTTATTTAGTTTTAAACTATTTATTTTAAATGAGGGCGCCACTTTAGCTACCACTTCGTCTTAAAGCCGCCCATCCATCATTAATCAGTTGACATCTAGTAAAACATTTGTAGATAAAAGATATTATTGAACAAGCGCTAAAAAACGCAAATTAAACAAAATTGGTTGCGTATTTATATTGAAGCAATATCCCTGTTGTGTCATCATCATTTTCAACCCACTGCTGGGCAAAGGCCTCCCTAGGCATGTTGTGTCATATTTTGTGTTAATTTAATTCTGCCTTTATCTAATATATTTGAAGTCATTCTCATTCAGAGGCCACGCCGTTCTTTCCTGCTTTATCTCCTTCAAAAAAATGTCTGCTATCACTGTATATTAAATGGAGGAATAAAAAGTATACAGAAACTCCGAAGTCCGCATTTCCGTCGGCACTGAGCACTGCACCGATGCCCTGCTGCAATGCTGCAAACCTTGACATTACAGCTTGACATGAAGACCAACATTTACTTAGGTTAAAAGGCCCATAGATCTTCGCTTTCCACGCCTGCAGCTTGCGGGTCAAATATTAGGGTTTTCAGCGATCTACGTGTCCAATATAATAATGCTTTAATGGCGCTAATGGGACTTCCATGACGCTACAAAGATCCAGGTATGTTCGCGGAAGCGCGTATTGACGACTTCTACTCTTTGATGCGCAAACGAATCGCATCCCTGTGGCTGCGGGTGCGTGGCAGCTTTATTCAAATTTAAAGATTCAAATGTTTATTCAGTAATTAGACCTTTACAGGCACTTTTACACGTCAATAAGTATAATTTAGTTACGTGTAAAGTAAAATTTATTTTATTTTTAAAGAAAAGCTACCGATACCAGCGCTTCGTAACGACCACTACTGAGAAGAAACGCCGAAAGAAACTCATTTTCACAGTATTGGTCGCCTACTCGCCAGAAGGCCTTTTTCATATTATTATTATTGTCTTTTCATTAATAAATACTTACTGCTTGCGAACAAGTAAACAAACATAAATTGCGTAATAAAAAATAAAAAAATTAAGTAGTCAAAAAAGAGAAGCCGAGCTGACCAGTCCCTCCCGGCAGCACCCGTTCACGAGTTGACGTACGGATCAGCCATCGTTAAACTCAACCATATTAGAGGGAATCCGACGACCCGACCAGCGACGCCACCAGCACTGGTTAGCTTCACATGTGTTTCCATCAATCGACACTGCAAAAGTTTGACTGTCGTCCTTAAACCATGTCTCTCTATATAGCTTTAGGTTCAATGTTACTAACATGTAATGGAGACATCTGAAAATAATTGTATTCTTATTATATTAATAATAAGTATTGACATAGTGCAGAGTATAAAGGTATGGTCAACACATACTTTAAGAGGCTATTCTGCCTAATCATGTAAAATTAATTTATAAAACGAAAGACGCAACCCTATCAAGATTGAGCTTCTTTTAAATTTGCTTTAACAAGTACACTAGTCTAATGATATCCAGGGTCTTATAATAAAGCTGTATATAAAAAGTGTAACTATACAAAAATTTAATATTCAAAAACAAATTTATCATGATATTCAATATGGCAACCTTCCAAAGGTCGTGAACTGTCAAAACATAACTCGCTAAGCGGCATTACATATCAGACGAATTAATACAGTCGCGTGTGTGCTATCTGCTATCGACATGCGACGTCGGCCGCGTGCACAGACCAGTTCACTGCTGCCATGAAGAAGACACAATTGTTATGTTTGTTGAATATTATTATCATGATCACTCGTAATAAAGCTGAGGTTTTAGACGCTGGTCTAGGAGAAACGAAAAATCTTATAATGTATCAGCTGCGTCTCTTGAAGAATCATAGAAGCCGATCGAGGGAACGGGCGAAAATGGGAATCATGTTAATAGGCGATGCGGCTAGTAATCTATCACTATTATGATTCCTTTTTCCACCTTCTCGCCCAGCATCACGCGAAAAGTGGCCTTTTAGTCTTGCAGCTTTGGGTTCAGTTCTGTCTGCTTAGAGCCGCAAGATCCAAAGAGCTCTGTAGACAGAGCTCTTATACCCCGTATAGGAGTAGACCCCGTCAGGGATACACACGTGACAGTGTGTATGTTTGTACGAACACGACGAATTCAATTGAAGCTGCCATGGAAAGATGTGAAGCCGTCTCTCACGACACGATGATTGCATAAAGACTGTCCTCGATGGAAAGATATAAGGAAAAAGAGGAGTTGGTCCACTACCCAAAGCTCTTTTGGTATACGAAAAGAGCATTGGGTAGTGATCCGAATGGACCCATTGAAAAAGATACCCTGGGCCATTCGGACCGCATTACCTCCTTCAGAAACAGTAAGTACTTGGGCGTTTCGGACCGCGAGTGTTTAGGACCGTGGTGACAAGTGTAAGTCGGATGACAATACAATATTATGGAGTCAATGAGCTGTTCTGATGATGGAGCCTGGAGATATTCGACGGAACTCAGTTATAAAACAACAACCTCATAGAGTAGGACTAGTTTGATTTAGTGGTTGCACTATATGATAGACGATGTCAAGAGTCTGATCACGGAGAGACGCAGACTGAAGGTGGTCTATTGAACTCAGTAAAAAAACGATGCACCTCCATCGAGTTTGGGCTTATTTAATTTATGTTAATAAGTACTTCAGCCTCGAAATAAAACCTTATACAAAAAAATTAATAAATAAAAACTTATTACCGCCAGGGCCGGACCGTGAGGTTAGAGGGCCCTGGGCTAATATTACTTAGGAGTCCACCTAATTACTCAAAGTATATGAAAAAAATAAGACAGTAAAACATTTCATTTATATTGTAATATTTTAAGCTTTAGTGTTCAGGGTTGCCAACCCGTAGGTGGCCACTACACATTCAATCTTGATAAGATCAGATATATTTCTTTATCGTTTATTTTTGACTAGATTTGGCTGGGGGCCCCTTGAATCCACGTGGCCCTGGGCTTGAGCCCAAAAAGCCATATGATAGATCCGGCCCTGATTACCGCGTATGCAGCTATTAGCCTGTCATTGTTTTGAATTGATTTCCTTTTTCATCATCTTTCACTTTCTATCTGGTCTTTGGGTTTCACGGTCGTGGGTTTCGGCTGCTCCAAAGACAAAGACGAGTACTTGTTTCAAAATTCTAATCCGAGTATGCATAGAATGTAAATTGGTGGTGAAAATAGCTTTTCTCTAGAGAAATATGGGCTATGATGCAGCTAATGAGGATCTGATAAAGCCATATTGCCTGTACACACGTCACTGAAACTATCGGAGTATAGATTGCGGAGATTGAGAACAATAGCGGGCGTAATCACTGCATATTACTTAGGAATTTGATCAGAAACATGGTACATATTCTAGGCGTATATTTAACTTGTTTTAGGTAAATCCTCTCTCAATTATCAGGAGATGATTTTTCATCAGAGGACCTGATATAGGCTAGTTAAGAATATTTTCTTCCATGCTGGTCTGCACTGTTAAATATTATGTAATTTTACATGTAAAAACTTACATAAACCTGTAAAATTCCCAAAAATCTGGGACATTTACGTACATTTCGGCAATTTTTAGAAAATGAATGAAAATTTAATATCTATCCGTAAATTTTCAAGATATATCGGGATTTTTACAGTTTTATGTATTTTTTTTTTGCATGGAAAATTACATAATTTTTAACAGTGTGGGAGAAAGGAAAAAACTTAGAATAAATCAGCTGCTTCTCTTCCCGCGCAGTCTATGATTTAACTATAACCACGTATCGATGCGATGGTTTCATTCACCGATGAATCGGTCCACTTCTCGAATGAATCAATTTCGAGTATTTATTTATACGTCACTGGCACGTTTAGCTTTCATTCCTAATCTGATCCACATATCCGATGACCAATGCGCTATTTCCACTGAACAGTGACGAGTTACGTTGGAAGTTAATCCGGTTGACGCAAGGCTACTTGTAATTTTTCAACGAAACGTTTGAGTGTATCATATTTTCTCTTAGATATTTATTTTAAAAGAATGAGTGAAGAACCTATGATTGAAGATTATTAAGAAAGATGTTTAGTTGTTATACGATCTATGAAAGTCAAAATCAATTCGGTATTTATTTATATTTTGATATTTGCATCATTTGATAATTGTCAATTTTTGTTTCGATTTCATAATAGTTGTTGACGTCAGATCATTTACTTACAGCTAAGTTTACTGCCGCTTCCTAAGCGCAAGTGCAGAAGAAGCGGCAAAAAACTGTATTGCAGCATTTTCTCCTGATATTAAAATTAGATATGTGGACTGAGAATACATTATCATGTCATCATTTCTGAGCTAGATTTTTGTCGACTTTTGCTTATCGTGAAGGAAATCATGTGAGGAAATCTGCAATTTGTTTTCTCTTTTCTACCTTCAAGCTCATCACGCTGAAAGTGGCCTTAGGGGCCAGAACAGACGGGACGCAAGTTGCGCCGCGTAACAGCTAGTGATGAGCGGTGCATAATTACTTAATCAACCCATTTGAATATTTACTCAGTAGATTGAGTAAATACCCGACAAATATCAGTATTTATCCATTTGGTGACTAGACTGATTTATATGAGTTGCGACTCATATTTATATTCATTATTTCATGTTTTCATGACAATTTTAAACTTAAATCTAGTTTACACTTGCAATTTTTGTCGGAAAGTGTGTGCATACGCTATAATATGCTTAAAATGTAGGTAAACGTCAAATGCGACGCTAAAATATATGAAAATATCATACTAATCATACACTGAAAGTAGGCTTCTTTGACTTATTATCATTTTTTGGTGGGAGGTGTGCAAACACGTAATTTTACGTAAAAATAAGTAAACAGACATCAAATGCGATGCCAATACTTGAGCACGTTCTATCTACTCCATTTATTAAATGGGTAGATTGAGTACTATCCACTGCCCATCACTAGCTGTTACGCGACGAAACTTGCGCCCCGTCTGTTACGGCACTAGATCTTATGGCCATACTTATTAAACTCTGACTTTCCTATATTACCTATAGTCCTATACAGGGTTACTTTTTAAACAACAATAATCTTGTTGGTGAACGTTAAGTCCAAGATAATGCTACTATAAACAATTATCGTAAACGAAAATAAAAATTCTGCCTTCCATACATTTCAGCGCTTGGCCTAATGGATTTTTATAGGAAGGCGTATTTTTTAATCGATTATTCTATATATGTTTATACAGAAAATAGTTTAGTATCATGGACTAAACTTTCTCCAAAAAGGTTATTGGTGTTTATAAAGTTATCCTGTATAATGTTAGATTCTTTCTTTCGCCAGTTGCTTGCTTAAATATTAGGTCAAAATTATAACGGCTTATAACGAAACTTTCTGGCTAGAGGTGGGCGACCTAAATAGCCTTATCGTTTCCGTAGGGCTCCGTCTTTCAGGGCTCCCTTGATTTATCGCCGCGGGGTCGTTACACTCGGGGGTTGAAGTGAACAAATCGATGGTCATTGTATTGAAGTTTGGTCAACCATTTCGCGTTTCGTATTTATTTACATAGGTATGTATTTATTTATACATGTTTGTTTGCTTCAACATATCTGTAAAAAATTGTAAATATGAAGTTGGTAGACATATCGAATAAAAATTAAAAAATACTAGCAGACCATGTGCCTCGGGCCACGCTCAGAGTAGAGTTCCGAAGTTAAACGTTAAAACATGGTGTCTTTATTTCAAGCTGTCAATCCATAAATTTTCATCCATAATACCCATTTTAAAGAAGTTACAATATCATTCAAGGACTGCCTCTGTAATCCAGTTGTCAAGGCGTTCATCTTGTGATCCGGAGGTCGTGGGTTCGAATTCCACTGAGAAGCATACCTTGTAATAAGTTGTTTCCAGTCTGTTTAGAATATTGCAGGCTTGAATTACCTTATTATCCGAAAGAAAGACGATTCCGTGTTTCGGAAGGCACGTATAAACTGTGGATCCCGGACGCCATCTAGCGTTTGCTCAAATCTATCCAAAGATTGGTTCTAGTCTACACTTTCTATTGCGGAGGTCAGACGGCAGTCGCTCTTTGTAAAAACCAGTAACCTCGTCAAATCACCTAGGTTAGGTAGCGGACCCCGGGTCTAAAGCGTTACCGCTGAGGATGCAACCGGGAATACGGGAGGATGATGACAACAGCATCTTAGTCATTTTGTATATTCTAAATATGTTTATGTGTATTGTGTATTTTTAAGCTATTGCATAGCTTTCATTGCGGGCTTTGAGCGCGGCGACCGAATCAAGAAATTTCGTAACGAAAATAAAACCTG
Organism: Acrobasis suavella; assembly: GCA_943193695.1. Classification (NCBI taxonomy): domain Eukaryota; kingdom Metazoa; phylum Arthropoda; class Insecta; order Lepidoptera; family Pyralidae; genus Acrobasis; species Acrobasis suavella. The sequence goes on from OW971946.1 coordinate 19,734,545, forward strand.
ACACCGACCACTCCGCCTAAACGTTTCAAGCCGTGCATCGTCTAACGTCGCGTCGTTTCAGTTCGGCAGACTACGGTACGGTGTATGCGTATAGACTAGCTGTTAACTGCTCATAATAAAAATTCCTGAATAACCCACATGTATTGTAAGATAATAAAAATATTTTAAACGACTAACGATTAATTAGTATTATTAATTTAGGTTTTTGACTTACTAAGTACTTCTCTAATTGATGTACGTTAAAAAAAAATTGAATACGTCTCCCGCATATATACGTACCGACGATTCGTACGAAACAGATGTAAATAAAGTGAACACTCGACATGAAAAAGAATTTTAAACGATATTAACTTCTCATTTATTCAATAAAAGAAAAAAAAATCGGTCACCACGCTCAAAAAGTGTAACTTGAATTACTATCAAAAAAAAAAACTTAAATATCAAATTATAATTGCATAAGTTGATAAAAAATGCTAAGCAATAGCTTTACCGCGGCAGTCCCTGAGTGCAGTGGCGGCGCAAGACCTAAACTTAATGTGGGCAAGTTACATTTCGCGGGGCCCTCCGATGGTGCAAGAAGAAGATAATATAGAAGAAAAATTAAAAAGTTCAAACAAACTTAAATTTTTACTATACTTATTTGGAACATGGAACAAAAATGAAAAAAAAATTAAAGAAACAGAAATTTTCTACTTTTGATTTTACTGTTTTGGTCCGTAACTTATATGCTACTAGCTTTTGCCCGCGGCTTCGCTCGCGTAGGGGTGTAATCTATCGAAATCCTTTCTTAAGGGATGCCTACGTCATAGTAGCTTTATGCATGCAAAGTCTCAGCCCGATCGGTTTAAAATTGGCAAAGTTTCATACAAAATTTCATCCCCTATTTTATCCCCTTGGAGATAGAGTTGATCAAAATTTTAACCCGATCCGTCCAGTGGTTTGGGCTGTGCGTTGATAGATCACTATGTCAGTCAGTAAGTCACCTTTGAGTTATATATATTTAGATATCTACTTTAATAGATAAAATTACCAAAGCTGCTTCATTCTCATTCATTTCGTGCGCCAAAGAATGGAAATAAGAAAACCCTTGTGGCGTGCGTGTACTTTTGGATTTTCCATACTTTTTCAAATTTATTTTAGACTGTGAGGCGCGAGGCCCTTTGCACCGCGAGGCCGTAGGCGGTGGCCCACACCGCCCACGCCTTACGCCGCCTCTGCCTGAGTGGCACACGTTTTTTTTTAAATCGCGGTTAGAGCATTTTACATTACGTAGCCACGGCAGCAGTTTTCGAATGCTATTACAGACTGAACCCAAATCGCAGGTGGCTCAACACGTGTCCACAAAGAATCCAAACCGAAACAAAAATTATCAATCGATGGTTCTGCCGATATCTCAATAACGGCTATTCGCCAATATCCTGCCGGGGCGGAACCCCGATACCATCGGCCGACGCCACATCCACTGGACGTGTGGGGAGCACTTCGCAATTACCTGTTGATTTATTAGTGGGGTGGGTTGCCAAATTCCTTATGTTACGTGTCTGGGGGGACTGAATACCAAATTGGTTGCTTAGTAGTAAGCGGTGAATTTATATTATTCTTTAACCTTCGACGAAAAAAGAGGAGTATTAAGAGATTGACGTGTCTCTCTGATTGTTCCGATTATAATGCGGATTTTTTGTTTAAAAGCTGAAATGATCTAGATGGTTCTTATAGCTACAGTTGTTTCGAGGGTTACTTAACATATTTTAGTCTTATTTCTTGTTATTATAACTGGCTAGCGAAGTAACGAATGAGATAGTATATATAAAGTTGACACTTAGGGATCATCTTAATCTATTTCTCGAATCATATTTCTTTTTGCCATTGATTAGCAATGCCTACTTACCTACCAAGATTCCATACTATTTCACACCTACCACAGGCTAAAACATGTAAAAAGTCGCATATCTTTTTAGAAGCACAGGGACAGCGATGGCTAGCTGATATAAAAAGATAATATATATCCCCATCTTGCCTCAACGTTAAACCGTGGCAACTTTTAGAAGTCTTCTAAAATCCTTCCTAAAGTACTTCACGTCAACTTCCATCTCTACGCAGCTGCATTACACGAAGCCACTGGAAGCCAGCGCAGGATCTCGGAGAAACCAGCTATCAAAAAGATCATCAATATTATTACCTCATCGCACACCTAATACCTTGAGACCTAGCTCAACGTCCGATAGTGACGTCCTATTAAACCAAATTAGACTTTATCATCATACGTTAGTGTTCAATGTTGCTTGACACGGAAAAGCGGATACGCAGTAACGTCCGTCTTGCGTACCGCTTTTGGAGTAACCCCCCAGGTCCACGAGCAGCTCCTGGCAGCTGCAGCACACAAAGCAGCCGTTGTGCTACCACGCTGTTAGAGACCAGCTTATTCTTACCTCATCACACGCCGAACACCTCGGTTTTAACGTTTCTGCATGGTGCCTGCCGCAGTACAGCCTTCCGTCCTTCCAGAAGTACACCAGGTCCACCAGCAGCTCTTGGCAGCTACAGCACACGAAGCAGCCGGGGTGCCAGCGCGCCGAAGGTCCGGCTCGAGCGGCGGAGACGCACATGTCACCAGCTGACATGGTCTCTTCACACTGTGGAAGAAAAAAGGAGAGGTTAGAGGTCTAATGCAAGTAATAAGTGTCATGTTTTTTGGATTATCTTACTGCTGGACTGAATAAAATATTATTTTTCTGACCCTCTCATCGTCCCTATTCAAAAGTCAAAGTCAAAGTCAAAAATCATTTATTTATCTTTGGATATTTATATCACTTGATAATTGTTATTTCTTTTTTCTTTCGATTTCTTAATAGTTAGTTGTTGACGTCAGATCATTTACTTACAACTAAGTTTACTGCCGCCTCCTAAGCGCAAGTACAGAAGAAGCGGTAACAAACTGTACTGCAGCATTTTCTCCAAAAACGTCAATTTTACAATTATACTGATATTAAAGTTAGATATGTGGACTGAGAATACATTGCTATGTCAAAATTATTAATTAAGAATGATGTCAAATTTGAAATTAATGTCAATTTGTAAATAAAGTACATGTACCGATTGTACTAAAATTATGTCATTTGTGAGTGTACAAATATAAACCTTTAAGAGGGACCCGCGCCAAGCGTTAGGACGTTCTTGCCTTTATTAAGATAATCATCGGTTCCGTAATAAGCCTACTTACAAAGTAATTTCTTTACATAAGCTTTAAATTTTCTATCTGGCATATCAAGGACCGATTCTGGCAATTTATTATAAAACTTTATACAGTTTCCCTTAAACGATTTACTGACTGTTTTCAGCCTATAAATGGGTTTATATCTCTATGGCGTAATGGTCATCATGCCACGTTGTCACATCGGAGATCCCGAGTTCAATCCCCGGTCAGGTCAAGATGGAAACTGATATTTTTGAGATTGTCCTCGGTTTTGGTAATAGATAACTATTTATGTATAATTTCTTATAAAATATAGTATCTTTGAGTTAGTATCCCAAAACACAAGTCTCGAACTTAATTACTTTGAGACTAACTCAATCTGTGTGATTTGTACGCTTATATTTATTTTTCTTCTTTATTTATATTAAGATATATAAGATTAGTTCTTTGAGTTCAGTGGCAGCCCACTGTACACAAAGGAAGGACTAATAATAAAGGCTCAAACATCGTGACGACATTTGACATCTTAACTGTGAACATTTGAATTAACACACATTGATAATGCGACCTTGTCCGGAAGGACACCGATTGTTCCTGAAATGGCCGGACAACGACTCCACCACATATGGTCGGATTGCTACGCATCCGCATAACTTTACGGGCATGAATATTCTATTGCCTAGTTCACATGGGGCAGAAATGGCAGAATACACGCAAAAGTCTAGCATCAGCATTCATAAGCAATTCCGTAACTGAACAGATGTAAATCCTCTAGATGTTACTTTATAAGAATAATGTAACATTACTACTCGTAAAATCATACTTACTATTTCTTGAGAAATGGAAACAAACGTAGGATGCTTTAATTTGTTGATCAAAACTAATGTGATACACAGACGTGACTCATGTAGAGAGTCAATTACTGGCCGACATGTTTCGACATGTTTTAAGTGTGTCTCGAGGCGTTCGTGAACGCGCGTCTTCTAGTCACTTTTGCCCTACGAATGAGGTCAAACTACTGGGTATCGGTAGCATGAATGAATGGGTACTCTATGTGAGTAACCCATTAATTCATGCTAATAATTATGCTTCAATTCTATGGGAAAAATCTTCCATTACTTCTAAAAAGTTACATTTAGAAATGGAAATACTTAAATAAAATGATAAGGAAAACGTTCATTGTATCAATTCCCCAGGCTAAGTCCGTTCAGTTATCTAGAAAATAAACTTAACATAACCTAAGTGCCTTTTCAACTGTTTCGGAGAATGAACATGAACATGAACATGAGAACATGAACATGAACATGAACATGCACATGAATATGCACATGAACATGAGAACATGAACATGAACATGAGAACATGAACATGAACATGAACATGAGAACATGAACATGAATATGAACATGAACATGAACATGCACATGAACATGAACATGAACATGAACACATGAACATGAACATGGGAACATGAACATGAGCATGAGAACATGAACATAAACATGAGAACATGAATATGAACATGAACATGCACATGAACATGAGAACATGAACATGAACATGAGAACATGAACATGAACATGAGAACATGAACATGAACATGAACATGAATATGAACATGCACATGAACATGCACATGAACATGCACATGAACATGAGAACATGAATATGAACATGAACATGAGAACATGAACATGAACATGAACATATTTAAACCATTATTTACCAAAAACAAACAGTACAAAATGCGGACTTAATGCTAATACGAGTATCATTATCTACCAGTCAACTATAATTAAGTTAGTAAACAAGAACTGGTAGACAGGGTAGCCCTAGAAAGCGTAGCATGTTACACCAATAACAGTCTAAAATGGTAGTTACGTTACAAATCAAAGAGGTTAACAATAAGAAATGATGAATAAGAAAATAAACATAAAATATGGTTCACGAAATAACTAAAACGAAAATTTGTCAAGCATTTTTCATTTTTGTCGCTCCATTTACATAATCCAACTGTCGTTTATTCGAATTATTTCCCTTCTTTTTGATACACAGCTTGCGTGTTCAGTAACCGATAATGAAGTTTACATTGTGCGAGTTGTTGAGACTCGCGAGTCTAGTTGCAATGTGACACATTGTAGTTCGACCTGCTTTCATCAAACGCTTTTGGTATTCGGAAAGAGACAAGGTTATTTTATTTATTTGGTAAATACACTTACGGCATCGCTGATATAACACGTTGTGCGAACACTTAGGTATACATAACACAGCTTTGTAAGCTTGGCCAATTTATAGTGTAATGTTTGTAAATGTTTATTTTTAAAAGTGAAAAAATAAACCTTGTATGTGCGTAAAGTCAACTTCAACAATGTGAAATAATGTTCACACTATAAGAACTTCTTGTTGGTAAATCAAAGGAAAGTATACACTAAGAAAAAAAAATATCTCTAAACCAGTTTTACCTTTTTCTACATACGATTTGGTAGATACAACATTTTTGTTCTAATTACCAGAACCCATGTAGTTTTAATTAAAACACATTTAAAGTGCTAATAGCCCTGAGACGCCCTGCGTTCAGTATTCACTCGATTATGGTAACGTGTTGCAAAAAGTTTTGCTACTACGTGTATCAACCATTCTTTTTCTCAGTGTAGGTGTTTTCTTTTGCGGTTTAGAATGTTATTCTTTTTAAAATCAACTCGTAACATCAACTTGCCTAACATGAACCAGCCTTTAAAAATTATCGTAAGTAAATCGAAGAAAAGCATATTTTCTTTCGCGGAGTGTCGTCAGCGACTCGGAATCCCTTTCAATGGTCTATTTGTTTGGTTCCCGAGCGCTGACACTGACTCACGCATACCTTCTGCTTGTTACTAATAGCTTACAGTTCAGTTTAGATTGCATGTTTAACTATTTAATGACGAGGAGAGCTGATTAGGTTGTAACTTCAACGTATATTACACTCCGAAATAACCTCAACACTGTATATAATGTAGAAACGCTGGCCTTGAAAAGAATTATGATAAATATTTTAACATTTTCAACCCCTGACAAAGAAGAGGAGTGTTTGACACTAATGTCTTTCTAGCTGTCTGTCTGTCTGTGGCATTGTAGCTCTCGAATGGATGGACCGATATCCATCCGTTTTTTTTAACGTGAAAGGAAGTTCCCTTGCGGTGGTTCTTTGCTATGTTTGATTAAAAACAGGTCAGCCGTTCAAAAGTTATTGGGGGTTAAAGCTTGAAAGTGAGGGTTTTCCTCGTCTAGTCATCACTAGATGGCGTTCTTAAAAGTCGTTTTTTTTATTTGCCTAGCAAATAGAACTTGTTACAACAACTCTTTCAAATAATTGCCTAAATTGTATCTATGAGAGAAAAAATGCTTTACGTAGATACTTTCTATAAGGTACTTGCTGTACTTATTGAAAACTACTCTACTTTAATATCATTCTTTGTAGAAAATACCTACTGCAGTTCAGTTCATTGCTGCTTCTTGTGCACAAGTAAGGATTTGACGTCAACAGTTCTCGTAAAATCTATTACAAAGTGACTATTACAAGATTTCCTTTAATTAATATTCTACGATAATAAAGATATATTTGAATATTGAATCGCATTCGTTAAATTCTAAATAGCATATTTTAAAACAGACTGGGTCTAACCAACCACCGCTGATATTATACACCATATCAGAGCACGATAGGTACGGATTATTTTAAATCTCTCTCCGGTATTAATAAAAAACCCTAATCAAATCGAACCTCCTCAGGCCCCGCCCGCAAATATCTTAAAAATGTTAATTGGTAGCCTGCCCTGCGGCAAGCTGCTTACTTTCCACCTAATAACTTGTGATATTTTAATTATTAGATAACTATACGGTTCTGTTATAGAAGTTTTCAAACATTTTTACAGTGCATAATAAGGTTAATGAGATTAAAGAGGTGGATGGAATGCGTAAAGCGTAAAATATAGGGGTAATAGAAGTAGATGTTAGTATTGTAACGATGTTGCAATAAAACTCCATCCTGCACGTTCTACCTCACCTTATTTCTTCATCATTTCATTCCGTATACTTTTACAATTTCATTTCTAAATAAATTTTTTAAATACTTCACATATTAATTCCTCACTCTGATATATTTCTCTACCACCATCATACTGATACATATTTCATATGGGAGTACAACTACTGAGCCGTTTAAGAGAAAATTCAAGAAATGAGTAGAGGGCCGGCCCAGGTACCTCGTTGGATGACTGTACAAGGAACATTTTAAGGCTAATATATTTTTTACACAGCTTCCGTTCAGACACAAAAGCCGGGTCTTGCGTTCAACGTAGAGAGGGGCGCGAAGCAAGGTGACCCGTAATCGCCCCAAATATTTACAGCATGTCTCGAAAAGGTATTTAAAAAACTGGCGATTCCTTGGGAGAAAACGGGCATTGTCGTCAGCGGCCAAAGGTTGACCAATCTTCGCTACGCCGATGACATTGTTCTGTTCGCTCAGTCAGCATCTGATCTAGAAAGTATGCTTAAAGACCTGAGCACGACAAGCGTTGAGGTTGGACTTACGATAAACCGGTCAAAGACCAAAGTCAAATGACAAGTAGCACCAAATGTAGGACTGAGATAGATGGGCAGGCTTTGCAGTACGTTGAGGAATATATCTACCTGGGTCAAGTAGCATCTTTAGAAAACGGGCAAGAGCGAGAGATCGCCTAATTAATAACGTCTGGAAGAGCTGCTGGTCCATGAAGCAGTTAATGAAGGGTTCCCTTCTATTGACACTTAAGCGAAAGCTACTCGATGTATGCATCCTGCCTATTTTGACCTATGGGGCACAGACCTGGACATTGACCGAGGCTCAAAAGTCCAAACTCAAGGTTTGCCAATTAGCCATGGAGCGCAGCAGTCTAGGTTTGGCTTATAGACAAGGTGCGAAACAACGATCTACGTGCAAAAATGCAAATTGCGGATGTAGGAGCAACATCAGACAAGTTGAAGTGGAGTTGGGCGGCACATGTCTGCCATTCGGCAGACATGTGCCGCCCAACGAAAGATGGGCCAAATTGTCTACATTCTGGACTTCAGACGAGGTAAGGTTAGATCCAGAACAAGATGGCGGGACGATTTAGTCCGATTTTATGTGGGTGGCAGAAGTTCACAGAAGAAAGGGACAAGTGGAAAAATAAGGGGGAGGCCTTTGCCCAGCAGTGGGACACAATACCTACAGGGTAGAAAAAATATTTAAATACTTACACATACAGTATCAGGTCTTTATCTCTAGGACAGATAGAGCGTTTAGAGTTTTGCTGCTTTATGCAGGTAGAGCCCAGGGCCAGAAGACCACGCTTAGCGTAATGTTGGGCAAGGGTAGACCATGGCGAAACTATAAGGGTTCCTTGTTTACTACGGAACCCTAAAATGGAATCGAATAGGGTTGCTAGCCGCGTCGCGCATTGTGATAACATGCTTTGATTTTCACCCAATACCCTAATTGGGGTTAAAGATCTGCGCGGTATGAGAATCAGGTAGTTTATTCGAAGCTCTTACTTGTGTTCCAAATCAGCTTGGGCGTTTTTTTTTTCATAACAGTATTTATTACAAAATTTATGCTCATATTAATTCGATCCCCGGTCAGGGCAAGTTGGAAAATGGCCTTTTTCAAATTGTCCTGGGTCTTGGATGTTTATCTATATATGTGTTTGTTATAAAATATAGTGTCGTTGAGTTAGTATCCCATAACCCAAGTCTCGAATTTACTTTGGGGCTAGCTCTATCTGTGTTATTTGTCCCTGTATATATTTATTAAGCTACTGTGTGAGGTGAGAAAAAAACAGCAAACCATAGATAAATCCCAAATGCTACATTAACTCTTCCCATCCCCACCTTATCAGATAAGAGTACAAAATCCACACCGCTATCAATTAGTCAACGCCCAAAAGCCGATTGGGAATGATACCTTGACCACAAAAAACGGAACAAAAACAAGCCCTTTTAACTTTTTAATTATCTCTCTGGGCCGGCTTTGTTTTGGAGAAAAGGTCGCAGTAAAGTTGGTGGTGCTGCGTCTGCTGCTTCTTTTCCACTTGCAATCAGTGCTGTTGAACTTTTTCGACTTTAGGTCCAGAAAGTTGAATTCTTAAAATGTTGAGATAGCAGAATGTTGTATCCTAAAATGCTGAATTTGCAAAAAGGTGAATTTTGCAGAATGTTGAATCCTCATCATCATCATCATCATCCGAGCGTATTCCCGGTTGCATCCTCAGCAGTACCGCTTTAGAGCCCGGGGTCCGCTACCTAACCAAGGAGATTTGACGAGGTTACTGGTTTTTACACAGAGCGACTGCCGTCTGACCTCCACAACCCAAAGGGCAAACCAGGAACCAATCCTTGGAAAGTTTGATGATCAAACGCTAGGTGGCGTTCGGGACCCACAGTTTTACGTGCCTTCCGAAACACGGAATCATCTTTCTTTTCGGATAATCAGGTGATTCAAGCCTAGAATATCCTATCTAGACTGGAAACAACTTTTCACAAAGTATGCTTCCCAGTGGGAATCGAACTCATGACCTCCGGATCATAAGGCGAACGCCTTGACCACTGGACCACGGAGGCAGAATGTTGAATCCTAAAATGTTAAAAAGTTGTATCCCAAAATGTTAATAGAGACTTGTATGATACATTAAATTATTAATTTATTGCTTCCCTAATAATGATTAATTGATGATGATTACGATTGTACTGAATTTGCTAAAAGGTTAATTTTGCAGAATGCTGACTCCCGAAATTTCAAGGTTTTTTTTTTAAATTCACTAGAAGTTTGTGGAAAACTAGAGGGGAGGTCTTTGCCCAACAATGGAACATTGCAGGCATATAAAAAAATCGCTACTTGCCAACAGCTCAAATCAGATACATTTTTCTAAACGGCAAAGCAAACATTTTCTAGGCATGTGAAATATAGACTAATGACGTCATAGTTTCGTGAAGTCAAATAGGCATTTTTAATATCAGTTTTTCTGCAATAATAAATATGAAATCACATTAAATAAAAATGGATATAATCATGACAAGTGACAAAATTTATATTTGATCCAGGAAGAACCCTGTAGAGAGATTCGATTAAAAAAGTTCTAGATTTGCATTTCAGCCGTTCACTATAAATAAATGAATATATAGGGACAAATCACACATTGAGCTAGCTCCAAAGTAAGTTCGAGACTTGTGTAATAGGATACTCATTCAACGATACTATATTTTATAACAATACATATATAGATAAACATCCATGACCATCCAAAATCATCTTCCATCTTAACCTGACCGGGATCGAACCCGGGACCTCCGGTGTGTCAGCGTGGCATGATGAGCACTAGAGTCCGTCGATCGGCTTTTACTATCTGCGAGAGAAGGTAAGCAGCTTGTAAATTCTAAGTTTTTTTTCTCCCAGACCCGCATAGGAGAACTAAATATCTACACATATACAAAAACATACCCCTTCTTATGGTACAATCGGGTAAGGGAAAACTTTCGACAAAGATAATAATATTGTAAAGGATTGATAGTAATATCTCAAGAATCCCGTTTTTTCTAGCAGTTACATAATGTTTTAATTTACAACTAAAATGCGTTAACTCGGAGGTGTCCGGCGGGTCAAGGGCTTTTTACACTCAAAGACCAACATACTTTTAACTAATAAATCCTTTTTTTATTAAATAGAATTAAAAACCCCACCCTGCACCTAAATAGGAAGTCAACACAGATAAGTGGTCTGTGGAAGTCAATTTTGACGACGACAAGTTTGGCTACCTCCGTGGCGTAGTGGTCACCATGCTAGTCCGCCACCCAGAGGTCCCGGGTTCGATCCCCGGTCAGGAAAAGTTGGAAAATGGCCTTTTTGAAATTGTCCTGGGTCTTGGGTGTTTATGTATATATGTATTTGTTATAAAATATAGTATTGTTGAGTTAGTATCCCATAACACAAGTCTCGAACCTACTTTGGGGCTAGCTCAATCAGTGTAATTTGTCCCTATATATATGATTTATTATTCATTTATTTATTAATATTAATTGTCTTACTACGGCAGGAGGCTTACTTTAGAATTGACCAACCTGGGTGAAAGTAAATTTGATTGTTTAGATACTGGTTCTATTAATCTAGGATAAAAATTAGAATAGAAACAGTTACGTTGATATGTTGCGAGATAGGGCACAGAATCTCAGAGAGGATCGGTGACTTTCGCTCAGGTTCGTTTCTTGTGCAAAAGAAGGCCATGGCGATTCAGCGTGGCAATGCTGCCAGCGTTTTGGGCACCTTTGCACGGGAAGCGATAAGTTCTTTATAATTGACTATATTTTATTTTATGTAAGCTACTGAGAATTATTATTTAATAGGACATGTTACGTTGTATTAAAAACTAAATTACTTCAATGTAAGCTGGACTTTTGGAAGCTAAATCAAAATCATGAAACCTCTACAAGAAAAAAAATATTTTTTGAAGTTATATGTCTAGTAGTTCGTTGTTCTTGCATCCTTTTGCTAAGTTGTTACTGGTGATTGCTTTTTTATTTTATTTTTTAAATCGATGTTGCTGTACCAATATAATTTTTTTATTGTGAGTTTTTTGACGATTTTTTTTTATAATTGCAGTAATGGTATGTATCAAAAAGCCTATAAAAAAACATCTAAACACATGTTTAGATGTTTTTCTTAATAAGAAAATGACGACTTTTTATTGACATTAATAAGTCTTATTTTACTTAGATCATGAGTATTAAAGATACTTAAAATCCTGTATTAATATATTACCCTGTCATCGTAAAATTTTCTGATACTTTCATTATCAGTAGCTTTTCTTTAAAAATAAATTATATTTTAAAATACTTTACACGTAACGTAAATTATACTTATTGACTTGTAAAAGTGCTTGTAAAGGTCTAATTACTGAATAAACATTTAAATCTTTGAATCTTTAAGAGTCATAAGTCGTGTCGTGTATACGTCGAGCAGTCGTGCCGTGTGAACGCTCCGCTCGGACACTCGTGTTTTTACGTAGAATCGACTGGTGCGGCGATTTCACGCCGTCCCGTTTCCCACACGACGTCCCGCTTTTTGTCTGATGTCTGTTTTAGTGCCCTGTCGATACATTTTGTACCTGTCCCGAGGACTACAAAAGGTAAAAACTGGTGTAAAGTGATAGTATGTTTTACTTTTTATGTAAGGGGGTGAATTTATTGCTACACTGTCCTCAGTAATAATGTTTGCCCTGCGGCGACCTGGCATTTTTCGCGGCAAACGAAACAATTTACTAGGTATAAAAAAACTGAAGCTTACAATCTTTTTACAAAAATATCATATCCTTGTCACATAATAAGTACTAGTACTCACGTACTTACTCAGAAAATAAATTCAAAGAAGTATCTACTTATGTCATTAGGTTATGGTTTAATTTAGCTCGCGTCAGAACTCCTCACCTCTTCGTTTAGATACCGACACATCCATTGCAAACTAATTTCATTCTTATTACAACAAACAAACGATTCATGTAACTGAATTTTCCTCTTCGAAGTGGTCGCCGCGAGTATAGTAATAATGTAGGTATATTTTCGATACCTAAACGGGGAGTGACACAGGCCTTTCCTTGTGCAAATATTTTTTTAATTTTAATTTTTTGATATATACCCAGTGTCAATTGTTGGTATATTTTCGATTCATATTCTAGCAGCCTGTAGTCCATTGAAGTCAATATACTGGTTTGTAGGTGGCGCTACGTGTGCTTCCCAGGATATTGTTCTTTAGGATTTCTTTACTTTCCGAGACAAATGTTAATAGTCATTTTATGGACGCACCAAAAGTTTTATGTTTAACATTTTAAATGTTACTCGCTCTTGTAAAGAATAAATGATCAGGTAGTTAGTAATTTTTATACTGGGGTGGTAAAAATCGCTTCATCTAGGCTGTTTGCTAGCTCTCTTTTTTAGGTTAAAAATCAGCGATAACTGAAACGAAAACAAAAGTTGGAATCGAAATAAATAAGAAAACTTTATTGAACCTGATCTACGGATACATTCATGGAAGTTCCGACGAGTGAAGTCGGGGTAAAGCTCGGATAATACACATATCCGAAAGCTCTCGAGACGCGGAGTCTCCCACACCGGCCACAAACAAACAGACAAACATGTATGTGGATACCTCGCGGACGGGCTCATGCAACACTAAGGCGGAAGGACAAAATAAATCTTAGAAAACATTTTTAGATACGGAAAAAAGTTTCAAAATTTGTAGTGATAAAAATATGAAATATGTAGTATGAAAAATAAAAATAAAAACTAATAAAAAAAACTACAAAAAAAAATTGATAGATTATAACCAAATTAAATTCTCCAATAAAATTCACTGAAGACGACGGGTCTACATTTCATGTAAAAACATGTAGGTCTACTAGGTAATTCTAGTTATAATTTTAGCAAAGTCGACACACAGATTATGATATGCTTGGTTATAACCAAATTAAATTCTCCAATAAAATTCACTGAAGACGACGGGTCTACATTTCATGTAAAGACATGTAGGTCTACTAGGTAATTCTAGTTATAATTTTAGCAAAGACGACACACAGATTATGATATGCTTGGAAAAAATTTTAAAAATTAGAAGTGGTCATAATATGAAATATGTAGTGTAAAAAATAAAAATAAATACTAATGAAAAAATTATTAAAAAAATTTGCAAGAAAAATATAGTATTATTGTCAACATATGTATTTACCTTATATTTATATGTCCATAGCTTTATTATGTTATTAATTTATATAATGTTTTCTTGTGAGTAAATAATGTTTAACATGCTTTTTGGTTTTGCAACTAGGCATGTTTCTATTGTATAATTTCTTTGTTAAGCTATGTTGTAAGACTGTTTTGTGTGCCAATAAATAAAATAAATGAATAAATAAAGTATTTTTTTCTACAAAATTTAAAAAAGACTATCTCTCCTACAAATTAAGTGAGAAAATAATGCCAGTTTACAGCAATACGTATAAAAAAACACAGTAGATAACATGATTTTTAAATAATAACAGTTTGCTTAATGTATATGTTACAAAATTAATTTACAAGATTTATGAACAGTTGTATATTTAGTGATCTTATTTTTTGTGCAATGAAGTTTAAAGAAATAAAATGAAGTTGGCGCGTTATAGCATACACTGATCTTTAAGCTTGAGAGAGCTATGAACACTAGACAAACACTGGAAGTTTGGACAAACAATAATGATAGCTGATTTATCGAACGATGACTCTGAATAGAACGTTGGGGTCAGGACTGGCTAAAACTCACTTTTTGCTAGTGTCTCTGAAAATAGTTGGTCCAAAAATGGCACTTCTGAGTTCTGGCTGTGTCCGTGGGCACCGCCCCTCGTGACCTATGAAATATACTTTACGATTTATACTCAAACCTACCAAATAGACTTAAAAAAATTCATGAAAATCGGATTTTTTACGAAGTTCGCAGTTTTTACATTAGATTAAGAGTCCCTTACCTTGGAAAAAATCAGACTTTCCCATACGAACGTAGTCTACGTTTTATTTTGAAACGACATGTCGGATATGGGCTAAATTATGTAATTATGGTTATAATGGTTATAATTGGTTTTCGACGGTAAAATTATGAACTTAAAAGAGCATATAGTGTTTTATATCATATTTGACCATCACTATGGAATACTTCTACACGCTTATATTTTCTTTCTGGTACATAATTTTAGTGTCAGAAACCCATTATAACCCTAGATGATTGCAATTTCTTTAAAATTACAAATTCTTACCAAAATCCGACATGTCGTTTAAAATAAAACGTAGACTACGTTTGTATGGAAAAGTCTAGGGTAAGGGGATTCTTAAGCTCAGCTTGTAGCAACATGGCGTAGATTAAAAAATAGGTTACCTTCATTTAAAGATAAATTTTACGCGCACAAGTTAAGTTGTGAGCACCGGAGCGCACCAGCTAGTATAAAATGAATGCAAATAGGTACTGAGGAGGGTATAATTCAACTGGCAAAAGATATCACAACATCAACCAAATTCGCCACCAAAATAATACTAACCGGTAAAGTTCGTCAATTTGTTTGCCAAAGTCTTGGCGCCGAGCGTGACCGCGGCAAGTTCAATCCGATATTACACCAACGATGACCAATATACAATAAAACACCACTAACAAAAACATTCTTGAAGTATCCAATGCTGTTTTTGATGTGAAAGATAAGATAGATGACAAAGGAAGAGCGAAATGGATGCTAGTAAAGGTAAAAGAGTAGATTTTAATACGAAATTCGAAGCGAGAGAATGTGCGCGCCCCAGGCAGCCATGGAGTGATAAAAAAGTTTACAAAACAGAAAAAACGAAGGTACAAAGGTGACATTCTTGAAACGCTGAGTGAACAAAAATAATGTTTTTTTCCGTACAGAAAATCGTTCGTTTAGTGAGTCCGCGTTTCAATAATGGGTCCACTGGATAGGTGGACAAGTGCCGCGCGTGACGGTCGGTTATAGCTGTGGGAAACCGATGGCATTCCAGTGGTCATTCCGACACTGCGGACAATTACACGTTCCTGTAATAAGATTCTGTGTAATGTAGTAACTTATAATTGTTTCACAACAGTGCAGAGCGTCTGGCATGGTCATTGGTTGGTTTCTTTAAATGATCGTTTGGTGGTAAACAAAAAGGATGTAAGAAAGTGCAGGTTTCAGACCATGAAATACGAAAGCCGCCCAAGGGGAGAAATGTGAACCCAGGGTAATAAATTTAATTTGTGACTGGTTCAATTCGTGATTTGTGCTTATCTATTTGCTCGAAGTAAGGCGTTTGGCTAGCCACTATTTCAGCTTCCACTATTTCCAACATCTTGCTAAGCGTGACTTGGAGATCTTGCAACATAACAAAAAGGTAGGGTTCTTACAAGAAACATAGGGATAGTATCAAAGAAGGCAACGGTAAACACCTCTCATTTAACTTTATCTAATGGCGTGTCAAAATTGAACCCTCAAACAAGCCGAAAGACAAATTACTACCCGAAAAAATAAACACAATTATTGCCTTAGGTGGTCCATAGATCAACCATCAAATTCGCATCAGAGCCTAACCACTACCACGCCTGCCGCCGCTAAACTCACAAAATGACACCTTCCCTGGTGGTCCACAATTAGGCCAGCTAATATTTGCGCAAATTCTATCAAAACGAGCCGAGCCCTGTGATCATTTCGCCGAAACGTTTGCGCAACCGGCTTTCGACAAAGGACCTCCAAATTGCCAATAGGCTTCATTACTAACAGCAAGGATAAATTTGACAATGATTTTCGTCGGGAGTTGGGAGCAACGAGAATGTAAAATAAAATGATTGCAGGAGACCATGATTTGCAGACTCAATTTTTCTTGTGATTTAAGAGCTTGCTCTTGTCGGTGGATTTAAGTGGAGATGCCTCCATTCCTCATTCCAGACTCACCAAAAGGTATTTTATCTCTTGGAGAATATTTGTTTTTATGTAGATGATGTTTTATGTGACTTTTTTACCATACTGTAGAGTGTACAATAATATTACACGAATGTACAGTGTGGTTTGTTTTGTTGTTTAAACATCTGTAACTTTATGTAACTGTCTATACTGAGAAGTCTATACAACACATCTTTTATTTTTTCAGGTTTGAATGCTTATTTAAACCAAATGGAAGCAAAGCATTAATTTGCAGCAGATCCACAAGCCAGCTTCTAAACTGCCACACTAAAATTTATTTCAATATATTTTTTTTAAATTTTTTCTGGATTGTGTGTTTTTGTTTGCCTTATTGATAATGATCCATCTTCTACTCTAAACAATGGTTATCGAGTCTGTTCCTATATTATGCACACAAATTAAGCACGAAGTCTGTTTCTTTTCAAAACCAAGATGGACGCGGTGCCAGTTCTGTTTGATTAGATCAGACCGCTCGCGTCTTCGACAAATTAGCGACGATCAATCTCACAGCAATGTTATTCAATTCTGTTCCTTCTTTATTTTACACACAAATTAAGCACGGAGTCGGTTTCTTTTCAAATCCAAAATGGAGGCGGTGCCAGCTATGATCTGACCGCTCGCGTCTTCGACAAATTAGCGACGATCAATCTCACAGCAATGTTATTCAATTCTGTTCCTTCTTTATTTTACACACAAATTAAGCACGGAGTCGGTTTCTTTTCAAATCCAAGATGGAGGCGGTGCCAGCTATGATCTGACCGCTCGCGTCTTCGAAAAATTAGCGACGATCTATCTCACAGCAATGGTAATCAATTCTGTTCCTTCTATATTTTGCACACAAATTAAGCACAGAGTCGGTTTCTTTTCAAATCCAAGATGGAGGCGGTGCCAGCTCTGTTTGATTAGATCCGACCGCTCGCGTCTTCGACAAATTAGCGACGATTTGTTCCCCCCGGCCCTATTTAGGATGTGATGGGTTTTTTGCTGAAGATTGAGTTGTTCCGTGAGGTCCGTGTTGATTGATCCAATTGGTGGTCTGTTTTAGGACGCACGTATTTGGGAACTAAAATTTTCCTTGTCATCCGATAAAGGGGTTGTTTTGGCTGTTTACACCTTTTTATTGTCCGTTACATCAAATCATTGTAAAGGTGATGATGGCGTGAGAATGAAGCTTGTATGGCCACGCGCAAGCAATATCTGATGAGACGAAGTCCAAACTCAAAGTTTTCCAAAGAGCGATGGAACAAAGCTTTCCAGCCTTCAAACGATTGGATAGAGTTCTAAGTACTACACTTCGTTCCCTGACAGGCATCGCTGATTTGGGGCAAGAATTTGCAAAGGATTGGGCGAGCCATGTTAGTAGGATGCAACCTAAGAAATGGGCGGAATAAACTAATACCATGGATACCCGACGATAGCCGACGTCGCAGAGAACAAACGATTGGATAGAGTTCTAAATACTACACTTCGTTCCCTGACAGGCATCGCTGATTTGGGGCAAGAATTTGCAAAGGATTGGGCGAGCCATGTTACTAGGATGCAACCTAAGAAATGGGCGGAATAAACTAATACCATGGATACCCGACGATAGCCGACGTCGCAGAGAAAGGCTGGAAAAGTGATAACGTGATGACCTCGACGCTTTTCAATGTGAGTGGTCAGCGAAGGCAGGAGATAGAGACACATGGAAGGAAATGGGAGAGACTTTGCACAGCGATTCAATTCAATTCAATTCTAATCAAATGTTTATGCTTTCTTAATAATTATATATACAGTACAGGTGTTAAATAATAGATGTGTAACAATAAAGTACCCTGACGGGCGCTGCAATGTAAGAGGGGCTATATTTTGTTTAAAATACATAGATTTTGGATGACATAGGTTAGTTTTAAAAAAACTGAAATATTGAGAATATTCCCGTAAATTTACAATGGGGAAATTCTCGTTAATTTGGAATATTTCCAATGGGACATAACTAGTGTGGCCGAGCAGTTTCAGCGCTGGCTATGTGGCTATGCGTCTGTGAGGCAGGAATTCGATCCTCACTTGACGCGACTGGTACCACTGAGTTTGTACTCATGGTCGGTCATTTTCAACTACCACCACCTGCTTCCGGTGAAGGAAAACATCGTGAGGAAGCCTGTACACTATTAACTATTGAGTTTACTAGTGGCTGGTGGGTAATATGTAATAACACTTCATTACCTCTGTCTGTTAAAAAACTAATCACTGTGTACGTCTCTTTCCACACAATGATACCGACAAGAACTTAGCTCTAAATGTAGACATGCAGACAGTAACACTTAAAAACGTTAATAGGGGCAACACTGGCCCTGCAACACTGGGGCACATGAATTTTTCGGGGTCCAGTAAGGCCCCCATTTGAAATAAATTATTCGAAAGGAAACGAAGATATCAATTAATTTTTTTCTTGAGTATGCTAAAACTATTTTATGAAGTATGAGTTTTAAGTAGGAACGTGAAGCCTTTTTCGCACATTTACTTTTGGCTAATGTGCGAAGAAAAGCTTAATGCTCACACTTTAAACTGTAAACAGTAGTTCATAAAATAGTGTGAAGGTTTATCTAGGGCATACTGAAGACAAAATTTTTCATGATATCTCCGTTTCTTTTCGATTCAAATTATTTATAAATTACTTCGCACTGGACCCCGAAAAAAATCATGTATAAAGCACCACTAGATAAGAGATGAGACCAAGATTCTCGCACAGTTACTCATAGCACATTGGTATTCCACTCCAGCACCAGGGCAGCCTACGGCAACATCCCGTGACGTCACGTCCGCCGCCGTTTCCGCCGCTCAGCTGTTCCATGTACTCACGTCCTAATGTCAGTGAAAGTCGAATGAGTCAATCAAACCAAGACTGGAGCCTAGTGGTCCGCTGGGAAGACGCGTATTAGCGCTTTTGCATATTAAGACGAAGTGGTAGCTAAAGTGGCGCCCTCATTTGAAATAAATGGTTTAAAACTAAATATGGTGATAATTAAAAACAGTTTTAAAACTATTAGTAATAATTTCAAAGGTTATTCATAAAATAGTTTAAAGGTCTTTCTAGACATTTATACAAATAAAATTTTTAATTATCACCATAATTAGTTTTAAACAATTTATTTCAAATGAGGGCGCCACTTTAGCTACCACTTCGTCTTAAGCAAATTCCGGTGTGGTCGCCAAATGGATTGGTTACAAGTGGCATTAAAATATTTCGAGCTCGTCCGTGCTTCGAAAGACACGTTAATCCTTTGGTCCCGGCGGTCATTATACGAAATCAAGACATATAAACAGAATATGTGATGATAATGTATCTAATATTTGGTACTTGCTTTTAGAAGATTTGAAACTGAATTAAACTATACAGGGTGGCTTTTTTACCCACCAGCCAAATTATTGGCGCAAGATCAGACTGAACTACTTTGTATAAAAATAACCAGCCAAGTGCATGTAATGTAGGGTTCCGTAGTTGCGAATGCCCACTTTAAGTTCACGCCACTAAAAACGTCTAAAAACTAATTTTCTATTGAATTTATATGAACTTTTCCTTTTCCGAGTACATTTTATAACTTGGTCGCTTATAACTTTTTAATTAGTAAGCCCTACTTAGCTCTGATAGTTTTCCTTTAAACTTCGTTATAAATACTACTGCTGTAATTTTTTTCACGTATCCATGTATAACCGTTTAATAGATAGATGGGGGGGGGGGACACTTGACTCTAACAAAAATTTGCAATATAAAACCAAATATTTCAGAAACGGATCCCTAAATCGAAAAATGATTGTGACAAGCTCACTATATTTTTAAAAGACCTATTCAACGATATCCCACACGATGGGTTAGTCAAGAATAAAAAATGACTCCTACTTTGTTCGTATGGAAGCTAATCTAAATTTTTTTTATCAATATTTTATTTTACAATTTTTTTGGTATGATTAATATACATTCCTATACCAAATTACAGCTTTCTGGTACTTATAATCTCTGAGTAAAACCGCGGACGAACAGACAGACAGACAGATATGGCGAAACTATAAGGGCTCCTTGTAGGTACTACGGAACCCTAAAAATTATTAAAAAGGATTTTTTCATTAATTGTTTTTATGGAAAGTAGTTAAGTCATCATAGGCAGGATTTGCTACAAATATTTGGCTGATGGTTCAGAAGTCACCCTTAAGTGATAAAGTGATAAAAGTAGGTACACTTATGATGTAGCATCTATTTGAATATATCTTTAGGCTGGATAGGATTAACAATAACGAGTACGCTGAATGAATGAATGCTGTACATAGTGCGGTGCGAGGCAGAAGGAATTCGCGATTCCATCATACTGCGATCAACACGAACCAGAATATAAATTGCGTTTGGATCTTATGGCCTATGACAATCTATTTCGTAAAGGATAAAAACGTGAATTAATAAATATAATCAATAATAAGTATGTATTTGTGAAAAATTCTTCCACAAAGAGAGACATAGCACAAAACAAAATCATTTCAAAAAACAGACAGAAATTAAAGAACAAAGGTTGTTTTAATATAATGAGTACAACAAGAAGACATCTATATTTATTCTAATTTGAGTATATTCCCAAGTATGAGAATATTGCCAAAGAGGGTTGACGTCAGGCGCTAGGTTGTACTATAGCCAAATCTTTAAAACTGTTCATGATATTTCTTCTCATTATGTATGGTCTTTGGCATCATTTGGTAATCATTGACATGCATATTATATTTGGAGAAGAAAAAGCGGGGAAGCGCACCCCGGGCTTCGAAGCAGCAGAGCTGAGGATGCAATCGGAAACGCGCTAAGATGAAAATTCTAACGCTACGAGTGTAACGAGACAATGTAAAATATGTGACACCAGATGGCAGTACCGTGACGTCAGTCGACAGTTGTGACTGGACCATCAGTTGACATGTTCTTTTGCTCCGTCAAATGTGTACCTAGCTGACATAGATAGATAGTGACTGATCGATCAACGCACAGCCAAAACACTAGGCCTAGAGACTCCAAAGACTCCAAATTTGGCACGTAAGCTTCTTATGAGGTCTAATAAGAAAGGATTTTTCAAAACTCACACTCTAAGGGGGTGAAACGGGGGTTATAAGTTTGTATGGAGAAACAAGATTAGTTAGAACATTTTATTCGAAACTTCGCAGGAGATCTCCTGGCAGTAATTCAGGATGAGTGTTTCAGGATTTTTCAAAACTGGGGTAGGGAACAGGCGGTACAAAGTTCGCCGGGTCTGCTAGGCCTAAATCCCTACACTCTCCCGAAAAACGCACTCACATACATCACTCCGCATACACACAAACACCTATTTTATTATATCGAGTTTGTAACTAAGTTAAAACATCTTTTGTTTATCGTATTATATGTTAGAAGTTATATTTGATTATTATCATCTCCCGGCACATTATCACATTGTCTATTCTCTAAATGTTTTCTACTCGAACCTTGTGTGATCCATTGTGATCTGTATTACAGGTTTCTTCTGAGACCTACTTCAGACACCATTCTCTGACAATTTCTAGCTTAGGAAAACTTTTTTTCAGATTTATGGAAAACTGTATAAATTGTGTGAGATGAATAAAGAAATTATTATTATTATTATTATTATTACTATACTCCTACATAATAAAGTATGTTATATTTAATAATTATTCAAAGATTTTAACAAAATAATTTGTATGTTATAACAAAATTAATAACGTAACAAGCCAATTGAAAATCCCAGTAAAACAATTTTTGATTTCTACGCGGACGATTTCGCGGGTTAAAGCTTGTATCCAATAACAGTAGCTTATTTGATCTGACTTCACTGTGCTGCCATCTGGTGTACAATATTTTTGAAAACCCTTATTAAAATGAAGTTGCGTAAAGCACTTGACTTGGACTGGATGAGTCACAGCCAAAGCTCGTCTGCGAAGCCAGACGTGGCTATGCGAGGCGTGCCAACGAGGAGTTCGCAGTACATTTTTGCTGAAAGGATTTACTGCTGCTCCTTCAAGCGTACGGAAATTATAGTTTTGGTGATACTCTTAGTAACTTTACTTCCCACTTTTGTAGCTTGTAAGCAGCATTTTTAATTCGCAGTAGTATACAAGTGCATTCAGTTCAATTCAATTTCTTCATAAACAATAAGACATTGCATTCAAA
The DNA here is from genome assembly GCA_943193695.1 of Acrobasis suavella. Lineage (NCBI taxonomy): Eukaryota > Metazoa > Arthropoda > Insecta > Lepidoptera > Pyralidae > Acrobasis > Acrobasis suavella. The sequence continues at coordinate 19,757,415 of OW971946.1, forward strand.
TATAACGAAAATACAAAAACAACATTACAAAATAAAAATTCATTTTAAACGCATGCATATCTGATATATAACTCAAAGGTGACTGACTGACTGACATAGTGATCTATCAACGCACAGCCCAAACCACTGGACGGATCGGGCTGAAATTTGGCATGCTGGTAGATATTATGACGTAGGCATCCGCTAAGAAAGGATTTTGATCAATTCTACCCCCAAGGGGATAAAATAGGGGATGAAAGTTTGTATGAAACTTTGTCAATTTTAAACCGATCGGGCTGAGACTTTGCATGCTATGACGTATGCATCCCCTAAGAAAGGATTTTGATAAATTACACCCCTACGCGAGCGAAGCCGCGGGCAAAAGCTCGTGTCCGATATTACTTAATTAGTACATTTCTATAATATATCATCATCATCCGAGCGTATTCCCGGTTATAATAGATATATATATATATATATATATATATATATGCATACAATACATTTAAGTATATGCCAATAATATTCATCAGTTCCAAATTGCAATTTAATATTCAATGCGAAATTAAAAGTCGTCAACACTATAGGAGCACTTCTTCAGAAGCACAGTTCTCAGTTCACTTTTAAATTTAGAAAGTTTTTGTACTGCCTTTAGATGAATTGGAAATTTATTAAATGTATATTAAGGTTTTATAGAAAGGTTTGGGTCACGGGAGGTCTCGTGAGTAAAAGTCCCGGGACTTTTTGTGAATTTAGTTGTCTTGGGTCCCGAGATTTTGAAACTGTCGAGACTTCGTAACTATAGCAAAAGATTTACGTCAGGTTTAGAGTTCTGTCAGTATCGTCGCATGTGGATGTTCATTTTCTCTGCCTACCCCTTTGGAAAAAAGGAATATGTATGTAATAGATTAGTTAACAGTTAGATACAAATGCTTTCAAGTATGTCCAGCAGACCCTAAATAAGGGTGATGACAGAGTTAGAAAAGTATGATTGTAAATAGACCGTCTTTTAGATTATCCAAAAATAAAAATAAGTCAAAAATCCAAGAGTAAAAATTTACCAAGATATGAAGCATTTACGTTCCGGAGTGGGGGCTTGCGACGTCACCTCTATGTAAAAATAGTACGTAGCCGTGACGTCATGCGAAATTTCAATGCGCTGTATCTTAGTCATTTTTTGTTTCTCTAAGAAAAGAAAAAGTTTTCATTCGTCATACCTATTCTCTGATTGTCGCGACGGTCGCCGACCGTTGCCGGTAGATGTCGCGGACATACTGAAGTCTGTCTGTTAGAGTCCAAGGGATAAGAGCGTCATAGCATGTGTCTGAATGTAGATGTGAGTATGTCCAGCAGTAGGTAGACTTCATGTGCCTGGATTATAGACCACCCACGGCAATCAGTTCCTGGCTATAAATCTCCATCCGCGTAAGAATCCGAGCATATTTTTACACAACACCGGCGTCATCACAGGCGCCGCTCACAAAGCCATCTTCCGCGAAGGCCGCCGTACGTGCCTTACCTTGCGTTATTGCGTACCTTGAGGCGGCCGTGCAAAAAACGCGGATTCCGTACGTGTTTTTAGTATTGTTGAGGTGTCGGTGTTATTTATTGAGTGGCTACTCTTGACTTCCTTCATCTTCCATGTACCTCCTTTTTGGTTAAAAATTGGATGTCTTTGTCATTATTATGTTATGTAATATAAAATTGTAATGGAAAAATAAAAAAAAAATCGGATAAGTATGTAGAAAAACAATCATCTAGCACATTGAAGTTACTATTTCTTCAATTGAATATTGCCGTAGTAATCCGAAGATATGGAATACAATAAATAACAGAGCTAGATAACGGCATACTCAGAGATTGGACAAAACTAAACTAATGGCCGGTTGACTGGAAGAGATCCCTGTACGGGATAAGTCCGCCGTTGTATGTTTACTTTTTACCCGACTGCGCCAGAAGGAGGGTTCGAAGATTCAAAGAATCAAATATTTATTTAGTAATTAGACCTTTACGGGCACTATTACACGTCAATAGGTATAAATTACGTTACTTGTAAAGTATATCAAAATTTGATTTATTTTTACCAGCGCTTCGTAACGACCACTACTGGGAAGAAATGCCGAAAGAAACTAATTTCACAGCATTTTTCGCCTACTCGCCAGAAGGGCTTTGTCATATTATTATTGTCTTTTCATTAATTATGATTCGTTATTACCCGAGTGCGCCAGAAGGAGGGTTATGTTTTTCGAGAGTATGTACGAGTATGTATAATTGTTTGGCACGCTCTGCAGCCTGAACGGCTCGATGGATTTAAGCTTGAGAGATGTCATTAGATTCGTCTTAATTCTGAGAGTGACACTGGGTATATAAAAAGGTTTTTTTTTATAATGACTTGTCTGATATGTATCTGTGTTCTTTCTTAAGTAAAATAAAGCTTTATAAACAAAACAACAAATAATGGATGCGCGAAGAATGAAAGATGAGCGATCATTCTTTAAGTACTAATCTCTCTCTCTCTCTCTCAATTTCTAATATATTTAATAATAAAATCCTATCAATATTATTTCAATTAACCCGGTTAAGTTGATCTCAACCGCTGGCATTCTTCCACCCTACCCATAGGGCGTGAATAACAATCCATAGCAGCACATTGAATGCCTCCCTACGGCACTCGCAGTCGCCAGAAATTCAAACTAGTGACGGTACAGGGATACAGCTTCGTATAAATAATGAGGCTTTACATATGTTATAAATAAATAAATATATAGGGACAAATAACACTGTTATAGACCATCTGATCAATTAGACATTATAATAAATGTCTGCGCAGTTTGAAAAATGCCCAAAATGAGAGGGTGGTGTGATAAAAACTATTAAAATAATCAAACCGTGCGAGCATTATTATAATGCTTATCAACTTATTATCTATATGGGGCAGAAGAGCCGCCTCATATAACGTTTTTGTTACATAAAAGTCACGTTTTTATATTAGGGGGTAGACAGAGCCTAGGGCAATACGATCTGTTTCGATTGACTTATTTCGATCCGGGTTTTCTTACGTGAAAGCAAGTGTCCTAGCGGTGGTTCTTAGCTATATTTGAGAAAAAATCGATTCATCTTCATCCGCTTAAAAGTTATTGGGGGTTACGAGTTGAAAGTCAGGGCTTTCCCTAAAAAAATATAGATGGCGCTATAGTAGCGAAACTACATACACGATATCAAATTGTATCGGTAGTTCCGCTAGTCATCACTAGATGGCATTCTTGACATTTTCGGTCGGGGGTTTCTTAATTTGCCTAGTGAATAAACATGTGATATTTAGTTCCTTGGGGAAAAGTTTAAATATAGAATGAATTTACCCGTAAAATAGTTTCAGCATATTTATTTGTTAGACTTTATAGAATAATATTGTTCTTCACATTTCGTTGCATTTTCAAAACTACTAAATTTATAAGAATAGCGGCCCAGTTATCTTGAAATCAATTAAACTAAAGTAAATTAACTATAGTATGTAAACAGTTAAGTTCCACTTCCGTAATTACGTTATTTCGTGCCCCTGCCATTTAGCATACGGCATTTGTTGGAGAATTCGTTAGGACCTTGACTTACGTCCTTTGACTGAGCTTCCTTACATCTGCAGCTATTGAGGTCTTAATCATAATGAAATGGAAAGGTGTCGTTAAATCGTTCGTGCCCTATTTCGCCTAAACTATAGGTACCAGTTCCAACTATACCAAAGTGTAAATAGATGATAGCAAGAAACTCGGCTGGCCAACATACAGTTTACACTGCTGTATTCTTAAGGTAGACAATCAAGTAAATACTTCTAAAAATAAAATAAAAAAGTGAAATATCATTAGACACGACAAAAAAATTACAAATGCAAATAATTTTGTAGTATATAGTTAGTAGATTGATAGAGTACTTTTGATCACCACTGGAGCTAAAAGTATTCATAAAATGTCTTCGTATTTTGCAGTGGTTTTTAGGGTTCCGTACCCAAAGGGTAAGAACGAACCTATTACTAAGACTCCGCCGTCTGTCTGTCACCACTCAATAGGTTAAATATCATGATTATTTATGAACCGTGATAGCTAGACAGTTGAAATATTCACGTATTTCTGTTGCCGCTATAATAACAAATACTGAAATTAGAATAAAATTATTATTTAAGTGGGGCTCCCATACAACAAATGTGATTTTTTATAGATAATGGCACGGAAGCCTTCGTGCGCGAGGACGACTCGCACTTGGCCAGCTTTTGCTCTATTTTTACATACGACGTATTAACTTTAAAAATAAAATGGTATTGTTTATTTAAAGGTTTTATAGCGTCATCCACAGTATATTTATTACCGCTTTACCCGACACTACCCTTCTACCTACACTACGTGTACAGTAATGTCAGTAATTTCGTATACTCCGTCACACAGCAGAGTGGCGCAGTGGAAGCGTGCTGGGCCCATAACCCAGAGGTCCGTAGATCGAAACTACGCTCTGCTATCCATTCTTTTTATTTTTTATTACTATTTTTCATTTCTATTTTTACCATTTTCAATGAGTTTCTATTACATAACTTTAAGTGACAATGCTACAACGGATTGCACAGTACAAACAAAAGGCGAGTCGTTATCGAGTCACGATAAGATAGGTTGGATTCCAGCAGTTTTCCCACGAGTTTTTCACTGATAGGTAAATTTTGAATATTTAGTCCTATTTGCAAATTGAAGGAACCTGTGGAAGGAACAGTTTCCTGTCATTAAATAAAGGGTAAATGGATAAAATATACGTATATTCTTCAAAAACAAAATCTTTTATTTACAACCAGTAAGTACCTAGTACGATCATACCTAGGTCGATATAAAAACTTGATTTCTTGCAAAATATTAATTTAGATGCAGTTATTGAGAGCAGGGATAACTAGCTTTCATGCCATTCCCCCTCTAAAAAAAATATTTTATTCACTGAAAACAGTGAATAAAAAGCACTTTTACTCACTATTTTGGTTGTTTATTTTATTCACTAAAAACAGTGAATAAAATGCACTTTTACTCACTATTTTGATGTTTGAATTTAGAACAATTTACTCTTAATTTTAGTAATTGTTCCAATTTTAATGTCCATTTTAATCAATTTATTCTCCGTTTTTCTTCATTAAATGTCCATTTTCGCTTAAATTTTTCTTTTTAACCGACTTCCAAAAGAGGATGTTAACAATTCTTCGGAATCTTATGTTTTATATATGTTGATCAATTTATTAGAAGACGTTTGTACTGATTTCGAATTTTTTTTTTTAAAGGGAATAGCTGTCAGGTGGTCCCATATTTTTTTTTATTAAAACCGGTTGTGTAATTAGGTGGTGAAGTCGGTTTTTAGTTTTGAAAAATTATTCTCGTGGTCATGGTATAAAGTATAGTATGCAAATCTTGAATAAAGCGGATTTACATCGAGGACCATGAATTACTCGCATTGCTCAGGATTCTAACACTTGAATCACTCGCTACGCTCGTGATTCAATCATCATGAATCACTCCCTACGGTCGTGATTCAGTCGTTAGAATCCTTCACCTGCTCGTGATTCATCTATGGCCCTCGAAGTAAATCCGTCCTTTATTCACTAATTGCATAATATACTATTATCCGTCTTTACCTAGCCCAATTTAGGTTTTTTATTATTATCTCAGACCGAGACTTCGAGGCTTGGTCTTGATTTTCGAGACCAAGCCTCGAAGCCTTTCATTCTTGATAGAAAAAGTGGCGAGACTCCCGACCTTTCGAGACTTGAGACTCCCGGGACGAAATCCCTAACCTCAGAAGTCTCTTACAAAAAACACCACAAGTGTGAGACCATTCCGCAAATGACCGAAAACCCCTGATAATACGTTAGTATCGACAATCTATATTCGTTGTTCGAGGAACGCCACACAAAGGCCAGGCCAGCTATACAATGCTGCGCGCGCGGCTCCGCTTTGAAGACTAATCCTCAACGCCGCGCATTCCTCACATACAGCCAAAAAACGGGGGATGGTCGGCTGAGGGGTGGTTCTGTATTACGGAAAATTATCCAATTCCTTAATCGCTTTCTTCATAATTTTACAAAAATAGAAGCCGACTTCTCCCCCAGACTATACAACCGATTTTAATAAATTTTCTGCAGGACCGCCTGATAAGTATACCCTTAAAAAATATCGGTCCAGGCCACTCCAAGCGTTTTATAATAATCGGTGAATGTACAAAAAAAAATATCGCGACGATTTGATGACCTCCTCATTTTTGAAAGTTGGTTATAAATGCTTAGAAAGAGGCACCTGACGTACGACAATGACTGTCTTCTAGTTCTCACTAGAAGACAGTCATTATTAAGGCCCATTTAGGAGCAAGGTTCTATACTGTGGCATACAATTAAAAAAAATAGATAACTTGCATGGTCTAAACGAAACGAAAGTCGTACAAATATTGCTTCAAATAATGAAATTCAACAGGCAAGTTACTTGCACCGTCTAAATGGGCCTTCACACACTAATGAACATATGTGAAGGATTTTTATTGATGTTTTATTTTACTGGAAGCAAATGGTGTTAGTCGAAATTGCCCGTACAAATACAAATTCAGTAAAAGTCGCGCCTAGTGAGCATAAAGTCGTACTTTACATATTGACAAGTGACAAGTACGAGTGACAAGTGGCAAGTAAAGACTGACAAGTGACAAGTAGGTGTTCACACGTCACTGACAAGTGGATATGCAGTATGCTCATTACACGCCTTAGATTTGTCATGCGTGACGTGCCGGCTACAGCAGAGGCGGTGGGCGAGTGCGAGGAAAGTAGGGTAGCGCGGGGGGAGCTACTTGTCAGAGAATAGAACAGGTTACTATTCACTTGTCACTTGTCAGTCGCACTTTTCATATTGACATAAAGCGGCATAAAAATAGATACGTGACTCTGCCGCGCAAACTTGCAAAGTCCGCCAAACTGACCCACATGATGGGCCCAGCGGTCTACAACAGACTGCCTAAAGAAATCGCCCTCGCACCCAGCCTAGCATCCTACAAAACCCGATTAAAGCGGTGGCTTAAAGAAAAGTATACAGTCGAGGAATTCATGGACATTAAATTAACTTAATTTATTTATTTTATTTTATCAAACTTTATTGTTCCAAAGTATAAATATACTTTTAACAAATGGCAGACTTAATACCTACTTAAAAAAAAGACAATTAATAAACCAATTTGAATTATTTAATATTCCAATGTATTTTGAATTTTGAAGTACACATATGTATGACAATTTTTTGTATATTAATTTGACGTGTAATGTATTATGAATAAATGAGTATTTGAGTATTTGACAAGTAACAATCGCGGGTGAACAGGGATTGACAAGTGGCAAGTGACAAGTGAATAGCAGTACTGCATATCAACTTGTCAGCGCGTGTGCACACCTACTTGTCACTGTTCAATGTTTACTTGTCACTCGCACTTGTCAATATGTAAAACAGGCTTGAACCAGGCTTTACGTTTGTAGGCACTGTGTGGACTGGACACACAGTGCCTAAATAGTGCCACCATCGCTGCGGTCCGAATAAAATTAACACGAAAAAAAATAGAAATAAACGACGCTACAAGTGGAACCCTAATATGTTGGAATTGGAAGGCGGTACCCCAAACCAGCGATACAATAATGCTTGCCTATGAATAATAAGATCAAATAAAATAAAAAAAACCAGTCACTGAACACAATCGAGCACTCATGTAGACAACTATTATGTAAACACAATACTCTACCTGTCTCTTTCTGACATTACCAAGATTGTATAAACCTGTATTTTGGGTCTCTTTCATTCCAATTGGCTTATTCTTTATAATGTTGTTAAGGACTCGGTCGATTGTTGCGTCTTCAGATAAGTCTTGGGATATTTTTTGGGCTTTTGTGGTGGCAATGTCTCTTTTTATTGGATTGCTACTAACATGGTCATCGTTAACACTCTGACACTTTATTTCGTCTAATTATCTGCTGCTCTGTTTGTCCCAGGTATAGACGTGACAGTGTGTAGACTGAGTAGTACAATAGACTGTGTATTATAATTAAATTAGTAAGTAAAACAGTGATGTGGATAAACATTTTTTTGGTTCATTAGAGAGATTAGTAAAACGTATGGTATATACATATTTTATACTCTGATAAGCAAATAATTACTGATTTATACACAAATACAAGTGTAATGGCGGACTTAAAGCCAAGACCTTCTACCAGTCAAGCAAACGGGTGATGTGAATGTCAGGGGAGTGGTAATGCAAAACTTGAATAGGTATATGGTGAAGAAAAGACTATAGGTAAAAATATTCATCAAATAAATGAACTACATACGAATAATACAACTATTTAGTATATATACTATAATAAACAATACCTTCATACACTGCATAAATATCCTATGATCTATCCGACAGATTTTGAAGAGAGTGTGCCTTCACCTGTTTCTGAATGAAAAGCGGGTTTTAGCCTTCGACTGGGAAATCGTTCCATAGTTTTATAGCTTGGACGATAAAAGAATGTGTGTGTAAAGAACCCACTCCTCCCACTCCGGTAAACTGGCAAAAGTAGGCTAAAATTGTTAGAGTGACGAAGATCTCTGAGATGGGTATCACTCTGAAACAGAAAATTAGACTTAATGTAAGCAACGGGTTATTTATTATGGTCTTGTAAGTAATCTTGATGTATTTACTATGTATCAAATATTAATGTAATGTAAACATATACGTGTTCCCTGGCAACCCAGCAGGAGTCTATTGAAGGTTCCCGAAGGTTTTCATTGAATCAATCATCGTAGGTTTCATTGAATACAAGGAATTAGGGACAATTTATTGTATTGTATTAGTGCCATGAAATCATAACCCTGATAAATTGGAAAGTTTTTTTTTTATTTTTTCACCGGCTTTCAAAAAGGACGAGGTTATGAATTCGTATGTAATCTTTTTTTTATGTAAAAACCGGTACGTATGGCGACGACACCAACCCCATATGTCCGCTATACCCCGAGGGCGCACGAACTTAATGAAAAAGGCGCTATTGAGAAGAACTCTAAAAACGCTAAACGAAGTCGCCAACAGTATGGATATGAACTGTTGCTCCTTGACTGAGTTCACAAGGGCTACACTTTATGTTTTGTGTTATAATAAAACAAGATAGATGTAGATAAATTAAATAAGCATAAACTGTACGCTATTGCATTAGGTTAAGTTAAGCCTGTAATAATAGTGTATACACATATATTAAACAATAAACAAATGTCTGTTCACCGATTTTAAAGGGTGTACTTGTCAGGTGTTCCCATGGAAATTTTATCAAAATCGGTTGTGTAGTTTGGGGGTTAAGTCGGTTTTTAGGGTTTCGTAGTAAACCCCTTATAGTTTCGCCATGTCTGTCTGTCTGTCCGTCCGCGGTTTTACTCAGCGACTGTAAGTACTAGAAAGCTGTGATTTGGCATGGGTATGTATATTAATCAGGCTGAAAAAACGGTAAAAAAATATTGAAAAACAATTTTTTAGGGTTTCTCCCATTCAAGTAAAGTAAAAAGTCAATTTTTTTTTCACGACTAACCAATCATGTTGAGTATCGTTGAATAGGTCTTTTAAAAATATTGTGAGTTTGTCAGCACCGTTTTTCGATTTTGGGCTCCGTTTCTATAATATTTGCTTTTAAAGTGAAAAAAATTGTTAGAGTCAAGTGTCCCCCCCTCTATCTGCTAAACGGTTATATATGGACACGTGAAAAAATTCACAGCTATAGGATATATAACGAAATTATAAGGAAAACTATCAGAGCTAAGTAGGGTTTACAAATAAAAAAGTTATAGGCGATTAACTTATAAAATGTAATCGGAAAAGGAAAATTTCATACAAATTCAATAGAAAATTAGTTTTTAGACGTTTTTAGTGCCATGAACTCAAAGTTGGCGTTCGTAACTACGGAAGCCTACTGCGCGTGGCCCGACACGCACTTGGCCAATTATTAGTTTTGAAAAATTATAACATATTTTCTTTTTTTTAGCAAGTTGATTATCACCGGGCGTGGTCCGCACTTAGACGTGTAAAAACTATTCTGTACATAAAGCCATCATTGTATGTTAGATGCCTTTTGACAGCTTGAAAAAGCTGACACCAATGTTGGCCACTGACACATGAAAAAACAAACATAAGTATATTGCACGTTCCTAAAATAATGATAGTCAAAAATTTTTAAAAGGGATGACAAGAAAGCATGTTAAATATCATCAACTAGTCGACCAGACGGACAGACGCACAGAAAAAGCGACATGGGATGACATGGAGGGTGTTTATGAGGCTTTCGATGAATATTCTATAGCGGCGATTAGCATAATCGACGGAGAACAAGCTGCGAACGAGCTCTCATCAACATGCGACGTACAAAAAAATTGTCGACGTGTTATAGAAATAGGTGAGACACGACGCTGGGGTCGAGTGCTTTTGTGTGCCTGATTCGAGAGGATCAGAAGAAGTGGTTGTTGAGTAGCTGAAGATGCTAGTTTTGTGTCTCAAAGGCACTTAAAAAACGATACTCACTTGACGTCTTGCAGAAAATATTGCAGAGGAGATTCACAAAGCTTCAAGATCAGCTGTCTGTCTGTCTGTCTACATTTAAAGCCAAGCTCTATTGGAAGCATTGTGTGGATAGTGACGAGTGATTGTAAGCTATAATAAAGTTTCTGAAAGCATATTTATGTATATTACTATATTATAATGTAAGGCAGTAAAATATATTTAGATATTCGGACATGTACAAAGGATGGATGAAAGGAGATTTACAAAAAGAGTATACAAAGCGAACGTGAGTGGAAGAGTGAGTCAGGGTTGTCCTCGACGAACGTACCGGGATCAGATTGCAGACGTTCTTAAAAAAGGAGAGGTTAGAAGTACCCCTAACCGGCGGGAATGCATGAAGAGAGTGATGAGTGTAGATGTAGCGAAAGAGGTTTGTCAGGATCTTAGCAAGTGGAGGTCCTTAGTCTCTGCCTACCCCTGTGGGAAACAGGCGTGATAATATGTATGTATGTATTAGGAAATGGATTACACAAACAAGAACTTTCGGAAATAAATATGAAATTTCTTCCCATTTATGTTTGTATTTAAGAGTATTTTACATTATTTTGTGTGAAATCTTTGATAAAAGATAACAGTCTCATGGAGAGAAATTGACTTTTTAAAATAAATTTTATTCAGAATGAGCTATCAATAAGAAATACAATTATTTAGGACAATAAAAGAAAGGTTGAAGGAACAAGTAATCAAAGAGGAAAAAAATATACCTCATATATCTTAGGATGTACTCGTATTTGACAGTTTGTAAGATAAATATGGAACAATCAAATATTTCTGCCAAGCTAAAAAAGAATGGGTACTTCATTCTCGCAATAATAATTTTTAAAATGAAGTAGTCGTGTTTTGCAAAACAAACAAATAGTGCATTTGAATAATTTGAGCCATCTCGTAAGGCTGGGTGGTCCTAACGCGTTTTGGCCGAAATCGGTACGGGTGTCCGATTTAATTCACATCATTCCGCACCCGACGCTATAATTTCCACATTATTGACGCAAAGTATTATTTATGTCACGAAATATACAATTTTTTTGTTTAGCGGTGACTCATTTGATATTTTAAATCCAAAATATCTGTTATCCGAGATACACCCAGTTTAATTAATTTAGGTACCTTGGTCTCGGATTATAATCACAAAACAAAGTGAAATTCGGAAAAATAAGAAAGAAACATTTTATTTAATAGATGAACAGAGCCGGTCTTCACTCCTTCGTTCGGGAGAGACAGCTTAGCGGTGCGAGGTTTAGTATAATGATAATCCACAAATATAAAAATGGACCTCTGTGCTAGAAACTATCAAGAAGCTCTAAAAAAGAATATAGATGAGAAACATGTCTTTGAACAAACTGTCAATATAATTTGTCAGCTTACGTTTTATTTGATTACTTTTTTTACTTGATTTCTCTTTGTAAGAATCAGAAGTCTCAAAATTTTTCGTTTTTAAATTATGTTGATATAATAAGTATGAATAAAGCTAGTAAACGGGATCTGAATGGACAGGTTACATCAACGCCTTCCTTGGACGAGGAAGACGAAATCAGGTATGCTGAAAACCAGCAGCAAAGCAGCCAACTCGAAGAAGAAGAAGAGAGTGATTTAAGTTCTTTGAGTGGCATCAATGTCGGAGACTTTAAGTCTCTAGTATCCCAGGAGATAGCTTACGATATTCTCAAAAGATATTCTACAAATGTTCCGGCAATTGCATTAGAAAACCATGACAACGTCGTCATGTATAACAAACCTGCTACGGATAAACAAATTAAAATTTCGAGTACATCTTCCGTAATACTTAGAAAAACTATAGGTGTACAATATGATGTGCCTTCTGACATAGACATTCACTTTTGCAAGTCTAATACTGCAAGGAATGAGGGAGTAAGTAAAATTACTTGTAAAGCGAATGCTCATAGTCATACTGGTATATCTAATGTGACTGCAGGGAAAAAGAAGTTCGATGAAAAGATGACGTATTGTCGCCCTGTTAACAGTTTTTACAACGAAGAATTAGTTTTCAAGACCATGGAAAAAAATAGACGACTACAAAAATTGGTAAAAAAATTGGCGATAGCTCGGGAAAGGGAGAAACAAGAGGATGCTTGGAACAACTTTATAAATGAACTGAAAAGTAAACATAGATTTAACGCCAACCCGAGTTGCATGCCTCCCATCCCACCTTCCTGGGACCAAAGAGCTCATACGGAATTCATTGAAGATTTTTACAAGACAAGATTTAAAGGTGAACAGTCTTACCTCTGTAGAAATCTGGTGAACGATTTGTATGACCCTTATACTACTCACTGTAATTATTACGATTATCTGAATTTCGATTACGACAGAATTCCAAGGATAAGATCATCTAGTTATACTTTAAGAAGAAATACTAGTATGGGTTACCCTTTATCACCAGATAGCTATTTAACTTTAAACAGAGATGGCTCTAACCAATGCGGTAATCAGTACTTCAATAGTAATGTAGCCAAAGATGTGTATGGTAATACAATTTATGTAGACAGACAATGTAGCCCAAGTGTATTTGATTCAAAGAGATGTAATAAATCAACCGTTGTATATAAAAAGAAAACACCTCGCGTTCTAAAGACTTCATCTATACAAACTCATCTTAAACTATTACCACTAAAAGATAAAAGGCAAGAAAGCAGGGAAACTGTAAAAAATAACCTGAACAACGTATCAGAGACTATTCATAGATTTAAAGATCAAGATGATAAAGTCAGGGAACAAAGAGCCGATTCCTTAAATAGCATTGAGAGCAAATTAGACGTTTTGATAAAGTCCATTAATACGTTGATAGCAGAAGTAAGAGAAAAAACTGTATCTCGAAATTCAAGCTTAGCGCATAATAACATAATCACTGTATCCCGGAGTGTTGATGCTGTTGGGATATCAATCCCTGATTACATGCTCCAAGACTTGGCCCATAGTACTCCTAAGATTGGCTCCAATTATTCACCAAGGGCGTTAGATTTTGCTGGACCAGCAAAAATTAAGAACATCTTTGTAGAAGAAGTTAATAAGAGCAACAAAATAAAAAGAGATATAGAAGATATTCTAAATGGTGATATAAAAACAAGTTATGCTGCACAACTAACAGATGATATTCCAACTAAAGACCATTCAACGGAAGTGACAGATTCTCTTTCCAATACTGGAATAAATGACAATGTTGAAGAAGTGCGAAGAGATTTTAACGATGGCAGGATGGCAATGGCTGTCAATACTGACCCTCTAGGATTTCTAGCTTTGCTGAGGATATCTAAAGAGGCTGTAAAGAACATCTTGTCGTACATGCAAAGTATTCCATATCAATACTTGTTGCAGACTCCACAGTTGAGGGCAAATGCCAATGTGACACCTTTCGTGTGCAGCATTTGTGGAGCAGCGTTCATGAAAACGTCGCAATTAGCTGCACATGTTCACAGCCATGTTAACAACAGGTATAATTCTTCTTTGTTAGCAACATTGTTGGGTAAAAGACTCATAATAAAAATAAATAAATTTAATATCAAATATTGATAGCTCAAACTATTTAAGCTTAGCGTCTGGCATGCCCTACAAGCTCTTATATATTGTCATAGTGAAAGTAACTAGGATCTTAATATGCCTTTCAAAGTACGCGGGAGTTCAAGATAAAGCGCCACAAGAACACATACCGTAAATATTGATTTCTTTACCGTTATGTAAAACAAGGCTTTTATTTTTGGTTCTAGGGACTGCTGCGTGTGCCGCCACTTGATGGGTATGCAAGCCCAGAATCCTCGACGGATTTTCTTCTGCGAGTACTGCGGCAAGCCGTTCTCCAGGGCGTACTGCTGCGAGCTGCACCAGCAGTCGTGTGCCAAGAGGTTGGGCAGGATTCGAGACGTCACCTCCAGTCTTGTACTGCTCAGGTAGCTTGATTTTGAGGATTTGTCACATATGGCATACGTTCAACAGTAAAATTTTTGAATGATTGGGTCTGGTCACATCGATATATTCTTGGTCTATGCCTTATAAATTTTATAAAAACATTGCAATTACTAAATTAATGGTTTTGTGTATTTCTTCATGCTCCATTCGACTTTGGCAATGTCTAAATTATAAGATACGTAATCCTTTAATATACAAATTATGTGCATGTGATTCGTCATTTTTATGTCAATGTAAGTGCCTTGTCTAATGTCCAATAAAGCGCAAAATTGTACTGTGACTGCACGTCCAAATGTCTCTTTTTTTCTCTAGTTTGTGGACAAACCTTTTCCATTGACAGGGGGATAATTGGGTATAGGTAGGTGACCGTAAAAAGGCTTTGTGTTGCCGCTTCCCATTCATCATGGCTGTCCGCTGGTGCCCACGTTACTGTGAAATGGGCATAAAATTTAGCCGATGCATCTCAAAGCCTTAATGTAGAATTAAGTGTAATTATATCAAGCTTGAGGTAAGACTATGTAATGACATTACCATTGTGATTTAAGGTTTTGTTGACAGTTTTTGTTGCGTTTTAAATTAAATTATATTTGTGATTGTTGCTTGAATAGTTTTTAGAAATATGATGGACAGAATAACCTCCATCATTTTGTAAAAAAATTTAGGCATCTGAAACCACGCAAAAATTTGCAACCCGTCAACCAATTTCTCAACATGTCCTAAAGGCAAAATGGCAGATAATGCTATTGAACCATTTTTATCAATATACTTGTAAGATTGTGTGTAGATAAATAAAAATTTCCAGTCCAAGTGATGGTCGCACATGTGATAAAATAACTCGAAAACAAGAATCAAAAGTCAGAGAATCAAAGAATTCAGTAATTAGGCTTTTGCAGTTACAAACTAAAAACCTAGAATTCCACTATCTGTGCTAAAGAAACCAACTTTTCTTACGTACAAGAAGGACCCTAAATACAATCAAAATAAATAACAACTACAAACTCATTGACCGCTCCTTCGCAATAAAAGAGAAACTCATAAAAAAATGGTCGAATGCAAGCTTCCTTCCCACGTAGCAGTTTCGCCTAAACAAACAGACAGACATGATCTGACTCGAATGTGAGAATTTAACGGTACACCTAGGCGGCGCGCCTCTAGGGCTCCCCGGTGGGCCTGTACAAAGGCTATTGTTGCACCTTATTATAATTTACACCTCTGCCGAGCGCTGCGCAAAAAAACTGTCGTCCGAATGAGTTTATTTCGCTTTATTTCGCCAAAGGCCGCCTTTGAATGCCGTGAATCGCTTTCATTGTGGATAAGTTCTTCCGTAGCAGTGGGATTGTCGGGAACTTGTGTTGATAAGCCGTGAGGAATTGGCCACCTATCGAGTTCATAGATGGGAGATGCGTCACTCCATTGAAGTACAGGATTTGTTTTCACATTACATTAACTATTTTTATTACATTACACTGTCTCGTCTTTACTCCTATCGTTACGCAACGTTTTTGACGCAAAGTACATGTAGGAAAAACATTAAGGACTTAACTGTCTTTATTCTTCTCTTTAATTTCCATACCAACTTAAGAAGGTAAAATGTAAAAGGGGATGATTAAGATACCAATAACTTAAAGATCTACGTTTACCTACATTTCATGCAAATGAATTGATTGATCGCTTTCTTGATGAATTGATTGATTGATTGATTTTACAACGAAGCGGTGGTGGTCAAGCGATTTAGACTCTGGCTCTGCATTTGTGAGGCATGCGTCCGATCCTGAAATCCTCACTAAGGGTGACTTGTATGGTATAATTTTCATTTTCCACCACTAGTTTCTGGTAAAACAAAACATCGTGATAGAGATGAGTCGTTCGCGATTGAACGAATTAAAAGGAAAGGGTCATTAGCTCGTCACGACCCGTTCGTTCACTTCTACAATAATGATTCGGTCGTTCGTTTCTGGCTTTTTTTTACTTCGGCCGGCTTGGGTCGAATCGATCGCGGCGAACGAAACGAACCGTTTCGTTCGCGATCGATTTAGCTCACCTCACACTCACTGACAGACCCGCGCCTATGCTGCGACCTGCGAACGAACGGAGCGACACTGCGACACGATTCCGAATGTTTACGAAAGTTCACATAAAAATGAAATATTAAGAGTCCATTTCTGCTTACTTATTTTTACTTAGATATTAACACTTTCTAGTGTTTGCTACTGTAAACTTTATGATCTGCGTAAAAGAAACTCTCACTCTAGAAATAATTGAAGGTTAGTCTTTGTCATTAGTGGGGGCTGACGTATAATTCTTTTCGCGCGCTATTTTGGCAGTTTTTGACAAAATGTAAATAGAGACATTATGGTTTTTTTTCATACAAAAAACCGTTCTTTTAATGTCTCCGCGTTTGAAAAATGGCACCACAGTATCTATTCGCTCGCGATCGGAAGCCGTTAACGATTGTTTCGTGAGAAAACCAATCAATCGAGAACGGCTCGAAAAACCCGGGTCGCCTACTAAATGGTTCAGTATTGATTGAGATCCTAAAGATTGAACGAACGACACATGTCTACATCGTGAGGAAATTTGCACTGTTCTCTAGCGTGTTATAATATTTTTTGCAACTAGATTCTCTTCCATGCTGGTCTGCGAGAAAAGAAAAAACTTAGAATTTACCACCTGCTTCTCCTCCCCCGCAGATCGTAAAAGCCGAGGAAATGGGCGGAAATGCGAATCATGTGAATAGGCCATGCGGCTAGCGACCCATCTGTATATCAAAAACTTTCCATCTTCCCGCCCGCTATCACGCTAAAACTGTTGCGGCCCTGAGCTCTGTTTGCTTAGAGCCGCGAGACAGAAAATGCTAGGCTCTGTCTGCCCCATTAAGGAAAAGACGTGAGAGTATGTATTGTAACTAGATGATAGTCATTGAGCTTCGTCTGATGCGTTTAGGCAACTCGAATGACAAGCTCAAAGCAAGTCATCAATGTCAGATCAGACTCTTACATCGGTTTACCCTAAATAATAGTGATTCCATTCTATACTCACCTCCAAGCAAGAACTTGTGGTAAATGTCTGTATCGTGTGATTACGCTACGCTTTCGCTTGTTATCATATCACTGTTATACAATTTGCCAGTCAATCAATTCCATGTACTTAATGACTCTATTTGTTGGATTCGTGCACGATACTTTGTTATTAAAGAAAGTGTGTACTGAGGAAAACAGGGTCTAGAAACAAACCAATAATTTATGTACATATTAATTTCTGGGTCTATCGTTGCAGCTTGTAGAATAAATAAAGTAAAAAAAGTTGGGTACAGTTTACTAATGAGTTTTGTTGAAGTGGCAGTGGGCGGGATACACATAGCGCGAAGAACCGATGGCCGATGGGGCAAAAAGGTTCTCGAATGGCGACCGCGTACTGGCAAGCGCAGCGTAGGACACCCACCCACAAGGTGGTCTGATGACTAAGATCGCTGGAAAGCGCTGGATGCAGGCCGCTCTAGATCGGTCATTTTGGAAATCCTTGGGAGAGGCCTATGTCCAGCAGTGGACGTTATGCGGCTGAAATTATGATGAAGTTGATGATACTAATAAATTAATACGATTGTTTGTTTGGGTCATAAATATCTGGGGTAATTGTCAATTTTGCTTTCAATACGTTGGGTACTTTTTATGGGTCAAAAATAAATTATTATTGGTACTGTTCGCGCCCATACTATTTGCGAACGAGGACCTACGCCGAAGACTTCCGAAAGCGCCCGAAAGCTGCCGAAGGCCGTGCCGTCCCCGGACTTTACTTCCCATATAACCGCCGGCGTATGCGCGTGCGTTCTGTGTGTGTGATCTATAAGTCTTGTAGCGGGAGCGAGGTGATATGCTCGACCGCCACAAAGGGAAGATCTTCCCGCCAGGCATGTTGTTGCGCCTGGGGAACCGCGGCTCCGACGGTGTATCGTCGGAAGTTGTATATATGCAGCGAATCGGGCGAACTCTGAGATCGAGATGTAGGATATGCTGGCGCCATCTCATATGCTTATGATCTTGTACATATTTCTCAAAGTCATTATAACCAGCATTAATCAGTACAGTCCGCCTTTTATTGAACCAAAACGAAGGATTCCGAACAGGTACTGTTACGAAAATAAATCGTCACCAAATAATGTCACTTATACTTGATCTTATCCATTTTCAACGTGATATGAGATTAACTATTGCAGAAAAACTGATATTAAGAGCGCTACTTGACTCTAAGAAACGAGGACGTCATATTCATACAAATACAATTGTTTTGTTTTGACGTTTAGAAAAAAAAATCTGATTTTAGTTGTTGGAAAGTAGCAATTCAAAATTCAAAATTCAAATGTTTATTCAGTAATTAGACCTTTACAGGCACTTTTACACGTCAATAAGTATAATTTACATTACGTGTAGTTTATATTGAAATTTAATTTATTTTAAACAAAAACTACCGATGCCAGCGATTCGTAACGACTACTGCTGAGAAAAAACGCCGAAAGAAACTCATTTTCACTCTCAAGTAGCGAATTGTTGACGTCAGCAAAGTTTAGTATCACTTCCCAAGAGTAATAAAGTGCAGAAGAAACGGCAACAAACTGCACTACAGCATTTTTAACAATTAGAAGAGAAGAGTATGAAGAAGTTATATTCACCGATTATTCAAAGCCGCCTGGTCCGACTTGAAAATATTTTTTTGTTTATATAGGGTATACTTGTCAAACGCCTGCCTCAAGACGAAAGTGTTTAATCAATGTGTGTTACCAGTGATGACTTATGGCTCTGAAACGTGGTCCCTTACTATGGGTCTTATAAGAAGGCTCAAGGTCGCTCAACGGGCTATGGAGAGGTCTATGCTCGGTGTTTCTCTACGCGATCGAATCAGAAATGAGGAGATTCGTAGGAGAACGAAGGTCACCGACATAGCCAAGCGGATTAGCTCATTGAAGTGGCAGTGGGCGGGGCAATTAGCGCGAAGAACCGATGGCCGGATGGGGCAGAAAGGTTCTCAAATGGCAGCCACGTACCGGCAAGCGCAGCGTAGGACATAGGACACTCATCTGCTAGATGGTCGGACGACCTGAGCAAGGTTGCAGGGAGGCGCTGGATGCAGGCCGCTTCCGATCAGTGGTTTTGGAAATCCTTGGGTGAGGCCTATGTTCAGCAGTGGACTTCCTGTGGCTGATGATGATGATGATACGTGTCAGATGGTCCCATAGAAATATCAAAATCGGTTGTGTACTTTGGGAGAGAAGTTAGTTTTTAGTTTTGAAAAATGATGTCCAAAGACGTCAACTTACAATTAAACTGATGTTAAACTCCACGGCTCAATATCTCCTGTCTCCAACAAAGGTGAGTTGTCAAAACTTATCATTTATTTGTGGAGCTCCACCTGCCGCCGCTATCTGAGGTGTAACAAATTATGTAAAGCTTCGGCTATAGAGCCAATATTTGTCGGCGCGTGGCAATCTTATCGGGACATTTGCTGTCGACTCCTGGGGGCTGGTACAGAAAGCATGTGTTCGTAATCAATGTAATCATCAACGTTGATAAAAATATTGGTTTACTTTAGAAATTGTAAGTAATCCAAAGGGTGTTTATAACTTTTCAGTTCGTTAAGCGGGACCAGGCTAGTGTCACTCCCTGTTTAGGTATCGCAAAAATACCTACATTATTACTATGTGCGTGGCGACCACTTCCAAGGGGAAATTCAGTTACATTATGAATCGTTTGTCTAGAGTAATATAAAAAATAATTGGCTTGCAATGGATGTTTTGGTATTTAAACGAAGAGGTGAGGAGTTCTGACGCAAGTTAAATTAAACCATAGCTCTAACCACATTGAGTAGATATTTCTTTGAATTTCTTTTATAAGACTTCTGTACGAGAGTACTAGTTCTTATTCTGTGGCTGGACTCAGCTAACTAAGAACCTTTCGATGCTGGTTTGGAAGAAAAGAAAAAACTTAGAATGTACTAGCTGCTTCTCTTCAATAAATCATGTTAATAGACGATGTGACTAGCAACATAGCAATTCAAAGAGTAAAAACGGGACCCTATTACGTCAATTCATTCGTCTGTCTGTCCGTCCTTCTATCTGTCTGTCACCAGGCTGTATCTCATGAACCGTGATAGCAAGACAGTTGGAATTTTCACTGGTGATGTTTTTCTGTAGCGGCTATAACAACAAATACTAAAAACGATAAAATTATGTAAGTGGGGCTCCCATACAACAATCGTTATTTTTTTATAGATAATGGTACGGAACCCTTCGTGTGTTAGTCCAACTCGCACTTGGTCGTTTATTTCCATCTTTATGATATCACTAGCTGCGCCCCGCGGTGTTACCCGCAGTATAATTATATATAGCTTATATATATATAGCTATGTCTATAAAACTATATAATAAACTACCGAAAGCCATTACAGACATTGACAACTATAAAACATTTCTAAAACATGTTAAAGAATTTCTGTTTAACAAATGTTACTATTCCGTAAATGAATATTTAGAAGACAAAGAGAAATTTATTAGAAAATTGTAAAGAGTACTATTAATTCATGACAAAATAAATATTAAAATCAATACCAATATATAAGATGACAAAATTACCTATAAAGACATATTATAATAATATTTATTTATATCAAATAATTACATTTTAAATTTATTAATATTTATGAAAATTTAATGAATAATAAACTGGACAAAATTAAGAAATGGCTACAACATAATTACACATACAAATAACTAATACATATACATAGGCACAGAACGCACGTGCATACACAGTAATGTAAAACTTTAAAATTAAAAAAGCCCTTCTCCTATTGCAGCGCCCGCCAGGGCCCTTAATTGATCCTTATTTTATTGTAACACCTATATTGTACATTAAGGAAGCAATAAATATTGAGTATTGAGTATATATAAAAAGTAGTATATGTGTTAATCCAGGGTCTCAGCTTCCTGCATACCAAATTTTATCAAAATTTGTCCAGCCGTTTGCGCGTGAAGAAGTATTTTATATAGTATTTTTATTGATATATCGATACCCGACATCGGTATTTTACTGATATTATTTATCGATATATCTATATAAATTTCGATAAAATAGCGGTACTTTATACAAAGATTCAAAGATTCAAATGTTTATTCAGTAATTAGACCTTTACAGGCACTTTTACACGTCAATAAGTATAATTTATGTTACGTGTAAAGTATAATAAAATTCAATTTATTTTTAAAGAAAAGCTACCGATACCAGCGCTTCGTAACGACCACTACTGAGAAGAAACGCCGAAAGAAACTCATTTTCACAGTATTGGTCGCCTACTCGCCAGAAGGGCTTTGTCATTTATTATAAATCTAAAAAAAAAACGATATTATACTAGTACTTAGTATCGATATATTGATATACCGATATCGGGTATCGATATATCTATATGTCGGTATTCCTGACCCTGGCCTAAACCGTTAGGGATAAAAACGTTTCTTGTATACAACAAGAATCTTGATTCTTAACCATTTCGTAAAGAATCCGTAACATTGTAAAACCAAAACATTTCCATAAGCCAAAAAACTAATAAGCCAGCACCTGAGCGCTATATCTCAGAGAAAATTACTTGAAAACACTTTATGAATTTGGAGCTGTTATTGTTTATTTTTTCACAGAATACCCTTCATTACGAAAGCTTCTTTAAGTTTTGCGTCTTAGGGTGCAGTTTCGTTCTGGTCGTCGTTTAGATGCGTCTTGATAAAAAGGATTATTACCTCTCGGTGTGGGTTAGTGGCGTAGACTTCTACAATTATGAGCCAGATTTGACCAGACAAAGGATTTGGGTGATCAAACGTGTCTTCATTTGCTTTTGATAACTTTTATTTTTCAGTAATTGTACCTGTTAAAAGGCCCACATTATTTTTGTCCTGTTGGAAACAAATAAGATATGGTTAGTAAATAGTCATGTTTCATTGATCTTATTTTGAGCTAGTTCCAGTTGTTCTACCAAGTTTGTTTTACCAGTAGGACTGTTGAAAAATTTAGTCCAATTAGATCTCCTTCTTTGGTATGATGAAGCTTTTTTTACATACACTAATAGAATTTATCCAAGACATTATCCAATAGTCATAGTAATCAAGCAATCCAATTCAATGCACAATGCAAGTTTTTCTTACATTTTTCGTTATTTATTGATTCAAAAGTGTGAGTAACTATAGCTATTACGTCTGGTCTATGCTTTTAAAAGTCTGTGGTGCGTCGGTATATCTTAATTTTATTTCGGGTTGGTGTGATTGTGTTATAAGAATCTTGAGGAATGACCTTTTTCTTTAGATTCCGAGATACGGAGCTCTCAATGGGCTTAGGGTTTTTTCAAAATATTTGGATAATTGAATTTGATATTCTTGGTCTTCTGTGTGCGTTTATTTCTCGAGGTAAGGAAGAAAATAATTTTGTTTGTGACAAACCTTGTTGACTCATCAAATTAAACTTGGAAATGATCTTTTTAACTTATACCGAGAAAGCACATGCCACGCCATTGCATTATCAAAGATTTGGCCAACATTTTTTAAAATAAATTTGTAGTTTCATGTTTATGTAGGCACGCATGTGCATATTCACTTGAGAAGCACACTAATTTTAAAGGACAGACAGGGGGGAATCTAAAGCTTGACTGCCTCCGTGGTCCAGTGGTCAAGGCGTTCGCCTTGTGACCCGGAGGTCATGGGTTCGATTCCCACTGGGAAGCATACTTTGTTAAAAGTTGTTTTCAGTCTGGATAGGATATTGCAGGCTTGAATCACCTGATTATCCGAAAAGAAAGATGATTCCGTGTTTCGGAAGGCACGTTAAACTGTCCCGAACGCCATCTAGCGTTTGATCATCAAACTATCCAAGGATTGGTTCCTGGTTTGCCCTTAGGGTTGCGGAGGTCAGACGGCAGTCGCTCTGTGTAAAAACCAGTAACCTCGTCAAATCTCCTTGGTTAGGTAGCGGACCCCGGGCTCTGAAGCGTTACTGCTGAGGATGCAACCGGGAATACGCTCGGATGATGATGATGAGGGGGGATTCTAAAGCTAGAGGCCTTTTTTAGCAAGACAACGATCTTAAACGGGGAAAACGGAAATTACGATTAGTATTTTCTGAGGTATTTTTCCATGTTGCCCTGATAAAACGTATATTTGTTATATTGTAAACTTGCCATCGTGTAGAAAATGCTGTAGAGGATATAGCAGTAAGTTCAAGGTTACAGAAAAAAATGACTTTTCTCGTCTCGATCGTGAAATGCAAGTCATACAAGTACTCTAGCTGGAGAATAGAAATAATTAGTGCCAAACGGAAAACATACAAAAGAAACGTCGCCAATATGCTAACGCAGATGATCGTCAACTCACAAACAGACATAAACTTTAATGCCCCATGATATCATTGAATGACCGCATAAATCTCCTACAAATTGGGTATTTGCCGATAAACCGAGATCTGTAAGCGTGGCACGGAGACATGGACGCAGACAATCAGACAACGATGGGCGATATCGGGGTGATGTATGTAAATGAATTACAAATGCCCCATTGTTGCGATGAAGAAGGAATGAAGAGTTTTTTGACAGGGCCATTGAGGATTGTCGCGTGCCGAGGGTTGGGTCATTGGGATTAATTTTTGATGGTGATTTAAGAAAGGACCTACATAATGGTAGTGTTATTGAATTGAAGGTTTGAGGAGACAAATATATTACAATTGTTATAATTTATGATACTTCAAAATCTAGATACAGTGGGGAAAAGATTTAATAATCTTAGAACGGTGGTGTTTAGATAGAAGTGAATGGATAGAGAGATGTTTGGAAAGCTGATGGTGAGTATTCAGTAATTGTAAGGCACAATAAGATTAAGACGACTGATTAAAGACGAGCAAGAATAATGAAAACTTTCATTTTGGAGCCTGGAGAGATCTAACCTAACAGGGTATGCTTACGACAGTCTTAAACGGATACGATTTGCAAAAAAATGTGAGGATGTTTAACCTAAATTGATTAAAAGCAATTAGTTTGCCTGTATACATATAAATATAAGTATTTCAGACAGGATAGGCATTCCTAGGCATCGTGTTTAACGCAAATCTTAAAGAAGTCTAAATTATTATCATCACTATTTTTCTCATGCGCGTCACGAATGCTGCGCCGTCTCCAGCTTGAGCATTTGCATTAGTTTCCGCTAAACTGGCGAAACAGACAGACACATCGCTGGTCAAGGAATTACTGCATGTCTGATGTTAAAAAAATCGGAAGGTACCTTAAAATATTGTTGGTTGTTGAAGAATATAGATCTATTAGTCTCAGAATCACCATAATGATTACTAGATAAAAAGTTTCGACACAAAATTCATTGGCATAATATGATTCTGATCCATACTGATTTGGTCATGTCAATAGTAGATTAAATAAGACTAGCACCCCGAAGATACCTCTAGGTCTCAGTGTTATGTTTTCCCAGACATACCGTACCAAGCTCTAAATGGATGCATATTACAAATGTACTATGCGCCACAAATAATTTTTCCCGACACGTAGGATGAACCAAATATGGCGGTCGTCTGCACATTATCTGTACCTGCGCCGATAACCGCCATTTCGGTTTAACCTACGTGCTGGGATTTTGTACAAAAATGATTTGTAGTCCGCCATTTATGTTCAACTTATTTGTGTCACATTGTATCTATAATCTGTAACAGATAAAAATTATAACATTTTACCGTAATAAACATTTAAAAAGATTATGCTTATGCACGTCAGTAAACTCAAAACTAACCTGTCAGATTATAGATGTCTAGGTATTAAATAAGACCCATATTCTCTTGAAGATCCGGTGAGTCATTATCTCGCACCCACATCACGTACGCATTAACTGGCCAACGTTTTCCGATTCATATAGTTCCGATCACTATGTCCCGTTCCGGTTGCAATCACGGGTATTATGAGATTTTAATGTAAGATTATAGTCACATCTTGCGTTTGTGTCAACGATGTCCAGGCTATCCTGCTATGGAATGCCCTTCCGGAGTCTATAAGAAGAGCTCCTAGGCGTTTGGCTTTCAAACGAGCGGTACATAAATTGTTTCTACAGCAGTCCTAGCTCCAGTCATCCTGATATATGTATTCATTTGTATGTATATTACATATATATATTATATGTTAAATGGTTTATTCTTGTATATGTACTTATGTAGATATTTATATTTTGTTTACTAGATCATAAATTTCATCACGCCAGCCACACATATTTGCCGCTTGGTCTAATGGTTGACCGGGAGAGAATGCCATATGGTATTAGGTCTGCCTGTTGTGATTTTTTTTTAAATTGTGCAATAAAGTTTAAATAAATAAATCACTTGAGTATTGTTCGGACGGCTTTAGGTATGCGAGTAGAACCACTATCATTAACAATCATCATCATCATATCAGCCGGAGGAAATCCACTACTGGACATAGACCTTCCCCAAGGGTTTCCAAAAAAAAAAAGGATTGGAAGCGGCCTTATTCCAGCGTTTTCTGCAACCTTGCTAATGTCGTCCGACCACCTAGATGGTAGGTGTCCTACGCTGTGCTTACTGGCTAGCACATATTTAACAGCTAATGGATTTAGGTGTTCTTTCGTGGAAGTCAAAGTTACTAGTAGCGGGAGCAGACAGAACTAGATCCATAATGGATCTGGTCAATGGATCTACTGAGAACGATCCAAGTAGTCTAGGTCAAATAGCGTTTAAGTAACATTTATAAGTCGAAATATGGGTCCTCGAGGGGTTGCCGTGCCGATATATGGAGTAGTGAGGCGTCGACACGATCGGGTTCATGACCTTAATTATTTTTTAACACCGGACTATAAAGAATCGTGTTATATATAACTTTGACGCTAACGTCTGTCGGTCTGTCTGTCTGTCCGTGTGTCAGTCTGTCTGTGGCATCGTAGCGAACGGATGGACCGATTTCTACGCGGTATTTTACGTGAAACGTCAGTTTAATGAAATCGTTTGTTGTTGAAAAGTTATTGGGTGTACCGAAACGCTTTAAAACGGGGTTTTCTAATTTACCTGGCAAATAATACGGATATCAATTCAATCAGAATATTACGTAGTTCCCCCACTTACCATCACTAGACGGCAAAGAAATTATATCTAGATGGTGTCGTCAGGGTATTTTATTTTATTTCGCCTGGCAAAAACCAGTTAGATTCAGAATTCTAGCGTATTTTATCAGATTCTTGCTTGAACCATATGTCATGATGACAGTTTTCAGAGTTTCTAGATTTTAACATTAACATCACGCATTATTTTGGTTTTTGCAGATAATTCTATAGATTTTTAAACCCCCACTTATCACGTTTTTTGTCCTTTTAACACGTAATGTCACATTTGGAATACCCCGCATTTTTGTGACGTATTACAAGTGGATAGCCCCTAGCAGAAAATGTGTCAGGTTCCCACGCAGACAAGTTCAACTCCCAACCCTATATCACTTGTTATCCCAAATCATTCGATTTAGTTCACGCTATCAGGCAAATTTATCTGCAAATTAAATTACGGCATACCTGCCCACCGGTGAAAATGGCGCCTGTCATCAGATACACATCTAAAAGAGGTGATACGAGGTGATCACTTTATTAGGCGGCTGCTGGCGCCAGGGTCAAGTTTCATAGTTATTTTTTAGGGTTCCGTAGTAAACAAGGAACCCTTATACTTTTGCCATGTCTGCCTGTCTGCCTGAAATATTTGCTTCTATAGTACACATTTTTTTAGAGTCAAGTGTCCCCCCCATCTGTCTGCTAAACGGTTGTAACACGTTAGTGAAAATTCAAGGCTAGTATACAATATGTAACAAAAACCCTGTCCGATCCTTGTAGGAGCACCGCAGAACGTCAATATGAACAACTTTTTCTATGGGAGCAATGCTTGAAAAGCGAAGAAAAAAATCGTCATTTTCATACAAATTGCCGGGTCGGCTGATCACTTTTGTATGAAAATGTCGATTTTGTATTCGAATTTCAAGCATTGGTCCCATACGAAAAGTTGTTCATATTGACGGTCTGAGTTGCTCCTACAAGGATCGGACAGGGTTTTTGTTACATATTGTATATAACTAATTGTAAAGGAAACATATCAGAGCTAAGTAGAGTTTACAAATTAAAAAGTTATAGGCGACCAACCTATAAAATATACTCGGAAAAGGAAAATTTCATACAAATTCAAATTCGGGTTTTAGACGTTTTTGTCGCGTGATTTCAAAGTCAGCGTTCGTAACTACGGAACCCTACACTGCGTTTGGCCTGACACGCACTTTGCTGGTTTTTTTCGGTTACGACTAAGCATGTAACGGTCGGTCGGTCCATCTCATGTTAACTGGTGAGTGTTTTCTGTAGCATAAAGACACCTGTATTATAAAGCATGCTACAAGTGCTTTGCTGGCATCTCTAAAGACGAGACGCAGACGGCGCGCAGACATATGTCTCCTCCGCGTCTTTTTCATACAAAATGTACAGAAGCGTTGCGACGCAGAACACACAGGAAGGACGGGGCGCTCGTCTTTGTCCGCGCCCCGTCTGCGTCTTACGTCTTTTCAGTGTGTTCAGCGCTTTAAAACTACAACATGTGATTCTGCAAAACGCGTGTTAAAGATATCGTTTGGGTAGGAAAAGTACAAGTGGAAGAACTGGGCGGTTACTCTAAAAGCGGTTCGCAAGACAGACGTTACTGCGTGTCCTCGTTTCAGTGTCAAGCAAAATTGAGCACTAACGTTTTTAGGAACTCCTAGTAGGTAGGTAGCCACGTAAGTACTAGCTGGGGCAGTTGGAGCTCCTACATGAAGAGGTAGGTAAGATACGTAGTGGAGAGCTTGAGAGAAATAGACAGCAGAGTTATTTTATTTATTATAATTTTTACAATACTGATATATAAATTGACAATACTGATATACATGTAAACAGCTCGAGAGATGGTAGTGGAATAGATCCGAATGATGATGAAGGAATCTAAAATTTAAAAATAGAATTTGGAAATGAAATTATTTTTTAGAAAACGGAAAAGGAGGTAAACCGGAACATGAAGGATGAGGTTTATTGTAACATCGTTACACGTTTGATGATAAAGTATAATTTGGTTTGACATAGAAAATACGTCTATCGTACAACTAATGTATATTTATGGAGTAACCCTCCTGGTATGGCAGGCGGCTCTAAGTTAGGCCGAATGCTTTCTTTGTGGTAAGTATAAAATTCAGATTGAGAAATAAACGGGTGAAGTTGATTTCTTGGACTGACCATAACCCAAGGTCACCACATTCCTTCGGTCAGTTCCATACCGGCATCCCTGTGCGGCGCCAGGTCCCCCCTCTACCTCTCACCCCGTCCCCCCTCAGCCCGCCGCGTGTGGCGCGGTGCTAAGCGACAATCAGTGTATTGTGTTCTGAGAACAGAGTCGCGGGGAGCAAGGAATCGTTCTAATGCTTTGGATGTGGCATATTCGTTTGTGATTTTTTTAATAACTTTATCTCAGCCGCAGTTTGATCTCTGCTGGACACAGGCTTTTCTCTAGGATTTGCAAAAAAATGTCTGTTTGTAATGATTTGACAATCTTTATGGTGTACTTGTGTACTACGCTCGTCCGTTGTCGCCTGGGTTTATATTTAATTTTAGAATTTAGAAATTTAATTTCTGTGTTTAAACCGTCTTGTTCAATATCACAGACTGAGCTTTCCCTAAAATATCCAGTGTGGTGACGTTGTTAGAGTAGAATAACATTTTGTCGTAAGAGCCTAACCTCTGTGAGACTTTATACAATCTAATGCACCACCGTTATTTCTGACGTGCCTACATTCCTCTCCATCCACCGGTTGTCTGGAAGAGATCGCTCTAAACAATAAGACCGCCCATTGTACAAAAAAAATCATAAGTTTTACAATTGAAAATATCAATTTTAAAACTTCCTTCTTATGTTTTTTTTTTGTATTGGTTGGTATCATAAAGAGTTTTTCATTCATTAATTCATTCATCTAATGCGATTGATCACCAACCCACTCACGTAGTAGTTAAAGGCAAATCAATTATTTCTTCTTCTTTAGTTTAGCAGCGAACTAAAAAAAGGCGGTTAAGAAAGAAATGTCTTGACCATTGACCATGTTGACCATTGGAATTATAATACTAAATGTATGCAGTGTAATAAAGATATTTTTTTTGGAATGGCTATGAAAGAATTCGCTACTTCCCAACAACTCGAATCAGATACTTTTCTCTAAACGTTAAAACAAATATTTTCTATAGAATTTGTTTGAAATATAGACTAATGACGTTATGGTTTCTTGGAGTCAAATAGCGCTCTTACTATCAGTTTTTCTGCAATAATAAATCTAAAATCACATTGAAAATGGAAATGATCATGACAAGTGACATTATTTTGTGACGTTTTAATTTCTCATCAGTGCCAAATAATTTATTTTTGACCCATTAAAGTACCCGAACAGCAAGGCTTGTGTAATAATTTTTCAAAACTAAATACCGACTTCAACCGAAACCACACAACCGATTTCGAAAAAGAATTCTATAGGACCACTTGACGAGTATTCCCTTTCAAACAAAAAATTATTTCCCAAATCGGTCTAGGCGTCTTCGAATTATCGGTGAACATATATAAAAAAAAGATCGTGACAAATTGATAACCCCCTCCTTTTTGGAAGTAGGTAAAAATAAAAATCTATTTTCTTTGTACTACGAATATAAGTTCACCAAACTTATGTGAAAAATAAAGTCAAAACACCGCATCCACCGAGCACACACAATTCTCACTCCGCGACAGGTGCGATTGGAATGTATCGCCTCGGAATAAAATAAAAAATAAATAAAAATATACCGATCCCTTATCAGATCGGTACAGATAATGAATTGACCCATTTACAGGGTGAATCATTCATTACCTGCCCGTACTGCCCAAACTTTACCACACACCCCAAAAATAAGTAAACCCATACAAAATTCTGAATTCGGACGGTAAAATAAGTTGGTTGACGCGTTTGGTTTTAAGATAATTTTTTAGAGGAATGTTTGTTTTGATAGCGAATGGGTTGTTGTTTAGGAGATAAGTTCGCGAGGAACCGAGCAATTTAGTTTTGCGATAATTTTAATTGGGGTTTAAGATAACTGGCAGAGTTCCTAAGGTTTTTGTGTGTACGTAAGTAAAGATACGTGGAATCAGTTAAAGCTTGTTATTCGAAGCGAAAACAAAGAACTACATAATAGCTGAGATACCACAGACCAGGAGGTTTTATACAAAATATATGAAGTAGATTGCAGACGTTCTTAAAAAAGGAGAGGTCAGAAGTACCCGTAACCGGCGGGCATTCATGAAGAGAGTGATGAGTGTAGATGAAGCGAAAGAGGTCTGTCAGGATCGTAGCAAGCGGAGGTCCTTAGTCTCTGCCTAACCCTGTGGGAAACAGGCGTCATAATATGTATGTATGAAGTAGAATAAATTCGACAATATTTAATAAACTTTGTTATTTTTTGGTTTTTAATCTTCACGCCTGCCATTAAACTAAACGTAGCCAATAATCATAATCAGTAATGAGGAGTTCCTTTTTGAGCTTGACGATTTATACAGGAGATGTTCAGTTCCGTTCCGATCTGAACTGAACACCTACCACCAACCAATCTACTAGCTACGTTTAGTTTGACGGGGGGGTTAATTTTTGAGCTTGACGATTTATACTCGTTAGAAAAACTTATAGAAATGATACACTGGAATACGTTTGGCGTGAAGAATATTTTTATTAACAACCAAGTCTCATATTCTTTTTTAATTCGAGTTTGATTAGGTAGTACATTAAAAAGTATGAATATACAACAAGCCGGGAGACGTTCAGTTCTGAACTGAATATCTACCGCCAATCTACTGTCTACCATTAGTTTGGTAGCGTAGCCAATAATCATAATCAGTAAAGGGGAGTTATTTTTTGAGCTTGACGATTTATACTGGAGGTAAGTTCTTTTTTTAAACTTGACTGTATAAATTCTAGTCACTTCTATAGACTGATACGGGATCCCAATGTGAGTTTGCCAGGCTCTTTAGCGTTAATTTAATAAAGGCCACGATTTCGACCCTGCTATTAATTTACAAGTTGAGTAGGTTCGTTTAGTAGGTAATAGGCAGGACTACAAGTTACACTAAAATATATACGGACGACCTCCTTGGCGTAGTGGTCACCATGCTAGTCCGCCACCCAGAGGTTCCGGGTTCGATCCCCGGTCAGGGCAAGTTGGAAAATGGCCTTTTTCAAATTGTCCTGGGTCTTCGGTGTTTATCTATGTATGTATTTGATATAAAGTATAGTATCGTTGAGTTAGTATCTCATAACACAAGTCTCGAACTTACTTTGGGGTTAGCTCAATCAATGTTATTTGTCCCTATATATTTATTTATATATTATTATTTATTATACATACCTACTTATACGAGTTCCAATCACTGAATATAATACATGTATGTCCTGACAAAAGAATCACAAACGGATAAAAAAGAAGCAGTCGGGTTTTTGGTTTTTGTAATAATTACTTGTTAACCCAATAAAAAAGACGGGTGTTATAATGTCTGTCGGTCTGTCTGTGGCATCGTAGCGCTCGAACGGATGGGTTAATTTCGATGCGATCCTCTTGCGGTGGTTCTTAACTATGTTTTATGAAAATGTGTTTAGCCGTTTTAACGCTTAGCGGGGGTTAACGCTAGGAAGTCAGGGTTTTGTGTCCCTAACAAATAATAGATGGCGGATATTAATTATAATACGTAGTTCCGCTTCTCATCACTAGATGGCGTCCTTGAAAGTCACGGGCTTTTTTAATTGGCCTAGTAAATAAACTTGTACACCTATCTGCGACTCTTGGGCCTGTGTACCCCGTGATTGTAAACTCTTGACTCAAACAAAAAAAAAAAAAAACAATTTAAAACCAAATATTTTAAGAAACGGATCCCTAAATCGAAAAACGATGTTTACAAGCTCATAACATTTTTGAAAGACCTATTCAATGATACCCCACATGATTAGTTAGTCGAGAAAAAAAAATTGAATTTTCACTTTACTTGTATGGGAGCTACCCTAAAAAAAATGTTTTTTTAATATTTTATTTTACCACTTCTTCAGCATAATTAATATAAATATCCATGCCAAGCTTTCTAGTAACTATAGTCGCTGAGTAAAACCGCGGACGGACAGACAGACAGACAGACAGAGAGACATGGCGAAACTATAAGGGTTCCTTGTTTACTACGGAACCCTAAAAAATCGTGACGAATTGCTAACCTCCTCCATTTTGGAAGTCGGTTAAAAAATGAGAAAATAGGTCCCAGCAACAAACATTTTCCCTACTAAAATAACAGTATAAAAATATTGTAATAAAATATAATTGGTGTGTTATGTAAGTAATATTTTACAGAAATGTCTGACCTTAATAACAATTTGGGGCAAATTGTGGCACATTATGATGGCTGATAACAGTTCGTTGCCCGGCCAGACGGAAAATTAAATCGGAAAAATTGTAGACAAACAAAATTATATTTATTAGATATTTATCAGTTGCTTACTCATTTCTCTTATCGAATAAGGATTATTTGAGACGTAATATTATTAAAATTAACGTGAGATGATATAACTATGTACTTATTTGATAACAGTTGGCTTTTGCCTACTACAGTACATCAGTAAAACCTTTTTGAATATCTTATTGTTTCAGACATTTAGTAGAGGTAAGAAAAACTTACTTAAGGAAACATGAATTTAAAGTAAGAACGTGAGATTTTCTTAGCATTTTTACGAAAAACGGCCTCTTAACGAAAATGCCAAGAAAAGTGTCACGTTCTCGCTTTACCTGTAAATAGTACTTCATAAAATAGTTTAAAAGGGTTTTCTAGAGCCGTATGAGACAAAATTTTAAAAACATCTCCGTTTCCTTTCAAATAATTTATTTTAAATGCGGGTAGCACTGGAGCCCGAAAAATTTATGTTTTCCATTAAGGGGATACCTGAATTTTCCGGGGTATTTGAAAGAAAACGGAGATATCATTTGAAATTATTGTCTTGATCAGACCCTAGATAACCCTTCAAACTATTTTATTATATAAGTACTGTTTACTGTTTGAAGTGAGAATATGAAGCTTTTCTACGCACATACGCCAAAAGTGGCCGTTTTTCGCAATTGTGCGTAGAAAAGTTTCACGTTCTCACTTTAAACTGTAAACAATAGTTCATAAAATAGTTTGAAGGGTTATCTAGGGTCTGATCAAGACAAAATTTTAAATGAAATCTCCGTATCCTTTCAATAGATTTATTTCAAATGGGGGCAGCACTGGACCCCAGAAAATTCAGGTAGCCCCTTAAATGTAACAGCTGCTCCTCTTTCCCTGCAGATCATAAAAGCCAATCGGGAGAACGGGCGAAAACCCAATCATATTAATAGGTGATATGGCTAGCAACCCATCACTATTTTAATTCCTTTTTTCACCTTCGCGCCCACCATCACGCTAAAAGTGGCCTTTGAGTCTTGCGGCCCTGGGCTCTGTCTGCCCAGGGCCGCAAGACCAAAAATGCTCTGTCTCCTGTCTTGCCTTATAGACACTTGTCCGATTATACGACCACCGTGGCGTAGTGGTCACCATGCTAGTCCGCCACCCAGAGGTAGCGGGTTCGATCCCCGGTCAGGACAAGTTGGAAAATGGCGTTTTTCAAATTAACCTGACTCTTGGATGTTTATCTATATATATAGTCGTTATAAAATATACTATCGTTGAGTATCCCATAACGCAAGTCTCGAACTTACTTTGGGGCTAGCTCAATCAGTGTTATTTGTCCCTATACAATATGTAACAAAAACCCTGTCCGATCCTTGTATGAGCAACTCAGACCGTCAATATGAACAACTTTTCCTGTGGGACCAATGCCTGAAACTCGAAAAAAAATCGACATTTTCGTTCAAAATTGTTCGGCGGGCCCGTCAATTTGAATGAAAATGACGATTTTTTTGAGTTTCTAGCATTGGTCTCATAGGATACATACTACTTATATATAGGACATAGGATACATACTTTTGTTACATATTATATATTTATTATTTTATTTATTTATACCTTTACTATCACAAATTTTAAGACAATTTTCAATTAACCTAACGAACATTTGGAAATGTTTCGTAAATGTCAGTGCTCAACCCTAAAAAGCCTATAATTTGGCCAGGCTACCAATATACCACGGTAATATACCATGTAGCAGGCGGTATTTCGGTAATGACTCTTTAATAGGCAATTAGGCTTTGCCGGAGTGCTAACGTCGGCTACAATATTAGAGGTTAATTCTGTAGCTCTAATTTATATTGTTGCGTGTGTTTCTAATACCGAAGTTCCTAATTCTATTGCCTCTACTACAGGGTAGAGTTAATGCAGGATTTTAACTGACTATAATGGTGAACGCACATTTATCCGAGCCGAACGCGTCGAATCGATCGAAGTTTTTAAGGCCTCGCGTATCTATCCGCACCGAAAGAATCAACCGCGCAGAAAAATTTGTTTTCATTTCCTTTACACTTGTCGCACTGTAATTACATGTGAATTGTGTTAAATCTTGACGGCATTTTTATTGTCAGGGCTTTATTAATCAATTATGTTAGAAGCACTCATTTCTGTAACATTTAAAATAAATCGAAGTAAGTAACTCGATCGCATAGGTAACTTTCGATGCTCTTACGCACACACTTGTTATTGTCAAAATGCGCGCGATTCGATCAATACAATCGCATCATCCGCGCCGAATCTGATGACGTCATCCGAATTCGTCTAGGATATCTGTGTTTCTTCCAGATTCGGACGATTCGACGCGGACAGGTGTTCCAGGTTTCATAAGATTTCATATTAAGAATTCGAAAATTCGTTCGGCTCGTTTGACGTGTTCGGCTCGGATATGTGTGCGTTCACCTTTGGGGTTCTTTTGCTAGAAGAGGGGTGTTATAAATTTGACGCTAATGTCTGTTTGTGTCATTATAGCTCTCGAACGTATAGACAGATTTCGATGCGGTTTTTTTTAGGTGAAAGCACGTTTCCTTGCGGTGCTTCTTAGCTACGTTTGATCAAAATTGGTTAAGTCGTTCAAAAGTTATTGAACCCTTGAAAGACGGGTTTTTTTTTTAAATTGCCAAGCAAATAGAACTTGTTTATATTGGAATATGTGTGTATTTGTTATTAATATAGTATCGCTAAGTTAGTATTCCGAAACACAAGTTTCGATCTTACTTTAGGGCTAGCTCAGCTCTGTGATTTTTCCGTATATGTTTATTTATTCATTATTTAAGGTAGAGAGATATTTGTAGTGAATAAATAAATAAATAGGGACAAATAACACTGATTGAGCTAGCACCAAAGTAAGTTCGAGACTTGTGTTATGGGATACTAACTCAAAGATACTATATTGTACAACAAATACATATATAGATAAACATCCAAGACCCAGGACAATTTGAAAAAGGCCATTTTCCAACTTGTCTTGACCGGGGATCGAACCCGGGAACTCTGGGTGGCGGACTAGCATGGTGACCACTACGCCACGGAGGTCGTCGTCGTCGGAGAAGGAGGTACTGGCTAAAAAATGGTTCGTAAGATTCGAAAAAATTCAAATATGATACGAGTATGTGAAAGTTGACGTTTAATGGGGTATTTCCCTGAGTCAAAAATAAGTTATTTGGTACTGGAAAGAAAATATGGTAAAAAAATTAAACGCCGCAAAATTACATCACTTGTCATGATCAAATTCAATTTTAATGTGATTTTAGATTTATCATTGCAGAAAAACTGACACTGAGAGCGCTATTTGACTCCAAGAAACTATGACGTCATTAATCTATATTTCCCACGAGTCCCGTAGAAAATGTCTTTTTTTTTAACGTATAGAAAAAAGTATCTAATTTGAGTTGTAGGAAAGTAGCGAATTGTATTTTAAAACAAAAGCAACCGCAGACGACAACTAGTAAAGCCTGTAACAGGCTTAGCAACACTAAATGAATACAGTTCTGCCGGAATTTGGGTAATGCCACTTTAATAAGCAATTAGGGCTGCGGGGCCGGCGCGGGCTCCCATTTATATTCTCGCGTGATTCAATTACCTCCGGAGGTGCGAGAGGGTTAGAGGGATCGAGACTGTTTTACACACTGCGTTTAAGTATCTATTTATTTATTTAAGGTAGGATAATTTACATATTTACAAACAAAAAAAAGTGAAATACCTACTTTAAATTTAATCTCAAAAATCGAGCCCATGTGGCATAGTGCCAAAAATGCTAGCCGCATTTCCCCGTTGGATTGCACTACTGAAGCGTTGGGCGAAAAAGCAGCCAGCCCTCATGTCAAAAGTCCCGAAAGTCTCCATGCCAAACGGCACAAAAATATAGTCATCATTTAACGAACTATATTTGCGCCGTTTGGCGATCTCAGCGTTTTCAGCAGCCGAATCAGCTCTTGAGACTGATCTTGTTTAAACTTTACTGTACATTAAAATAGAATTTGCAAAGCACAATAGGCGGACTCAATGCTAAAAGCATTATCTAACAGCCAACCTTTGGGTTGTAAAAGAAATGTAGGTGGGATCTGTGTATCAACAGTTCGTATAGCATTAATGAATGCTGGTTTGGAAAAAAAGAAAAAACTTGGAATGTACCAGCTGCTTCCCTACCTGTGCAGATCGTAAAAGCGGATAAAGGGAATGGGTGAAGGTGTGAATCATGTTAGTAGTCGATGCGGTTAGCAATCCATCACTATTTTGGTGACGACAGGGTTAGAAAAGTATAATTATAATTAGTCCGTCTTTTAGATTATCCAAAAATAATGGATCCAAATTTTTCCGTTTGCCAAAAAAGTAAAAATTCACAAAGATACGAGGCATTCCGGCTTGCGACGTCACATCTCTACGTAGTAGTAAATCGTACGTAGCTGTGACGTCATGCGAAATTTCAATGCCCTGTATCTTTGTAATTTTTTATTTCTCAGAGAAAATAAAAAATACGTGAACAATATTTTTAATGATCTAACCGATGCGTTATAGTAGATTATTAACCAAGGGGATAAAGCAGTGTCTTCTGTCGCGGGTGACGACTTAAATCGTGAGCGCAACGAAGGACTCGAGGTTTACTCCGGAGCGGAGCAAGGGTGTTAAATACTTAAATCACGAGCGAAGCGAAGGATTTAGGACGAGTCCTGAGTGTAGCGACGGATTTAAGTTCACCCAAGACAAAGACAGCTTTATCACCGAGGAAAATACTCTAATTTTCGTACCATTTGCGAAAAAATAAAGACAATAATATAAAGACACGAGACAAGCATTTATTAAAAGATATATTTTAACTAATTTTTATCCGGTTACATAAAAGATACAAAATGTTTTACGTTGTAAATAAATATAGGTACGCAGAAAACTTGGCTGTATGTGTGAGACGCAAATGACCAATTGCTTTTTCTTTTTGGAAAACTAAACAGTTAGTGTAAACAAACAATGACATGACTTGATTTAGTTTTTTATTTAATGACATTTAAGTGGTTTTGTGGACTTTGCGGATACATGTTGTCGATTCAAAATCGTTATTTTTTTACACTTAACAATATAGAAATGAATTCAGTTCAGTATAAATTTCGGTAAGTATTCCAAACTTAAACCACATTCTCCCTCTAGAGGATGAATGAAATTCAGTACAATTTTCTTTCTCTGTTTTCATTCTTGGTCTAGAGCCTGAATGGAATTCAGTACATTTTTCTTTCCCTGTTTTTAACAGATTAATAATGACTATTGTTATGTTCGCTTTTTGTGCCACAGAATGTGCCTTTTTTGAGCAAGTGGTACGAAAAAAATATTTTTCTATGTGTCATGCCTATTATGGTTTCTTTTTCCATTTTTCCGCCTTTGGGTCTTGCAGCCCTGGGTTCTCCGTAAAACCTAAAATGCTCTGTCGTTCCCATTAAAGATAAAGAAGTGATAGTGTATATGAACAGTGTGTGTCTCGTGCTTAGTATAAACTAAGAACGAGACACACTCTTTGTTGTCACGAAAGCACAGCCTGTGGCTTCGTCAAAAATCAAAATGGCCACAAAAATGTATCCGAAACACGCTTCGTTACAATTTTCATCTGCAACATGCTTCGTCAAATTTGTAAATTTAAGTAAATAACTTATATTTTTTACTTGTTTCTTTTGTTTACCGTGTGTGTAAGTGGCCAACACTGGTGTCAAATTTTTCAAGCTGCCTAATGACATAGACATCTTAACGACTGCCATACAATGATGATAGCCGGGAACAACGGCTTATACGAGCCTTCCGAAGCACGGAGGAGCTCAAGAAATTATTATGCCAATTGTGGTCGCCCATCCTAGCGCGGACCACGCCCGGTGTCGCTGTACTTGCGAGAGCGCTAGTAATGCGCACTCTCGCCGGGCCACCGAGCTCCTAATTGTTTTTACCTAATCTAAATCATCTTACTGCTGGGCAAAGGGAGCTCTAATTTCCTTCCATGTGTCTCTAATTCTCTATCCCTTGCCTTCGAATAACTTCTTATCACGGGAAAATGTCTTTAATATACAGGGTAGTGTATCGTAGTTATTTGAGCTCTTAGATTTATAAATTTGTTTGACGAAGTGTAGTGTTTCAGATTACAAACTGAAAATTTTAACGAAGCAAAAAGTTAAAGGCAGTATGTCTTTTTTTTTATTTATGTTTGGACATTTGTATCACTTTATGATTGTCAATTTTTCTTTCGATTTCATTATAGTTGTTGACGTCAGATCATTTACTTACATATAAGTTTATTGCCGCTTCCTATGCGCAAGTGCAGAAGAAGCGGCAAAAAACTGTACTGCAGCATTTTCTCCAAAAACGAGCACGAGACGACAACTAGAAGCGTGTTGCGGATACTCGTATCGTACATTATTGTGACCATTTTGACGAAGCGTATTGCGGATATTTGAATGTATTTTTTATTTAAAGTAGCATTAATATAAACAAATAAACAATACACAATGATATGCTTTAATCACATTATCATAAATATTTCCCGAATTCC
This sequence comes from Acrobasis suavella, assembly GCA_943193695.1. NCBI lineage: Eukaryota > Metazoa > Arthropoda > Insecta > Lepidoptera > Pyralidae > Acrobasis > Acrobasis suavella. The sequence goes on from OW971946.1 coordinate 19,797,057, forward strand.
AGCCTGAAGAGCTTCGAGGAAAAATATAATTGTTTTGTTTACTACGTCTGCCCGAATCTGGCAATTTTCGCAATTTGGATTCCGCCACACGCGAATTTTTGAGAAAATGTTTTTATTACGAATCTAGGGTTGCCGTGCGTTACCCGAGGGGTTTGCACGCAATTCTAATTTGTATGTGAAATATGGATTTTGGTTGCATTGAGTTTCTAACTCTAGGTTTCAGAACCTTTTACTAAAAAATCGAAAATTGATCTAAAATTATGCTTTTTGATAAAGATAATAATAATTTAGATTTCAGATTTGGTCACATTTTCACTCCACCAATTTATTATCTTATCCCATACATAGATCATGTTTTTGAAAGGCCTTCCTGAACATTATTGAGTAAGATGAGGACGTATATTATGCAACATGTAAGGGGCATACCCATAATAAATGAATCAACGGGCTATACTAAATCACTATAGCATAATGAAATGAAAATAACAGTAAAAAATAAACTTCAGCATTTCTATAACAAAGTGTCAAGCCACCCGGGCAATTTGTATGGAAATTACGATTTTTTTGTTGTGTTTTTAAATGGTACGTTACATTTAATTATACGTAAGTGATCTAGTATACAGCCCGTGGTTCGATTTATTACAGGTATGCCCCTTTTACGTTGTATACCTTGCTTAGTTTATTGCTAAAATCGTAAGTGCACCAAATAAAGTATTTTCTTTTTTGATTTTTCCTTTAAATACAAAATAATAAATTACATGGTGATACACACTGATCTAGCAACCTAGCCATGATATTAGATGCCAAAAGTTATTACCATCATTACAGCCGCATAACGTTTTTTGCTGGACACAGGCCGCACCGAAGGATTCCCGAAGTGTTTTGTTTTGTTATTCGTGTGTGTAAGTGGCCAACACTGGTGTCAGATTTTTCAGGCTGCCTAAAGGCATCTGACATAGCTTGACGACTGCCATACAATGATGACAGCCGGGACCAACGGCTTATACGTGCCTTCCGAAGCACGGAGGAGATCGAGAAATTTTTGTGCCACTTGTGGTCACCCATCCAAGTGCGGACCACGCCCGGTGTCGCTTAACATGCGAAAGCGCTAGTAATGCGCACTCCCGCCGGGCCACCATAGTGACCGATCTAGAGAGGCATATAACCAGCGCTTTTCAGCGACCTTTGTTTAGAACCTTATTTTTCTTCTATTTATTTTAATAATACAAAGCAACAAATCAGCAATATTTCCAGCCTAAGACCCAGACAATCAATTAGGGCTAGCCAAAAGCTAGGCGATAAAAACTTAATAAGTAGCCCTCAAACGCGAAGGTCGGTCTAGCTCCAGGTTAATCACCAGTCTAGCACGCACAGCCGCGCCTGGGAGTTAGCACGCACTTTTTATGGCCTTTTTGGGAAGTAGTTCATATAGTTGTGAAAACTGTTGCCATCTGGATTTAGGCCTAGAACCTGCTAGACAAGTCAAATCAGTTAATTTTTAATGTTCCATACTTTTAGTTGACTTATTGTCCTATGTCCCCTGGGTGGGGCAGAGGTCCTCTACAGGCCTTCTCCATCTCGTTCTGTCTTGAGCAACGCGCTTTACTTCAGGCCATGTTCCATACACAAAGGGTAATAATTGGCCAAGTGCGTGTCGAGCCACGCGCAGTGTAGGGTTCCCTAGTTACTAATGCCCACTTTGAGTTCATGCCACTAAAAACTAATTTTCTATTGATTTGTGTGAAATTTTCATATTGTGAGTACATTTTATAAGTTGATCATCTATAAATTTTTAAATTGTAAACTCTACTTAGCTCTAATAGTTTACCTTTGAATTTCGTTATATATAATATAGATGTGAATTTTTTCACGTGTTTATATATAACCGTCTAGCAAATAGAGTGGGGGGGGGGGGGGGAAGGCGACACTTGACTCGAACTAAAATTTTCACTTTAAAACCATATATTTCAGAAACGGATCCCTAAATCGAAAAACGGTGTTTTTAACCTCATAATATTTTTGAAAGACCTATTCAACGATACCCAACATGACTGGATAGGCGAGAAAAAAAAATTGCCTTTTCACTTTACTTGTATGAGAGCTACCCTAAAAAAAAATATTTTTCAATATTTTATTATTTTATTTTACCACTTTTTCCGCCTAATTAACATACATATTCATGCCAAGTCACAGCTTTGTAGTATTAATAGTCGCTGAGTAAAACCGAGGACAGACAGACAGACAGACATGGCGAAACTATAAGGGTTCCTTGTTTACTAAGGAACCCTAAAAACGGAATTACTAAGACTCCATTGTCCGTCTGTCTGTCACCAGGCTGTATGTCATGAATCGTGATAGCTGGACAGTTGAAATTTTCACTGATGATGTATTTCTATTGCGGCTATAACAAAAAATACTAAAAACAGAATTATTATAATAATAAATATTTAAGGGGGGCTCCCATACAACAAACTTGATTTTTTTATACATAATTAATTGTACGAAACCCTTTGTGCGCGAATCCGACTCCCACTTGGCCGGTTATTCTAAACGTCAAAATGTAACATTTTCTACGGGAAATTTTTTTGGAGTCAAATAGCGCTCTTTATATCTGTTTTTCTGCTTTTCTGCAATAAACAGAAGCAACTAATGCTGGACTCTTAAGAACACAAAATGGAGTGGCCCACTCGGAAAAAGAAAAGTAGGAAAACCACGGAAAAGATGGGTGGATGAAATAGAAAAGGTGGCGGGAAAGAATTGAATAGAGACAGCAAAAGATAGAAAAAAAATGGAAGAAACTGGAGGAGGCCTATACCCGAGAGGGGTTTCTATAAATTTAATTTCGAAATAGTAATTAATAAAAGTGTAACCTTTGAATATTATAGAAAATAAAGAGGCTTTATTATTATTATTTAATCAATCTAAAATCATGTTGAAAATGGTTATGATCAATGAAAAATGACATTATTTTGTGACGTTTTATTTTATTAACTGTAACGAATAAAATTTTTGACTCAGTCATCTACCCAATTGGACCACTCCATGTCTTTATTTGGATGTAGATAGAAGCCACTAAAGGACTAAACAGAAATATTTCGCGCAGCAAATAAATTCCCTGCACAGGAAGAGAAGAAGCTGTACTCCAGACCAGAATGAATAAAGCACAAGTTTATTTGCAAGGCAAATTAAAAAAAACCTTGACAACGCCATCTAGTGTTAAGTAATGGTACTACATAAAATCTAACCGAACACAAAAATCAGACATTTTTAGCGTTAATCTTATGATAACCTCTCTTTTTTATCGGAGGTTAAATTTTTTTATTTTAAATTAGTTTAACTTGTATAGCACCATCTATCGGTGACCAAATATTTTTTAAGGATACTCCAAAATCATCGAAATCCCAAATATTTCGCGGGCACAAATGCACACAATTCAAGTTCTTAAGAATCCCCTTACTCTAGACTCTTACAAACGTAATCTACGTTTTATTTTGAAACGACATGTCAGATTTAGGTACAAATTTGTAATTTTAAAGAAATTGAAATTATCTAGGGTTAACATTTGGTTTCGTACAGTAAAATCATGAACTGGAAAGAAAATATAAGCGTGTAGAAGTTTTCCATACTGATGGTCAAATATGATATAGGTACACTATATTCTCTTTTACGTTCATAATTTTACTGTTGGAAACCATAACCCTAGATAAAATAACAAAATTTTGTCCATATCTGACATGTCGTTTCAAAATAAAACGTAGACTACGTTTGTATGGGAAAGTCTGATTTTTTCCAGGGTAAGAGGACTCTTAAGACTTCCTTCGTTACCCTTCTACTAATTCCAGACAAAGTGGTGCTAAATGTCCCTTCAGTTTCACGGTTACTGTAACTAGCATAAATAGCGGAATAGCCGTGACGGCAATTATAACGTTTAGCATTCTGCAAGGGCTTGAGAAATGGGTGATAAGTAATAACCTTCAAAGTGCGAGTAGGACTCGAGAACGAGAGGTTCCGTACCGTTATTATATTCTGATTTTAGTATTTGTTATCATAGTGACAACAGAAATACATCATGTGTGAAAATTTCAACTGTGTAGCTATCACGGTTCATGAGATACAGCCTAGTGACAGACCGTGTTTACTCTTTGGGTACGGTACGGAACCCTAAAAACGAGTAGGTAAGTACCTAAAAAAATCAAGACATAACTTTGTAGCTTCGAATTTCTTAGTATCGTGGCAAGATTTCTTTATTGGTCAAGTAAAAAAATAAGTTGAGTGTACCAGCCGCCCATCTTCCTTTACAGATCGTAAAAGCCGATAAAGAAAGTAGGGTTTTGGCTCAAGGAATGGCCAAAGAAATGTAAGGTGATGCTGCGGCAACGACCATCATCATTTCAAACATTGGTCCCATAGGAAAAGTTGTTCATATTGACGGTATGAGTTGCTCCTACAGGGATCGATATATAGATAGACTGCTAAAATCATTACCCTTCCTCTTGCCTTTGCCGTAGTCGGGTAAAAACCGACGTTGCGTGCATAAAACTCGCAAACATTGTCATATGCAGCAGATACTTGCAACGAATGCATATTAAAATTTTTGCAGAGATAATATCTGTAATTTTTCAAAATTCTAGACATAGTTAAGGTAAATACCATAAAATGACAACGAATGACATTTATCCACCTTCGCGTGATGGCATGTAAATAAATAGCGTTCAAAATGTTGAAATACCTCAAAATCCTACGGTTTTTATAGAAATGTCGTCTACGACGGACTGACAGCCTTCTGCGCAAGTAATTCGGTTTATTACAAAATTAAAATTTGAAATTTGTATTCAGTTATGAGGCCTTTGCAGATAGATTAGGCTGACAGGTACATTACAGTTCAAAATGACTTACAGTTTCGATTTAAATCCAGGTGGCTTGGATACTGAAGATCTACAGAGATATGTTCATATTGCTTAAAATATATAGGAATAAAATAGCGAACCCAATTCGGCTGTTCCTCATAAAACATGCAGTCAGAAAATGTATTCTTAGCACTTTTTCGATCGCATCGTTTTATGTTGCGTCGACCGACGCCCCAGTTGCGTTCAAAATCACCGATTTTATTTAACATCTTCAAAGATGATATGCATGGTCACCCAAAGGGAGTCAAAAACTGTGCAAAGACAAAAAATCTGAAGCCTTAAAACAATTAAAATCTTCAACCCTTTGAGGATTTTCAAAAATATGTAACTCCAAATGACGTCAGGTCCAATCAAGTATTGTTAACGGACCATCAGTGATAGATGCTTTTGCTTTGACAAAAGTATCTAATAAATGCAGCTTATTGGATCTGACTTCACTGTGCCTGGTTTCCCATATTTTTGAAATCCCTCCCTCATTGTAGTTGACTACATGGAAATCCTTGAACCCCTCAATCCCTCGAGCAACAAAGTACCAGAAAACCACATCTAGTAAAAGGGCGTGTGCGTAGTGAAGCCTGTCGACCCTAAGTCGAAGAAAGCACTGATTTCACGGGCCGCTACCACCATCTCGCACCTGCCCGTCACGGTGCATGCCTCCACATCTTGCGCAAAGCTATGCGTTAACTCTGGAGTACTTTTCTTTAAGATAATAGGTGGGTAATTTCTTTCGCGCAAAAAAAAAACAGGACGCGCAAGTTGTCCATGTAGTACAGGATGATTGAGTGGGGATGTTTGGAAGTTAAGAACCATCATCTGTCATTTGTCTTCTAATATATTATTGTTGATTTTGTCTTCTACCTTTAAGCCTGTTAGATATCCTATTGAGAAGGACTATTTAACAATTTTATGAAGAAAATCTTTAGATTATAACTTAGTTAAATACCTACTTGTTCTTGAAATTTTTTAATAAAAGTTGTAAAATCTCAGTTGAAATTTTTTTACTAAGTAGGCCTGTTTACGTAGCTATCGTTTAAATACATAATTTATGTTGATTTTCGTGTATGTAACATAGAAATTATTTTCACATAATCCTCTACATAGTAGTCGGATCACATTTTGCGTAAAAATATTTTAAATTCAATGGAAAGTGTGATTAACTTTTCGAGTTTTAACTTTTATTCTCCTCACAGCCCTTTACGAGGCAACTCATATTTATTTCACGAAACGCATCGTGATCCAAATTTACGATCGCAATAACTTTATGTTACTCACGTGCTACCACCAAATTCACCTTCCCCCTTTTTTACAACAAAATTGCAAACGTACCTGAAAAGAAAAAAAAATCCATTAGACACAATTCTATAGAAAAGGTCGCACCAGATGTTGGATCTATAAAATTGAGATCCGATCTATAAATGATACAAGAAAGGTGCAAAAATCGAACGAAAGGGAATCCACAACTGTATAATTTGTATGCACAGATGTTGTTACAGTTATTCTTGCCGGACGACAAGCAATTATAGATCTTATTGACGATACCTTAAGTATGAATATGAATTTAGAGGATACAGTTGAAGAAGTTGGTGCAATGTGTATAGATGCGGGTGTAGCGGCAGTAATTGTAGTTTAAGGAGTACTTAGTGGCGGGTTGACTGCTTCAAATTAAAATGTTAATAGTTTTGTATCAATGATTCTACGTGCCTTTAAGATACTGATGGTCATGACTCATGAACGTCATTTATCGACATTGTTACTTGCACTTTAGCTCAATGCCGAAGTGTATTAATTATAAGAATTAGGTATATTTTTCTGAGGTTTATAGTGCCTCTTGTGGTTGTAGCGTTTATGTTTTTAATTTATTGTGCATACAGTACGGTTAATTTATATTATATTGATCTTTGTGAAACATAAGTAAAATCTCAGGATTATCTACTTTACTTGTGTAATAATCATGCAAGATCCTGAACATCTAAAACGTTTTCTTTTTAGAATCTCTGTTTAGAATGTAGGCTTTTCTAATGTTCGATAGAAAGCCTTACACTTTCCTTATATTTCAAATATAATCATGTAAAAGTAGATCCTAGATCGGCTTATTAGCAAGCATTAAATAAGATATCAAAGGAAAATCAAAAATCATCGTCGAAGTCGTGGTAGTTTCTGATTTGATGGACTTAAGGTAGGTATTTTCGTAGCTCTCTGCTCTACATGCTCTGACTAGTACATATATTTAAACAATATTTATATAGTACACGTAGTACTCTTATACAATTTTTTATTTGATATAAAAGGACCTACTTTAAAACTTTTGAAAGCCACATCCTTTCTTGTATCAGACTCGAAAATATTTCTGGACTATACCTGCTTAATATCATACTAAACATAAGATATACAATCCATCAGTTACAATAGAAATAAAAGAACCTAAATATTGTGAAAAAATAAAGTTACCAAACAGGTATTTTCAATGAAGCTAATACAAACCAAATTAGTTTCGGTATAATTTAATATTCCGGCATAATATAATACATTTTAAGGTCAAAGTAATCCCAACGCCATAATAGATTTTGATGCCCTCAAAAAAGATATGACCCGACATTATTATTCAAAGCATCAATGCGATAGATTTGAGAACAAGTCTCGACACGCACACCTTGTCGCGTATCGTTTGTTAAATCATAACCGAGGGAGCTTTCGACTAAATATAATTCTATAGCACCCTCTTCCTGCCAAATATACGCGTCAACTTACAATATTACCTTTGCATATACTTGGCCTTTATTAAAAAGTCGTAAAGACTATTTTGGTTTATGAGTTTTTGACGTATTGTCGTCTACGTGTGCAGGTGTGCCGCAAGGGTCCGTACTAGGCCCGCTTTTAGACGGCGCGACACGTGGCTTGCAGAAAAACTATGCAGCTTTCGACTTCCGTACGGCGCAAATATAAACAGAATTAGATCGCCATGATGTTTTTCCGGCTTTGTAAGTTTGTGTTGGTGATTTAGTGGAGTCCTTGAGAGGCTTGTGCCAATTATAAGTACTCTCGGGTCGAAATGTTTTTGGGGGAGCTTTGAAAGACTTCGAGTTGATAAATAAAGTCTTGTGAATGCCGGTACACCTTTGAATAGTCAAGTTAAGGGTACCTACTATTTTCTAGTTAGTATCAAATGGTCGTAAACGTAAATAGACACATTAGCAACTGGTCTAAATCGCATTAAGTCTGAAAGTATATCGAAACAATACTTTAAAATACTTAGTAATAATTCACGACGAATAACTTTTATACGTATTATAACACCGGTTGATATAATTACAAGAAACAAGGTGATTTTTCATGTAAACTTCATCAATAAATTAAGCAGGTCACCCTTGCTATCAAGTGGCTATTAAGCTTTCTACTCCGCGATTTATGAGTAGGTTTTACAAAATCTTTAAAATCTAGCTTTTTTAATTGCCTGTAAGTTTAGCCGCATTGGAGGCGGAAGTACATCTTTAGGCATAAGAACGTTTCACATAATCATCACTATTATACTACATCACTGTGATATAATGAAATTTTGACCTAATACCAATCGCGAGACATTAGGTTCATCAATGTGTCTTTTTTTTCTTTGTCGCTTTCTCATGATGTTCGTATTTGCGTTTGAAGCATATTCGCCAGACTTTCTCTATCTGTCGTAATCTTGAGCATGCTTGAATATATTTCTCTCTCCGAATCATAATAAACACCAGGATAATACAAAAGGTATAAGTTACGGAATCCAAAACCAAACATTAAAGCCATACATTACATATAATATTGCCATATTCTCTGTGTATAGGAGACTGTCATTAAACACATAATTATTGAATGAAGTTATGCGTAGTGACCTCGTAGTGACAGATATGTCTAAATTTTTTATGTGTTTTGATTAAGCCCTGGCTAGGCACGTCACCAAGATCGAATCTATGACAAACGAGCGCGCGGGCACGGCATGTGGCGTGTCGTACGATTCTGTAAGGTCTACTTACCCGGGTTGCCGGGCGACGGAGTTCAATGCTTTTCACAAATTTTTGATAACTCATAAATAATTAAATATATATATATATATATATATATATATATATATCCATACCAAATTTCATCCAAATAAGTTCAGTGGGTAAAGCATGAGGAGGTAACAAACGAGCAAATATACAAGCTCACTTTCGCATTACACTTATTACACTAGTGTCTGTGTGTGTGTATGTATGTTTGTTACTTTTTCACACGCAAACGGCTGGACCAATTTCGATGAAATTTGGTAGGCAGGAAGCTGACACCCTGGATTAACACTTAGGTAGGCTACTTTTTCCGCTGGTAACACCGCTGGGCGCAACTAGTTTATGATATTAGTTAGGTAGTTAGGATTAGGACAGGATTTGGATACTTACAGATAAACATCCACGAACCAGGTCAATCTGAAAAAGATTTTCCATCTTGTGACCTGGTACCACTAGGCACAGAGGTCGTCAAGTAAGTATAGCTAAGTTGGCAGTAGGAGCTCGATGGAGGGGTGCATGTATAACTTGCGCTTTCGTAACCCTGGGCTTCAAAGATTCAAAGATTCAAATGTTTATTCAGTAATTAAACCTTTACAGGCACTTTTACACGTCAATAAGTATAATCTATGTTACGTGTAAAGTATATTAAAATTTAATTTATTTTTAAAGAAAAGCTACCGATACCAGCGCTTCGCTTGGTTCGCATGCGGATTGTTGACCACAAGTTATGCTACATTTGGACTTATGGACCGTGCTTCGGAAGGCATGTTAAGCCCTTGGTCCGTGCTATCATCGTAGATGGAAGTAGTCGTACTATCTCAGAAGCAGCTTAAAAATCTATATATTCGGCATCGTTTTTATCTAGTGAAAAGCCTCAACCTTCTTAAGTTATAAGTAAAAATGTTCCCTTGTTTGATAATTGATATTATCTTTTTAATATGTTTATATTTTTTATGTGTCTTGAGTGAAGGCATTAGTAAATTTTATTGATAGGGCAGACCAATTAAGTGTGTATTTATTTAAGGTTGCTATCTCCAACACATTTCAATTATTAATTTATTATTATTGAAATAATATGGTTTATTAAACAACCAAACCGCACGCGCTGCAAATGCTCCTATTATCTTATTTTTATCTATGTTTAATCTCGAAATTGGGAAAATTTTTATATTTAAACAAAAAATTAAACGATTTTAACTTTTATGTGTGAGACTTAAGGGTTTCTGAAAAGTTTTCGTCGGTAAACCACTTGGTTTTTAAAGATCTACCCCTCAAAACTTGTACGGCCAAAGAAAGTGTAATTCTTGTCCATAAACATGATTTTTAAATACATAGAAATAAGGCTGAAATTGGCTACAAAAGCGATGAACTAAACGTAAAGACTCCTTTGCGTTCTGTTGCTACGGGGTGCATTAACAAAAAGGAGGCTTTTTTCTACTAAGTAGTCCAACCAAACTGCGCGCGCGCACACCAGATGGCGTTCGGGGGCATTGACTTCTTAAATATGTTTTTTTCGTTCAGAAATCGCGACCCCTAAATGCGGTTTGGAGGCACACGTGCGGAGTTTAATTTTCAGTAAGTAGCGGCTGCGCCTGCGCACTGCGGTCGCCTTAGTGTAAAATGCGCCATTTTATGACTAAATGATTTTTTTTTTGCTTCGATGGGCTCGTTTTGCGGTCGATTTAAGCCAAAAATATTTTTTTGACTTTCAGGCTTCAATTTTATTACATATTTAAATGAGTTCCCATTATATTTGTATTTTATGTTCATACTGGTTTAACTACAACAACACTTGTCCCTTTCTACCAGTAAATAAACATTAGGTGCTGAGCAAGTAGCCTAATTGGTTCATTTTCTTTGAAATTTTTATGAAATACAGGCTAATGACGTCATAGTTTCTTGGAGTTAAATAACGCTCTTAATTCAGTTTTTTTTGCAATAATAAATCTAAAATCACTTTTAAAATGTATATATTACTAGCTGACCCGGCAAACGTTGTTTTGCCAAAATTGAGGATTGTATGTATTTTTGTATGTTGTATCATAAAAAAATAGAAATTAAAAATTTTGTCTAAAAAATAAAAAAAAATTTAGGGGTGGACTACCTCTAACATTTAGGGGGATGAAAAATAGATGTTGGCCGATTCTCATAGATACCGGATAAGCACAAAAAATTTCATCAAAATCGGTCAAGCCGTTTCGGAAGAGTATGGCAACGAAAACTGTGACACGAGAATTTTATATATTAGATGAATGACAAGAGACATTATTTTGTGACAATTTATTTTCTTAACAGAACCAAATAGTTTATTTTTGACCCAGGAAAATACCCAACTGTGACAACATACATAATAGGATATCTTCAAGACATTACCCTAGATATGAGATATATCGTAAGAGTAGCTGGTGTTAAAAAGTCTACAATAAAAACTCCTTATTTTAATAAACAGTTCTGTTACAAATTAAGTTGAAGCAAACCAGTTTGAACGACAGTCAACAACTGCATTTTCGATCAATAATCATAGTTTATGGCACAAACTGCAGAAAAAGAAAAATACAAGATGGCCGCAAAAGTTCGAAATTCAAAAATAGACCGGGCGCGTGCGTCGGGATACGCCCCGGAGAGCAATAATTGTGGCGCAGCCTCTTCACCTGCGTCTGCAGGCGGCGCAAGCGCAGGCACGCGAAATATCATCTTTTTACCATTTGCGCTGTTATTAAATTAATTCGCTGCATACTGTGTGGAACAACGCGCAATTTCACATGTTTTGAGATCAATAGGCTGAATAAATTTGCAATTTGTGCGGTTTTTTTTAATGAGGGAGGTATTGTTGGTGGATTGGTGATTGAAGTCTGTCAGTTCGTTTCTCTTTAATACACAGGTAAAGTTAAACACAAGATTCGCATAAAAATAAAGAATTTTCGTTGTATTTTCTAAAATAATGAATTCAGTATTATAAATCTATGTAAGTAATGTTATCAAGGATTTTTTTACTCAATGTGATGGCAGGTTTATTTATGTTGAAGTGCTGGTCAGCATTATGGTAATCTCTTTTTACCATATTACAACAACATTCAGTAAAAATAATAAAATAAGAAACAACAAGATTGATTGTTTTTTAGAATTTTATAATTTTTTTCCAGATCTTCATCATCATTCGCAGCCGTCCTCTTCCACTGCTGGGAAAAGGCCCTCTCAATGTTTACCAACCACCGGTATCGACAGTTCTTCTTCTTATTAGTGAAGAGCTAAGCTAGAAGAAATTAAGAAGCATCCCAGTTTCCATTGCGATGATGGCTTCAAGTTATTCAGGACGTGGAAGCCATTGATTGTAAAATGTGTGTGCAAACAACAATTCCAGAACGGTTGTGTGTAAGAACTAATGCAACAAACGACGAAGAAAGAGGGTATACCGATATGGTTACCCTTGACAGCCGAACATCCATCGCAGTTCCTCAGTCTGCCAGCGACCATGACGGCAGAAGAGTCGTCGAAATATCTGGCTAAAATGATATTAATCGCGGTAAGTCCCGTAATACTAATAATGCATTCCATCTCTCTCTGTCCAAAGTTAACTTCTTTACATCATTGTAGGTTAAAACATTGATTTGATCTTTAGTATTCAACATACTAGGAATTAATTCTATTCAGGAATGCCCAATTTCGCAAACACTACCGAATGTTTATTTATGATAGGAAGCGTCAAAACAAGATTTCGTGGCCCTGGCAATCAAGTCGTTAGGGAAATCGCTGGATCTCCCTGGGCTGTTATTTGCGATCTCTGCATAATTCATAATACTGTGTTATGTAACAGGGAGCGTAGCACGCGAACCCACGGGCGAACCGTCATAGCTTCACGCCAAGGAGCTGCGGCTAAAAAGTCTAGATTCAAGGCTGATTCATTCATTGTCGTAGATCTAACTCTTAGAATTGTTTTGAATTTCATCGGAAAATAAGTGTGAATGGTTGCTTGAAGAGCCACGCGTTGCTAACCTTGAAGAATTAGTTTCAAGCCCGTTTGAAGGACTTCATGTTGCAGGTTTAGGAAAAACCGTATGCAACGTTGTGACTCAAAATTTTTATAATTCCATTGTGCGCTTTATTAAGCCAACAGGTTTCGCCAACGGCATTGCCGACCCTGAAGAAATCTCCACGCCATTTTTGCTAGATGTAAACACAGATAAACATATTGGCCACTGTCATATTTTTCCAAATTTCAAAATCTTTATTTATCATGATGGGCTATATATTAAGTTGTTAATTTGATTGATTTTACAACAATTAGCTACTTTCCAACGGCTCCAATCATACAATTTTTCTAAACGTCATAACAAACATGTTCTTTGGTATTTGTATGAAATATAGACTACTGACGTCATAGTTTCATGGAATCAATAAGCGCTCTTAATATCAGTTTTTCTGCAATAATAAATCTTAAATCACATGAAAATGGATATGATTATAACAAGTGACATTACTTTGTTACTTTTTGTTTTCGTAACAGTACCAAATAGTTTATTTTTGATCCAGGAAAGTACGCAATTGTTGAATGCCGTTACCTAGGTGCTAATTCACACGAAGTCCTTGTGAATCCTTGCTATCTGTTACGGTATGTGGCCCGTTTTGCACCAGTATCGTCAGCTCGCCACATGTCCGAGTCCCGTACGCTACTTGTCGACCTGCCAGCTGCTCTGCATCTGCAGTAGTGTTGCCACTCGATACTCCACTATCGATAGCCTATCGATATTGTAAATAAAACCGATTCTATCCATACTATCGATAGTATCGATCCTGACGATGAACTAACTAGCTTTTGCCCGCGGCTTCGCTCGCGTAGGGGTGTAATTTATCAAAATCCTTTCTTAGAGGATGCCTACGTCATAGTAGCTTTATGCATGCAAAGTCTTAGCCCGATCGGTTTAAAATTGACAAAGTTTCATACAAACTTTCATCCCCTATTTTATCCCCTTGGGGGTAGAATTGATCAAAATCCTTTCTTAGCGGATGCCTACGTCATAACATCTACCTGCATGCCAAATTTCAGCCCGATCCGTCCAGCGGTTTGGGCTGTGCGTTGATAGATCACTATGTCAGTCAGTCAGTCACCTTTGAGTTATATATATTTAGATAGATAGAAGATTGGTATTAAACTATCGGTAGTATCGCTAGTTTGCTCGTCGTCATCGATCGATACTATCGACAGTATTGTATTGCTCTAAACAGCTCTCGATACTAACAACAGTTCTATCGATATTTATGTTATGTCAATTTTTTATTGTACAAAAAGAACACAAAACAAATACAAAGGAAAACAATACAAAGGCGGACTTAGCCCTTTAAGGGATCTCTTCCAGGCAACCCAGAACCAGATTGATAGTTTGGCATTTTTCGATTGGAAGTATCGAATGTAAAACTATCGACTTTTCAGCAACACTAATCTGCAGGCCAGGTGGCGCCGCCACGCGACTAGGCGTGCCTTACTAGGACTAAGATGTTCTACCTAGTGCTTTTTACGAGTTTGATCAGTTTTGTTCGTGCATTTGCAAGTTGATTGTTATAACTTCATTTTGCTACGACTATGTCAAATGTAGATTCAAAATCATTCTTAAAAAGAGTTTATTTTAATTATCCTTAGACTAAGTACAAAGTTTTAAAGAGAGTGTTTTATTTTAATACTCTCAAATTTAGTACTTTAGTCACCACCTTCGACTTCGATAGGAAACATATAAAATGTTTTAGTGACATCACTTACTTGACCTACTTATCTCGGCATATTTTGCAACGGGTGCTTTGAAATAAAAAGCCCGACAGTTCAAACTATTATTTGAAAATCATATAGCCCAATGGGCAATTCCGCCAAACTTCTGGACAAAAAATCTTAACCTAAAACAACACAAACAACGCTGCTAAGTGGAGCTTGAAATTTGTCGTCGCGACGCGCGTGCGCAGAATACAACAGCATTTGCTGCGAAACCTGACACGCTCCTTACCGTATGAATTATACTACTTCCGAAAAAAATATTCGAGCGCACTCCATGCTAATATACACCTTATCTGCCCACGAAAAAGGAATAAAACTTCATATTTAATCTGTATAATTTAATAATCCCGAAACGTCAATTGAAATTTTACTTTATTACAGAAGTTTCAAAGTTGTTTTTAGTGTTGGTTTATACTGGTGGATGAACAAGTCATCTGCCCAAAGACATGTGTACATTTCGCCAAGGAGCACCAGATGCTGTTGGCCCGAGATGTCATACACGAAGAGTTTTTGTTTACACATCACAATGTGTAGCGGTTTATCTGATGTGGAAAAAATATTATTGTTGCCGGTTGTAAACTTCTAAATGATTTTCAGGGCGGAAGGAATTCAATATGTTTATATCATTGCCCACTGTGTGAGTTTTTTGTTAGGTTCTACTGATCGTGTAATATGTTTCTTTATTAATTTTATTAAAATTACTAGATATGTTTATCATCAAACGGTCACGATGTGTTTTATTTGGTTTTAGAAATATTCCACATCCTTTTCATGAGACTGAAACTAACTTTATGTCAGTGAATGCATGTTATGTTGGCGAAACGTTCGTGGGTGAAAAGTCCTTTGGATGAAAAGTTAATTGTTTAAAGATTCTGTTGACGAACGGTTCATGGACCACTCGAATCCTTATCCAAAGACTAGTGTGTCACATGAAACTTTATTGCAAAGATTAAAAAAATATTTTTTTTTTCTATTGGTGTCCGACTGTTGCGCAAAAAACCCTCCCTGCTTCCTTCCGCAACTCTCAGACTCTATCCTACATCGTTTTCCTGCAATCTTTCTCATAAGGAATTTTAAAAAACGATGTTTTTATCTTTGTCTTATCTATTTAAATCGTCTGTCCATTGTTCAGAAAAGATGATTTTAAAAATGATTTCAAACCTTTAATTAAAGGGGTAGTAGGTGTTTATGACATGATAATTAAATTGTTATTGGTTCTAAACTTGCCACACAGCACTCGGTCAGTCCGTACTTGGTGTAGGCGAGTAACCGTAAAAGCAATCATCGGTAATTTGTATGCCTTTTACGACACTTTGACTGTTTATGAGAGCCACGGCGAATATTAAAATTAGACGATACGTTTAAATACTATTTATCAACTGACCATGCTATCAGGTCGGAAGTTAAACCACAGCCAAATTGTTACAATTGTTTCAGAGTTCTTTTCCACTTCATACAATCTTCGGAATTCTTGGGTGAACATTGACTGCATAAAAATAAAAATCAGAGTCCATACAAACCAACAATTACAGCTTTATGATCTTTTGAATTGCTGCAAGCTGCAACTCATATAAACTATGGGTTTTATATAATAATTTATGTATTTTTATGTGTGTTTTTCTTTAATAGCTTGTGTGTGTTAACTTATATTTAATAAAGTAAATATTATTCTATTCTACAACTTTTACTTTGACAACAACTCATTTTTATAGAAGAAAGTTGAAAGAGGATACATTCCATTAACAGAAGATCTGATTTTCATGTAAAACATGCTATTCAGTGAACCTCCTAAACATCCCGAAGAATGAAAAAAGAAAAATGGCGGACAGCGCAACCTTGGTCTACGAAGCAGTGAAAAATGCTACTGGGAACAATGAACATGCTAAGATGCATTAAGGGGCTACCTGAATTTTCCGGGGTCCAGTGCTGCCCCCATTTGAAATAAATCACTTGAAAGGAAACGGAGACATCATTTACAATTTGGCCTGGATCAGACCCTAAATAACCCTTTAAACTATTTTATGAACTACTGTTTACAGTTTGAAGTAAGAACGTGAAGCTTTTCTACACACAATTGCGAAAAACGGCCACTTTTGGCGTATGTGCGTAGAAAAGCTTCACGTTCTCACTTTAAACTGTAAACAGTAGTTCATAAAATAGTTTGAAGGGTTATCTGGAGCCTGGTCAAGACAAAATTTTAAATGATGTCTCTGTTTCCTTTCAAATGATTTGTTTCAAATGGGGGCAGCACTGGACCCCGGAAAATTCATGTAGCCCCTTAATGTCTTGCTATTTCCCCTTCAAATTCAATAAAAATGTTTACTGAACTTGAAAACCGAAAGATCATGTCTATCATCACGCTCGTACCGGGCGTTTCTTCAATTAAGCCCATAAT
Source organism: Acrobasis suavella (assembly GCA_943193695.1). Lineage (NCBI taxonomy): Eukaryota > Metazoa > Arthropoda > Insecta > Lepidoptera > Pyralidae > Acrobasis > Acrobasis suavella. The sequence goes on from OW971946.1 coordinate 19,814,139, forward strand.
GAAATTAGCCAAGCCATTAGCTATTAAGCCGCCTACGCTATTTTTACCCGTTCGCAATTTCCTTAAAAACTTGTCGTAACCTTCCTTTGTATGTCTGGTCCAAAATAACTTTCTGGAATGGTACAAGTTACAAGCGTAAATATCGAACGTTCCTGCATAAAATGACACGATAACCGTCCGATAATGTCGTGTACACTACACGTGGCGACGTACGTATGTCGTGATGGATAAAAAAAAAATTTTTTTGCTTAATGTCCTCTGAATTTTTTTAGTTGGTCGCTAAAAAATAAGGAAAATCTACAAAAAATGGTAGTTGATTTTTTTATTTAATTATCTTCCAAATGTTTTTTTACTACTGAAGGCATATTGACTGAATAGACGAAAAACTTCGCAATAGCAATTAGATAATATTAATTAATGAATTCATATAATAAATATTTGCCATTACATAAGTATTACGAGTTTAAGAAGGCAATTACATAAGTATACGTGTATAATTAGTAATTTGTCCTTATTTATTTCTTTGCCTTTGTTTATAACCATTTTCTTTTATCTTGCTTAGGGATGTTCAGAGAGGAGTGCAGCGGAGAGGATCTTTTTATGACACTTGAAAATAAACTTTACTCTATTGATATAGCACTTACGTCAAGAGTCAACGACATGTTTCGACATACGGGCATCATCACCAGCAGCCGACGATGAAGAAAATGAAATTGAGACTCCCAGTACATTCGCGGGAGTCCAGCAGCAATCCCGACCACTGTCGCTACGAGCGAAGCGAGCGATCGCTCGCGCCGCCCGCGCGACCCACCGCTAACATCAGTGTGTCGTGGAGCGGCTTTATGCACGAGCGCGTCACATTCACCCTGATGAAGACCACCGGACCGGCCGAAACATGTCGGCCAGTAGCTGACTCTTTACGTGAGTAACCCGAGCTATATACATAATGTCTGAGTCTCACGTTAGTTTTAATCAAAAAATTTACTCTATTGGCATAAAACGCGAGCGCCCTCGAGCGGTCTCGAAACTAGTTTTTCATATTTAAACGTTTATACTTTAGGCTATGATAATACGGTATTATTTTCAATTGAGTTAGTCAATTGCTCGGGCATTTTTTCGCTCTGTCTGAATGACAGAAGTCAAGAATCAAGAAATCGCTTCCCCTCGTGATTTGCAGCAAAAGTTCATTGGCTGTGAAGTGTAAGTTTATGCGTAGGAGAAGTGTGTCTACTGGTGTCAGCCCGTGAGACAGAACACAAGACTCACAATGGATTTAAATGTCGCAGGTCACGGAGGACACTACCTAAATTTTCTGGCTTTACTCAACAAAAAAGAAAAATATAGATAGATGCACGTGCAGACATTTTTTAATAATTAACCACCACAGGGCACACTTTTGTGCAAATCTCCTGTCTAGTCACTGATCTGTATTATATTTTTTGACTTCCAGGTTTTATCGAAAGCTTTGATCTTGCTTCTTTATCCGCGTAGAACGTAAAGGCCGATCGAGGGAAATGGGCGATGCGCCTCTTTAATACTAGGAACCCTCACCACTTCTTTGATTTAATTTTAAGACGAGCATAGAAGAATTGATTAAAATTGTATATGATGGGACCTCTTAAGAAAATATCGACGCACAGTCAAAACTACTAGTAATGATAGATAGGTGCCAATTTCTATTGATAACGCCTAAAATAACTAAGTTGAATGACAAAATCAAGCTTCATTCATTACTAACCTTTGCCTTTCCTTTGTGAACATATTTAAAGCTGAAAGGGAAGTGTGGTGTCATGATGTGACACTTGACATTATCAAGTAAGTGTTAATGATTCATTCCTTCATTCAGGTGTGGCATAAAGGACTAATTTTACAGCGGACAAATTAGTGAAAATGATTCTCAGTTTTATGCCATTATTTGCTTCGGTAGAACAGATATTATGCATACCCACATACATACATAGTCTGCTAAAATCATTACCCTTCCTCTTGGCTTTGCCGTAGTCGGGTAGGAAATCGAACTCTGCTTCACAGACGCACAGCGAGACCATAAACCGTATATTTAAACCTAGTACAATAACACCTGTAATTACATAGTTATAATGAAATCATAAAGCTCTAGCTCTTATTTGCATCCAGATAAATTACTCGTCAGAACTAACATAGGGATTGTAATCGGATAAATTCATTCAATTATGTCAGTAGGGTTGCCAGATTTAAGAACAGAACAGATTTAAAACATTTTACAGTCAATTATTATTTTATCTTAATATTTAATTATTATAAAGAAATATAGCTAGTATTTAAAATAAAAAGCTGTTTTTTTTAAACTAATTGACTTTACGTATCTAATAAACTGCCATACAAATTGATCTTGATTTGGATGATTACTTTTAGCATTGATAAAAACTAACAAAAAATCCGCATGCCGTTCCATTGTTTTCTGTTGCAATGCCCTATCAGGCTTCATGTTGTACCTACTAATTTAAGAAGTGACTATGTAGTAAAGTGTAATAATTATGTACTTACGAATTATTATTCATTTGTACAGAACTACCGGGCCTTTTTTATTTGTAAATATTAGTGTGTAAAAAACATATATTTAAATTAGGGGTCTATTTTTTTGATGCATTTTTCTTTTATTTATTTTTTTCTTTTTAGTGCTTATTACTTTAGGTAGTTTATAAATTAATTTTGTAATTTTTCTGTTGTAAATAAATCTCTTATAAAGAGTGGAATTATCAACATTAAAAAAAAAAAACATTAAATTTAAGTAAAAATAAAGATTATGCGGCTGAAATGATGAAAAATAAAGAAATACACTTGTAGTTTCCTACATCGTGAATTTTCATGACTTCTGTTTTTTTACGAGAATATGACGTTGCTTTTCTCATAAATATGTAAAAATTTTAGGCCAATGGCTTTTCTAGTTTATATAAGTAATTGTCTACCCACTGGGTTTAAATACAAATCAGATGTACCAAAAAAGTTTGGCCTAATAGACAATCAGAATTGCCTTCTTTATATGAAGATTCTTCAACCCTAGATAATGCATATTGCATTGCATAGTTTTGCAATGAGGCGCCAGGGCGGACGCGGGGTGAGGTGAGGTGAGGAGGGGACGTCTCGACGCAATGGGATGCGTCGAGACGTCGTCTGCGCATCCCGTCGCGAGCGCGCTTTGATCTGCTCTACCAGACTACCATAGACTTGAGTGGTTAGAGGTGGCACGAACGTTTTCTATTCTCAATTTGGCTCGCCTGATTTCTTCAGGATTCCAGAGGAGTTACAAATACATTAAAGAAGAAGAAACATCGTCAGATCTCTAGTATCTAAATATATCTAAATATATATAACTCAAAGGTGACATAGTGATCTATCAACGCACAGCCCAAACCGCTAGACGGATCGGGCTGAAATTTGGCATGCAAGTAGATGTTATGACGTAGGCATCCGCTAAGAAATGATTTTGATCAATTCTACCCCCAAGGGGATAAAATAGGGGATGACAGTTTGTATGAAACTTTGTCAATTTTAAACCGATCAGGCTGAGACTTTGCATGCATAAAGCTACTATGACGTAGGCATCCCCTAAAGAAGGATTTTGATAAATTACATCCCTACGCGAGCGAAGCCGCGGGCAAAAGCTAGTTTTTATATAAAGGATTTCAAGATACGTAGGTACAAATACGTACAAATGTCGATTTGTGGAAACTTTTAGTATTTATCCGTATATTTATCTATAGCAAATTATTTATTGTCCACCCACGTTTGCCGAATGCATCCTGATAGGTGGGCCACATAAAGTGGACTCCCGAAGGAAGTAGGGAACGCCTGGAAGCGTTGGTGTGACGACTTACGACAGTTTGAGAGGAAATGGTTGGAAGTGTCATACAATCGAGAATCAAGATTTTTGCACAAACTTTCCTTTCTAAATCCATCTTGTACTAAATGTAGATCCTGCATAGATGTTTGGTATAACAATTATAGGGTTCTTATACCGCTCGCTCCTTGAAGAACCGAAAAAGATATAATAAAATAAAACTGCCCGGTAGCTAACATTAGTAACTCTACACGCCGCAGTCTGTGGGGGGCTACCGTCTTAGTTTATTTGCAAAAGCAACTAAAAGCCAACGCTCCCCGAACGTTTCAGAAACGCAATTGTATTAAGCCGAATTTTCAATTATATCAGTCGATCGAGGAACTGGCGAAAATGTGATGAATCTTTAGATTGGGCTTTTTGGAAATCTTTAGGAGAGGGCTATGTTCAACGGTGGACGATGATATTGAATCTACTTACAGTGGTAGTAAAACGTACAAACATACACTGTCACGCCCTTATCCTTAGTTAGCAGAGATCGGAACGGGTGCTATTTGCTATCAAAAGTATGGATATGACGTCCCGGGATTTCAGGATACATTTTTTTCGATTAAATATGTCCAAAAATCACATAATTATGATTGTTTTATTTACTTAGTTTAGTTCCAATTTCCTATTATTTATTTAAAGGGAAATATTGTGTATACTACACCCCGGGACTTTTAGTCATATCCATACTTTTGATAGCAGTACCACCCGTGATTCCGATCTCTGTTAATTAAGCAGACAAAGCATTTTCCACGAGGAGTAGAGACAAGGTTCGAATATTTTAGGTTAGTACATAAGTTAATTTGTAAATAAATGACATGCAATTTAATTAAAAGTAATTAGCCTATCGTCATTAGGTCATTAATATGGTAATTACATGTTTTTTTAGAACCAGTCTGCAAGCTCACAAACAAATTTGGATAATTCAAGCATTATTTATGTGTACAAATCATCTAAGAATGCTGTTATTCGTTGTAAAAACTATTCTTGTTATAATTACGGCAAATTATTTGCGATCTAATAATTACACTAAAAAATGAAAATTTTCAATCAACAAACAGTATGCACCTGACGTTGTGGTTGAAAAATAAAGAGCTCAGTAGAAGGATAACCTGCAAAGATTAAGTTTGAGTCTGTTTGTAACTTGTTAAGAGTATGTTTCTCTTTGAGAATGTGGGAGAGAAAAGACAAATACTACAAATTATAAAAAAAAAGAAGAGGGACAATGTTCGGTCATCCACTACATCACGATGCGTTCTTTAAGCCGAATTTTCCGGGGTCCAGTGCTGCCCCCATTTGAAACTGACGCACATACGCCAAAAGTGGCCGTTTTTCGCAATTTTGCGTAGAAAAGCTTCACGTTCTTACTTTAAACTGTACAGTAGTTCTTAAAATAATTTGAAGGGTTATCAAATGCCTGGTCAAAACAAAATTTTAAATGATGTCTCCGTTTCCTATTAAATGATTTATTTCAAATGGGGGCAGCACAGGACCCCGGAAAATTCAGGCAGCCCCTTAAAACAAAAATGACAATTATTGTCCCTTTATGTACCCGATATGTACTTTTTAGAAGTGTGTAATATTTGGTTTGTTTCACAATATTATATTGTAGCGTCTTTTCATTTCGGTTAAATCTTTTCATATACGTGTATAACAAGTTTGAAATAACATGATGCAAATTCTGTAGCCTCATTATTTGCAGTTGCGGTCATAAAAATAAATTAATCTACATGCGACATTTTGTTTGCAACCGTTTGCTGATAGTATCATTCCCACGATTAAATACAAATTAATTTCGCAAACGCCCTCCAAACCTAAAGGAAAAGCTGGCATTTATTGCGAGCGGCATTAAAATGTCATTTATTTGTATTTCAGTTAGAAAGCTGTTTATTGTTTACTATTGTTTGTTGATGTCCGCGATTGTCACGATGTTTATCTAGTCTCATATCTTATTCCTGGTGTTGGATCTTGCGGCTTTGGAGAGGTTCCGAAAGCGGGCGACTCAAAATTTCATATTTTAAACTAGGTTTTAAGTTAACTGCTAATAACAATGTATTTTTACCCAATTACGGCAAAGCCAAAAAGAATGTTGTTTTCGCTGCTATGTATCTATGTGCGTCCATCTGTTGCCCTAAATCTGTAATAATGATATTGTCTCTGAAAGCATCTATGATAAGCTCTGTGACGTCACAGTAAATTTAATATGGCATCCTCTATAGACCGGAAAGTATCTAACAACAAATCTAATCATACCTTACAGAGTATCAAATGAGAGGAGCTTAACACGTTTCAAAAATATACGCATTTTCAGTAAAATTTTTCGTTTTATCGGGTTTTAGTGTTTTAAACTCATAAATCTTCGCTTTTACTTTAAAATAAAAGTACCTAACAACAAAGCGAAAAGCATGCAGAAACACTTTCGCATTATTATAATATAATGTAAGATCGGCGCGGTCCGGTAAATCACTTCGGAGGACGATAAATCGAGTGGCTCCTCAACATTGACAGCGACACATGTAGCTCTGTCTGCATGTCTGTTCATTTTGTGAAATGGACATTAAACTGGATTCAGTACACTTGCAATGATAAAAATATAATCTTTCTATCTTTTAAATTCAACGTGGAAGGGACAAACATATTTTCACGCCTGTTTCCCATGGGGGTAGGCAGAGGCTATAGATTTCCACTTGCTACGATCCTTGCAAACGTCTTTTGCTTCGTCAACATCCACTCTTTTCATACATGCTCTCTGGTTATAGGTACTCCTATCAACTCAAACCACGGGCTATAGATCACTATAATATAATAAAATTGAAATAACTATAAAAAAACTAACTAGAGATCGTCCGGGCGTAGTTTTCATTTTCATTTCATTTCGTTTTAATTTCTTTTCAACAGTGACGTGCACAAATATTTCTGACAGGGCACTAATTTCACCTAAATTACGAGAACGGTTGTATATTTAACAAAATCAATTTTTCGCTAGTATCTAATCTTATATTAGGGTGGCAAAGGGTAGACAAAGTCTATGTGTTTGTGTGAAATGCACGCTACTGATACCTGATGAGCAGAGGTCGGAATTAGGCAGAGTTATTTATGTACTTGCATCGAAATGTTGATATTAAGGATCTTACCGGGATTTCTAATGGACAATCCCGTGTTGCCAACAATATTACAAATTAATAATAAGAAAAAGCTTTGAGACAGAAAAGACCAATAAACAAAGTAAACATATAATTTTTTATTTATGTTATTCGTTTTTACATATTGGAAACAAGAAACTTTCGACATTCCCGTACAAATTACCCGGTCGGCTGCACACTTTTGTATAGAAATTAAGTGTTTTTTTGTGTTTTGGCTGTTTTAATTTCATTGTCCCATAGTGATCTAGTACTATAGCATGTGGTTCGATTTATTACTTGTATGTCCCGTCCACGTTGTATTATATGAGTGTGTAGTAATAATAAAGAAATAAAGAAATGTGGTGCCATTTTTCAAACGCGAAGGCACTGAACGAACGGTTTTTTGTAAAGCAAAACAATTTCTTTAGGTAACTCCGCATTTCAAAAATGGCACATATGGGGCCGTTCTCGTAATTTAGGTAAGAGTAATGCCTACCCTGTACTTTATACAGGGAAGGCATTACTCTTACTTAAATACCTTACCGAAGTTATGCACGTTACTGCCATTTTTACCCTTTGGGTAACGGAATCCTAAGAAAAACATGGAAGGTAAAGTGGAAGCTAAGAGAAGAAAAAGAAGATCAAGAAGGTCTTTCAAAGGAGGTGTGAGGAACCTAGTTCTTAAATTTATTGATGAGTGTGTAGGAGCTCCAACTGCCCCAGCTAGTGCGCAGCTAGTGTTCCCACATGAAAAGGTAGGTAAGGTACGTAGGTAGGTAGTGGAGAGTTTGAGAGAAATAGCACGATAAAATAGCACAGAGTTATTTTATTTATTATAAATTTACAATACTGATATATATGTTAGGAAATGTAATCAGCTCGAGAGATGGTAGTGGAATAAGTCAGAATGATGAGAAAGGTTTCTAAAATTTAAAAATAGAATTTGAAAATGAAATTATTTTTAGAAAGGTGGACAGTATGAAATGGAGAAAGGAGGTTTGTTTGTTTGTTTGTAAAATCTTTATTGTACATAAACACAGGACAAAAATACAGGTTTGAACTAGAAAACAGTACAAAGGCAGACTTATCCCAGATAGGGATCTCTTCCAGTCAACCTTGAAATATGAGGACAATTTACAACACAGGGTAGAGAGCGGGTACAATATACAGAAGACACACAATAGAAAACAGAATTCAATTACACTTAACTATTTAATACACTACAAACTATTTAAAATTAATACTTGTAAATAAATACCTTACTATAACACAGTAAATATAAATACTTATATGAATACACAAATAAAATATATATACATATGCAATAAATATATACCTAAGCAATATATACTTATATACATATATAACTCAACTCAAGTCTTCAGAAGTTTCCACAAGCTTCCTCAATCTAAACTTAAAAGAATGTAAAGTTGACGACATTTTGATTTCTAAGGACAGTTTGTTCCAAAGCCTTGCTGCAAAAACTGCGAAGGACTTATTATATCCCTGCGAAGAGTGAGGTAAACGGGAACATGAAGGATGAGTTTTATTGTAACATCGTTCCAAGTGTAACTTACTTACATACTTTATAAGAATTCAGACAATCAACTGCAATCCCTATCCGATTGAAGCGACGTCTAGACGAAGGCAGAAATATATGTGACTTATTTAGCTGGTAAATTTAGCAGCAGTAAATTTAGACTGCTAAGTTCGTCGGTGGCCTTATGGGTTGCCTTGGTGGCTGCATTCTGTTTCTTACACACGCCTGTGGAGCTCGTTGGCCCGGTGGTAGTATGCACTGCTAGGGCACAGAATAAGTACTAGTACTCACGTAGTAGTCTTTCTCAGAAAACAAATTTAAAGAAATATCTACTATGGTAATAAATAAATAAATATATAGGGACAAATAACACTGATAGAGCTAGCCCCAAAGTAAGTTCGAGACTTGTGTTATGGGATACTAACTCAACGATACCATATTTTATAACAAATACATATAAAGATAAACATCTAAGACCCAGGAAAATTTGAAGAAGGCCATTTCCCAACTTGCCCTGACCGGGGATCGAACCCGGGACCTCTGTGCGGCGGACTATCATTGTGACCACCTACGAGACGGTGGTCGTCATATATACGTAAGCGCTATGGTTTAATTTAGCTCGCGTCAGAACTCTTCACCTCTTCGTTTAGATACCTAGACATCCTATTCATGTAACTGAATTTTCCCCTTCGATTCGAAGTAGTCGCGCTTAGTAATAATGAAGGTATATTTTCGATACCTAAACGGGGAGTGACACAGGCCTGCCAGGTATGGTATGCGTATTTTTTTCTTTTCCTGACTAAGCAATAATGAATTAATAAAGCGCATTTAAATTCCATGTGACGTCGCGCTCATCTTCGATTTTTAACCAAAGGTGACGTAAATCAACCCCGCTCCAAAACTTCGAAGTGTATCTTTGCGAATTTTTACTTTGGTAAAGGACGTCCACATACGCCAAAAGTGGCCGATGTTCGCAATTGTGCGTAGAAAAGCTTCACGTTCTCTCTTTACAACTGTAAACAATAGTTCATAAAATAGTTCGGAGGGTTATCTAGGGTCTGATCAAGACGAAATTTTAAATAATATCTCCGTTTTCTTTCAAATGATTTATTACAAATGGGGGCAGCACTGGACCCTGGAAAATTCAGGTACCTCCTTAACGACTTGTGTAAAATGTATATGTATATACATCCATTACTCCACTGAACTATTTCGTTTAACAATCAGAGCATATCCTGACGATAGAAAGGAAACGCGGAAACTTTTACAAAAGAGCGCCGGCAGTAACTTGAGTGTGGCTGTGGCCAGTCATGCTCCCTCTCACCCCCTTCCAACCCCCTCCACAAAAAATGATTTATGTCCAGTATCATTGTCATCCAGTTCGGATATAGTCAGCACTTACGGAGCTACAATTATTATACAAATTTGGGAATTGCTAAATTGGCTACACTGTAAACCTTTAGTTTTACTTATAATTTTCAAATTGATTATAAATTACTGACGATTTTACAATTGATTTTACACCCGAAGACTTACGATAGTAAATTGTACACCGAGGTCAATAAAAGTAAATTTTCAAATTAAAACGGAAATTAACTATTCGGGGCGAAATCAAGAAGGCTTAACATATAATCTGATGCTTCCTTCATCATTGTCCGAGGTTAGTACACAATTTACTGTCCTGTTCCCCTGGCCAAGATGTTTTTACGCACGCAAAGCGGGAATAAAAACCCACTTTCATGCCTGGGTCTACGAAAAATAAATTTCGCGCCATTTTCTCATTGGATTGCGTCATCAGAAGCTGGTCATAAAGCCCGCAGTTTATGGAGGCTGACAGTACTACAGCGGTCGTGAACTTGCCTCCACTTGCTGGCACAGTCCACATTGCAGCCGACGACGTAGGGAAGGGACACGAGTGACACGCTGAAGATATTGCTTTTATTGTAAATACTAAAGTGAAAAATATTTATGCGCTATTTCCTCACTTGATAGCGTCATCAGAGGCTGGCCATCTAAATCTGAATATATATAACTCAAAGGTGACCGACTGACTGACATAGTGATCTATCAACGCACAGCCCAAACCACTGGACTGATCGGGCTGAAATTTGGCATGCAGGTAGATGTTATGACGTACGCATTTGCTAAGAAAGGATTTTGACCAATTCTATCCCCAAGGGGATAAAATAGGGGATGAAAGTTTGTATGAAACTTTGTCAATTTTAAACCGATCGGGCTGAGACTTTGCATGCATAAAGCTACTATGACGTAGGCATCCTCTAAGAAAGGATTTTGATAAATTATACCCCTACGCGAGCGAATCCGCGGGCAAAAGCTAGTTATTCATAAACCCCGTAGTCTGATAGGACTTTTGCAATGGATGATGATGGAAAACGAGTAACACGATGATTATATTCCTTTTATTAATTTAACTACTACTATGTATACAGAAAATGGATGCAGAGAATACATAAAATAACAATTGTACATGCCTATGTACAATCTAAACTACTACTATCTAAAAGAATTCCTTCTAGGAGGCCTGTTCCTGTTGTTTTTTTTTTTTTCCGCATAAAAAGTCTCAGCTGCCATCATTAAATGATGGTCGTCAACATATGTCAGACTTTTCAGCATATTCGTCGTCAGCTTTCAGAGACCACCGTCTTCGTCTGTCTGGTTATGTCCATGGCCATCGCAAGCCAGTTCTTTCCAGCGACTTGGCCAACATAGTCAAGCCTAGCTACAAGAAAAATAAAAAAAAATTACGACGATTGAGTGTACAAAATGTTCGACGAAATTTCGAGATTTCTTAATCAGAATTGTATGTGACAGTTTTTAATTTCAATTTATTTATTGCTCTCAGACACACGCACAGACACATTGATGATTAATAGATAGAATTTAAGGTTCAAATCAAAGGGCCTACTAAGATATGAATAAATATAGTTTTGAGGTAGATAGCAAATTTATAAATTAATCTATCGAAATTTTGTCGACATTTCGTTGTCACTACCCATCCCTACACAGGCAAAAAACGCTTCTTATACATTTTCGGGGTAATTTATAAGGGATGGGAAATATTAAGCAATAACGCAAGTTCTAGGGAGCCTTGCCAAAACTGTTACTTACGACGTTTTGGCACTGACGTGGCAGGTCGTTGAACCCAATGTCATGGTCATTCGGTCTGAATCTATGGTTATGACAAGATAGCCCGGAAAATGTGGAAGTACGTGCATTGTACAAAGATAAGTGAATTAGATACTTCTTTTCTTCGGTCACTTGAAGGATTTCGTCTTTACATCTTCGGTAAGTTTAGAATATTTTTGTTTTAACAATTTTCCATATTTTGCTACTCATTGAGAGGCAGTTGACTCCATGTGGTAAAAATATGTTGTAGGTCCTGCATCATCATCAGTTACTAATAAGCCGGAACGCTCGGCGAAAATAATTACAACGAACAATTTGCGTGACCGTTTCCAATGAACGATTTGCGCGAGCGTTTCTAACGAACGATTTATGCGAGCGTTTCCAAAGAACGTATTGTGCATCGTTTTCAACGAACGATTTGCGCGAGCGTTTCTAAAGAACGATTTGCGCGAGCGTTTCCAACGAACGATTTAGGCGAGCTTTTCCAAAGAATGATTTGCGCGAGCGTTTCCAAAGAACGATTTGCGCGAGCGTTTCCAACGAATGATTTGGGCGAGCTTTTGCGCGCCGCATTTTGAATCGATTGTACGCGACGGATTTGAAACGAGTGGTCTTGTCCACTCAGCGTTCCGGAAACATTTAAGACCTTCGCCCAAATAGGCTAAATAAATTAAAAAGTTGGTTTAGTGTAAGCAGCTAAAAAAGTAATTCTTTGTGTTTTCTCGTAACGTGTGCAAGGTGACTGAGGTCATTGTTCAAACTTGGATGGGTGGGCGCAGACTTCCAACTACGGCTCGCCGATTTGGATATGACGAATTTGTTATGATATATGCTGCTGCCAATCACAACGGCTATTCTTTAAAATCAGATAATCCATAACTATAAAGTCTTTGATTTACTTTCTAGAATATGACATCTCTTCATGAGGATACTGTAAAAGCTGATCGAGGGGTTGGGTGAAAATCTCAAAGGATCAATCAATAGGCAATGCAGCTAGTAAAATGTCACTATTTCGATTCCTTTTCCAAGTGAGAAAACAGGTTAACGAATAATTAATTTAAAAATGTAATCCAACTGACTCCATTTTCTTTTCATGACGACCTCCGTGGCGTAGTGGTCACCATGCTAGTCCGCCACCCAGAGGTCCCGGGTTCGATCCCCGGTCAGGGCAAGTTGGAAAATGGCCTTTTTCAAATTGTCCTGGGTCTTGGATGTTTATCTATATATGTATTTGTTATAAAATATAGTATTGTTGAGTTAGTATCCCATAACACAAGTCTCGAACTTACTTTGGGGCTAGCTCAATCAGTGTTGTTTGTCCCCTATATATTTATTTATTTATTATTTATTTATTTCAGGAATTTTTTCCATATAGGGAAAAGTTCCTCACCATATCTTCACTAAATTAATATGGGAGCAACTGTGTACTAAAGGCTTATAAATAAATAAAAAGCATACGGATCGAATTGATAAACTCCTTTTTTTGGAGTCGGTTAAAAAAAACAAAGGGTTACCAAAACAATTTATCCCATCAACACTTGCATTCACGAAAATAATTACCAACGCACTTTTAATAGCGTTATAATTATCATAATCAACGTTTCCAATCGCATTTCCATAATTGTCTTCACCAGCAACATTGATATTGGCGACGTCATAAAGTAAGCGCCATTGCAGGTGGCGTAAGTTGGGGTTGGCGACGGTGGCGGCATTTGCACAAACCAGGCCCTGTGTCAGAGATTACTAGGGGCTCTTCTACCTCACTGCTGTGACGCCATAACGACCCCAGGCTCTTAAAAATAGAGATAAAAACTATCTCATTGAACAAAGTTGATACTATCAATTTCACTTTTTTTTAACAATTTATGCTCTTCCATTACTAAGCTATGGTTTCTCCCATCTATATCTCCGTGTTTCGTAAGGCACGTTATGCTGTTATCCGTCTGTCATCATTGTGTAGCAGTCTCCAAGTTGATGCCATTAAAAGGCATGGAAATCTGACCACTTACACACGAAAAAACCAACAAACATTCCCAACACAAAACAAATTACATTCGCCCTGATGTTGGATATCCGGATGAGGTTGAAAAATAAGTTACTCTCTGTCTGCGAGAGTAACTTATTTTAAATTTACTTCATATTTATTATTGATATACAACGTGGAAAGGATTAACCCGTAATAAATCGAACCATGGACTATATTAGATCACTATAGTATAATGACATTAAAATAACAGTTGTAAAACAAAAAAAAAATGGTATTCCCATAAAATTGCCAGGGCGGCAGCACATTTTAGTATGGAAATGCCAATTTTTAATTGTTTCTTGACAGTTATTTTAATTTCATTATACTGTAGTGATCTAATATAGCCCGTGGTTCGATTTATTACGTGTATGTCCCTTCCACATTGTATATTATATGTATGTTAATGTATGTAGATACATATAATAAATGTGTAGGTATATTTATTAGGTTATGTCTTGGATTTATTGAGATAAATATTTTGCGCCGCAACAAAATCTCTGTTATCATTATAGTTGACTGTAATAGAACGCTTTAAACAATTGTAAATTGTGGATCAATTAAATTTTTATAAATAAATTAAAATGAATGGGTCTCACGTTAGTTTTAATAAAAAAAACCAGTCAATTTAGCTTCCGGGGCCGCTGTTCTCTTGTGCCCTTGGGGCCCCGTATTTTTGACACGGCAGCTACGCTAGCTACGCCACTGGTCGTCGATATCCCGTTTTTGTAGATTACCCGACAGCTGGGTAACTGTACACGTAATTCGGAAAACCAATTGAGATAATTTCTATTTGGGTCACGGAAAGATATTAGTTAGATTTTATCAATTTTACTTATTGAAATTCCGCACACCTTTTTTACGGTTATTTTCTCCGGTGACACAGTTTTGAGAACATTGTTTGTTTTTAAACTTGCAATTTTTATGCGTGAATTTTTGCTGCAATATCGCATCGTGATAATATTTTTTTTCCAGTCTCCATGCAACAAAATATGTAAATTTATCAATAGAACATCAAAATAACCAGCCAAGTGCAAATTGGACTCGCACAAGAAGGATTCCGTACCATTATCTATAAAAAAACTATTTTTTTTGTATGGGAGGCTCTCTTCTGTAAATATCAAGCAAAAAATGGCAAAAAATTACGTTTGTTGTATGGTAGCTCCCTTGAATATTAATTTTATTCTATTTTTATATAGTATTTGTTGTTATAGCGGCAAAAGAAATACATCATATGGGAAAATTTAAACTGTCTAGCTGTCACGGTTCTTGAGATACAGCCTGGTAACAGACAGACAGACGGACGGTGGAGTCTTAGTAATAGGGTCCCGTTTTTACCCTTTGGGTACGGAACCCTAAAAAACATCATTATCATTGTGTGAATGCCCTCCAGATTTGGAAACAATATAATTGTATAATGCGAGGATGATGACATATTGTAATTTTTAATAGTACATTGTAAATAAATAAGTAAGTACATTTAATATGTACCTAAAGTATATTTAAGGAAGTACACAAAAATATACACATACAAAATTTTCTATAGCAATGTATGTTCTTGATTATCTATTGTTTGTTTTTCGTGTATGTAAGTGGCCAACACTGGTGCCAGATTTTTCAGGCTGCCTTAAGGCATCTGACATAGCTTGACGACTGCCATACAATGATGACAGCCGGGACCAACGGCTTATACGTGCCTTCCGAAGCACGGAGGAGCTCGAGAATTTTTTGTGCCACTTGTGGTCCCCCATCCAAGTGCGGACAATGCCCGGTGTCACTTAACTTGCGAAAGCACTAGAAATGTGCACTCCCGCCGGGCCACCGAGCTCCTGATTATATATTGATTCCACATTAATTCCAAGAAATAAATAAATAAATATAAAAATAAATATATAGGGACAAATTACACTGATTGAGCTAGCCCCAAAGTAAGTTTGAGACTTGTGTTATGGGATACTAACTCAACGATACTATATTTTACAACATATACATATATAGATAGACATCCAAGACCCAGGACAATTTGAAAAAGACCATTTTCCAACTTGCCTTGACCGGGAATCGAACCCGGGACCTCTGGGTGGCGGACTAGTATGGTGACCACTACGCCACGGAGGTCGTCGAAAATATCAACAGAATCCATTCCTCCTAATTAATTATCGTTTTAACCAATCCAAATAACCATAAAATATCTTCACACCACAAACTAACACTTCAAAGGGTTATAAAGCCGAAAAAAACACGAATTAGTGCGTGCTAATCCTAAGACGCATTAATTACGGTCCTAAGAAAGCGTTTAAAAATAATCGCCCTTCGTTATAAGGCATAAATATACGGTAAACAGCAGGCGTAGTATTTATTATCGTGACAGACGGACGGACAAAAAGCGCCGCAAAAAATATAGGCACCCCGAGCGGCGACGGGTGCGAGCGGCAAGCGAGTAGCTTCTTTGTATGGAATTGAGGGTAATGCATTCGTTTATTTAATAAAATGTCTGTGAGTTCTTGATACCTTGAATAAAAAAAAATTGAATAATATAGCGACCAGTAAGGTACTAATAAAACCCATTGGATCTGGTTCGATCCATCACCGTCTACAGCCAGGAGTGGCGACGGGATAGTGGATTATTTATTTGAATTATGAAGAGTATTTATACAAAAACATTGTACAGTGTTATGTTGAATGTACACGTCCAGTTAGTACGTGATGTGCTAAATTAACAAAAGAAATAATTTGCTTATTAATTAAATATATATCCTAGTTCGCATCACGTACGAATATAAGGATGCTGCCATAATACTCCCCCTTTTGTTTTGAAAAAGAAAAACCAAAAACATTA
Source organism: Acrobasis suavella (assembly GCA_943193695.1). Taxonomy (NCBI): domain Eukaryota; kingdom Metazoa; phylum Arthropoda; class Insecta; order Lepidoptera; family Pyralidae; genus Acrobasis; species Acrobasis suavella. Next base: position 19,830,675 of record OW971946.1, read on the forward strand.
AATCTTAAACTAAACATATGAAAAATAAAAATGTTACTAAGATACCTATTATAGCTACCACGAAGGTACTTCTATAAGGATGCTGCCATAATACTCCCCCTTTTGTTTTGAAAAAGAACAAAAACAAAAACATATAAAGTATTATAAAAAAACCTTTAAATTTATGTTTTCTTTCCTTCTACTGTGGTCCCCTGTTCATATAATTCAGATTCAAATATTTAACATTTAAATCTATTTTTCTATTATTCATATTAATAGGAACGTTCTAAAGTCTAACTAAAGCAATTCATGTCAGCTTGTCTCCCAACGATAACATCTTGATAACAACGTATGCAATACAAACATTATATTGTTATACACATATTTTCAAAATAAATTATCTCCAAAAGACAATGCACGCTTTGTGAAACCGCCGACTGAATAAAAACAAGAAAAAAAAAACAACGTCGCACACATGCGCCATATTTAAATTTCGAATCGGATGCGAAAAAAATCAACGCAATGTGGCTGTAGCACGCGCCCTGCCATATGTCTTGAGGGAAAAAATATTTTTTCTTTACTCATCAAACACCCAGCAGATAAGTGAGTGAAAAAATGAAACATAAGCATAATATTAGGAGGCGCGGATAAAAACTGAGGCAAAAAGCGCGGCGCTCATTTTGAGGTTAAATAGAGTATGGTATGCACAGGGCTGCTTACGCTGATTTAACCGTCAAGGTCCTATTTTGTTAATAAAGACCTGGATACATTAGGGAAGCAATAAATGGTATGATTATTATGATTATTAAATAAAAATGATAAACTAAACTAAAGTAAAGATATCAAATTATACTAAATTATAAAACTAAAATAATATATTTTACTAAAACTAAATATATGATTTAAAGTTACGAAATATAAAAGACATAGCTGCAAGATCTTTTCATATTTTCGAATACTTTTCTAACCTACAAATATTACGTAAAGAAATGGCTATAAAAATAAATAACTATTTTTTTTATTATTAAAGTTAACTCCCATATAAATTGTCTAGTCGTGTTTGTTTGTTTTTCGTGTGTGTAAGTAGCAAACATTGGTGTCAGATTTTTCAAGCTGCCTAAAGGCATCTGATATAGGTTAACGACTGCCATACAATGATGACAGCCGGGACCAACGGCTTATACTGGCCTTTCAACGCACGAAGGAGCTCGATAAATTTTTATGCCATTTGTGGTCACCAATCCAGGTACGACTGGACTCGGTGGTCCGGCAGGAGTGCGAGTAAAGTGACACCGGGCGTGGTCCGTGTCACTTTACTCGCACTCCTGCCGGGCCACCGAGTCCAGTCATGTGATAAAGGTGAAAAAAAAAAAATAATGTATCCCATCTTTCGTTCCATTAGAACAGTTGTTCAATCGTTCATATCAACCAGCTAGCGAGTCACCCAAACAACTAAGAGTCGACCCTGGACTTACAATCTGTAAGTAAAAAGTCCTCTATCTATTTATTTTTCTTTTATGTATCGTCAGTATTCACCCTTAAATACCTGAATTTTCCAGGGTCCAGTGCTGCCCCCATTTGAAATAAAACATTTGATGGGAAACGGAGATATCATTTAAAATTTGGTCTTGACCAGGTACTACTGAAGTTTTTCTACGCCACTTTTGGAGTATGTGCGTAGAAAAGCTTCACTTTCTCACTTTAAACTGTGAAGTAGTTTATAAAATAGTTTGAAGGGTTATCTAGTGCTTGGTCGAGACGAAATTTTAAATGATGTCTCCGTTTCCCATCAAATGGTTTATTTCAAATAGGGGCAGCACTGGACCCTAGAAAATTCAGGTATTTATCACACGACTGGACTCGGTGGCAATGCAGGTAGCCCCTGAAAATAGTTTGAGTGAATTTTTACTTTCTCGCCGTTGTCAACCCTAGGACATGCGCTGCGTATGCGCAGGACATCTGTCGCGATGAAATTCGTTCGTCACTCGTTGCGCTATTCGCGATTGGAACATAACTGTGTAAAATATTTTACTATATTTAACTTAAACATACATTTTCTGATTTTGTTAAGTTTCACACGAACCTATTTTCACCATATTCTCTCCGTGTAAAAAATCTAAATATTATAGCCTTTTTGGTTTTTTTTTCGTAAAAATATAATACAAAAAAATATATGGTAATTTTATTGCTAAAATGATGAGACTGATGTCCACATTGTATCATTACGGTCTATTTAGATATCTTTTTACTTTCCATAGTAACTAGACATTGAGCATGCTTTATTTGTGTTGTGTTTTTATTAACAACATCATTTTCTTTTTTGTTTGTGTGCAATACAATTCAATACAAAAAAACTTTATTAAGGGTAACATGAAATAATGAGGTACAAGAGGCGGCCTTATCGCCGAAGCAATCTCTTACAAGCAACCAAGAAGAGAAGGAGTATGTAAGTACTACATGGACACATACATGAGAAAAAGTTATTCAAAGTGGTGGTATGAACTAGTAATACTCAGTAATATATTTGTAAGTAAACACTTCTGTTCTGTAGCTACAATCCAACAACTAAAATCATATACTTGTTTCTAAACGTCAAAGCTAACGTTTTATTTTATTTTATTTTATTTAATGGGAACAACATGGTTTTCCATGGGATTGTGTGAAACACAGGATATTATAGTTCCTTAAAATCATATACCGCTCTTTTAAATATCAGTTTTTCGGCAAAGATTAATCTATAATCACTTTAAAATTGGATATGATCATTGACAAGATGACAAGGGACATTATTTTGTGACATTTTATTTTCGTAACAGTATCAAATAATTTCTTTTTGACCCAATACCAGAGTTGGCCGTAGTTAACTACTATTGTGTAGTTTGATTACAAATTACAATTACATGTAGTTAACTACAAGTAGTTGAAATTACATTAAATTTAACTACAACAATTGCAACTACTGTAGTTGTAATTTGTAATTGTAATTAAGTAGTTATAACTACATTACATTACAATAAGAATTTATTACCGAGGGCGTGTGTTAAAGGTGCTATATTTCGAAATTGTAAGTAAGTGTAAAAAGTTGTAAGCAAGAAACGAAAACTTATAAGTAAGTAAATCTTTATAAAATATGTAATTTCAAAAAGTAGTTTGTAATTGTGATTACAACTACTTTTTGTAGTTTATAGTTCAACTACTTTTTCAATTACTTTTTGTTATTATGTAGTTGCGATTACTAACTACAAAATGTAATTGTAGTTAGTAATTAGTAGTTTAATTACATTTTGCCCAACTCTGCCCAATACCTACCATTTTGGTTTACTAACAAGCTTCATACACCATGCCCCAAAAGCACCATCAAAGAGCACGCGAGTACCACCCAAACCCAAATTACCAACAATATCGTATCCCCCAATAACACAATAAGACAACAAAGTCGCTTTTTTGGTAAACTTTGCTCTGCTTACGTGAATGGGCCCTAATTGGGAGCGGCTGCTTTGAAAGCTCGAAAAAGCTTAAAAACTAAGTTAAAAAGCAATTTTGCATGTCGGCCTCTCTATGTTTTGGCTTCGTGCCACTTGTTTGGTGCTTTGGATCGATGTTACTCGTATATGCGCTGATGAAAAGTGCAACATTTTGCTTTACTTTATTTTGAATATGATTCCTTCTGGGTTTTGGTATTTTGGATGAATTGCTCCGGCCTAGTTTATGGTTAGCTGAAAGACCGTAAGCGTGGGCTACATCTTCTAGCACGGAACAGAACTTTTCTATGCTGCTATCCTTTTCCGTCGCTCAGAAACATCATTCGCTAGAGCGAGAGAGAGTCACGGAACGCCGCGGAATCGCCGACGGTGATGCGCTCCGTCGCTTTCTCTCAATACAGCAAATTACCATTCTGAGCGAAAGAAACCGATAATAGCATGGAAAATTTTTATTTTATTTTTATTTTCTACATTTTAAAGCCAGTCTGTTGTCAAAGCCATCGTTTGGATATAGACGCGCAGAATGAACATTTTTCGATGAGGTAATAGAGTGGTTTGCCATTGCTGATTCAACTTGAAAGACAAAATATCTTTGGTACAATATACAATATGTAACACAAACCCGGACCGATCCTTGTAGGAGCAACTCGGACCGTCAATATAAACAATTTTTCCTATGCTTGAAACTCGAAAAAGAAATCGATATTTTACAAAAATATTTTTCTTTTCCCATAGAATAAGTTGTTTATATTGATGGTCTGAGTTGCTCCTGTAAGGATCGGACAGGGTTTTCGTTACATATTGTTAAGATAAGCCTCGCTCCTTCCCACACAAGGAATCATGTCAATAGATGACGCGGCTATCAAGCAATGGTTATTTTGATTCCTTTTTCCACCTTAATGCTTAGATTAGCCTCTAGGTCTTCATAGCTTCATACCTGGACTTCCACTCTGACCGACTAAATCGATCAACTGGTTCTGCAAAATGGAACTCGATGAAGGGTTTTTTTCCAATCTAACCAACTTAATGATCATAAATGGATCAACCGAACTGACCCATTCAAACGGACCAACTATCAATGGATATAAAGACGTGATATTTGAGTTTTCATTTGTTTTTTTCGTGTGTGTTAGTAAAAAACACTGGTGACCAGTTGCGTTGGGTGAGAATTTGGACTAGTACAACTAAACAAGTAATTATTACAAAAATCAAAAACCCGACTGCCGTTTTTATTTTTTTATTTTATTTTATATTTTTATTTGTATTTTTTTTTATTTTTATATACCCAGTGTCGCTCTTACAGTAAATACGAATCTAACGACACCTCTCAAGCTAAAATCCATTGAGCCGTTCAGGCTGCAGAGTGTGACAAACATTTGAATTTGGCGCTAAATATCCGCCATTTCGTTTTTTTTTTATTTTGATATACCCAGTGTCACTTTAACAGTAAATACGAATCTAACGACACCTTTCAAGCTAAATTCCATCGAGCCGCTCAGGCTGCAAAGCGTGCCAAACATTTTAATTTGGCGCTAAATATCCACCATTTTGTTTTTTTTATTTAGTTTGATATACCCAGTGTCACTCTCACAGTAAATACGAATCTAACGACACCTCTCAATTGAGCCGTTCAGGCTGCAGAGCGTGCCAAACAATTATACATACATACATACATACATACTCGAACGAACGAATAAATCTACATCTAATTAGGTAAACTAGGTTCTATAAAAGCTAATAATAAAAATAAGCCGTTCAATGTCCGGCTTATAATATATACAAAAATCATTGTGAGTGTATTTGAATAACCAGCAAAAGCATTTGTATTTTGAATATGTGGGTGTGTGCATCCAGTCCTGCTGCTAGTTTACGGCTTATAAAAATAGTATAAGGACATTTTAATTTTTGTTATTAATAAATGCGTATATATTTGAAACTCCTAAGGGAACTCGATGGGAATCTGCTTTTAAGGAGACTCCGCGACTGCTGGTGACAGATTGGTTAAGGTTCCTAAAGGCATAACTTGACGACTGCCATACAATGACAGCCGGGGCCAACGGTTTAAACGTGCCTTCCAAAGCACGGAAGAGCTCGAGAAAATTTTATTCCAATAGTAACATCCCATTCAAGTGCGGACCACACCCGGTGTCGCTTAACTTGCGAAAGCGCTAGTAAACCGCCACCGAGCTCTCCAAACGTGATCAAACTTACTAGGCTAGCTCAATCTGTGTGATTTGTCCCTATATACCTATCTATCTATTTACTACAGCCAATGCCCTATTTAATATTATTGAAAGTAACGTGAGATTACTCACGTAATGTAGTCGGAAGAGATGGACTAGTTTCGATCAGTTTAGATGATCACCATTAGGGCGAGTGTTAAGTGGGACGGCGACCCGACGGTTCGCTGTCCTCAGGCCTCAACGCACTGGCCCTGATGATGGTCGTCTAAACCAGAGGTTCCCAAACTTATTTCGTCTAACGCGCACTTTGAAAATCAGTTATTTTGTAGCGTACCCCATTTTTTTTCACCTTAAAATCCTTAATAACATATTAGTCTTGCCCGGAGTTTAATTAAACCTATATTCTAAATGAGACTTTACTTACCAGAGAGAGCAATAGATAATAATACAACTTTACAATATTAAAGAGTATCGGAGGGGGCTTTACCTGCGACACTTGAAAACACGAATATTTTTAAATGTTTGATACCTACTTATTACAAAATATCGCAAGATATGAATAGCGTTGTGAACGTATTCAAAATAATGAATATTTGATATATTTTTAGTTTATATTTACACAATAAAATAGGATGTAAATATGAACTAATAAATGGATGTTGAGTATAATTTCAGTAAATTTAATAATATGAAGTAGATGAAGTTACAAATCACCCTACGCCCCCTTAAATCACATCAGCACCCTCCAATTTTTTCTCGGCCCCTTACCCCCTTTCCCTTGACCCCCTTCTAGGCCTCTAGCGCCCACAAGAGGGCGTTATCGCCCACTTTGAGAAAGATTGGTCTAAACCGATCGAAACTAGTCAGCCTTTTCCATCTACACTACGTGAGTAAGACCGTTATATATTTAGTAATGCCCTATTTCTCTCAACCCCCTTATCAGGCTGTGCCGGACGCGCTCCCGCCGGCAGGTGCTCAGGAGCTAAAGCCTCCTTCATTTGAATACGATTTTTTTTTGCCGTGACACGAGCTACGCGCTTTTTGTGCTGTTGTGCTTTCAATGAGTTTTATTAGCTGCAATCGATTTGGTTTTTTTGACGTGTGCTGCCCTGCTATGCTGGCAACAAGGAAAAGAAGTAGGGAGCAGCTGTTTTCCCTTTAGACTGTTCAACGTGAAAAATTGTAATATATGTATATTTATAAGTATATAATAATCCAAAGCCCGTCCGGCAAGTAGGCTACCAACAATACTGTGATAGTGAGTTTTTTTCGCCGTTTCTTCTCAGCGGTGGTCATTACGAAGCGCTGGTAAAGGTAGCTTATATTTAATAATAATTTTCCAAAACTAAAAACCCACTTCAACACTAAAAGAATTTTTCAAATTGGTCTAGGCGTCTTCGAATAATCGGTGAACATACATAAAAAACGGCTCTCTCACTCACCGAACGAAGCATAGAAGCGGTGACGCTACTACTCAGACGTCGATTTTCTGTGAGAGTGTGGTACTTCCCCGGACGAGCCGGCCCATTCATGCTACCGGCAAAACAGAGTTTTGCCGGTAGCGTGGCTCTACCACAACTAAACTTATGTGTTTTAGTGCAATAAAGTGGTATTTTCTTAGTTGATATTTTAATTTCCACATCTCTATCTACCAAAAGACTTAATATTTTTTTGTTAGGTTTAACATTAATTTAATCGTGCGTTCAAAGCGCGATAGTTTATTTTAAACCAAGTACGTGCGACAAATCCAAAATTTTTCTCTTTTATTATTAAGTTTCCTTTTTTTATAAAGGGTATAATTTTGGGTGTTTTTTTTCTTCGATTGACTGCCTGATTGCAGGAGTAGTCATTGACTTGAAAGTTCAAACAATAGTCTGCCAGATGACTCGTTTATTGAGACAGAGCTTTAAGCTCGGCAGTAAAGCTCCCATTGATCAAACGGTTTATGAATGGACTATATTTAGCGTTCCCTGAAGCTGGGCTGCCACAACACTATAGGCACTAAAGCTGACAATCGAAATAAAAATAAAAAACAACAAAAGTTCAAGAATTAACTTTCGAATAAATTTGTTTACGTTTACGACAGAACTTTTATACCGTCTTAAATTATTTTAAAGTTACTTTTTTGGAATAGACATAGATGGAGAAAAAATGGAGAGGCTTTTGCCTTGCGGTGAGATACAATATTTGGCTATTTAAAAAAAATTTTAGTATATAATTTAATTACTTTAGTTAGTACATAATATGTTTCAGAGAACCTATAACTTTTGCAATCAGAGAAATTCCGAAAACCCAAGCGATAATTTTGAAACAAATTACATTTATACAAATAAGACACAAGACAATATTTTAATTTTCTTCTATCTTGTTCCTATGTATGAACACGCCTGTATGCCTCTCTTACATAAACATCTTTCACAAGCCTACTGGAAGAGATCTCTTTTGAGATAAGTAATACCTTTGTACAACTTTTGTTTATGGATTCTCTGCATACTTTTCCTTGTACATACATTAGTAAATAAATAAGAGAGTGTACTTATATCTACTTATAATAGATATTTTTTTGTATGTTTGATTGAGATATAATACAGAGAATAAAATAATCGTTAATATTAGCTAAGTTACTGTCTGTTTACCCGTAACCCGTATCGGTGACCCGTAATACAGGTTCTTTTGAAACCTACCATAGGCACCAGTTCTCCATGTGTTTAGTTTTATTGTTACAAATATAAATATACTAAGTACCTTGTAAGTTAGAGTATGAGGTTTCTGTGGAGAAAATAAATAAACATTTATTATTATTTTATTATTATTATTGTTACTACTACAACTACAAGACACACTTAGGTGCAGACCTACATTAAAATGTTCAAGTCATAAGTTCAGTAGTTTTGTTTTTTGTCTGCCAAGTTTAAGCTCAGAAACATAACAGTAAACCTGTAAGAAAACAAAGCAAACGCGGTCAATGCTAGCATTTCCCAAGCCATACAACACGACACGTAAAATTTCGTCCGTTATCTAATCGGAAAAAAGTGCATGGAGAATGTCCCAGTCTGACCCACAAGTTAGCGTGACGCAATCCAAGAGTTCAAGACAAGACGCCACCACAGTCCACAATAAAGCATTGAGCTCACAATAAACCTATGCGGCTACCTGCCCGACCCGTTCCGTTCCCACGTTTAGATAAAAAAACTAAAATAATTTTCACACCTTCGCGGAAAGGCCTAAAGATTTTATTACGAATGTTAAATATTAATGGATGCATAAACTTTCTTTTGAGTTGTAAACTTTTGGGAGTGTGCTAAGTAGCGACACCTAGAGGATTTCGAAGGAATTTTGTTACAGCGCCATCTGTGGTTTGATCCCGATACAATAAAATGCTTATAGAAAGCGCCATCTATTTTGTGTTGCCAGAATAATGAAAGGTTCTCAGAGCGGCAAGTAGATGTCCGTATCAATGACAACAGTACATGAGCGTTTGTTTTATTTAGCAACTTTATGAAAGACAATGAAAAAAATAAATATTCGTATTTTCAATACACTAACCTGAATTACTTTCTTTATAACTGTGCACGTTGTTCCTTGAATACATTCGGTCATAATTAAAGATTGGTTTTGCATTTTACACATAAGTTTGTAATAAATTATTTTAAAGTAAATAAGAAAAACACTACAGTTATGTTATGTCTAAACACTTCAATAGCAAAAATATAAATGACAAACTTTCGTTGCCTGCTCATTGAATAGAAGTAAGTAGACGTTTTACTTTCAGTTTTATGTGGTTTCTTGGAAACAACTTAATGCCTACTTATTCATAACTTAATAATTTTATCGTTTTTAAGTGAAACTTTGAAAACTTATCAACTTTCACTTTCTCAAGACCGCAGCTAGATGCTGTTTTCTATACAAATACCTAATATTTACGGTATCATTATGTATTTGAATTTACTAAAATCTATATTGAAGCATGAATCTACCAGTCGCGTGGCCTTCTTAGAAGCCGACTCTCGGCGAGTTCCTTTGGCGGTATCTAATCTCCATACAAGCCTACTAATTTTCACAGGAATCCTAACACACACACAATGATAAATTTTGTACAAAAACGCTTACAGACTATATTACTCACACCAAGACATTTAATATGCGAATTATAAGCCGGAAATTAATTGGCATAATAACCTTTATTTACTAAAGATTAAAATTGGTTTTACTATAGCAAGAGTACGACAAATCAGAAGTATCTAATATGTTTCATAGTTTTATTTTATAGCTGAACTAGCCGAAATTCTCACCCAACGCCACTGGTACCTACCTATCTAAAAAGAATTGTAACTAATTAAATCGCACGACTTAGTTATAGTATGTAGTTCATTATTATTATAATAGGCTGGAATTAAAGTATCTTTACAACAGTTATGATATCAACATCAATTTCTAAACAATAACATATAAATACTTTTCTTAAATGCTCATACAATGCTATTTAAGGTAACCGACACACATTTCTACTCAAAGAAAACAATAATAGCTGGTTAATAATCATTTAGCCATGTTTCGCAGCAGCCCCTATGCAATAAATCTGCGGGATTTCTAATAAACAAGTCAGAAGCGCCATCTGTTGACGCACTCATTACTTACGGCGATAAATCAGAAATGTCATAGAGGGCGCCGTAAGTTTCGCGATATATCTACAAAGTCGGGGAAAGGCGGAAAAGATGGTGTTTATGAGTTCTGCAAGCGGCAGGTGTGAGTTTATGCGAATGAAAATGATATTTGTAAGTACTTTTCTTGGAAATATCAGGAAAATACGAAAAAAAAGAAGCAACACTTGTATAAACAAACTTGAGAAGTGACATGTATTGTTTTACATACTTGCATAAAACTACACATTTTGAAGAAAATGTAAAAGAAGATCAAAAAAATTTTTTTTTATATTAATATGCATTATATTTAAAGAAAGCAGGGAAGACGTATCGAAGATTTTATTTAATATGTAAATTTGTAGTGATTGCAGGTACGTACGAAGATTTTTTTTATGAGTATAGTTGTGATTCTTCCCAGTGTTTTAAAATTATATAAGTAAAGCTTTTGAGTATATTTCTGCCAGAAGTACTTACATATTTGAAACGTACACTCTAATCTTTTAAAATAGTGTATATTTCATTTTCACCATCATCATTCATTATTTATATATTGTATGTATGTTTATGTATGTATATACATATATTAAAAGTAGGTAATATGTAGGTATATATATTAGGATTTATTTAGTAATTATTTTACGCCGCAACTAGATCTCTTTTTATTCTTATGGTTGACTGGGAGAGAACGCTTTTAGCGTTAAGCCCGCCAATTGTAACAATTGTATATTGTGGATCAATAAAGTTTTATAAATAAATTTACTGAAATGTACCTGTTTAGCACCCTCAAGCAGTAAATTTTCCCGACGAACTACAATACATCAGCTACGGGGAACACACGTCGGGCCACATAATGGCTAGAGCTAGAACGGCCTATTTCCCAACCACATGCGGTGCGGCAGACAACGGAGATTGCATCTCAGTTCACGCCATTTTCATGCTAATACCCGTTTAATTAACGAAACTTACTTGAACATTAAATGCAAAGAGAGCTACTTGTGTATAGTTAGCTAGGTGATCTGGTTTAATTAAATCGAGTAAGATAATTGACCGAGCGAGTGAAGCGTTCGCAAAAATTGTGTCGCGGACCAATTTAATCCAACATGATTTGGCACTTTTGGAGGCAAAACAGAAAATAATAAAAAGAAAAGATTTGCGAAATTAATCGTGTGTCATTCTAAATATAAGACCAAAAATCGTATCCATACATAAGTACTTGCTTACATAAATTTATTATGTTTTTAAAATTTTACACACACATATCCAGGCGTTTTGTTAATATGGAAAACTTAATTTAAATATAATTTCTCCAATTGTATTTAATTTCGAGAACTACAGAATGTTGTATTAGGTTACATACTAATAGGTCAACTGTTTCCTCCAGATGTGGAGGGTCTGGTGTTCTGAGACACAAGCTTCGCTTAGTTCAGACGCCAGTCTCTCACAATCTTTTGCTAACCATGTACCTATGTCGACGAATATTATGTTATGTAATATGTAAGATTGTGGAGAAAATAAAAAAAAAAGTTTTTTTTTTTTTTAATTTAAGTATTTACATAAATTAAAGTTTGAACCTACAATGATACAGAAATACTTATTAATTAATAATCCTTCAGTGTTACAGATCAAGTTAAAAAGTTCAATCTAACTCTGTCAATTTTTTTCTTCTAAATTCTAAGTACGTAAGTACTCGTAGTTAATACTCTTCTATATTGAAATGTGTTATAGTTTAATTAAGTTAAGAAAGAGCAGGCCTGTCTGGCACAAGCATTATTTGCTTAATAGGCAGTCCTCACAATTATGTTTGTAAACATAATTATTCTGTACATTTTTAGGGTTCCGTAGTAAACAAGGAACCCTTATAGTTTCGCCATGTCTGTCTGTCTGTCCGTCCGCGGTTTTACTCAGCGACTATAAATACTAGAAAGCTGTATTTTGGTATAGGTATGTATGTTAATTATGCGGAACAAGTAATAAAATAAAATATGGATATATTTTTTTAGGGTTGCTCCCATACAAGTAAGGTCAAAAGTCAATTTTATTTTCATCATGTTGGATATCGATGAATAGTTCTTTTAAAAATATTATGATCTTGTTAACACCGTTTTCCGATTTAGAGATCCGTTTCTGAAATATTTGGTTTTAAAGTGAATTTTTTTTATGAGAGTCAAGTGTCCCCCCCTCTATCTGCTAAACGGTTATATATGGACACGTGAAAAAATCCACAGCTATAGTAAATATAACAAAATTTAACGGAAAACTATTAGAGCTAAGTAGGGTTTACAAATAAAAAGTTATAGTCGATCAACTAATAAAATGTACTCGGAAAAGGGAAATTACATACAAATTCAATAGAAAATTAGTTTTTAGATGTTTTAGTGGCATGAACTCAAAGTTGGCTTTGTTTATTAATTACATTATATCGGTTAAAGTAGTTGATTTTAACCAGTTCATTCCTGTTGTACGGTGTACCATAAACGGAGCTCCATAAAGATGTTCGTTGTCGACTTAAGGTACCATATAAAGTTGGGATAAGCCATAACATAACCCTAGTTATTATAATAATTGCTTACTCGCGCCTCCCCACCTGTGCGTCGTAACTTGGTACAACGCCATCTGTTTTACGTCTCTGGAACTAACGAACCGTAAAGTAAGTAAATCATATGAGTTTTCCCAACTTAGGTAGGTGGATACTTTTTGTTTATCTTATGTTGGGAGAGGAATGGTACTTTTTCTTTACAAAATATGAAGAAGTTCCGGATGAATAGTACCTACCTACCAGTAAGTAGGTAGTTATTCAGTTAAATCAAAGATAATATAATTACTTGCGTGGGGTAGGTACACGCATAATAATCAAATACAATAATGTTACAAGTAATGTTTTGTGCAATTGCAATGGAAATACAATACATTTTTTTTGTGTCGGTACACGCCCACTATAATAAGCCAGTATTAACATTAATGTACCTACGTTTGGAGATGCACAGCAGCACACATTTTAACTTTTCGAAAAAACAAATATTTACCGACATATTTCCGATAAATGCACAGACTGAATCCCGACGAGTACTTTAAACGAATAGGGGTGCTGTTATGCTGTGGGTAGTTGGTAAGACTTTACGACGGGTATCGAGAAGGCACTACAGGGGACGAGCCAACTCTTCAGCACCATTACGTCACTGGTGGTTTTTAAGAGCTCAGGAAACTGTTTGCATTATCCTACAAAACTGTGTTTTATTTTTTACTTTATTTTTTGTTATTATTCTTCACTTTCACACGATCAATCACAAGTACTTATATCGATTCTGTGTGTGTTGGCGATTTTTGAAACTTGGAAAATAGTCGAAAAATAGGATTAGTTTGAGCAGGGCTGTAAGGTATTGAATTGAAGAAAGAGCACAGTTACTTGTCCTGTTTGTAAGAAAAAAGTCATAAAGATAAACAAATAATTCCTAAAGAAATACAACCACGAGTACTTATATCGATTCTGAGTGTGTTGAGGTCCATAGTCTCTGCCTACCCCTGTGGGAAACAGGCGTGATAATATGTATGTATGTGTGTTGGTGGAAAAAATAGGAACAGAACTATTTTAAGCAGGGCTATAAGGGATCGAATTTGGAGAAAGAGCATAGTTACTTGTCTTGTCTGTAGGAAAAAAGTATTAAAGAAAACAAATTAAACAAACAGTTAAAGTTATTTTCTTTTGAAATAAAAGCAGCGGATACGGCAATCCTTTTTTTTTCAACTATCTCGAAACAAAATTCAAGAGTCGCCGATCTGTGAACATGTGCGTCAAATCGTAGGACAATGGAACCGCGCACCCATTAAAATCAAAGAATGCGATTGGTGAGTGGAAAGTATTTCCACTACATTAATCACTAATTGGGGGGTGGCGACTATTACACGGTCGCGGGTTCGAATCCCGTTGGCGAAATTTTAATAACTGTCGTTTCATGCAGCATGAATTTGACTTAGGATGGGATGTGGCATGGAGATTATTGGAAATGTTAGAAACTTAGATTACTTTTAGGCTTATGATTGAAGTTTATAAGCGTACACTTAAAGTACACTTATAAAATCAATGCAAGATTGACGAGAAATCAGAAATCTTTAAGTAAGTTAATTTGAGTAATAGATTTTTGAACACCAAAAAAAAAATCACACAGATAATACATTTAAATGTACAACGGGCGGTATTATCGCTAAAAGCGATTTCTTCCAGGCAACCGATAGAATTAGGTCATTGCCACAAAACATTACTAAGTAGAAACTCTCTTCGTCTTATTATAAAACCCAGAATAACGTTGTTACTAGGTTTAAACCATTACTCACCCAAAATGAAGTTGACATTGATAGGTGAGCGTGTGATATTACTAGATGTCAACTTGATTTGGTCGGATAAGGGTTTGAACCTAGTAATAAAGTTAGTCTGGTTTTTTTATAAGACGGTCTGTATTCAGCGAGATAAAGGTACGATTATTATTGCCATTTGAGTGGCAAAAGGGAATAGTGTGATTTGATGATTTTTCTTAATTTTGAAGACCAATGTCGGTTGAAATGATAATTTTAGGCTAATACCTTAGGCCCTTGCTACAATCGTGCGATATCACAATTGTAGCTATGATAACGTGGGCCGCAATCAATACAATTGTGTGGGTCAACATTTTCCAAGATGGCGGCTGGAAAATGGAAAGCTGACCCCAGATTCTTAATAGGAAAGTCATAATTAGTAAAGATTAATCATTTTCCCGTTGAAATTTAGAGTAGTTTTGGCGTCGGTCTGAAAGGGTTAAACCCCTTGTATGCAGGGATACTAGACACAATAGTTAAACAATGCATTTTCGCGTAGGTATAATGTATTTCTACGCATCGACACTAGAGGTTATCGAGTTACACTGAGACTATTTACTCGTATTCTATGTACAGTCTGTCGATCTGATTAATATCTGTTTACCCCTTTGGTTAACTGGGAGGTCCGCCATTTATTAAAAGTATATTTGTACTTTGGAACAATAAAGTTTGATAAAATAAAATAATGTGAACCCCCGTCTACAATTTTCTTCTTTTTAAATTTACCCATAATCTTTAAATATTTGAGCGACGAGCACTAAAATAAAGTGCAGAGTGTAGATTCAAGAAATTGAAATATTCAGTCAGCAGTGGCGGGCATTCCCTGGCGGTCTCCAAGTTAAATGAGATGCTGTGTTTTGATCTTATTCTGTGAACGGGATAGGGTTGGGAGGTAAAATATATTTGATCGATATTCGCCTTGCTTTTAACTGTTGGGACTTTGCTGGGATAGCCTCCGTGGTCCAGTGGCCAAGGCGTTTGCCTTGTGATCCGCAGGTTGTGGGTTTAAATCCTTTTCAAGAAATATCAGATACGACGCCATAATTAAGTACGAGCGTTTGTATGAAAAGTAACAGGGGAAGGCCTCTCTTAAGCGACGCTAGGCGTTCGCACTTGGATGGGTGATCAGACCACAAGTGGTATAATAAATTCTAGAGCTCCTCCGTGCTTTAGAAAACACGTTAAGCCATTGCTCCCGGCTGTCATCTTTGTATGGTAGTCGTCAAACCATGTCAGATGCCTTTAGGCAGCTTGAAAAATCTGACACGAGTGTTGGCCACTTACACACACAAAAACAAATTAAACAAAATACTATTGATCGATACCTCCACGCCATCCCTACAACATAGACTCCGGTAAATGAGTTAGGCGAGTCTGAGGTTCCTCCCGCCTCGCCGACGTCCGTGGAATTTTTATATAGATAGCGTATTCCTTCAGAGAATTCCGACTATAAAAGACCTGGGTGAAATATTCATGGCGTTGCAGATTTTACTATGGGAAAACGGAATTTAGAATGTAGAGTGCAGATCAAGAGAGATTATGAGAGGGAAAAAGCAAATGGCTATATTTTTATTCGACTTCAAAAATAAGGAGGTAATCAATTCGAATAAGGTATAAGTTTGTTTTTTATATATGTTACTTTATCTGTCTGTACCAATTTAGAAAAAATATTTTTTGTTATGTTTTTTTTTTGGGCATTTCTGTCATCTATTTCCATTGATATTTCACAAGATCAAGATGTGAAGGTTGGTAATGAAGTTGATTATTAGTTTTGAAAATTTTTGAATTCTCATAACATTATATATAAGTTCTCATAACATTATATATAAGGTCAAACAAAATACACTGAATCTATTTTAAGGGTGAATTCAGTACGTGATACTGAACAAACTTTCACCAACTTTCTCTCTCACTTCTTTATTTTTTCCTTCATATTCTTTTCACACTTTTTAATTCCAACACGTCGGCACTTTGTAGTTAATAATATATCCAAAGCGGTTTAAAGCTAGGTATACCTAATCTTTATTTATAGCTCTTCTGACAGGCTCATGTTCTCTCACTCGACGGTGATGACTGAAACCAGTGTTTGCTCCCTGAGCAATTTTAACGCTGAGTTATTGCCTTTTTGTATCACTGCGGTTCACCTTATTTCTAAAACTTATTGTCAATGATTTTATGTTGATTTGTGTAAACATGTACATGTGTGTGCCTCAGTGAAATAAATTTATCTATCTATCATAAAGAACAACTGTCGAAATATAAAAAAATAATTTTTGGCTATTCATACAAACTCGGACCTGCCGATCGGTCAAATTGTATGGGTGGTCAAAAGTTACTTTTATAATTCGATACGTGTTCTTTGGAGAAAGTTGGTCAACATCATGGACTGAATTCAGTCTTGAAATAGATTCAGTATATTTTGTTTGACCTTATACGAGTATATAATTTTTAGAGAATTTTAAAATTTTCAAAACTAAAAATCAACTTCAATACTAACCTAACACATCTTGATCTTGATAAATAACAATGGAACTAGATGAAAGGAATGTCAAAAAAAATAAAACAAAAAATATTTTTTCCAATATGGTACAGGAGTAACATTCATAAAAAACCAACTTATACCTATAAATTCGAATTGTTTGCCTCCTCATTTCTTGAAGTCGGCTAAAAATATAGCCATTTGCTCTTTCCTTCTCATAATCTCACAATTTTGGAAAGTCCAAAGAAATTATCACAATCCCAAAAACTCGAAACAGTAATTCAAGTTATCCAATAAAATTTTTTAATTATCCCAGCGACTTCCAAATCCGAGTCATCGGCGAAAAAAGCCGAAAACCACTTAAAAGTTGTCCGATTACGTCTTCCAGGATTCGAACCCCGGAATTGTTATGGGGCCTTTAATGACTGCTCTTAATTAAGACGGTGATTAAATTAAATACACCTCCGTCTTACAAATTTTAAGTGGAAAAACTTTGGGGCGGTACCCTATTTGTGAATTGTTAGTGTTGGTCTTGGAATGTTGAAAGGGAGGGCATTTCTCTGCAGCGGAACATAAAAATATAATAGAAGAGGCTACAGATTTGTTTAAATGCCTTAAAAACCCTTTTAAAACGCAGAAGTAAAATACTCAAGCCAAATAATCTTATTTCATTATTTAGGTAGTTTAGCAAGTACCTATTCTTCTTATCGAGTCGAAATGACTCAAAATAGATATTGTTACAACAGAACCTAGCCACGGCAACCGCTGTCATTGGCCACATTCCGATCTGCCTTAGACAAGGAGTCGGGAAATTGGGACATGACAAAAGATGGTCCATGGATTATGTGACCCCACGGTCACACAAACTGTTGCCAGAGTTTCAACTCTATTTGGCTCTGCTTTCTTGGTATCTCCCTGTACCAGATCGGAGTCTGCTTAATGATTTCCAAACAGCCAAGGGGAGACCCTTACTAGGGAGCAGCTTCTCGTCAGGTGGATTGTCAGATGGTGAGGACGGGAACTTACTTTGCCACAGTGTGAGTTTAGCCTTCGAGATTTCTTGAGGTCGTAAGCTACGCTTGTGACATCGCGCGGGCTCCAGCACTCCTCCGCCTCTCTTCGGCGCAGCGGGGGGGGGGGGCCCATGCCCATATATAAGGCGCGGCGGCCGGCGCTCGTCCTCCTGCGGTCCGACCCCCCCGCATTCGTCGTAATCGAATACGTAGGCGTAGGAACATTAGCCCGTTCACTAGGTACCGCCCGGCGGTACCTGGACGATTTGCGTCCTAAGTAGGCCCTTCTGGCACCGTAGCTTCGGCCCTTCCGGCAAAACATGGGTGTTGCAGCACCCCAAAATTTGCCATAATCCCTAGCGCGCCCAAAGCCGAGGTTTCCCCCTTGGGAGCCCTTTGCGCTGCTGCTAGTAGTATAAAAATATAGGAAGCCGGGCCTCTGGCCCGCTCCTCAAACCTTGTCCGGGTGAAATAGGAAATGCCGTCCGAGGCAACCTATGTCTGTCATATCAAAAAAAAAAAAAAAAAAAAAAAAAAAACGCTCGTCCTCCTTTTCTTCGGCTGCATCTCCAGCTAAGTAGTCCTTTTACCTAGAAGGGCTACTCAACGGATCTAGTGCCTATAACTCACGACCCTGACTACCTAATCTGTACCTAGTGTTCTTGTGAATCTTTGTAACTAATGTAATGTTCATTACACCTATCTCATTTGCCAATATCTAGTCTTTTCTTTATCTCATCTATCCTCCTAGATCCTTAATCTAGGTTTTACTAACCTAAACGGTACACGCTGTCCCAAAAAACTATTGCGGCTTTTAAGACGCGGTGGGGGAGATTCTTGCCCATAAAGCAGATATTTGCTGTCAAGTGTCACTTTGTGTTTTTCTCTTCCACAGGCACGCCGAACCCTAGGTAGAGGTAATTATTTAACTCTTCAAATCGTGGACTCTGGTTGTTCTGGCCAAGTATGGCTCTAGTATTTAGTTCAGAGAGGGTCGAGCTCGTACAGTAGAGACTAAAAAGACCAGAGCATGATGAAGACCTATTTAATTGACCAAAAGAGCCCTTTAGACTCAACCCCAAAGACTATCACACCTCTAGAAAATTAATAGCTTATCACTGAAACATTCTGATGTCGCTAGGTAAAAAGACTTTCTAGGCAAGATTAAAAAAAACCCTAGAAATAAGAGCTGAGAGCCCTTAAAAACTACTTTGTGCTTTTTGCTAGTCATAAAAAATATTTAAAGACATCAGTATGTTACTAACATTTTTAAAGAGAGAGAGAGAAAGCTTCTGATCTTCTGATACCTTGAATATATATATTTAACTCACTGTGATCATATCATAATACCTGTATTTGTACGTCAGATTTCATTATGTAAATATTCTGATGCTCCAATCAGCCCTGGCGTGTCAGGTATTCATATATGACGTCCTGTCCAGACTTGCAGATTGCTGTTGCCTTATATAGAATTCGCCCACATTGCAAAGACCCAAATAGAAATAAAATAAGTAAAACTTACATGAACATACGCGCCCTTTGTTAAAATTAAGTTTGCGAGAGAATTTGTTTTGCATTAAAAGTTAAGAAAGTTTCTATTTTGAATTGTTATATAAATGTTGGTCGATAAGTATATAATATGTACCACTTTATATTTATTGGCAAACATTTTTTAATCAGTTAAGTACTTATTTGAGTTCCCGCGTTGACCAAAAGCCTCCTTTCTTTTCATCGAAAATCTAAAAACAGCTATAAATCTAAAATCATCGGCCAGTAGCTCTACGTGGGTAACGTGGATAACCCGTTTACCTTTTTGATCCTAAAAAAGTTCATAAAATAAAACCATTTGTATCCTCAATTTTTTTTTTATCCTAAATTGCACACATTTTAAGGTAAATAACTTCATGTACCTATTTGTGCATACATGTCATTAAACAGTATTCTTTCCCAAACAAATTATGCAATTTTGAATTCTTGTTATCTCTGCCAGGAACATTTTTCCAGCCGAAGGGCAGTTAAGCCGGCAATATATTTAAACAGTATTAACACGCACCTCACTGTTTTTATCCGAGACCCCGGCTGTTTAGGGTGAGACTACATTAGTTTATAATCGTAGGAAAACAGCAACGATTAATGAAAAGCGGAATTTTGTATCTGGTTTTTGTAATGGTTTGTATTTCGTATACTTTATTTGGTTGCCTAAAGATGGATACCGTCGCCCGGGTAGGCCAAAAAAGCGCCGGGAAACGATCTCGACGCATTCCACAAAGGATGGTCGAGCCTGACACAGGAAAGAGATAAGTGGAAAAAGATGGGAGAGATCTTAGCCCAACGAAGGTTAATGATAAAAAATACTTCATTTATTAAAGAAATTTAAAACAGATTTTCCTTTAATGAAGAGTATAGACGAATTTGTCCATGATGGAGATGAATACATTAAGACTAAAATAGAATGATGCCCTTAAAAAATATAACACTCGTTCAACTAAGCGTTTGTAAGGGTCGATACAAATAATACTAGCACAATTTCTCAAAATTAAAAATTAACTTTACTTCCCAACTACACAACTAATTTTGATATAACTTCTATGGGACTACCTGAAGAATGTCCTTGTAAATAAGATTTTCTACGCACATTAGCTAAAAGTGGCCGTCTTTCGCTCATGTGCGTAGAAAAGCTTCACGTTCTTACTTTAAACTGTAAACAGTAGTTCATAAAATTGTTTGAAAGGTTATGTAGGGCCTGACAAGATGAAAAATTAGATGATATTTCCGTTTTATGGCAAATAATTTATTTTAAATGGCACTGGTCCCTGAAAAATTTATGTATCCCGGGGTCTAGCAAACAAAATATATACACAATTATGTTTTCTATGGGACAGACTTAACAGTTTGGGTCTTACAGCTTTTAGCAGACAAAGCCATCGCGCTAAAAACGGCCGTTTTTAGCGCGATGACAGGCGACAAATTAGTAAAGAAAAAATCACGAGAAGATTTCATCTTACCCGCTATCCGCTTGTCCCATCACCGCGCCCTCTCCCTAACTCACCCCAGCTAACATTTTAATCCCGAAACACATAAATCATCGCGGGCTGCAATTGATGCACTCCTTTTGTGACTGTCGGCTAAAGGGGCTAGTACCTACCGTACGCCTCGGTCCAAAAACAAGCAAAAATGTTGGGCAATTTGCGAGGAATCGTTTACTGTTGTTTGAAAGTGCCTTTTGAGTAAGGTTGGAAGATATTATATACAATGTCCTTTTTAATTAAGTACAAATATTTTAAGAGGTGATTCAGTCCATCATTTTGAACAACTTTTCCCAATAAATATATAACGAATTACGAAAAATTTTTTTGCATTTTTCATAGTAACGATATCACGTGTCTACTTCGATTTGTATGAGAACCTAAATATTTTTTTCGTATTTCGATATACATTTATTGGGCAAAGTTGTTCAAAATGATGGACTGAATAACCCCTTAAAATATTTGTACTTAATTAAAAAGGACATTGTATATATGTTCCTGTCAATGGTTGTGTGTATTTGGTAGGTACATTATACATCTGATATCTTATGATTTAGTCACTGGAGCCAAATCCGAAGACGGTGATAATATGCTACACGTATTTTAGATATTTTTGCTACCTTCCATAGTTTGTACAATTAACGGTTTTCCTCTGGTTTTCTTCTTGTCTCGTGGAAATGGTTATAATACATGTAGTTTTGACCGACTTCCAAAAAGGAGGAAGTTATCATTTCGTCGGAATCTTTTTTTTGTATGTTCACTAATTATTCGAAGACGCCTAAACCGATTTGGAAATTCCTTTTGTTATTTGAAAGAGCATACTTGTCAGATGGTCTCATATAAATTTTATCAAAATCAGTTGTGTAGTTCGGGGGTGAAGTCGGTTTTTATTTAAAAAAAAATGATCAATTTAATTCTTTATTTCCTTAATAAGAATTTTTTACAATATGGTCTTATAAATTCTTGATTTTTGAATCTTTCTCGGTCTAGAAGGAATAGAGACTCTTAAAACGGCTCTCTGCTCAGGATAAAATAAGTTTTTGAGCCTGTTTAAAGATAAACAGAACAGTTTAATCAGTGTTACATATTACCACGCCTGTTTCCCACAGGGATAGGCAGAGACTAAGGACCTCCACTTACTACGATCCTGACAGATCTCTTTCGCTTCATCTACACTCATCACTCTCTTCATGCATGCCCGCCGGTTACGGGTACTTCTAACCTCTCCTTTTTTAAGAACGTCTGCAATTTGATCGCGGTACGTTCGTCGAGGACGACCCTGACCCGCTCTTCCACTCAAGTTTGCTTTCTAGACTCTTTTAGTGAATCTCCTTTCATCCATCCTTTCTACATGTCCGAACCATGTCAACATTCCTTTCTCAATTTTTGTTACTACATCTTCTTTCAGTCCACACTGCTCCCTTATGACATCATTTCTAATCCGATCTTTCAAAGTAACACCACACATACTCCTCAGCGCTCTCATTTCAACTGCATTTATTCTACTTTCGTGCCTTTTCTGCCATACCCAACTCTCGCTTCCATACACCAGCGTCGGTATCAGCACTCCATTATGAACAGCCAAACGTGCTGTGTTTGACACTTTCGTGCTGTTCATAAGGGAGTGTAGTGCCCCATTCACTTGATTTCCCGCATTCACTCTTCTTTCTATATCACTCTCGTGCTTTCCATCTCTTGTGAACTTACATCTCAAATAAACAAACTCTTCCACTTGCTCCACTGTACACCCATTTACCACAATATTGCATTCTGTTATACATTCATCCCTCTCGAATACCATTACTTTCGTTTTACTCACATTAATTTTCATTCCCTTTTTCTCCAAAGCTTCAATCAGTGTAAGCCTATAATAATATATTTGGGCGTGAATTATAACATTGATTATATAAACTTGGTAACAACAATTCAATTAATAATTTGTCAAAACTAAAAACCGACTTCACCCCCGAACTACACAACCGATTCTGATAAATTTCCCATGGTACCTGGAAAGTATAACCTGTCAAACAAAAAAATAATTTTTAAATCGGTCCAGGCGTTGAACATACATAAAAAAACAAATTGATAACCTCCTCCATTTTTTGGAATATAAATAAATATAAATATATAGGGAAAAATTACACTGATTGAGCTAGCCCCAAAGTAAGTTCGAGACTTGTGTTATGGGATACTAGCTCAACGATACTATAATTTATAACAAATACATATATAGATAAACATCCAAGACCCAGGACAATTTGAAAAAGGCCATTTTCCAACTTGCCCTGACCGGGGATCCAACCCGGGACCTCTGGGTGGCGTACAAGCCTGGTGACCACTACGCCACGGGGGTCGTCAACGGTTAAAAACAAAAATTCAAAGTCAGATTTAGAAGATATTATGACGATTCCTTAGACATGTCGAGCTTATATTATTGTAGTTTATGTATTTTATTTCTTATATAGGTAGTTATAGTATTTAAAAATGTAGTATGTTTTCGATATGTATTAGTTTATGTATTATACGTATGTCTATATTCTAATTTATGTAGTAAAAATAATTACATTCTTTTGATCTGTACACTTTATCCTCTACCCGTTCTGCCCATTTATTGTATCCTTTGTCTAATACTTGGTTGACTGGAAGAAATCCCATTATGGGATTCCGCCTTTGTACTTACACATTATATGGTTTGTAACTATTCCTATAATTGTAAACTGTTTATGTACAATAAAGATATACAACAACAACGACAATATTTATAATAGAACAACAAACTTTGGGGATTCTTAACAACAGATGCCATAGAATACAGGAGCAACATCTCTCTTTCAGGTTGCATTATTCTGACCGCGTGTCCACAATTTGTATCAACATCCCTGCCCCGTGGGGAGGTCTAAGGGCACAGGGCATGTTTTAATTACATCGATGTTCTAAATGGACAAAAACGTAGCTAAAGCTTTAAGGCGGCCCTTTCCGGTCGCTCTGTTTTCAACGCGAGCATAATTTGAAAAGCTTGGTGTTTCATCCAGGGCAATGCTACAAAAAGAGGCAATCCAAAAAGAGAGAAATAGCGCCTAAGGGCATGGTTTGCATTCTATTAAAATGATTATTAGTATTATTATTAACTAGCCATTAAACGAATATTAACTATTCATAGGGTGCGGAAATTTCATAAAACTTGTGCCAGGTGATACGTGTTTATCAGTAAGCCTTACAAGTATGTGAAATAAATGTTTTGTATTTAAAATTTTCATTACATTTGCGAGGTTTTTATCGAAATGTTTTCTTTACTTTTACAATTTATCAGAACCTCATGAACGGTCGAATTTCAGCTAAAATTTGTGCAAAACAGATTTTTGAGGTTTATACTGACTTTGTTTTTCTAAATTTCTATTTTTTATTTCGATAGAAACCTAGAAATAGCGCCCGAGATACCTGTGAGTTCTAAATTTTTTAAGACGAAGTGGTAGCTAAAGTGGCGCCCTCATTTGAAATAAATTGTTTAAAACTACATAGGGTGATAATTAAAAATTTGATTTGTATGAATGTCTAGAAAGACCTTTAAACTATTTCATGAATAACCTTTGAAGATAATATTGGTAGCCCGTCTTGTTTTCAAACTGTTTTTCGCCAAAAGTGGCCACTTTTGGCGAAAAACAGTTTTAAAACTAGACGGACTATTAGTAATAGTTTCAAAGGTTATTCATAAAATAGTTTAAAGGTCTTTCTAGACATTCATACAAATCAAATTTTTAATTATTACCATATTTAGTTTTAAACAATTTATTTCAAATGAGGGCGCCACTTTAGCTACCACTTCGTCTTAAGAAAGATCAGATACAACGCCATAATCACGTATGAGCGTTTGTATAAAAAGTAAGACGGGAAGGCCGCTCTTACTGCAGACTTTGTACGAACGGAAACTAATATGAAACAGATTTTTTTTTATTAAACACATGATTTTTTTGGTGTCCAGTGTTGCCCTCATTTAAAACAAATTACTTGAAAGGAAATGAAGAAATCATTGAAAAAAATTGTCTATATTTAATGAACTACAGTTTACAGTATGAAGTGAGAACATGAAGCTTTTCTTCGCTGCGAAAAACGGCCACTTTCGGCAAATGTGCGAAGAAAAGACTCACGTTCTTATGTATGTTGCCATGAATCCTTTGACGAGCGATCACGACAAAAAGGAATCTGGTACAAAACCATGCAATGTCAGCCTCTGCGATACCCATGGTTCGATGACCACCGTGGTGGCCTAGCTGCAGCAGTAGTAGTGATGCGACTTCGTGCCGGACACATTCAATCAAACAAGTATAAATATTTGATAGGTCGGGCTGAATCACCAAATTGCCCAGAGTGCGAATTAGTAGAAGACGTACAGCATGTGTTGATGAAGTGTATCCGAAACGAGGTACTCCGTCGCGACATGAAGCTAGGTGGGGACGTGGGATTGTGTAACAGCATTCTGGCTTCTCCACTATCTGAGAAAGCCAGTAGGCTGTCACAACTATATTCAGCTGTGTTGTGAATGTGTTATACTCCTTATATTTTTTGTATATTTTACGGGGGTGACATCGTCACTGCGTGACAAAACCCCTCTAAATAAATGAAGAAAAAAAATGTATGTTGCCATCTCTTTTGTATGTTGACCGATAATTCGAAGACGCCTAAACAGATTTCAGCTAAAACCTTAGGCAGGTACCAAGTGAGATTAGTGTGAAGATTGTTAATATACGTGTTTAAGCCCAAATAAAAAAACAAGAATAAAGTACAAGACATATAGGTAGATACACAATAAATAAATACTACTACATATGTCAAAAATGACTAATGTTGTGAAATTTAACTCAACGGAATGAATTAAATTGAAGCATATTATAATGTTGGCAGTAACTGTTACCGGCGACTTGTTGGATTGTTGAGTTTTTGCTTGTCTAGCAAATGGGTGAGTATCTGTTATTTTAGATCATAAGTATATCTTAGTTTATAATTATAAGTTTATAAGTAAGTACATACCCTCTCGCAGGGCGCCTGCGCATGCAGCTGCCTCGCCTGCCCGCGCCCCAGCGCGTCCCTCTTCCTCTGAGCGCTGAACAGCCTCAACTCCTTACGCTCCTCATCTGATAGCGCGTGGCAGTAGCGGACCTGGAACAGCATGAGGTATACATATTAATATCCACTAGTATTCAACAACTTAAATCAGATACGTTTAACGCCAACACAAAATGTTACCATGGGATTTGTATGAAATATCGGACTGTGTTGCCATAATTTTTTTGCAATAATAAATCTTAATTCATTTTTAACTCTTCAACAACCGCAATTTTGCAAACCCATTGTTATCAATTGTTCTCTCGGTCGGATCCGACCGTCTGGAAGCTGACGGGTTAAAATGGATGTGATCGCCAAGTTATAGTATTTTGTGACTTTTAATTAATAACCCCGTTCACATCCCATATAAGGGAGGAGTTTTTTCGAGATGTAGGTCTTAGGGAACTGGAACACCTAGACGCAGCTCGGTGGCTAGTTGGGAATTTTCATTGCTAACGCTTTAACAAGTTTAACTATTCGTTCATTGCTAACAAGTTTAACCCTGCGCATTGTCCGCACTTAAATGGGTGACCAGAAGTGGCAAAAAATTGCGTCCAGCTCCTCTGTGCTGCGTAGAACTCAAAACGTCTACGCTTAACCTTCAGAGGAATAAGTTGAAACGTTTGCGCCTAATCATTGAGAGACACCTTTAGAAGAAAATATACTTAGATCCAGGTACCCACCTCGTTGTCCTGCGGTGGAAGTTGCTGCAGCAGCTGCTTCAGCCGGTACCGCTCCCCCACGCTGTTCACGTACGGCACCTTGTCTTCTGGGAGCGCCGAGAAGTACAGGTGGACCTGGAACATGGAAGAGAAGCCCTGTTAGTAATCTTTATTAACCGGATTCGAAGCAGTATTTTTAGCTGAAGATAACAAGTTTATTTGCTAGCAAATTAAAAAAAAGAACATTATCTAGTGATGATTCAAATTCAAATTCAAATATATCTTTATTATCATAGGATATTTATAATATCTCTTAATAATCGTCACTTTGTTTTATTGCACAATAATTGTTGACGTCAAAAAGTTACTTAGAGCTAAGTTTACTGCCGCCTCCAAAGCGCTAGTGCAGAAGAAGCGCTAACAAACTGCACTGCAGCATTTTCTCCAAGAACGTCAACCCACAATGAAATTAATATTTATAGTTGATATGTGGACAGAGTAAACATTGTTTGTTGTCCTAATTTAAATTACTTTTTTTTTAATGTTGACATTATTTAAAAAAAAATTAAATAATGTCAAATCAAATTGTAGATTCAGTATATACCTAATGTACCAAATTATGACCATTTCCGAGTATACAAGCCTTTAAGAGGGACCCGCGCCAAGCTCAAGCCAGACTTTGATGTCTTTAAGATAGTCATCGGTCCTATAATAAGCCTTCTCACAGAGTACCTTATTTACATAAGCTTTAAATGATGAGTAGCTGAACTACCGAAGTTTTATTGTTAGTTCCGCTATTCGATACTAGATGGACCATGCTTTTCTACGCACATACGCCAAAAGTGGCCGTTTTTCGAAATTGTGCGTAGAAAAGCTTCATGTTCTCACTTTAAAATGTAAACAGTAGTTTATAAAAAAGTTTGAAGGGTTATCCATGGTCTGATCAAGACCAAATTTTAAATGATATCTCCGTTTCTTTTCCAATGATTTGTATCAAATGGGGGCAGCACTGGACCCCGAAAAATTCAGGTAGCTAAGAATCACAGAAAGAGAATTTGCTTTCACGCTAAAAAAATACCGCATCGAAGTTGGTGTAATCGTTCAAGAGCCACTACGCCACAGACAGACACTCGGACAGACATATATTAGCGTAAAACCTGCCCACACCCCTCTTTTTGCCGGGGATTAAAAAGGAAAAAAAACGGAAAATAAAACTTTTTGAAAGTTATTTTTTATTACCATTGTACCCTTATTACACTGGTTCAAGCTTTGAATACTAATTCCAAGCAATGGTATTTATAATTACGACAAAAATAAAGCAATAAGGAATGACGAGCAACGGAGCGAAAAATTAAAACGTCCCCTAGGGCCCTCCCCAAGACAGCGCGGGCCTTCCAAACTGTACGTGTTTTATTTGAATTTATAAAGTATATTATATTTAAAGGTACTTATATACTACAGCCGATTTAGATCTTAAATATTTTTTCATCTAATGTCATGGTCGAATTTGTAGGTATATTATGTAAATTTAATTACTAAGTGCATATTAATATCTATTTTCAAAAACCGTTCTTACTTGTAAGTAACATACATTCATACATAATATCACGCCTATTTCCCACAGTGGTAGGCAGAGACTATGGACCTCCACTTGCTACAATCCTGACAAACCTCGTTCGCTTCATCTATACTCATCAATCTCTTCATACATGCCCTTCGGTTACGGGTATGTTACTAAGTAACATTACTTAATAACATAGAGAAATGTTATTAAGTATTGCAACATGTTTGTTTATCTATCTCATTATAAGTCCTAATATTAGCGATAGTATTATAATACCTATTTTCTATCCTCCTGAAACTTTCCACGTTCAACCTAATAATTATTAATAAATGCTGCCTTATTTAATATAACGCTGGCACAGTAAGCCAGGGTAGTGAAGGGAGGATGTGCCTTGCATAGGAATGAGAGCACTACTTTCTGAGTCTTGAGGTGGCCATATTAAATAAGATGTCCAAGTGATTTAACTAATATTGCATCTTTTAGAGATAAAGGTATATTTATTTGCAATAAAACACATTATTTACAAAAAAAGCTAGTGCTTTTACCCTAAGAATGGTAAGCAAATATGTTTAGAAAATGGGCTGCTGAAAATAAACTAGTTATTTATAATATTCATACAGGTCATTATTACACATGCACTATTATTCTCAGTGAGTTTTATTACTTGTTACAAACTAATTACAATGTAAATTTAGAAATGTCAAAAGAGAAATGATTATACAATGTTAATATAAATTAAAATTAAAAGTTGTCATTCAGAAAATCAAATATCTTATAGTAGCATTTCTCCACCAGTAACATTTTCCATTTTTTTCTTAAAAAAACCTATCTCTTATTCTTTTAACTCTTCTGGAAATTTATTAAAGACTTTTGGTGCCATACATACAGCGCTCTTTTGTAATAATCCTGTTTTCGATGGATGTACACAAAAGAAAAGAGAGAGGTAGAGTTTAGAAATATTATGGGATTTACCGCGATTGATGTAATTTTGAGACAGATGTCAAGATGACCTTACCACTGTCGTGCCCGCTGGCAGCGTGAGGAACTGCGATGGTTTATAAGCTGCTAAGTGCCGCAACAGACGGGGCGCAAGTTGCGTCGCGTAACAGCTAGAGATGGGCAGTGGATAGTACTCAATCTACCCATTTGAGTATTTACTCACTAGATTTAATAAATAGAGTAAATAGAGCGTGCTCATGTATTGACATCACATTTGATGTCTGTATACTTATTTTAACATAAAATTACGTCTATGCACACCTTTCACCAAAAATGATAATTAGTCAAAGAAGTCTACTTTCAGTGTATGATTAGTATGGTATTTTCATATAATTTAGCGTCGCATATAACGTTTACCTACATTTTAAGCATATTATGGCATACGCACACACTTTCCGACAGTAATTGCAAGTGTATACTAGATTTAAGTTTCAAAATTGTCATGAAAACTTGAAATAATGAATATGAATATAAATATGAGTCGCAACTCATATAAATCAATCTACTCACCAAATGGATACATAAGGATATTTATCGGGTATTTACTCAATCTACTGAGTAAATACTCAAATGGGTTGACTGAGTATTTATGCATCGCCCATCACTAGCTGTTACGCGGCGCAACTTGCGCCGTATCTGTTACGGCCCTAAGGGTGGTTTATAAGCTTCTTTCGTCGTCGATTATGAGAAAATGCTATTAATATTTTTCAGCTCAGTAAAAATAACTGCACATAGTAGATTTCTGGTCAATTGGTAGGAAACTTATGCGGACAGGACCCCTAGTGTCTATATGCAGGTAGAAAAGAAATAGATCCCTTTATCAAAGTACAGGAATTGTTAAATCATCGAAGCGAGCGTTTATTACGTTCTATCTAAACTAAAAAGTATGTTACCGTCATAGGAAACCTACAATATGTCCATAATTACTACCCCCTAGTCATTCGTATGCGTGACACGTATTCATTTCATTAGGCGGCTTATTATATTTCATGGGGAAGGCTAAGGGAATATAGAATTTATTACGTGAAGAAATAAACATAATGTATACCTTGGGAGTGAGATGACCCAACTTTTATACATATTTATCATTTACACTTACACGTTCTAACTAAATACATAGAATATTCCGTCAGGAAACCCACAATATGTTGAACAGTAATAACTACCCCTTATATATTTCTATTCGTAGCACGTATTCATTTCATTAGGCGTGTGGGGATGTTGTATTTATTACGTGACATCAACATATTTTTCACCTTGGTATATAATTATTCTATTTAACTCCCATGCTGTGATATCTGTGGCATTTTAGCGCTCGAACGGATGGATTGATTTCGATGCGGTTCTTTTTCCATGAAAGAAATTTCCTTTATGGTGGTTCTTAGCTATTTGGTGAAAATCGGTTGAGCCGTTTAAAATTCTTTGGGGATTAACACTTGAAAGTTTGGCTTTCTCTAGTTGGTGCTATGGATATCCATCTATCCAATACAACTTCGCTAGTTCCGCTACTTATCACTAGATGGAGCTCTTGACAATAGTTTTTTTGTTATTTTCCTAGTAAACAAACTTGTTCCGTATTTATTTATTTATTTATTCATTCATTCATTCATTCATTCATTCATTCATTCATTCATTCATTCATTCATTCATTCATTCATTCATTCATTCATTCATTCATTCATTCATTCATTTATTTATTTGTCTATTTACTTCCAGTCCTTGTAAGAAATAATACTTTAAGATCGACTTGGAAATGATTACTTCTTAGAACAGTTCTGAACAGCGAACGTACGGCACGCAACCGCGAAGATTTCGGACAAAAAGCGTGACACCAGTGATCACACATAATAACGATAATAACGAAGTGTAATGCACAAATAATGACGGTCATGAGATCGGGTGTAACCGCGGGCTTCCGGGTCATTCCGGGTCTTGGGTCGCTGATTGAGATTTGACTTGTCAGTTCGTAGAATCTTAATTGTAAGAACAAGACTGATTGTATGTCAATCAAAATAATTCGTACTAACGTTACTTTTTATGATAAGACTAGTTTTTACCCGCGACTTCGTCCAAAATCAATTTAGGTCTTTGTAATAAAGTCTATTTGTATGGCAAAATAGGATTCCCCGTACAAAGTTCCACTCCCCTTTTCGTTTTCTTAATAGATTATTTTTGGGATAAAAGCTACTCTATGCCCTTGCCCGGGTCTCTAACTATATCTATACCAAATTTCATCTTAATCGGTTCAGTGGTTGAAGCTTGAAGAGGTAATAGACAGACATATTTACTTTCGCATTTATATATTCGTAAGAATAGAGAATAGCAAAAACTCCTTAGATATCTGAATTTAATGTAAAAGATTTTTAATCTTCATCATCTTGATAAGAAGATAAGATTTTTTTTAACAATTAGAAAAACAACCAACTTCAATCGAAATACTAGGACGTTGAGAAGTGTCATCTATATTTTCAAAGTTATTTATCATTTTTTTACCAAATGTATATGGAACTTACAACCCAGCCAAGCTTACATAACTTTAACTAGAATTAACGATTTTAATGTCCCTTGTTCGACGATATAATCTTTTGACCTTGTTTATCCTTGCTTTGATAAGTAAGTAAAAGTCTCTGTACACATTTATAATCGTCAACACGCTAGTCCACCAATCTGGAGGTTCGGGGTTCGATCCCCAGCCAGGCCAAGTTGGAAAATAGCCTTTTTTAATTGTCCTGGGTCTTGGGTGCTTATTTATACATATATTTATCATAAAATATAGTATCGTTGGGTTAGTATCCCATAACACAAGCTTAAGCTTACGTTGGGGCTAGCTCAATCTGTGTGATTTGTCCCTATATATATTTATATATAATACAGGACATCATCTTCTATTTTAACTTACTAGATTTTGAGACATGCTACAAATAACCGTTAAATATATTTTTTTTAAATCTAAAGTTTTTAATATCACTCAAAAGTTGTTCAAGTCCCTCTCAAGCCTCTTCTATTAAAATCTTCAGACTAATATCAATAAGCAGTTGCGCAACAATGACGCCGCAGCGTACAGACCGCAAAATGGAGCAAAACCTCCGCGCACAGCCGTGACAACCCGTATTTGTATGGTGTGGACACTATTGTTTGGGGTCTATTGTTTTGAGTTTTGCTTTTGATTGGCGCAATCGTAGGTACATTTCTAGTTCTAGGATCTAGGCATCATTTTAATCATACAGCCCAGCCAACACAAATCTAGGATAGTGACCAAAACATTGGCGACTTTTGTGGCGCTCGTCCATCATTCTTAAAATCAGGCTTATAGCCTTTTTGACCTTGCTTATCCTTTTTTTAGGGTTCCGTAGTAAACAAGGAACCCTTATAGTTTCGCCATTTCTGTCTGTCTGTCCGTCCGCAGTTTTACTCAGCGACTATAAGTACTAGAAAGCTGTAATTAAGTAAAAGTAAGTATATTAATTATGCGGAAAAAGTGGAAAAATAAAATACTGAATAATATATTTTTTTTTGGGTAGCTCCCTTACAAGTAAAGTCAAAAGTCAATTTTATTTTCTCGACTTACTAATCATGTGGGGTATCGTTAAATAGGTCTTTCAAAAATATTATGACCTTGGAAACACCGTTTTTCGATTTAGGGATCCGTTTCTGAAATATTCGGTTTAAAAGTGAAAATTTTTGTTAGAGTCAAGTTTCCCCCCCTCTATCTGCTCAACGGTTATATATGGACGCGTGAAAAAATTCACAGCTATAGGATATATAATGAAATTAAACTAAAGGAAAACTATCAGAGCTAAGTAGGGTTTACAAATTGAAAAGTTATAGGCGATCAACTTATAAAATATACTCGGAAAAGGAAAATTTCATACAAATTCAATAGAAAATTAGTTTTTAGACATTTTTAATTGCATGAACTCAAAGTTGGCATTAGTAACTACGGAACCCTACACTGCGCGTGGCCCGAGACGCACTTGGCTATTTTTTTTTTGAATTTGTGAATACATGATATAATCTACTCCTTTCTTTGATAGAAAGGTAAAAATCTCTGTACACATTTATGAATACAGGACATCATTTTGTATATGATTTGGTGCCTCAAAGTCTTTTTTCACTTACCAGATTTTGAGACTTGTTACAATTATAAGTTATAACCGTTGCATTTTTTTTAATCCTCAGTTTTTAATATCACCTAAAAGTCTAGACGCTCATTTGCATTTCTCCCGAGTCCCTCCTCAAGCCTCTTCCGTTACGGCACGTAAGTTGAACAAAAATGGCGGTCGTTGTTGTACGTTGTTTGTCCGTTTAGAATCACATTTCTATCATATTTCTATAACATTTCTATCCGAACTTCAGATAGAAATGATTTCGGATTTGAAGAAAGACCAAAAAATCTTTTTAAACACTTTTATCTCCAATTAAACATTCGCCGACGGCCGCCATTTTTGTCAACTTACGTGCCGGGTATTGTACTAATATCAATAAGCAGTTGCCCGACAATGGGCGCCGCAGGGTACAGACCGCAAAATGGAGCAAAACCTCCGCGGGTAGCCGTGACAACCCGTGTTTGCGTGGAGTGAACACTATTGTTTGGGGACTATTGCTTTACTTTTGTTTGGCGCAAACGTAGGTTAATTACGCGGGTATCAGCCGCAGTTTTAAAAAAAAACCAAAATTTTTATAACTTATTTAATAAAAACATAAAGAAATTACATTCAATGAATTAAAAATTAACATGTAGTGAGACCGAACCGAAGTTAGGATACGGAATGATTTATTGTTCCCGAAATTCGCTGGAGAGAAGACAATGGATCATGAGATCGATGCAGCAGCGGTGATGTCGCAACCGGCTAATGTACTCAGAAACGGGGCTGCACACTCGGCGATCTTCATAGATTAAGGGTGCGTGACAGGTTCCCTTTTATGGTTTAAGCGTCGTTTTAATCTTACAACCCAGCAAACACAACTTTACCTCTAAAGATAGCGACCCTAATATCGAAGATTTTTGTGACGCTCGTCCGTCGTCTGAACGAATCAGGCTTTTGGGCTTTTTGATTCAAGATTCAAAGATTCAAATGTTTATTCAGTAATTAGACCTTTACAGGCACTTTTACACGTCAATAAGTATAATTTATGTTACGGGTAAAGTATATTAAAATTTAATTTCTTTTTAAAGAAAAGCTACCGATACCAGCGCTTCGTAACGACCACTGCTGAGAAGAAACGCCGAAAGAAACTCATTTTCACAGTATTGGTCGCCTACTCGCCAGAAGGGCTTTGTCATATTATTATAATTGTCTTTTAATTAATAAATACTTATAATATAATACAATGTTGACACATTATAACATGTAATGCTTGCGAACCAGTAAACAAACATAAATTGCGTAATACAAAATATTAAGTAGTCAAAAAAGCGAAGCCGAGCTGACCAGTCCCTCCCGGCAGCACCCGTTCACGAGTTGACGCACGGATCAGCCATCGTTAAACTCAACCATATTAGAGGGAATCCAACGACCCGACCAGCGACGCCACCACCGGATTGTACATTTTAGTGAGCATGAAAAACCCGAACTCGCAGACCTTGTCAAGAGAAAATATTAGTTATATGTTGGTCACCTATTGATCGCAGAGCATTTACATGTTTTTACAGTAAGCTTATTAAGGTAACAGAAAATGCAGCTATTTATGTTTCATGTGTGGAGTGTAATGGAAAATGTTTAGGAAGTATCCACGCGTTTTTATCTCTTAAATAATCATTGATAGTATAGTACGCATTGATCAATAAAACTTTTTTAACATGTGTTTTAAATTTTGCCATTGGTAGGTTAACGATGATGATTGACCTTGCTTAATCTTTCTTTGATAAAATAGTACAATTGACAACATTTCAAAAATTTTATATTCATATTTTATATTTTTTCCTTAAAGAACTTCAAAAAAAAAGGACATACGTATTTTTTCTTTTTCATTTCTTTTCATTATTTCTCCTAAAATTAAATTGTTTAAAATCTCTCCATTCTAAAACAGCGTAAGTACAAGAGTTAGGATGTAACGAGTTTACATCTTTGCCAGACATTATAATTTAAAAATAAAACTTTTACTGACGTCTATAGACTTGTGTTTTGTAGCAGTAAGGTATCGATATCGATTCAAAAACTTACGTATCGTAAAATAGGGTTACTTTGATTAATTTAAAAATTCGAACGCTTCTATCTCAACTATTTTTGGCATAAAAATATTATATTGACGACTTGTTTTGTGGAAAACCAATGGCATAAAAAATTACGCTTGTAATACTCGACAAATAAAAATTTGCCCTATCATCTCTATACTTGAAATGGGGTTTTTGTGTAACCCACGTTTTTAAACGGATTCTCATAGTCGCCCCTTACAGGAATTTAGAATTATGTTTAACTTTTTACTTTTTAAGTTACAGCGTTTTAAAGTTAATTGAGGTGAATTTGACTAAAAATAAAAACAAGGGCTCCGGCGTACACGCGTTGTGAAAAGATGGCGGACATACCAGGATTGCTATTTCAAAAATATAAATAAATATGTGTTCAGAAATTTGAAAGATTTAATTAAAAAACCAAAAAAAGGCTATCATAAATGTCACCTTGTGTTTTGAAAGTCGCCCCATTTTAGGGTAGCTTTTTTCCTAACTTAATTTTTTTTATAGTTTTTAAGACCTGGATGTCAGTATTATTTTTATTTAACCTGAAATATCAATCATATAAAGGAAATATTATCATTTCGTCACCAAACTATGTAAACATTTGAATGCATGTGTATTTTTTCCAATCCTAATTCTACTTTACTGAAAGAACTATCGATATTAGATGGTCTTCCTATCGAACTGATACTTCTATAGACAACACTACTATTATCTCTCTGTCTCACTCGTGATGTCAGTTGTCAGATTGACGCACATGTCAATTGACAGCTGACAGCTTGACATAATTTTTTCACTTTTAGATGTTCAAGCAAAGGCGTAACCTGTTAAATGCCTATATCCTTTTACTTTTGAGTTTTTTTTTATTTATCTCTAAAAATTTAACTCAAAAAAATCTGAAAAAATATTTTACGTGTTCAGAATCGCCAAATCTCGAAATGATTTTTGAATTTTCATACCTTTTAGAAAATGAAATGTTATCAATTCTTTGTACCTGTATTTGTGAATACAATATGACATTATCTAATTCATGATAGAAAGTAATAATCTCTGTACAATTTTATGAATGCCGGACATCATATTGTATGTATTGTAATATAATATGTAATTATAACCTTAAAGGTTTTCATTTGTACACTCACAAATGTCATAATTTAAGTACGGTACGATGTACTTTATTTACAAATTGACATTAACTTCAATTTTGACATCATTCTTAATTAATAATTATGACAACAATGTTTTCTCAATCCACATATATAACTTTAATATCAGTATAATTGTAAGTTGACGTTTTTTTAAAAAATGTTGCAGTACAGTTTGTTACCGCTTCTTCTGTACTTGCGCTTTGGAGGCGGCAGTAAACTTAGTTGTAAGTAAATGATCTAACGTCAACAACTAGCTATTAAGAAATCGAAAGAAAAAAATATTAAAACTATCAAGTGATACAAATATCTAAAGATAAATAAATGTTTTTTGACTTTTAACTTTGCATTCAAATATTATTACTTACCAAATTTATGCTACAATTTACAAATAACCGTAACTTTGTATTTTAATCTACCGTTTTCAATATCACTCAACGTCTAGACGGTAATTTGCACTTTTCGAGACCCTTCCAAGCCTCTTCCATTAAAATCTTCAGACTAATATCAATAAGCAGTTGCCAAACAATGACGCCGCAGCGTACAGACCGCAAAATGGAAAAAAACCTTCGTGGACAGCCTTAAAAACCCGTATTTGTATGGAGTGGACACTATTGTTCGGGGACTATTGTTTTGAAATTTCGCTTTTTAGAATTTTTGTTTTATTTGACGCCGCCGTCGTAGGATAGCTTTTAGTATCTGATCTTCGCTATAAGGATGGGGCCTGTTGAAGTGTTGATTTTTACTATATTCAAATATGATATCTTAATTAATAATTATACCATTATCGTCACCATCATCATTACAGCCGCGTAACATCCACTGCTGGACATAGGCCTCTCCCAAGGATTTCCAAAATAACCGATCAAGAGCGGCCTGCATCCAGCGCTTTCCAGCGACTTTCGTCAGGTCGTTTGACCACCTTGTGGACGGTGTCCTACGCTTCGCTGGCCAGTACGCGGCGTCATTCGAAAACCTTTTTGCCCCATCAGCAATCGGTTTGTCGCGCTAATTAATGTGACATAACAATGTATTCTAAGTCCACATATCTAATTTTAATATCGGTATAATCGTAAGTTGAAGTTTTTGGAGAAAATGCTGCAGTATAGCTTGATACCGCTTCTTCTGTACTTGCGCTTAGGAAGCGGCAGTAAACTTAGCTGTAAGTAAATGATTTGCGGCAACAAGTATAATGAAATCGAAAGAAAACATACCAATTATCGAGTAATATAAATCATCATCATCTGAGCGTATTTTCCCGGTTGCATCGGAGCGGAGCCTGGGGTCCGCTACTTGGAAGATTGGCCGAGGTTACTGGCTTTTGCACAGAGCGCCTGCCGTCTGACCTCCACAACCAAAAAAGTAAACCAGAACCAATCTTTGGATTGTTTGATGATCAAACACTAGATGGCATTCGGGACCCACAGTTTATACGTGCCTTCCGAAACACGGAATCATATTTTTTTCGGATAATCAGGTGATTTAAGCCTGAAATATTCTAACCAGTCTGGAAACAACTTTTTTCAAAGTATGCGTCCTACTGGGATTCGAGCCCATGACCTCCGGGTCACAAGGCTAACGCCTTGATCACTGGACCACGGAGGCAGTTAAGTGGTCGAAGTTTAATAAGTATAGCCACAGAATCAATGTAAGTACTACATACAGTACGGAAACTCTGGGGTCCCGCGCAATATGCGTCCCCGCGGGCGAACACAAACACATCGATGTGCGCACGGATATATAGTTTTGTTTGTAGTAGTAGCTTCTATGAAGAGCCATACCTGCAGTATAGCTTCTAGGTTTTACACTTTCAGTTTCAATGTAAGAACAGAAATAACGCATTCTTGCGTCCAAGTAACCTGTTACAAACTTGTTGATACCCTGATGGTATTACATGGTAAAGACAGCTGTAAATTACGGGGCTTTCAATCAATCGCACTTGCTACCTAACCAGTATTTTTGCATTTGCAATCAATGTTATACTGAACTTAATACTTTACAAATCACAAGTTACTACAAATCTAGATTAAAGTTCTAGAGTAATGAATATCTTAAATTATGAGTGCACTCTTGAGTTCTTTATATAATCATTGATTGTAATGCTGTTGAAGATATTCCAAATGTCAGCATCAGTATTTTTCTTTTTATTATTTCTAACATTATTATCAAACAGAGATCATTTTTAAATGTAGACAAAGAATCTTACAAAAAGATTAAATTTAAATACGTAAATAGTTATAGGTATACTTTTGGAAAGACAACTTTTTTTTTCGTTTTTTAAAAATAGAACTTGAGTATCTCATTTCATTATCTCTTTATGCCATAATATACCTCCTTTTATATAAAAAATATCTTATGAACTCACCTGTTCAGGTCTCAATCCTGGCGGAACCCAAGTGTACTCCTCCAAGGCGCACCCCGAGTCATCATCACTCTGCGAATGCCGGTGAGGATCACCAGGCTTCATCAGCCTCTCCGCATGCTCCAACAACCCCCTGAACTTCCCTTGAGGGACAGGATGGGGGGACAAAGACATCGCTGACTGGGGAGACTGGGGTGATTGGTAACTTTGTCCAGGCTGACTGAACTCTTGACCACTTCTTCTAAAATTTGGATAGGAGTAAGGGTGAGGAGAATTTGACTGGCTTGGAACTGAAGAGCCGCTGTGGCTGGGCTGTGGTGAAGGTAGAGATGGTAGTAGACGAGGGGAGAGGGGTGATGACGGCGCTGGCGGTGGTGGGGATGACGCTTGTTCGTGTAGCGGTGGGGGAGATGAGCCGGTCGGTGAGACGACACAGTTGCGGCAGACGGGCCTGGAAAGGAAGAAAGAGAGTTTGTTATCAATCTATACTAATAATAAATTGAGGCAGGGAGCTCAATGACTCGGTGGCTCGGTGATAGTACGCATTGCTAGCGCTTTCGCAAGTTAAGTAACGCTGGGCGTGATCGGCACTTGGATGGGTGACCACAATCATCATCATCCGAGCGTATTCCCGGTTGCATCCTCAGTTACCGCTTCAGAGCCCGGGGTCCGCTACTTAACCAAGGAGATTTGACGAGGTTACTGGTTACAACCCAAAGGGCAAACCAGGAACCAATCCTTGGATAGTTTGATGATCAAACGCTAGGTGGCGTTCGGGACCCACAGTTTTACGTGCCTACCGAAACACGGAATCATCTTTATTTTCGAATAATCAGGTGATTCAAGCCTGCAATATCCTATCCAGACTGGAAACAACTTTTCACAAAGTATGCTTTCCCAGTGGGAATCGAACCCATGACCTCCGGGTCACAAAGCGAACGCCTTGACCACTGGACCACGGAGGCAGTTGGATGGGTGGGATGGGACTACAAGTGGCGTAATAATATCTCGAGCTTCTCTTTGCTTTGGAAGGCACGCTAAGCCCTTGGTCCCGGCTTACAATAGTGTTGGTTACTACGCAGACAATAAAAAGAAAACAAATAAGGTGAAGTCGGCGTGTGTCTCTCTCTGTGTGTGCTCTAAAACTGCTGGGGCAATTTTAATACGGTTTACACTAACATCTAGCTAGAGTATTTCTCCGGGAAGGTTATCTACATGTACTATGTTAACTTTTTCTGTCCAATCTATATTCTATACCTATCTAATTTCAATTAACTACAACATCACATCTGTTACTTGATCAGCTTAGATCAGATCAATCAGGAGATCTCAATCAGTCAGCGAACAATGGGAGTCGTGATACCATAGCGGCCGCTGGAATTAATGATTCATATTAAGAGATTAATAGCTTAGCTTCCAGATCTAAGTAATTGTGACTTGTCAAAGAGAGCGTGTGAGATTGATTGAGTAAACAAACCTTGGGAGGCCACGATATTGCTCGGCTAGCGATGAAGAACAGCTGATTTTACAAGGTTTTATTTCACTTGCTATGCATTTATTTTTTAATTAATTTAACTTTATTACATGAAATTGTAATTGGCGGATTTAAGGCCGTAGGCCTTTTCTACCAGTCAACCTACAGGTGGTGCTGACATACATACATTTCGAAAATACGGTGCAAAAACTCTAAAATTAAAAACTGAGAGGACTTATATTTTAACAAAATACTAACCTACGTGCATATCTACGTTACCACTGGATAATAAATAATATAATACGTACCAATGCAGAATAACTGAAAATAAAACTAAATAAATATATACATATACAGATATATATATAAAAATAAAGTTACTACATTCTACATATCCTACATAAATACAAATACTTAATATATATTACATCTAAATTATACAAATCTACATAAAAATATATTTTATTCATCTGACAGTTTGTGCAGATAATGGTAACGCACGGCTTTTTTGAACGCGAGGCAACTACAAGATTTGCGGACATCTACTGGGAGGGCATTCCAAAGCTGTACGGCTGTAGCAGTAAAAGAATGACGGAAAAACCCACTCCGATAATTTGGTACAGCTAGGAGAAGAATATTGGACGAGCGAAGCTCTCTGTTACCCAGAAAAGTAAATCTTGATTTCAAATAGAACGGAATTTTTGGTGGAAGAGAATTGAGAAAAGGGTACACAAAATGTGTAAATTTCGACGTTGGCGAATGGCATGTATCTTGTATGTATGTATGTTTAGGTCAAATCTTTGTTAGTACTTTGACCCCACAATAAAACGTTGTACATTTTTTTATACTTATTTATTCTTCTTCATCTTAGCTCATTTGCGGTTGCATCTTCATAAATAATAAGAACATCCCATTCACATACCCCAAACCAAGTTAATCCCTCCCTGGCTATAGTTCGGCAGCTATCGAGGATTGTCCGTTAGTGCATGTCAATGGTACATTAAGGGATAGACGTCTATAGATGCAGCCATCTCACTTTTTAGATAAAAAGATGCTGAAAAGCCTCTTCATGTTGGCTTTGGCCCCATGCCTCATAGGCATTGGAATGCCTCAAAGGACCGGGTCCCCATAGACCCGTGGCTGAAAAGCGTACCAACATAATAATTAATAATGGTATGCTGCTTCGGATACCGGGGACCGCTATCCCGCTTTTCTTCTTTAAATACAAAGACCATGTGGGTGCCGAAGACCTTGAGAAATCAAAAAGAAATGACGTCACAATGAATTCACCATGACGCCCACTAAAGCCCATAAAGTGATGAACTCATTAAAAAACAAAAAACACAAATGCTTGCAAATTTCTACTAACTCAACTAGATTCTGATCATCAATGTTATAGCACGCCTCCTGAGACATTAAATATGAAAAAAAAAAATGTCATACAGAAACCTTCCTTAATTCCCGCAGAAACTTATAATTTCCCTTCGCAGTTGATTTCGCATACAAATGGTCACAGAACAAGTTTGAGCAATAATTGGCTACCGAAGGGCCAGTTTCTTCGTTAAACATGTACTTACTATGCCAAATATGCAAAGGTACCTGATATCGACAGTGCGAGGCGGTCCTTCAGAAATAACTGAGTTGTGCAATCAAAGTTAATGTCACTATTTACGGACCACTGGCGGTAAAACATGTGTACGAGTACCTTCTGCCTAGTACGAGTAAGTATTTTTGCATTTATTTGAAAACTTAGGGTTGTTGGGCGTTTCAGACCGCATTTGTTTCAGCCAGCGGTCCGAATGGCCCAGGGCATTTTTTGGAATGGGTCGATTCGGACTACCCAATGCTCTTTTCGTAGGTCCGATTGGGACCAATTATTTCGGCACCTTTTTGCGTGCATCTATTTACTATGCACATATTTTTACTTAGCTATCAACATCACTTAGTAAAAAATTCAATATAATTTACGGTGATTGACGAGAAATTTACGCAGCGGGCGTAATTCAACTTATATGTTATTTTTTACCTGTTATTTTGTGCCTAAGTTTACTGCCGCCTCCAAAGCGCTAGTGCAGAAGAAGCGGTAACAAACTGCACTGCAGCATTTTCTCCAAGTCGTCAACTCACAATTAAATTAATAAGTTTATTTTCTAGGCACATTATAAAAACCCCGACCTTTAAGAAAGCCATCTTCTAGTGATGAGCAGCGAACTACATATTTCGATTGATATTCGTAGTGCCATCTTTTATTTGCTAGGCAAATTAAAAAACGGCGACTTTCAAAATTCAAATGTTTATTCAATAATTAGAACTTTACAGGCCCTTTTACATTACAGGTATAATTTACGTTACGTGT
Organism: Acrobasis suavella; assembly: GCA_943193695.1. Lineage (NCBI taxonomy): Eukaryota > Metazoa > Arthropoda > Insecta > Lepidoptera > Pyralidae > Acrobasis > Acrobasis suavella. Next base: position 19,873,664 of record OW971946.1, read on the forward strand.
AAAATATATTAAAATTTCATTTATGTTTAAAGAAAAGCTACCAATACCAGCGCTTCATAACGACCACTGCTGAAAAGAAACACCGAAAGAAACTCATTTTCACAGAAGAGCTTTGTCATATTATTATTATTTTCTTTTAATTATTAAATACTTATAATATAAATAAAATAATACATACATAAAAAATACAGTTGAATTAATAACCTCCTCTTTTTTTGAAGTTGGTTAAATAATAAACCACCAACTATAAACCTGTATCTAATCTTAACCCATGTAACTAACCGTACGGTGCGCGGGCGGTCGATATCGAGTTATCGACTCATCTCGATTCTCGATTCGATACAATCGGACGTAGGATCGATACATCTCGATTGTAATTGCTCAACGGATGCGGCAAAAAAGGAATGCCACCGAGATTGGACGTGTCTGAGTGCATTTTATTGTTTTATCGATACATCGGTTCCCACATATCAAAGTTCGCCGGCGAACGATACTGTTGAGTTTATCGTTTAAAGAGTAATTAAGTTTTATTGTACCAGTAAAGTGATATCAGATACTGAATTAAAGCGTAATTTTGTCTTAAAAATGGAGTATTATTATTTACGTTTCAGTTTTTTTGTTGTTTTTCAGGGCACAACCCTTTTAACTCGTAATCTTTGATTCTTTGATTTAAACGTGTTTTTAAATTGGCCCGAAGAAGTTTGTTAATATTTCAATACTAAGGCTAAGATATTTGATTCACGATATGTTACTACAGGTAATAAAGATATGTTGATCGTAAACAAGAAATATGTTTATTATACGTATTTATATACATGTAAGTTTATAATTTGCATTTATTACTTAATTTTTAAATATTTATAGTTATATTGTGTATAGTTTATGTAATTAAATACATCTTAATTCATTCCTTTCGATATACTTATCTAATTAAATTTGCACCCCATCTACTATTTTTTCTGCTACGTCCCAAAGGTGAACTGGTAGACACTGCTTAGCATTAAGTTGTACCTTTTGTACTATAATCTTAAGATTTTAATTGCAATAAATTAAATAAATTAATAAAAAACAAGCTTTTCTCTTAAGACAAAGTGGTAGCTAAAGTGGCGCCCCCATTTGAAATAAATTGTTTAAAACTAAATATGGCGATAATTAAAAATTTGGTTTGTATGAATGTCTAGAAAGACCTTTAAACTATTTTATGAATAACCTCTGAAATTATTACTAATAGTCCGCCTAGTTTTTCGCCAAAAGTGGCCACTTTTAGCGAAAAACAGTTTTAAAACTAGACAGACTACCCGTCTTAAACAATGAACTTAAAATGTTTAAAGTTACTCAAGACAAATCAAACGAGCCCAAACTCGATGGGGTTGTGTCGTTTCATTACAGAGTTTCTTTGGCCAACTTCCGGCTCCATCATCAGATCAGCTCCAAGTCATCATAATATTCCATTCTCACGCGATATACGACGCGTGCAAAATTTTAGCTTATTCGGAAACCGGGAAGTGGGTCAAATTTAGCTTGCAAGATTTGATTACAGACAGACATACAACGGGACAGGTGAAACTAAATAAAAGACTGTAAAAACATAGGTAAACTAATAATAAAAAATATCTTTCGCGGGTTGACTGGAAGAGATCCCTATATGAGATTAAGTCTCGTATTTGCTCTTTTAAATATGGTCTTTGAAAAGACAAATTAATTTATATATCCTTAGATATTTATATCACTTGATAATTTTGTATAAATAAACGTTTTTTGTTCAAGAAAGTTACAACACTTATAACAAACAAACAAAACAATTGAGTACGCATTTCAATCCAGCAACAGATTTCCGATTGTTTTCAAAGAAATCGTTAAAATAATACATTTCCGTGATTTTCAAATCATTCAGCTGGTACTTGGCCAAATACCGTTGTTTCCAATTAACGTTAAAATTTAAATCGATTCGATTTGTTACTCCGTTACCGGAGTAGCCGAACAAATGGGAATCTGGGATCGTTTGAGGGAAATATTTACGACCGAGTATAATATCGAAGGGTTATAAAGAGATTTCGACACTTATTCATTATATTTGAAAGAAGATTTGTATCTTATTTTCATTAAATAGACAGGACAAATTACACTGATTAACCTTTTCACCGTGAACGTCGGATTTATTCGCCATTTTCGTGCCCATTTCGTGAGCGTCAGTTATTTCCGACAAAAAAACACTGTTTGTATTGCACATATTAAGTATCCACATCCCTTTTTGGTTGTAGGTATTTTTATTTTAAATTCACTATGCCTCGCGAGCACGACAACTGATATAAAATCTCACTGTAAAAGGGTTAAGTTAGCCCCAAAAAAGTTTAAACTTGTGTTATGGGATACGTCAACGATATTATTTTTATAATAAATACATAGATAAACATTCAAGACCTGGAACAATTTCAAATTTTTCAAACTAAAAACCAACTTGGCGCCCGAACTACACAACCGATTTTGATAATATCTCTAAGGAACTACCTGACAAGTATGCTCTTTCATACAAATAAATATAATTCAATTTTTAACAAAAGAAAAAAGAAACAACCGACTTCATTTTCTTTCAAGAGTTTCTTTCATATCTCCAAAGTTCTTCATCATGTCTTCACCCAATTAACATGGGACTAACTTGGTGTTACCAGCTTTCAAATAAAAAAGATTCATCAAAATCGGTCCACGGTTGACGAAGATTTCGAGTAACATACATACAAAAACAAAACAAATGGTCAAATTGATAATCTCCTTCTTTTCCGAAGTCGGTTAAAAAGAATTTTTCTTATCGGTCCAGACGTCTTCGAGTAATCGGTAAACATACATAAAAAATTCACACGAATTGATAAAAAGTCCATTTTCCAATTTGCCCTGGCTTTTGATCGAACAGAACCTCCGGATTGGCGGACTAGCTTGTTGACCACTACGCCACGGAGGTCGTCATTTACTGACAACTTTCAAGCTAAGTAAACCGGATGTACTAGATGCATGGTCATTTTCGACCAAAACTTGCGTCCGGTGAAGGAAAACATCGTAAAGAAACTAAATAACTTGTTTGTGAAATTGGTTGTTGTTTTGTTACTAGATGACTGTCATTAAGTTACGTCAGATGCCTTTACGCAGCTCGGAAAATCTGACACTAGTATTTGCTATTCTCTCTTATCTTCTTCTCTGTTCATAAACGTATCCTCATGCTTTAGGGTCGTGACCATTGGGAGCAGCTCCCCTGACAATGGTTTTCCAAACAGCACCGGCGTGGAAACACTGCAAACTCCCAAATTGGAGGGCAAAGCCAGAGACTACCAATGTTGGAGAAGAATGGAGAAGGCCTACATCCAGAAATGGATATATAAGGGCTGCTGATGATGATGGTAATATTCTTGCGCCAGGTGTATGCCTACTTGAGTGTTTATGCGTACCCTACGGACCATATCAGTCCATCTTGTGGGCGGTTTTTCTTGACCTCTGCCCCTCGAACATGGCATGGAACATTCGAGACAATCAGGTGTATGTCTGCGCTATGTGGCTCAAGAAATTAAGGAGTCTTTGGAGGCACATTGTAGTCAGTCAGGTCCGAATGCCAAGTTCTTGCAAAATAGGCACATCAGTGCACTGTTCAGGGAATTCTTAGCATTTTACGACAGCATTACATTTCAAATGCTATCTATTCTGTGCTTGTACAGCTAAAGGTGAACTTGTGGAGTTCTAAGAGAGTAATAAGGAGTTACATGTAAAGTTCAGGCTGAATAAGCAGTCACTGATGCTCTTAAACAAAAGGTATTCAGCCATTATAACTCTTTGGCCTCTAATACAGCCAATATACAGTTACTATTAAGCCATGTGAACTTAAGGCTGAATAATTTGTGCCCAAATCCGATGTACAAGAAACTCGATAATAGAAAGAGAGTTCAGAGCTATCTCAATCTATGGGATTCGTCTTTATTTATCTAACGCGGAAAGATATTCTTGACTTGTCTATCGTTTATGGTGTTTCATAAAACACATGACAAAAAACCAATAAGCTAACAAATTGGGCGTGTAACCTTTCCTGCGCCATTGTATGCGTGTCAGTTTCGACACAGACGTTAGGTTTGTCTATTGTGTCGAACAAGAACTGTATTACACCTGCCTGCGCTGAATAATTCATGGTCTAGTCACGTGCGGTAGTTTTACAACAGATTTTGAAGAGTACGTCTAAGGAATATTAAAGAAACTTTAAGATCGCTTAAGAGTCCCCTTACCCTTGACAGAATCAGACTTTCCCATATAAACGTAATCTAGCTTTTATTTTGAAACGGCATGTCAGATATTGCCGAAATATGTAATTTCAAAGAAATTGCATATATTGAGGCATATAATTTTTACAGTTAGTTTTGACAGTCGAAATATGAACTTAAAAGAGAATATAGTGTCATATCATATCCCTTAATCTAGAAATGAGATAAATAAAGTAAAACACAAATTAGGGTAAAATGACAAGATCCAAATTTAAACAAAAAAATACAGTTACAATTCGAGAAACGCAAAAATAGGCTCTGATAACGTCAGAGGTTTAAGTAAGTAAGTTTTTCCAAGCAGGTGGTGTTTTAGCCGGTAAGAGTCCGGCACTACCTGGGTAACATTCCCAGGTGTCCATGAGGATTTCACCACCTGCTTGTAAAAATTAAAAAAAAATGCTCCTTTACTCGTCTTTTAAATACAGAAATCGTATTAGAGTCACGTAGTAGGTGGTAATGACTTCCATAGTCTGACTGCATGTACCGAGAAGGACTAGGAAAAGGAAGCAGTGTTGTGAGGAGGGAATTTAAGGACAGTTCTTAGGTGGGATCTGCAAGGAGAATGCGGAGGATATAAAAAGGAGAGACGCTCTCACAGATAGGAGGGGAAAGTAGGATAGTGTTCGCTTCTACCATTCGCTTCTTTCTTGTACCACTGCATGAAATCCAAGAATTCACTGCTTGATAATTAGTAGCATTAGTTAATCGAGCTAATGTGAACACTTAGCGCTTCCTTGGTGTACCGTTGGAGCCCTGCAACCATTATAATAACGATCATAGCTGCTGCCTGGGAACAGCGGAATAACGGGTAACGGCAGTTATTGCTACATTACTAAGTTATCCTGTTTTCACAAGCTTTTATTTAGTTTCACCTGTCCCGTTGTCTGTCTGTCTGTAATCAAATCTTGCAAGTTAAATTTGACCGACTCTCCGGTTTCCGATTGAGCTGAATATCGCGTGACAATGCAATATTATGACGACATGCAGCTGATCTGATGATGGAAGGTGGCCATAGGAACTCTGTAACGGAACGACAAAAGCCCATCGAGTTTGGGATCGTTCGATTCGACTTGCGGAATACTGAAGAAAAAGCTTGTTTTAAAAATATTTTTTTAATATATTAATTACTTGTTCTTATGTAATGTGTTATCTGAGCATTCGCTGTATGTGAATCATCCAAGCTGTGTTTATTTTTTATATTTATTGTTTCAAAGTACAAATATACTTTTGACAAATGGCGTACTTAATGTTATAGTACATTACTGCAGAGGCCGGGAAATATGGCGTTGACGGACGAGTAGTTATAACATAATTACGAGTCCGGCAATGCCATTCCCGCCGAGGCATGTATAGTGCTTTTCTCAATAAACGTGAGGAAATCATTAAAGAAAAAAACCAGAAATATGAAAATATTTACCGAAAGCAATTAATGTTTACTGCAAAGAGTATCTTCGTACTTTGAAAGAAAAGAAACTGCTTTCCTGCGTTTTCTAGTGCAAAGGAAACATAGCCCATACGGCCCGGTCATATTTTACGCAACAACGAAAATGAAGCATATTTTCGTGTGATTTTATAACAACATTATTTTAATAAAATTGTGGTCATTAGAATATAAATAACAATAAATAATGCTCGAAGAGTGCATTTTTTATATGTGGTAGCAATTGGCTGTATGACAAGTTATTGAATTAAACGCTTAATGTCTTTGATAATGTAAAAACAGAATTGTCATCTGAAACATCAATGTCACTGTCTCGTCGTTCTGAATCAGTACTTGTATATTCTAAATCTTTGTTCTGAATACACTATATTCGTCTTTTCGTTTTGAGAAGCGGCCAGGAATGATTTTTCATACTACTTTCCTGGCCTAGTCCAGCAAAGTAATGCACGAGCCAAGAATTACAAACTTCGTGTCTTCTTTTTACTACAATAATGCCTACATTTCCGAACATGTTTGAGAAAAGAGCATTTTCTGACAGTCAACCATAGGGATAAACAGAGAAAATTACGCGGCACAAAAAAGCAATACATTACAAAATATTACTATATAATATACAACTACATTGTATACCTATTACAGGCGTGACGAAAGGAAAAATACATTTAGTCCATCGGTCAAATTTAAAAAAAAAAACATTGTACACGTATTTTTTAATTCACTGGGAAACAAAAAATTACAAAGATACAGCGTTGAAATTTCGCATGACGTCACGGCTTCGTACGATTTTTACATAGAGTTGACGTCGCAAGCCCCCACTCTGGAACTTTGATGCTTCGTATCTTTGTGATTTTTACTTTTTTGGCAAACTTAAAAATGTGGGTCCATTATTTTTGGATAATCTAAAAGACGGACTAATTATAATTATACTTTTCTAACCTTGTCGTCACCCCTATTCAATGTGGAAGGGACACACTCGTAAAAAATCAAACCATAGGCTATACTAAATATGAGTCAAAAAACTAAAAAAAAAGTGCTTCCATGCATAAGTGCGCCGCCTGGGCAATTTTTATGGGAATGTCGATTAGTTCTTGTGTTTTGGCTGTTATTTTAATTTCATTATACTATAGTGATCTAATATAGCCTGGTTCGATTTATTACGGGTATGTTCCTACCAAGTTGTATATGAATATCAGAATATTTATCTATTTATACAATACACACATACATCTACATATACTAACATATAAATAACTATGAAGAAAAGAACTAAATGATGATGACTTTATGGTAAAAGGGAGTTTAAAAGTTGTTTTCTTTTACGTACGTACGCTTACCATCACGTAGGAGGACTGGTTGACGTTTGGCCACAGGTTATATGATAGTACTAAAGTGGTCGCGGTAACCGCTTGTACCTAAGACTTTTCGCCCAAATACATTCCCAAAGAAGGTTGACGTCAGGCAAGCCACCGTAAAACTATACCCAAATCGTGTACTTACATACTGACAGGCCTGTGTCACTCCCCGTTTAGGTATCGAAAATGTACCTACATTATTACTATGCGAGCGGCGACCACTTTGAAGGGGAAAATTCAGTTACATGGCTCGTTTGTCCTGAGCAATAGAAACGAAAATGGCTTGGAATGGATGTCTAGGTATCTAAACGAAGAGATGAGGACTTCTGACGAGAGCTAAATTAAACCATAGCGCTACCACATTAAGTAGATATTCCTTTGAATTTAATTTCTGAGTAAGACTTCTGTACGTGAGTACTAGTACTTATTCTGTGATACTGTTCCATCTATTTCTTCTCGATTTCTCATAATCTTCAGCATCCTTAAATGACCATTGACATGCATTGAATTTGGAGAAGAAAAAGCGGGTACAGTACGCGCAAAATAACTTGGCGGCTCTGAACTTCGCGCGGATCGCTGCGCAGTAGACGATACTGGAGTGCGCGGGGACGCCAGCTACCCCGCTGTCACTTGCAGCTAACTTCCGAGCCGCCAAGTTATTTTGCGCGATCTGTAAGCGCATCCCAGGCTCTGATGCAACACAGATTAGGGTGCAACTAAGAACGCGCTAGGATAAAATAAAATCAAATTCAAATTTTTATTCAGAAATTAGACATTTACAGGCACTTTTACACGTCAATAAGTATTATTTACGTGACGTGTAGTGTATCTTAAAATTGAATTTATTTTAAAAGAAAAGCTTCCGACACCAGCGCTTTGCAACGACCACTGCTGAGAAGAAACGCCGAAAAACACTAATTTTCACAGTATTGGTCGTCTACTCGCCGGAAGGGCTTTGTCATATTATTATGTCTTTTAATTAATAAATTCTTATAATATAACATACACATTATAACATGTAATGTTTGGCAACTCATAGTTAACCAATCTAATTTATTTATATATTTTTTTTATATTTCGTAATAAAAAAATCTAACTAGACAGTAGCACAGCCATATCGAGAACATAATCACTTATAGTAATTATGAATATAGGTACTTATACTCGTATTTCCACCAACTCCAATGTACTTTTTTCTAAATGTCAAAATAAACACATTCTGTGAGATTTGTATGGAATATAGACTAATGACGTCACAGTTTCTTGGAGTCAAATAGCGCTCTTATAACAGATTTTCTGCAATAATAAATCTAAAATCGCGTTAAAAATGTATATGATCAAGTCACATTATTTTGTGACGTTTTATTCTCTTAACGGTACCAACCAGAAAAGTACCTGATTTCACACAATTTGTTTACTAATGTTTATTGTGACCCGTTATCGTATCTAAAGTGTTGTTAAACCTATTACTATCAGCCGTTATTAATTCCTTAATTATATTTCCATTAATTACGACACAGTCGTCGAGGCTTATGATTTTACAACCAATTGAGGTCGACGACCTGCCCAAAAAACTACTATTAAGTAGAGCTACCAATGTTGCAGAGGCTACGCTTTGATTAGTTTGTAAGTAAAGGCAGAGGCGTGAAATATTGAAGTTTATTTATTTTGTTTTTTTTTCGAAACTTTTGTAACAAGTTTCCACTGTAAATTTTAATGAACATTAATTGTTACAGTGTGTTTATCTTGCGTGTTTAAGAAATCTGCATCGCCAGTAAACGATAGTACAAATAAAATTAATAAAAATATAGTAGAGTATATCGAATTAGTATAACATAACACAAGTCTTGAACTTACTCTGGGGCTAGCTCAATGATCAATCTGTGTGATTTGTCCCTACACAATATGTAACAAAAACCCTGTCCGATCTTTGTAGGAGCAACTCAGACCGTCAATATGAACAACTTTTCCTAAAAAAAAATCGGCATTTTCATACAAAAGTGTTCGACCGGCCCGGCTTTTTGTATGAAAACATAGAAGAAATGCAGAATGCCCTTTTTGTTTTTTTTTTTTATTATTACTTAGTTATATTTGATGACGACCTCTGTGGCGTAGTGGTCACCATGCTAGTCCGCCACCCAGACGTCCCGGGTTCGATCCCCGGTCGGGACAAGTTGGAAAATGGCCTTTTTCAAATTGCCCTGGGTCTTGGATGTTTATCTATGTATTTGTTATAAAATATAGTATCGTTGGGTTAGTATTCCATAACACAAGTCTCGAACTTACTTTGGAGCTAGCTCAATCAGTGTTATTTGTCTCTATATATTTATTTATTTATTTAGTTTAATATTAGTAAAGTATAGTTTATTTATGTTATTTAAGTTTATGGAATATTAATGTGCAATCTTGAATGCTCTTTGATCTAATTTTTTTTAATTTACTGCGCTGTGCATAACGGGTTATCTCTTGTTTCTCATAAAAAATGATAATTTTATGCGTGATGAATGATATATTCTCAAAGGTTATCGTAATCAATACACATTGAAATCTATCAATTACCCAGTATGCTTTCCAGCGGCATTCTCATAACTTCAATGGCGCACTCAATCAAGCGTTCGTCTATCGTGTTTTCATCTACATAATTTAATAACTTTTACTAATTCTTGCTTGCCAATTACTACCTATTGTTTAACCTGAGAACACTTCATATAAAATACAATGAAATTAACTCTCACTGATAACGGTTAACGAAATAACCGTTATTTGTAGCAATTAGCAATTAAGTTGGTGTTGTAAGAAAGTTATGGTTACGACGACAACACTATTTGTTTGTCGTGGGATTATGTGTTTTGATGCATATTCTTGTCTGAGAAAAACAGTGAAAGAATTTATCCTTTGTCATAATTTTTACATGGTTGTCATCACTGAATTCGAGTACTGGGTACCTTAAAACATAAATGATATCTTTATTTTTTTAATGACCCCTACATTGGCTTTATTTAGAATTAAATCGAATTAAATCAAATCAGTTATTGTATAATACAGGTCTTTATGAACAAAATTAGTAACAAATAAGGACCCTGACGGGCGCTGCAATAGAGGAAGGGCCACATTTTTGTCATATCTATGTTGAGAAGATTAAAAATACAAATAAATTAACAAAATAAACAAATATTTTTAAACTAATTCTTCGAAAAACAGCCTTCGCGGCTTTTTTTATTTCTTTATTACTCGCTTTCATGCACTCATACAGAAGATGGTTAGTAGGTAAGTACATGAACCCTGGCAGGGCATTGCGAAATTATATGTCTTATCTTCTTGTGTGACATGGTCCATTAAATAAATAAATAACTATATAAGGACAAATCACACTAGATTGAGCTAGCCCCAAAGTAAGCTTAAGCTTGTGTTAAGGGATACTAACCCAACGATACTATATTTTAGGATACACACATATATAGATAAACACCCAAGACTCAGGACAATTTAAAAAAGTCAATTTTCCAACTTGCCCTATCTGGGGATAGAACGCAGAACCGCCAGATTGGCGGACCAGCGTATTAACTATTACACCACGAAGGTCGTCATTGACATGCAATTCAGGGAAAAGCCCGTGCGCGCACCCCGGGCTTTGGAGCAGCTACGTGCGTAAATTGCAGCGGCAACGTGCCCAGAAGGCCGGCAGCATTATCACCTTAGATGGCAATACCTTTCTACTGGTTACGGAAAACTTCGACTTGTTCACCAAATTGCGAAGTTTGTCAGAAAAACAAATAGAATTCGTCCTTGAAAACAAAAATCTGTCCTTTTAATTTAATACAGCAGCACGCAGTTGGTGGCTCATGTTCACACACTTAAACAAAAATGTGCTACAAACAATGTAAAGTACGATCTACTAACAGTTACGGGTATAAAAGTCCGTCGGCGGCGAAACTCCAAAAAGATTAGCATACGGTGTTATGGACGACGAAATAATGCGGTTTAGTATGTGCTAGTGGTACACAGACGGACATTCCCACGTAAGGCAGCTGTGGAGCTGAATTTTAATAAGTTTGTTGGTTGTGGTGGTAGCTGAGATGGCGGTAGGAGATATGAGAACCAATTTTTTTTAAATTTATTTTTTATATTTAATTCTTTCACATTATACACAAATACAAGTGGAATGGCGGACTTAAGAGTCTCTTTACCCAAGACAGAATCAGACTTTCCCATATAAACGTAGTAGTGTAGCGAAATTATGCAATTTTAAAGAAATTGTATATATTAAGGCATGTAACTAGTTTTCACAGTCAAAATATGAACTTACAAGAGAATATAGTGATCATATCTTTGACCATCGGTATGGAAAACTTACTCTCCTATTTTCTTTCTAGTTCATATTTGACTGTCGAAAGCTAATTATATGCAACAAAATACTGCCGAAGTCTCACATGTTATTTCAAAATAAAAGCTAGACTACCTTTAAGTCAACTAAACGGTTGATGTGGAGAATGACAGGGGTAGTGCAGAACTTGAATGCAAAAAGGACTTTATGTAAAATCTCAATCTCAACTACTTAGAGACTTTAGAAGATTAGCCTTACGCTACGCTGTCTTGTATTAATTGTCTATAGAGGGCACCATATTGAATTTATTACTTTCCTGGGTCAAAACTAAATTATTGGTACTGTTAACATAATAAAACGTCATAAAATAATATCAATTGTCATATGATCATATCCAGTTCCAACGTGATTTTAGATTTATTTTCGGAGAAAAATAATATTATCCAAGAAACTATGACGTCATTACCCTAGACTTTTACACAAACGTAGTCTAACTTTTGTGACATGTGAGATTTCGGCAGTATTTGGTAATTTTAAAGAAACTGCATATAACTAGTTTTCGACAGTCATACATATGTATTTATTTAAGTATATGTGTAATGTATCTAATATATGTATGTTTATTTGTAGTTAGTGTAGTTTTATCTCATTTTAACTTTCTTCCTCCTTTATTTTATGTATAAACACTGTATGCCTCTCTTACATAAACATCTCCTCTCACAGGGCTACTGGTCTCTTTTGAGATAAGTAGTGCCTTTGTACAACTTTTATTTGATGTATTCTCTGTATAAATTTTCCGTGTGCATAAATTGGTAAATGAATAAATTTAAAAATACCCCAAACTATCTATATAACCGCCATCTAGTGACGAATAGTGGAACTACCGGTACGACTTGATATCCGTAGTGTCTTTTATTATTTGCAAGAGAAAGCCCTGACTCAAGCGTTAACCCCCAAAACCTTTTAAAAGGTTCAACCGATTTTCATCAAACAGTTAACTTGCTTTTACGTGAAAAAATAACCGCATCGAAATCGGTCTATCTGTTCGAGCGCTATGATGCCACAGACAGACCGACAGACCGACAGACATTAGCGATAAATTTATGACACGCCTCTTTCTTCTCGGGGTTAAAAGTAAACATCCCTCTGAGAACGCCCTTCCCTTACCAAGGCCGCAAGATCATGCGAAATCGACAAGAATGGCCGGAACAGTTTAAACGATTTGGGTAAAGACCTTTGGAAAAGCATTTGTGTGAAAAGTTTTCTACTTTTACGGCTGGCCGTCGCCCGATCTATATAGCCTCCTTGTTGCATTAGATGTTCGTGCTTACTCCTTTAATCACCTTTTACTATCCTATACTAGACCGAAAACAACATGGCAAAAATATATAAAAATCTACGAACTAAGTTTTTAGGATTTTTATTATTAGTTATTTTATTAACAAACATGATTTTTTTCGGGGTCCTTAACGTGAAATTTTTCATAGCCTTTTATGCGAAAAATCAATTTTGGCAAAAAGCTTCACGTTCTCACTTTAAACTGTAAGCAGTATAATGCGGCTCTAGATCGCCCTTCCCACAAGTTCATAAAATTGTGGGAAGGGCGATCTAGAGCCACATGAGACAATTTTTTAATAAATATCTCACTTTACTTTCAAATAATTTATTTCAAATGAGGGCAGCACTAAACGCCGTAAAATTCATGTATCTTCTTAAATAGCCTGCGAAACCTAGGCTGTTTCGATCCAAATTGCCCAAGGCCTTATCATCTCCGCCCGACACCTCATAGCCAGCTAAGTAGTCTTTAATATTCATGCACAATTGATATTCATAGAGAAGTTGCCAACATCTGGTTACTGGTTCAATTTATTTAATTTACGAGAACTGCACGTTAAGGTGAGAACAGGCTTTTTACTGCTAGGCTTTAAAATAAACAGACTTTACTATTGCTGATCTCATGTCATGTTATGTTCATGTTAGTAGGATGCAATTTGAGAAATCAAAGTCAAAGATATATTTTTTTTATTCTATGTAGGATTTTTTAAATATTATTTTAGTGAAAAAGCTATAAACTGCTAGCGTTTCGGAACGACCACTGCTAGGAAGATTATGGCGAAAAAAACCCAGTTCAGTATTGGTCCCTACCCAGCCTGATATGTAACTCTAACACAGCCTACAGTTACATAACCGAGGAAGGTCGACGTCGCAGGGGAAAACCGAGAAAGAGATGGCGCGATGACCTCGACGCTTTTCGACGTGACGTGAGTGGTCAGCGAAGGCAGGAGATAGAGACACGTGGAGGGAAATGGGAGAGACTTTTGCACCGCAGTGGTATGATATAGGTTAGTTAAAACTGGTCTGGGACAGAATAGGATGGAGCAGACAAATGGAGGCTTATGTCCATCTCTGGGTTTACAATAGCCGATGATGATGAAGAATTATTTCTGCCATGTTCTGCAAAGTATATCCGAGGATTGTGAAATAAAAAAATGTTTCAAATAAATAGGATTTAGTCCAAATATTGAATTTGTACGCCCTAAATGTATTGAAATCTTGGAATTAGTTTTGCCGCTCGATAGTCCACTATATACCTAGGTAGATAGATAGACTACCGGTATTTTAAATAAAACCGATCTGTTATCGATAATACTGGTACTATCTATAGTACGGATCCTGACGAAGAACAAACTGTTGAAACTATCGAAAGTATAGATATTATTGCTTTTCATAAGTAATACATAAACTATCGACACTAGCAATAGTATCGATACTATCGATATCGATACCATCGATAGGCCCATCGATAGTTTGGCATTTTTCGATTGAAACTATTAATTGTAAAACCATCGATTTTTCGGCAACGCTACGTGGTTCACACTCGCTAATAAAAGGCGAAGCCGTTAAAATACTTTTTTTAAATTTCAAATAAATCACTTATTTACGCTATTTCCTTACGTACAAAGAAACAAAAATGAAGACGTCACTGAGTTTTGATCCTATAAGTATTAGGAATAAGAATCACAATACTACATTTCTAATCTCGTACATAAAAAACTCACATTTACTTTTCGACGTAGTATTTTTCCTTGCTATTAAGGTATTTCATCTAGTATAGTTAAATAAATTTGAATTACCTATAATCCAGAATAAAACTACCGTAACATAGTTGGCACTCCGCTCCGCCAATCAGAAACACATTTGTATGCATGAGACATACAAACTTGCGTTACTTTATTGAAATTGAGCAAAGCGCATTGGACAATCTCTGTTGATCAGATTGTGACTCGCACTTAGAGCCGTGGCTCTGGAAAGCATCCGGGATCATTTCAAGGATATATTTTCATGTATTTATTTAACTTTATTACAAAAAAAATGTAACATCTCTCTCGACAATATAGTGCACACCTTAGTCGCCAAAAGGTGTGTCTTTCCGGATACAAATTGCAAGTTGATAACACTTAATAAAGTTGGCCATTAGGTCTGGTCATTTATCCGGCAGCGTGTTAGAGCCAAGTTCAAAGAAAGGAACTGGCAATGCAGCAGCCATGTGTATATTTACACTAACCATTTCGAGCAACTTTTTACCCCTTCACAACTCGAAACCTTTGTAACCTAAATACATGAAATTCTAGTTCATCTTGAATCCAAGGTTAGTTTTAGCAAGCCTAATTTTATTTGGCTAACTTATCATCTTTACGTTGTACGTTATTGTTTTTACATTGAAAGGTCCTATTCTTCTAAATATCAAATTGCTTTAAAAAAAAAACTAGCCAGGTCAAATGTTATGATTCTTATAAATAAATTTTATTGTTTTCTAAAAACTTGGCGGCCATTTTGATCTCAATTCTTTTGTTGGATTCTGAACTTAGCTCCTATTTTTACATTTATGATTTGGTGGAATCTGTTTTACTTTGTCTCTAATAAGTAGAAAATTTTGCTCCTGTTATTTTTACAAGTGTATGTATGTGTGTTTGTTTAGGTCAAGTCTTGCATCTCAATTTTCAGCCAATAATCCTCAATTGATTGAGCTAAAATATTGCATACTTGTGTTAGTCGGATGACAATATAATATTATGGAGTCCATGAGCTGTTCTGATGATGGAGTTGGAAGATATTTGACAGTAATCAGTAGTAAAACAACATAACCTCATTGCGTAGGACTCGTTTGATTTCTCTTGATTAGCACTTTATGGTAGACGATGTCTAGGGTCTGATGTCGGAGACAGAAGGTGGTCGATAGAACTCAGTGATAAAACTATGCAATACGTTACAATAGTTTCGGCTTATTCGTCACAATAAATTCGTTCGCCTCACAAAAAAAGCTTGAAAAAAAGTTTTTTTTTCGATAATCTTTTACTAATTTCTTTTTTAAAATCGCTATAACTTGTATATTAAACTGCCCTTAGTTGAACGTAAGTACTCTTATTTCTCGGTAAGTGACTTGAATGTAGGGATCTTCTCATTGCTAATGTCATGTTGGATTAGCTCAGTGATTTGGGTCAGAAATAATATTGAAATTTCTAAGGGTATAAGCTAAAGCATAGAGATCTTTTTTTTTGCGTAACCCTTTATATACCTGTATACAAGACATAACAGTTTAATAATGCATTTTTGCGTAGATCTATCTGCAGATCAACATCCGAGGGGTTAAAGATCTGTTCTTGAATATAGCTTAGCTATTTTCAAGAACAGATCAGGATATATTCAAGAGTAGTTATTATTTAAGCTAAGCATAGCTTGAATAAAAACTAGTTTGATTCCCTACTAATTAATTATGGGAACACCAAATAAACGAAGCTGTAATAAAATATCACCACCTTCATTTACAACAGCTGTCGTAAGTCAGGTTTATGATTTCGATTTGTAAAGGAACATCTAACGAAGTGATATGAAATATTATTCCCTACGCAGAGTTAATATTTATTTGGCGTAAGAAAATATAGGCGAAACAAGGGCCAAAATTATCACACTATAATAATTACACTAATATTATTAAGGCGAAAGTTTGTGTGTGTGTGTGTGTGTTTGTTACTTCTTCACGCACAATCAGCTGGACCAATTTTGACAAAATTTGGTGTGCAGGAAGCTGACAGCCTGCATTAACACATGTCTACTTTTTCCGCGGGAAACACCGCGGGCCGCAGCTAGTGAAGTATATAGACTATTTGTAAAGGTACAATCAGTCTATCAATCTGAATAACTTTTCAAAGAAACATGGGATCGTAAATTTTTACATTCTTAGGTAACTTCATAACGAGGTAGTCAGAGCTCATGGTTGTAGGACCCAAGGGCCGCGGCCCTAAGGTTGCTAGCAGCATCGTCTATACATTATTTAGATTCTCCCCATTCCCTCGATCAGCTTTTATTTGTTTATTTAACTTTATTCGACCTCCTCGACGACCTCCGTGGCGTAGTGGTCACCATGCTGGTTCGCCACCCAGAGGTCCCGGGTTCGATCCCCGGCCAGGGCAAGTTGGAAAATGGCCTTTTTCAAATTGTCCTGGGTCTTGGATGTTTATCTATATATGTATTTGTTATCAAATATAGTATCGTTGAGTCAGTATCCCATAACACAGTCTCGAACTTACTTTGGGGCTAGCTCAATCAGTGTAATTTGTCGCTATATATTTATTTATTATTTATTTATTTATTACAAAAATTGTAAAAACTTAAGGTTCAGGGCCTTTTCTATCACTCAACCTACAGAGGTGATGCCGATAAAAGCTAATCTTGGATGACATGGTACATTCTTATTTAACTATTACGATAAATAAATATATAACGGTATTTTGAATATTATTTTGCGATATTTTTAAAGTCAACCCTTTTCCCTCGATCGGCTTTTACAATATTTTAAAAGTCAAAGTAAAATCAAAAATAATTTTTTAACTTATTATTTTACTGGATATTTGTATTACTTGATAATTGTCAATTTTTTCTTTCGATTTCATAATAGGTAGTTCTTGATGTCAGATCATTTACTTACAGCTAAGTTTACTGCCGCCCCCTTAATTTTCCGGGGTTCAGTGCTGCCTCCATTTGAAATAAATCATTTGATAGGAAAAGGAGACATCATTTAAAATTTTGTCTTGACCAGGCACAAGACGACCCTTCAAACTATTTTATGAACTACTGATTACAGTTTAAAGTACGAAGTACACTGGGCCTCGGAAAATTCAGGTAGGTACAGAGCAAGCGGCAGCCGATTACTGCAGCATTTTCTCCAAGAACGTTAAGAGTCCCACGTAAGGCCGAAATCCCATACAAACGTAATTTGGTTTTAGTTTTACAACAGTTAAGCCAATCTCAACCAAATTTCGTACATACGACCGAAAAAGGCACATTGATGTTTATAATTAGATTTCAATTTTAAAAACAATACATATACAAAATTAGAGCGAGTAGATGTTTCGTATTTTTTACACCAAAAACATGTCATGTTTGGCTAATTGCCTCTAATTTTGTACATCTTCTAATGTAATGAAAACCTATTTCAGACATCGATAATATCATATAATTTTAATAGAAAAACGAGTTTTACATATATTCGCATTTTTATAGAAATGACAACGAAGCTACGATTATTTGCCGAAAATTGCGAATTTTTATCAAACTGACTGCAGCTTCTCTGTCGCGTAGCGGGGGTGACGGAACGAAGAGCTTACGGACGGTCTCGACTCCCGACCCGCCCCTTTCTAACCAGTGGTGGCTTATCTGTCTCGTTGAGCGCTGCGCGTGAGTGACGTTGCATAGATTTCCCTGTTGCGTGATACCTGTTAGTCTACCTATTTTCTGACCCGGACTGATAACGGAACTGTGAAACACCGACAATATAGACCGCGTGGCGCATATTCCTATCGCGGAGTTCGACGCCGCTTACGTGAGACTTAACTTAGAATTATACTGATATTAAAATTAGATATGTGGACTGAGAACACATTGTTATGTTATATGCGCAGAAAGAGAAGCAGCTAGTATATTTTACGTTTTTCTTTTCTCCCAGACTAGCTACATAGGCATATAGAAGATTAACTTGACAACGTTCGCATGGTAAAGTGCCTGAGAGTAAATAGTGTACACATAACTGTCACGTCTAATGTAGGTAATTCACCACAAAGCTCGGTAATGACCACAGTGTAGCTCTCTGTTCTCGTGCCCAGTAATTTAGCTGCCAGTCTTACAACAGTGTATGTAAGACTGTGCATCATGTTTAGAGGCACCTCAGTGTTCATGCTTCTGACATTTTTGTATGGATGCACTATTACATCTAACATAGTGCCAGAGATTACAAGACAGGAAAGTAATTTTTAGGGTTTCGTAGTAATTTACTACGGAACCCTAAAAATTACTTTTTTTTTAACTTTACTACTAGTAAACAAGGAACCCTTATAGTTTCGCCATGTCTGTCTGTCTGTCTGTCTGTCTGTCCGTCCGCGGTTTTACTCAGTGACTATAAGTACTAGAAAGCTGTAATTTGGTAAAGGTATGTATATTAATTATGCGGAAAAAGTGGTAAAATAAAATATTGAAAACAATTTTTTTTAGGGTAGCTCCCATACAAGTAAAGTCAAAAGTTAATTTTATTTTCTCGACTAACCAATCATGTGGGGTATCGTTGAATAGGTCTTTTAAAAATATTATGAGTTTGAATTCCGTTTTTAGGTTTAAGGGATCCGTTTCAGAAATATTTGGTTTTAAAGTGAAAAATTTCGTTATAGTCAAGTGTCCCCCCCCTCTATCTGCTAAACGGTTACATATGGACACGTGAAAAAATTCACAGCTATAGTAAATATAACGAAATTTAAAGGAAAACTATCAGAACTATGTAGAGTTTACAAATTAAAAAGTTATAGGCGATCAACTTATAAAATGTACTCCGAAAAGGAAAATTTCATACAAATTTTAGACGTTTTTAGTGGCATGAACTCAAATTTGCCATTCGTAACTACGGAACCCTACACTCACTTGTCCAATTTTTGTAAAGATATCAGATTATAGCTTTGAGTGATTGAGAGTTGTGGATGCATAATTTTTTATTCGTTGTGCCATGGGAAGAGTTCCTAAAAATAGGCACTTCCAAGAAAAAACTACCTTGCTAACCCAAAATCTCTTTAAGATATAAAGATTTTTATGCAATAATGTAAAAGTAAACAGGCTGCCTCGGCGCTGCAGCGTCTCCGAGGGGGCTCTAACAGTATCCTTAGCACCCTAGCGGCCAAAATTGATGGGCTTTTTGTAAGGCACTGGGCAGATCTGCTCGTGCATAGAGGTGTACACCTTATAAATTAAATATTTTTCTCGCTCGTAATTACTAACATTAGGACAAGGACTTAATTTTTAAAGAATTTATTATTATTATGTTATTATTAAAGGTTACAAAATCACGTCCCCCTTTGGACGGCGTCACGGAGCGCCTCAGAAAGACAGGAGTGACGTCACTTAAATCGCATTTGTAGGTGTTATGTTTGAAAATGTGTTCGGGTGTTCTGTCAAATATTGTGTTCACAGGATTGGCCTCACAACAAAAGTAGCTATAATTTATTTAATAAAATCCTGTTATAATTTTTTAAACTTTTAATTACTTTTAAAATTTACTTTTTCAATCAACCAAAAACCAAAGTTAATGTGTCGGTAAAAAGATGTAATTGTGCTGCCCCCATTTAAAATAAATCATTTGATAGGAAACGGAGACATCATTTAAAATTGTGTCTTGACCAAGCACTAGATAACACTTCAAACTATTTTATGAACTACTGTTCACAGTTTAAGGTGAGGACGTAAAGCTTTTTCTACGTACTTCTGCTAAAAGTGGCCGTTTTCAACCAGTCAGGTAAAAACAAAAACTTTGAACAACTTTCGTGACTAATGCGACTATAAAATACTCGTATATTGTTTAATATGTTTTCATTATAATAAATCGCGAAATGAATTCCAAGACTGGGAGTCAGTGATCAAAACATTTTATTGGCGACGTAAATAACGTTTATGGAGTCGGCTATGTCTATGGTCTAATGGCGGACGTAAATACGATTTATTGTATCTTTATTAAGTCTATTCTTTAGTTTAACAATATACTTTATTTACGAAGAAAATAATTCGACAATAATATAAAACAAAAAGGACTTGATGTATAAGTGCATTAAGGAAATACATGATTTATTCTGGGTCCTCCAGTGCTGCCACCATTTCAAATAAATTATTTGTAAATTCGCAAATGTGCGAAGAAAAGCTTCACGTTCTCACTCTGTAAATAGTAGTTCTTAAAATAGTACGAAAGGTTTAGGGATTACCAAATTACGAATTTCAAGAGAATGATGAAGACAAAATTTTAAATGATACCTTCGTTTTTTTTTTTAAATGGAATAGAATTCCTTTTATTGCCAAAAATTACCACAACACTAAATAGAAAAATTCTTTCAGATAATCCTTCTGGGATAAGTCTACCATTTGTACCACTGTGTTCAAAATTATGTGTGTTTTTTTTTGTTATATTATAAGTACAATAAAGAGTTTTTTTTTACCCTCTACTGTCCCACTGCTGGGCAAAGGTCTCCCCCATCTCTTTCCAAATATCTCGATCGTGTGCCACTTCCAACTATTCTATACTATAAAGAGTTTAAATAAATAAATTCTTTCTTCAGATGGAGGAAGCACTGGACCCCGAAAAATTCATGTATGCCTCAAATGTATGTAATCTTTAAAGCAAATTTCGGCCAGCACCTAGTAAGTTTTACAAGTACAATAAATTATTTTTTTAAATATAAAAAAATAAAATTAATATTAAATTATTTTTTTACTAATTATTTTAATTTTATGGTTTTCACAAGTACTACTACATCAAATCACGCATTTCATTAAGCCATCGAGCTTCTTAATTCACATCAATCTTTTTACAAGCTTTTATTTAGTTTCACCTGTCCCCTTGTCTGTCTGTAATCAAATATTGCAAGTTAAATTTGACCCACTTCCCGGTTTCCGATTGAGCTGAAATTTTTCACGCATAAGTATATCGTGTGACAATGCAATAATATGATGACATGGAGCTGATAATCTGATAGTGGAGCTGGACGGTGGCCATAAGAACTCTGTAATAAAGCGCCGCAACCCCCTCTAATTTAGGCTCGTTTGATTCGTTTTAAGGAGCACTTTAAATTTTAAAGTTGATTGTTTTAGATAAAATCTTGTTTAAAAATATATTTTTAATAATTAAAAGTTTATCTTGTTAAATGATATTTACTTGTTTCTGAACAAAATACACCAGCGCGTCTTATAACCGCACAACAAGTTGTGTACAAACTATCTCAATATAAGACCTAGATACGTCATCATTTGACGACGTCCGTGGAGTAGTGGTCACCATGCTAGTTCGCCACCCAGAGGTCCCGGGTTTGATCCCCGGTCAGGGCAAGTTGGAAATTGGCCTTTTCAAATTGTCCTGGGTCTGGGATGTTTATTTATATATGTATTTGTTATAAAATATAGTATCTTTGAGTTAGTACATAACACAAGTCTCGAACTTACTTTGGGGCTTTCTCAATCAGTGTTATTTGTCCCTATATATTTAATTATTTGTTTTAAAAACATATATTTTTAAAAATATCACTTGTTTCTAAACAAAAGACGTCAACGCGTCTTATAAGCGCATAACAAGTTGTGTACAAACTATCTCAATATAAAACCAGATACGTTGTCACGCCTGTATCCCAAATGTTAGACAGAACCTTGGGGACACCCATACGATCCAAAGGCCACGTATAGCGCGATCGTGGGCGTAAATATAAGAATAGTTTTCTTTTTCTCGAGTCGAAACCAAAATAGTGATAGGTTGCTATTTCTCGCTGATGCCTTCGATGGGTGCAACCAGCGTGAGGAGAGAAGCAGATGGTATATTTTTTTCTTTTTCTCTGACCAGCTTCAAAATATACATACATATTATCACGTATTTATCCCTAATCGGGCAGAAAAAGCATTTCGAGTCTTGCGGCTCTGAGCAGAACCCAGGGCTGTTAGACTAAAAGGCCACTTTTAGCGTCAAAGTTGAGGAGCTCGGTGGCCCGGCGGAAGTGCGCATTACTAGCGCTTTCGCAAGTTAAGCGACACCGGGCGTGTTCCGCACTTGGATGGGTGACCATAAGTGGCACAAAAATTTCTCGAGCTCCTCCGTGCTTTGGAAGGCACGTATAAGCCGTTGGTCCCAGCTGTCATCATTGTTTGGCAGTCGTCAAGCTATGTCAGATGCATTTAGGCAGCCTGAAAAACCAGTGACATTTGACACCAGTGTTGGCGTTAAAGTGGGCGAGAAGATAGAAGTGAATCAAAATAGTGATGGGTTGCCATCCGCATTGCCGAATAACATGATTCACATTTTCGCCCATTCCCTTCTTCGACAATTTGCACGGGAAGAGAAGCAGCTGGTACAGTGGGCCACATAGAAAAGTATACCACCAATTAGAACCATTACTTAGTACTAAAAGTAGTAGTAGTATACTTTTCTATGCGGCCCACTGTGCATTCAAAGTTTTTTCTCTTATCCCAACCAGCATTAAGTTTTTTAAAATAAAGACAATATTTTGATTATAATTTATAAAGTTATAAATAAATATATATATACAGGGTTACTGGTAACTAACTCATAACCTCTTAACATCGAAATCAGACTCCCCAGCACATTATAGATCTGCAAGAAAAAAGGCGAAAATTGCAGAAAAAAAATTGGCCTCCCATACAAATTTACTGATCACCTGGTCGAGTTTCTATGCAGATCTATATTATGTTAGGATTCTGATTACGATGTTAAGAGGTTTTGCGTTAGTTACCAGTAACCATGTATAGGGACAAATAACACTGATTGAGCTAGCCCCAAAGTAAGTTCGAGACTTGTGTTATGGGATACTAACTCAACGATACTATATTTTATTATAACATATACATTTATAGATAAACATCCAAGACCCAGGACAATTTGAAAAATACCATTTTCCAACCTTCCCTGACCGGGGATCGAACCCGGGACCTCTGGGTGGCGAACTAGCATGGTGACCACTACGCCACGGAGGTCGTCAAAGAGTTAATAAACGAACAACGTTCAGCGACGGTGCGATATACCTATAAAAGTTATCGGTTCGTCTGTTGAGTTCAGAAATGTCCATAAATCCTACGCAAAAGTTTGATACCAAAACGGTATTAGATTCTATTTCAGATTGGAACCGCTATGAAATGCACAAACGCACTATTTTGCACAACACCGAATTTATATGCAGAGCTGTCGAGATATGAATAGGTGGCTTTCAAGGCGCGCATTGCGGCATGAAATATGGCAAGAACTATAAGGGACAATGGCGCAGGTTCGATGTCCAGGTTAGGATATTGTCGCCGGGGAGAGAAATAATAATAATGTTTATAATATCTTAAATATCTCCTTTAGATTCACGGACTTTTTCATCTGGGTTCATTCGGAGGCTTGTTCGTGAGGATGCAGAACCAACACAGGCCCTTTGGAGAAGTTGTACGCCGTAATCACGTACGAGCGTTTTTATGAAAAGTAAGACGAGAAGGCCGCTCTTAAGTCCGCCTATTACATTTGTAATGAAGTTAAATAATTAAATGGAGTTTAAGACTCCGAGACACTAACATATTACAACGTGTAACGGAAGGGGTACCAACCCGAAAACGAGTAAACATCTTTTGTGAACAACTTTTCCTATGGGACCATCCCGGAAATCGTCAAAAAAAATCTTCACCTCCATGCAAAATTAAATACCTACTGTGCCAAAATGTAGTAATAGTGTGTAATAGTCCCACAGTAAAAGTTGTTCACATTGATTAGTATGTTTACCCCCTGTCATATTCAGGTTGATACCCATTTCCGTTACACGTTGTGTAATTCTTCTGTGCCAACAGACTAACAAAATGCTACTTTAAGGCTGAATTGGGTCCATGATGTTATGAAATATGATAAAATTAATTGGGTATTTTCCTCGTTCAAAAATAAATTATTTTGTACTGATAAGAAAATAAAACTTCGCAAAATAATGTCACTTGTCTATGAACATATAAATTAAACGTGATTTTAGATTTATTATTGCAGAAAAACTGATAATAAGAGCGCTATTTGACTCCAATAAACTATGACGTCATCTGTCTGTATTTCATACAAATCCCGTAGAAAATAGTTGTTTTGACGTTTAGAAAAAAGTATCTGATTTGAATTGTTGGAAAATAGCGGATTGTTGGCCTCCCATCATCATCATCATCCTCCCGTATTCCCGGTTGCATCCTCAGCAGTAACGCTTCAGAGCCCGGGGTCCGCTACCTGACCAAGGAGATTTGACGAGGTTACTGGTTTTTACACAGAGCGACTGCCGTCTGACCTCCACAACCCAAAGGGCAAACCAGGAACCAATCCTTGGATAGTTTCATAATCAAACGCTAGGTAGCGTTCGGAACCCAGTTTTACGTACCTTCCGAAACACGGAATCATCCTTCTTTTCGGATAATCAGGTTATTCAAGCCTGCAATATCCTATCCACACTGAAACAACTTTTCACAAAGTATGCTTCCCAGTGGGAATCGAACCCATGACCTCCGGGTCACACGGCGAACGCCTTGACCACTGGACCACGGAGCCAGATTGTTGGCCTCCCATACAGCTGATCTAAATTTCTAATTACCGGCCAAGTGCGAGTCGGACAAGCGCACTAACTCACTATCACGGTTCATGAAGTAAAACCTGGTGACAGAGAGATAGACAGCGGTGTCTTAGTAATAGGGTCCCGTTTTAACCTTTGGGTACGGTACCCTTGAAAGCAAAAACATATTATTATACAATATGTAACAAAAATCCTGTCCGATCTTTGTCGGAACAACTCAGACCGTCAATATGAACAACTTTTCTTATGGGACCAATGCTGGAGTGACGAAGAAAAAAATCGTCACTTGCATACAAATTGCCGGGCCGGCCGAACACTTTAGTATAATTATTTTTTTTCGAGTTTCAAGCATTGGTCCCATAGGAAAATTTAAATACATATTGACGGTCTGAGTTGCTCCTACAAGGATCGGACAGGGTTTTTGTTACATGTTGTATATAACTTGGTAAAGCATACCCGTAGCCCAGGGCCGCAAGACCCAAAGGCTACTTTTAGCGTGATGGTGGGCGAGAAGGTGGAACGAGGAATCAAATAATACTAAGTTATTCTTTTTCTCCCAGACCAGCATGGAATAAGTTCAATTAAATCAGGAAACATGTCCAGTGAGATCAAGTAAACAGGGTATTTGCACCAATTGAGTCCTCGTCTCATAATATGACGGTTGCTACCTAATTTACCTGTCGCCGTGCGTGGGAAGACATTTCTGCGCGGGCGCACGCACGGACACGTAACCGCCGCGTAATAAGCAGTTTGCAACAACTCTTTTTATTTAATTGACAATGTGAGAAACACAGAGAAAGAACATAAATAATTTGTTAATCGGGTATTTTCCTGGGTTAAAAAAGAAATAATTTGTTACTGAAAAGAACTTCACTTGTCATGATCAAATCCATTTTCAATGAGATTCTTTATTGCAAAAACACTGAAATCAAGAGCACTATGTGATTCTAAGAAATTATGACGTCATAAATTTGTATTTCATATAAATTCCATAAAGTGTTGCTTTGACGTTTAGAAATAGGTAATCATTACAAAAAAAAAAAAACAAAAAACCAACTGATTTTTTTTTGTTTTTTTTTTCTGTTACTTTTTTTGTATTTCTTTATTTTGATATACCCACAGTAAATACGAATCTAACGACACCTTTCAAGCTAAAATCCATCAAGCCGTTCAGGCTGCAGAGCGTGCCAAACAATTAAACATACTTACATAAATACATACTCTCGAAAAACATAACCCTCCTTCTGGCGCAGTCGGGTAAAAAGTATCTGATTTGAGTTGTTGGAATTAGTGAATCAGTGCCGTATGCCTATTTACCTGACTGCATAAAAAAGTAAGTTTTGGAGATTTTTCACATCAGTTGAATGCAGAATACTTTCGCGTTTTCACCTTTTGCGGATTGGAAAAGTCAAGGGTCACAAAATGTCGGCTCATATGAGGTTTTCTTTTGATAAAATATAAGAAGTCGTTATTGATAATTTTATTAGATTTTTTAAGACGAAGTGGTAGCTCAAGTGGCGCCCTCATTTGAAATAAATTGTTTAAAACTAAATAAGGTGATAGTTAAAAATTTGATTTGTATAAATGTCTAGAAAGACCTTTAAACTATTTTATGAGTAACCTTTGAAATTATTACTAATAGTCCGTCTAGTTTTAAAACTGTTTTTCACCAAAAGTGGCCACTTTTGGCGAAAAAGGGTTTTAAAACTAGACGGACTACCAATATTACTTTCAAAGGTTATTCATAAAATAGTTTAAAGGTCTTTCTAGACAGTGATACAAATCAAATTTTTAATTCTCACCTTATTTAGTTTTAAACAATTTATTTCAAATGAGGGCGCCACTTTAGCTACCACTTCGTCTTAATCAGAGTTATTATTTGAACCTGGTAGATGTATGTCTATGCACATGATAATGTTATTTACTAAGTTTATTTGCTAGGAAAATTAAAAAAAAACCGACTGTCCAGAACGCCATCTAGGATGAGTAGCGTAATTACCGATACGTGGCGCCATCTTTATTTTTTTCAGCGAAAAGGCCTGAATTGCGTTAACCTCCAATAACTTTTGAACAGCTGCATCGATTTTCATCAAACATCAAGCTAAGAATCACCACAAGGGAACTTACTTTTACATAGAAAAAAACCGCATCGAAATTAGTCCAATTGTTCGAGCGCTACGATGCCATAGACAGACAGACAGACAGACGGGTAGACATAGCGTCAAACATTCCTCTTTTTGTCGAAGGTTGAAAATAATAGAGAGCACAAGTTATCCTTATAAAGATAGCATGAAAATTATTCCAAAAACTATTTATCAGGATACGATTCGAACTAAGGACCTTCCACATTTGCCAACCACTGGTCCACGAAACGACCAATTTGTCAACACAGCGGCCCGAATGGCCATAACCACGCTGTGGTAATCACCAGTGGCCTTTAGCTTGGAAAGCGGAAGCCACGCGGACGACGACCCCACCTGCAAGTTTATGAAAGCGATATTTGGCGCTGCTACGTTATTAATATAAAGTTTATTAATATCTTCTTTCGTGTTTAATATATCACTAGCTAGGCGACCGAGCCTTATGCGGTTTCTTTTTTTATGAAAATCATTTTGTAGCTTTGTCACTCCCTAAATACCAAGTTTCATTAAAAATTGTTGGAGCCGTTTCTGAGATCTTCACTATATAAAAAAAAATGCTAAAGAAAAAACATTTGTTAAACAAATAAAGCAACTTCTACTTTCTAAATGTTATTACTCTGCGTCGAAATACCTCGGCGATAAATTAAGTAAGTAAAAATATATGTTCATTAAATAGATATGTAAGCAATGAATGAATGAATAAAAAATAATAACTTAAAATATAAACAAATCTTATAATTAAAATGGTAATTATAAATAATTGAGAATTGGAATTATAACTGTGACGAGATTCCTCCTCTCTGTCTGCTTTGCAGCGCCCAACAGCGTCCTTGAATGAGTGTGGGGTGGGATCACAACCTGCCAAGGTTCATGTACTTATTTACATACTAACCATGTTATCTATGAGTGCATGTAAGCAAAAATAAAGAAACATATAAATATACAAGAATTGTTCGTTTAAAGTATAGCATTTCGAAGGTTTACAAATACAAATACAAAATCTCTTTATTGTAGAACACAGGTATATATAGTCCACCATGCTCGGCCCATACTGGACATACAATCACAGTTAATAAACAAATTAAATACACACAATTAATATAAGGCAATTAAAAATCATAAGTTACTTTAGTCATCAAATATTATCATTGAAAAAATCGTCAATAGAGTAATAACATTTTTTAGTCAAGAATAATTTTAATTGATATTTAAATGATTTCATATTCTATAATTTATTGTAAATTATTGTAATTCTAGGTTTGATGATTAATTATTAATATAAATTATCTATTTTTTTTTAATAATTCCCCAATATTTTTTTAGGGTTCCGTGAAAAAGGAACCTTTTAGTCTCTCTGTCTGTTTTTACTCAGAGACTATTAGTATTAGAAGTTGCAATTTGGCATGGGTTTATTACTCATTCTGACAAACTGGTATTTTTTTTTTGAGGTAGCATACATTTAAAGTAGGAGTAATTTTTAATGTCTAATCCATCGTGGTGGTATCAACAAATAGATCTTTAAAAAATATTGTGAGCTTGTGAACTACATTTCTTGTTTTAGGAACCCGTTTCTGAAATATTTGGTTAGGTAAGGTTAGGTTGCAGAGTCTATTTACTAAACGGATGGACACGTGAAAAAATCACACCGTAGTATGTATTACGAAATTTAAAGGAAAACTATCAGAGCTAAGTAGGTTTTAAATTAAAAAGTTATAGGCGATCAACTCATGTACTCGAAAAAAATAAACTTTATACAAATTCAATTCAAAAATTTGATTTTTAGACGTACTTAGTCTCGTGAACTCAAATTTAGCATTTGCAACTACGGAACCCTACACTGCACGCGGCCCGATATTCACTTTCCCGGTCATTTATGTAGGTATATGGTAGTTAGAGTGGAAGACTTTCATCTATTAGCTCTTACGCACATTCCTGGACCCGTAACACATCCTTACGAAGTAGGAAGAGAGCAATAAGCCCTCATCGGCAGCTAATACCTCGTAATGACACCACAGGAGGGACCACCAGCTCCAACCCACTTCCACCTCTACTCCATTGTGATACGGAGCATTTTTGTGTAACAGCAGGCAGGTCACATGATGCTCAGTAGGAAACTGGATGATTGCAATCGTCAAAATTGTTTTGTTGTCAGGTCGGTGACCTTTGATGCATCTTTGCATTTTGCATAATATCTAATTGTACGACCTTTCATAAAGGTGGTTGGTTGTTAAATCATACGAGATACTTTATGTCTGTCTGTCTGTCAGTCGGTCTGTCTTTCACCAAGCTGTATATCATAAAACTTGGCAGATAGACAATATATTATTTGCGAATAGTTTTAAACCCCCGACGCAGGAAAGAAGAGGTGTTATAAGTTTGACGCCAATGTCTGTATGTGGCATCGTAGCTCTCGAACGAATGGACCGATTTCGATGTGATATTTTTTACGTAAAAGCAAGTTTAAGTTTAAGTTGAAATACTAGCTGCGCCCGCGCTGTTACACGCGGCAAATACAAAAAGTAGCATATGTGTTCAACCTGAGTGTCAGCTTCCTGCTTACCATATTTTATCGAAATTGCTCCAGTCGTTTGGGCGTGAAGAAGTAACAAACATACACACACACACTTACTCAAAAACTTTCGCCTTTATAATATTAGTGTGATGTATGATTGTTTAATGAAATTCGATTCAGCCGTTTAAAAGATATTGGGGATGTTCAATCATTAGGCCTATTCAAGGGAAGTTGGAGAGCAAAGAGTTGCTATTGACTGCTACTGACTTTTTAGGGTTTCGTACCCAAAGGGAAATGTCACCCTATTACTAAGACTCCGTTGTTAGTCTGTCCGTCTGTCTGTCTGTTAGTCGGTCTGTCTGTCACCAAGCTGTATATCATAAAACGTGGCAGATAGACAATTGAATTTTTTACAGATGATATCTTCTGTTGCCGCTATAATAGTAAATACAAAAAAAAAGGAAAATAATTTAAGTGTGTCTCCTATACAACAAACCACGCGATTTTGAGACTTCAGGCCATTCTACTCAAAAGTTCTTACGATCTGCGCGGGATGAGATGCAGCTGGTACAATCTGCAGTTTTATTTTCTTTCAGACCATTTATTATGTAGAGCTGGGTATGGTTGCTGTGAATGACGGACAGACGGATATCCAAGCCTTTGTAATTATAGCTTTTCTTGCCGAACATTACTCGTACGGCTACAATGTAAACTTAGGTTATTACATGTCTGTAGTACTTACAGTCAGGTACCAAAATAACTGACCAGGCCCTCTACTTATATCTTGAATTTTCTCTTAAACTAAAAATGATATTAACATGAAAATTTATATTCGGACAGATTTTAATCAAGTCTTTCTGAATAAAAATTTTCATGTTAATATTATTTTTAGTTTAAGAGAAAATTGAAGATATAAGTAGAGGGCCTGGTCAGGTATCTTGGTACTTGACTGAACATGATTTCTTATACTCTAAAGGTAAGATAAGATACAGTTTCTTTATTGCATCAACTCAGCATGTTTTTACCGGAAACAAGTGATTTGAAAGACAGTACATGAGAACAGGAACTGCCTCCGTGGTCCAGTGTTAAAAGCGTTTGCCTTGTAATCCGGAAGTTTTTAGTTTGAATCCCACTGTGAAGCATACTTTGTGAAAAGTTGTTTCCAGTTTAGGATGTCGCAGGTTTAAATCACCTGATTAATCCGAAAAGAAAGATGATTCCGTGTTTCAGAAGACAAGTATAAACTGTGCAGAACGCCATCTAGCGTTTACTCGTCAAACCTGTCCAAGGATTGGTTCTGGTTCTACCCTTCGGCACCGAATAAGTTCTAGTACTCACGTACAGAAGTCTTACTCAGAAAAGAAATACCTATTAATGTGGTTAGCGCTATGGTTTAATTTAGCTCCCGTCAGGGCTTGGGGTTGCTGAGGTCAGATGGCAGTCGCTCTGTATAAAAACCAGTAACCTCGTCAACCTTGGTTAGGTAGCGGACTTCGGGCTCTGAAGCGTTATCGCTGAGGATGCAACCAGGAATGCGCTCGGATGATGATGATGGAGTACATGAGAACAGGCTCAGTCACAGCAAGTTGCGCCTAGTAAGTAAAATCTAGGGATAGTTGTGTATCTTGTTTTAAATTTTTAAACGCTTAACAATGCCATGCATTTTTATAATGGAAATATGTTTAATTGTAAAAACGAATCCACAATTATTTCCCAAAATCATTGAAACGAGAATGAGGACAAATAAGATTTAAGATCCCAATACGTACGTCTGTCGGTAACGAGCGGTTACAATACTGCATTATGAAAAATAATGTGATCAGTATGGCCCCCATTGTTTTCAATAAATTGCCAGATCATTTTAAAACTTTAGATCATATGACATTTAAAACTAATTTTAAATTATTCTTGATTGAAAAATGTTTTTATACTGTAAAAGAATACTAAGAAGATAATTTGACTTGAATTTTAATATTATTTTATTAATTTTTTATATTGAATTGTATCATGATAATTAACTACTAGATTTCATTTTGTAAGCATGTATGATTTTTTATTTTATTTTATTGATTTTTTACCTAATTTAACTATGTTATAATTATTAGTGTACGTCCATCAAGGTCATGTTCTTTTAAGATCTCTTGTAACCTGTTTCCACAATAAAGATAATTTGATTCGATTTAAGGATCGAAGTCGTGTCTGACATACGCACAGCCAGTGCTTAAACCGCTTGACCACCATCGCTTCATAGACAATACTGTGCACTCTTGACAAACGACGCCATAAATCACCGTTCCGCATACTGCGATGCGCCCGCGGCGGGTAGGTTAATTATTTTCATGGCTGCATTTCATAGCAACTGGCTTCCGCATTTAGTGCTATAATGCAGCGGTTTATTGATATTTAACCGACTTCCACAAAGGAGGAGATTGTCAATTCTTCGCGATCTTTAATTTTTTTATATGCTCTCCGATTATTCGAAGACGCTTGAACCGATTTGGAAAATTACTTTTTTGTTTGGAAGGGCATACTTGTCAGGTGATTTTATTAAAATCGGTTGAGTAAGTTTGGAGGTGAATTCGGTTTTCAGTTTTGAAAAATTACTTATTGATGTGATGTGTGACAGATCGGGTCAACCTCCACGGACGTCCTGCAACTAAATACTAGATGTTCTGAAGAAATGTGATACAAGGAGTACATATAAACGAAGAGCATGCAAGCAAAGAGTAATGAGTGTTGATGAAGCAAAAGAGTTTGCAAGGATCGTAGCAAGTGAAAATCCAAGGGAAAATGCACGTATTTTTTTTATTTTCTTAATAAGATCCTTTCTTTCTACAATAAATATGAAAGTTTTATAAAAAATCTTAATCAGCGACGAACATGTGATACTTTAAAGTTTAAATTAAGTCCGATATGGACTGGTGACGTCAAAGTCCACATCATCTATACATTTGCCATAGAAAATAGCGTTTTGCGAGTGAGATAGACATATTTTCGTAAAATCGTTATATCTCGTTCGTTTTTCTACCAATTTTTATTCTGTTTTCACTGTTAGTACTTTACTTGTGAATATTTATAGATAAACTAGTTATATAACACATATTTTTTCCATGCATATTCTCTTTTTGAGGTCAGAAACACTGACTTGACGCCGTCCTAGATGTGTGAAGCATGGCACTAACACAGCCAAGTAGATTAGCTCATTGAAGTGGCATTGGGCGAAGCATGTATCGCGAAGAATCGATGGCTGATGGGGCAGAAAGGTTCTCAAATCAAAGATAAAAAGACTTGGTTTCGCAAACGGGTCCAACGGTATCGATGAATTTTAGAATATGTACAATATGTAACAAAAACCCTGCCTGATCCTTATAGGAGGCTACTAGCAACTCAGACCATCAATATGAACAACTTTTCCTATGGGACCAATGCTTGAAACTCAAAAAAAATCGACATTTTCATACAAAATTGTTCGGCCGGCCCGGCAAAACGGACATGGTTTTTGTTACATATTGTATAGGCCCCTTTTGGGGCCAAAATCGGTGTAGCTAGGTAATTTTCACTGAGTGGAGCTTGATTGATAATAAATCTTGATAAGCTAAATTAACTCGACAGATACTTTAAAAAACATTCGTCAAATGGTGTCAAATTAATATAATCGTGGGCAGGTCTAGGTGTGTATATGAATAATTCATTATTTTCATATTTATTGGAAAATATCCGTCGATTCGATGAGATGTTATAATGAAGGTAATTATGTACAGGATAGTCATTTATGTAGGAATGCGTGCCGCTTTTGACAGATCGTCATAAAGGCTTGATTTATTTGATATATATGATTTTTATTACAGAAATTTTGTGGTAAAGGCATTCCAAAATTTAACAATTTGCTTTTTTTCCAATTAATTAGATAAACGTATGCGTTTAGTCACAGAATAAGTACTAGTTCTCACGTATAGAAGTCTTACTTAGAAAAGAAATTCAAAGAAATATCTACTTAATGTGGTTGGCGCTATGGTTTAATTTAGCTCGCGTCAGAACTCCTCACTTCTTCGTTTAAAGAAAGAAAGAAAGTAAAAATCTTTAGGTACAAATAAAAATACAAACTATTATTACATTCGTTTAGATATCTAGACAATTAGACATCCATTGCAAGCCAATGTCCTTTTTACCTTTTTACTCTATACAAACGATTCATGAAACTGAAATTTCCCATTCGAAGTGGTTACCGCGCGCATAGTAATAATGTAGGTATATTTTGGAGAGTGACACAGGCCTGGTTTAGTCCAAAACCTTTGTGCTAAATTATCTAAGTTCGTATACGCGCTCAGAGAGGTAAAAAAAAAACAAGAGACAATGAAACAGCACTTGTCACCTACTACGCTTACGCCTACTCGTGGCTTAGCTACGGCACAATTCTCAGGAGAAGTGGAACAGACTGGGACAGAGCTTTTACTTTTCAGAAAAGGCTAGTCCATCTAATAGCCAATATAAAACCAAGAGATAGTTGTGAACCTTTAGATAACCGGTCAATGCGTGTCGGCCACGCGCAGTGTAGGGTTCCGTAGCTGCAAATGCCCACTTTGAGTTAAAGCCACTAAAAATGTCTAAAAACTAATTTTCTATTGAATTTGTATGAACTTTTCCTTTTCCAAGTACATTTCAAGTTGGGCGCTTATTACTTTTTAATTTGTAAACCCTACTTAGCTTTGATAGTTTTCCTTTAAACTTCGTTATACAACGTGGAAGGGACATACCCGTAATAAATCGAACCACGGGCTGTATTAGATCACAATAGTATATTGATTGATTAAAATAACAAAAACAAAAAAAAATTACATTCCCATACAAATTTCCCGGGCGGCTGCACACTTTTGTATGGAAATGCCGATTTTTTTGTGTGTTTGGCTATTATATTAATTTTATTATACTATAATGTTTATGAAAAATTGCAATATAACCAAACATTTCAGAAACGGATCCCTAATTCGAAAAATTATGTTTACTAGTTCACAATATTTTTGAAAGACCTATTTAACCATACCCCACACGATGGATTAGTCAAGAAAAAAGAATTAACCCCTACTTTACTTGTATGGGAGCAGCTGCCATAAAAAAAATATTTTCTATATTTTATTTTACCACTTTTTTGGTATAATTAATATCACCTGTACCAAATGACAGCTTCTTAGAACTTATAGTCTCTAAGTAAAACCGCGCACGGACAGACAGACAGACAGACATGGCGAAACTATAAGGGTTCCTTGTTTACTACGGAACCCTAAAATACATAATCCCATAAAAATAGGATTTAATTATTTTCTTTCCCCACAATAAACTTCTCGACTAGCATCGCTTTATGAAAGACGCCTTTGGATAATCGCGTTCGTGATCTGCTCATTAAGGATTATGCTGCCCGCTGCCGGAACAGACAGACAAACAGCAGATAAATATGCGAGAGTGATTCCTTCCGTACTCCTAACTGAAATAGATACTAGGTAAAAGTTATTATATATTGCTTACTTTCATTACAACGCTTTGTAAAATCAACATCATCATCGGAGCGTATTCTCGGAAGCATCCTCAGTGGTAACGCTTTAGAGCCTGGGGTCAGCTACCTAACCTAGGTGATTTGACGAGGTTGACACTTTGTTACATATTTATGTCACCGTATGATTGTAACACCGATAGTTTATAAACAATCGCAAGCTACGTTCCAGGCGCATCTAGTCGCATTCAAGTATAATGTCAGCTCACAATTTGACGATTTGAAGTGGAGAGATTATAAACTATCGCAAATTAATACGTTATATTGTGTTCATAATCACACGGTGACATTTATATATATATATATATATATATATATCTTTATTGAAGCTGACAAAGCATTTTGTATCTTGCGGTTCTAAGGACAGACAGACTTTTAGCGTTATGGCGGGCGACAGGTGGAATCAGAAATCAAAATAGTGATGAGTTGCTAGTCGCATCACGTTTTACCATGATTCGCATTGTATAGCCCAGCCCCTCAATCGGCTTTTACGACCAGTGCGGGTAGACAGTTGGTACATTCTTTAGTTTTTCAGATCAGCATGGAAGAATAACGAATTTTAATAAATAGGAGTACAGCATCCTTCAACCACCTCTCGGCCGGATCCGGCAAACAGAACAATTTAATTGGGTATTTGGCTGGGTCAGTAATAAATTATTTTGGACTGATAAGAAAATAAAATATCGCAAAGTAATGTCAATTTTCTTTGAATATAACCATTTTAACGTGATTTTCGATGTATTATTGCAGAAAAACTAATAACAAGAGCGCTATTTGACTCCAAGAAACTGTGACATCATCTGCCTATATTTCATCTATGGGTTATAATTTTATGTTTCAAACAAATTTCATAGAAAGCGTTTGTTTTGACGTTTAGAAAAAATTATTTGTGATATGACTTGTTGAAAAATAGCAGAAGTGTTTGACGGGTTAAAAGTTACAACTTGTACAATGGGCATTTCCTTTAATTATGTAGGTACCTACATTACCAAAGGAAATGCTCATTCTACTCGTGTAATGTGACCCCTCAGCTATCCGTTCCCGTAACAGGAGTCCGCTTTCACGGTTCTCGCCTCCGTCCGTCTGTCTCTCTGTGGTCACACGCCCTACTTGTCACCGCTTTGTTGTTTAGGAAAGTAATAAGAAAACCAGGAAGCGACGCTTGTAGTCTTTATGCTGGGGGATTGACTGGGAACGCTCGTTTTGTATAAGCAAGGTAGTAGACAGGTGATGGGACACTTGTTGACAAAGGAACAACCTGTTTGATTTCCAAAATAGAGCGTAATGGCAACAAACTTTTGTCTGGAAAAATATTTAATTTTTTTTACTGAGTCTTTGAAATAACTAAAACGAACACCAGAATAACAGGCGAATCTTTTGAAAAATGAATGTTGAAAACTTGGTTGGGTTTACTTTTTTTTCGGCATTGTTCATGGAAGAAGTTCTTAAGGGGCTACCTGAATTTCCGGGGTCCAGTGCTGCCCCCATTTTAAATAAATCATATGAAAGAAAACGGAGATATCATTTAAAATTTTGTCTTGATCAGACCCTAGATAACCCTTCAAACTATTTTATGAACTACTGTTTACTGTTTGTAGTGCGAACATGAAGTTTTTCTATGCACATACGCCAAAAGTGGCCGTTTTTCGCAATTGTGCGTAGAAAAGCTTTACGTTCTCACTTTAAACTGTAAACAGTAGTTCATAAAATAGTTTGAAGGGTTATCTAGGGTCTGATCAAGACAAAATTATAAATGAAATCTCCGTTTCCTTTTAATAGATTTATTTCAAATGGGGGCAGCACTGGACCCCGGAAATTCAGATAGCCCCTTAATTCAGTTTATAGGAATTTTCCGGTATTATTTTATCGTCCCTCATTTACTCGTGAATATAAAAAAGACAATGTGAAATCGCTGTGATCCTACCAACAAATATTACTACAACCCACAACTCAACAGTGTAGACTGGCTTACTGTCTGTCCTATGCTTTACACTAACTAACGTAAGACAATATTCCCAGGTCGGGTGTCGTGTGGCTACCGTGTATTCGGAGCAGCTACAATAGCCCGCAATGCTTCTTACTTTGTTCTAATTACACGGTCCAGAGAACAATTAAATTCGTATTAGATAAATTGGAGGTAACTTTGATAAGCTTGAATTATAAAAATAAGAGATAATTTGAAGGTGTGTAGTAGCTATTAACAGATTACTTTTTATTTCGTGTTGGTCGCTGAGATAAAAAAACTAAGAATGTACTGACTACTTCTCTTCGTGCATGAAAGGAATGGGAATTGCGTATCATGTTAATAGGAAACGCGGCTAGCAACCCATCACTATTTTGATTTCTTCCAACGATTTCCTTGGGTCTTGCGGTCTTGCTTAGAGCCGCTAATTCAAAATGCATTGTCACATTAGGTGCATGTCTGTATGTTTATTTTGAGTTTGATGTTAAGGACAATTTTGTTTATCATTATTTTAGAAGTGTGTTTCGTTACCATAATTTCGTAATCTTAACCCTGAATTGATCAATTTGAATCATCTTAAAATCGATGTTCACACTTGTCAGAGAGCTATCAAACAGGCAGTGCTTTACCAACTGCCGAGCGAAGCGCACGTCCGTCACCGCAACGCTTTCGCGCCCAAAAAACGTCAAAATCGAAATATCGGTCTACAAATCAAATCACTTGCATATGCTACAAAGTGTTTACCAGAATTATAATTCAATGGTATATACATTTTAGAATTATACGAGTATTTATAAATAATTATATCACGTATACATATTTAAAAATTTGGCCATGCAATTAGTGATTTCTTTTCTACATACTTGTACTTACGCTCAGCAAGTTACGCTCTATGTAGAAAAGACACGGAGCCTTCATGAAGGCTAGGTCTAAAGGACGACTATGCCAATACAGGCCGGGAATGCGGGATGGGTCAGGGCAGCCACTGCCACCGCCTACGGGCATCAGCTCAAATTGATCAGATAGGGCAAGACGGATCTTGCCGTTTGGGATTGGCTATATTACTGAAATGTAAACAAACGTTCATTCACATAAAATAGAGAATATGCATAATGAGTACATTTTGATAAATGTCTCTGATTTTGTAAGTATTAACGTAAAAAAGGCCATTAAGCACAATTATATTTTTTGATCGATTCATTAAATTTTGATTTTTAGTTGATTGACAAAGTCAATTTTACAAGTAATAAAAAGTCAAAAAATAACCAGAGGATTTTCTTAAAAAATATAGCTACTTTTGTTATGAGGCCAATCCTGTAAACGGAATATTTGACATAGCACCCGAACTAATGTTCTTACATCACGCCTACAAATGCGACATAAGTGACGTCACTCCTGTACGGTCTTTCTAAGGCGCTTCGAGACGCCGTCCAAAGGCGGACGTGACTTTGTAACCTTTATATCTTAAAGAGAGTTTGGGTTAGCAAGGTAGTTTCTTCTTGGACGTGCCTATTTTTTGAAACTCCTTTCATAGCACAACGAAAAAAAAATGCATCTTTTCTATTATGACATAGTCGATTGGACATGTTTTCATGTTATCTAGATGGTAAATTAATAGGCATCGTATATAATTGACCGAGCAAGCGAAGCAAGCGCAGCGTCTCAGTTTCAAAATTGGCCGAAATTGCTTTTGTCCTTGTGTCTGTCTGTTCTCGCCAACCTAGCATTTTTAACGGATTATCGTGAAATTTTGGGAGCAGGTTCGATAATTACATAGTTTTTCGAAAATGGTGGAAACTTAAAAAGATGACTTCACAGTTGCCTTTATTAGTTTAGTTTCAACACTTTTTTTGGAACCCGATACCTATCTGTTTGTTTTGAAATCTGATACCAACTTCGTGAGAATTTTTCAAGTTTGGCAGTTTGGATGCAGCTTTAATGAGGGTTTTATTGTTATTGTTGCTGTTACTGCCAATGAACCTATATGAGGTCATTTATAATTCAGAACCAGTATTTTAAAGGGCAGTTTAAACCAACACTCTAAAAATTAGATGTGGTCTAAGGGCTCCAAGATCCATTCGGAGGAGGGTGGTGCTCAGACTGATCTTGCTGTAGAAGTTTGTAAATATATCTTTATAATATTTTCTTAATTCATATTTAATTATAATATCTCTTAATTAATAGTCACTTTGTTATGTTGCGCAATAATTATTGACATCAAATGGTTACTTACAGTACAACTAAGCTTGCTAGTGCCGAAGAAGCGGCAACAAACTGCAGCATTTTTTCTGTCTGCAGAAACCTTTTATAAGCAGTTTGATATATGCACATTCAAATTTTACCTGTATGTAGTAAGTAAGCTATTGGCTGGCTAATATTATTTAAATTTGTTTGGACGATCCTTACTATCTCTAATAAATTTTATTTGCTAATTTACATACGTGAAAGTGAGAGAGCTAACACCTAGTTATTTACCAATTTAATTAAATTTTCAAAAGTCAATAACACAATCAATAACGTCATAAAAATTCCCGACAAAGTTTACAACGAAAATAAAACTATTACCCGGCTACTGTGTGTAACAATGCACGCTAAATTAACCCTTTTCAACCTTGTATATAAAGGTTATTTTGCATAGCGTGTACCCGTTAATGATGTAGTAATTACATCGTCCCTTTCTCTCTTGATATTCGATGCTGAAACTTTATCTTTGATTACAGAGTAAAAAGAACAGAGAGACAAAGCTTCATTCCATTATTTAATTTCGTGAGGTTTTGTGTCCCATACTACAAGTTAAAAACTTACTTTGGGGCACAGAATAAGTATTAGCACTCACGTACTGAAGTCTTAATCAGCAAAGAAATTCAAAGAAATATATATATCTACACAAAGTGGTTAGCGATATTTTTTATTTAGCTCGCGTCTAAACTCAGCATCTTTCCGTTTGGATACTTAGAAATTTCATTCTTATTACTCTTAACAAACGATTCATAATAGGTAACTATGTACCTACACAAAACTGATTCAGTGAGCGGTGGGTTAAGTACTGAATTTCCCACTCCAGAGCGGTTGCCGCGCGTAGGTATATTTCCGATATCTAAAAGAGAATGACACAGCCCTGTTTTGGGCTAGCGGTGCAATGTATAATTTGTTCCTATATATTTATTTATCTACTTATTCATTTAATTTTTTTATGCACATTGTATACTTACCCGTACAGTTGTGATGATGAATGTCTTTAAAGGTCTAAAGTTTTTGTGTTTCGTTGTTTCGTTCGTCACGTTCCATATTTTGCACTTCGTCGTAATTCGACCATAAAGTAGACAACATTTTAAAAACTCTATATGTGCAAAATGGCAGTACCTCGACGCTTCAGACCTCAAAATAAATAAAGAAATCCCACAACTCGCAATTTGTCACCATGACCTTGTTAATGACTTCGATTACAAAAAAAAGCTTTTCGGAATGTCATCGTGTAAAACTACTCCCGATAGGATTGCCATGATCCTTAGTCATGAAGATACGACCAAGAAGGAGCGGAATAAGTAATAAGAGTATAGAGCTTAGTATTTATATTCTATTTCATCTGTGTCCGAAGTCCGAAATTGTATCTGGCGGAAATCAAGTCCGCCGGCATTTTTTACCTGGCCGTAAAGAAAACATTATAAGAGCATTATCAAAATCGCGACAGGAACACGAGCGCCATTTTGTTTTAATTTTTTTTTTCGTTCGAAACTTGTTACGAATTCACCTGCTTAAGAGAAAAGTAATTCATACTTAAAATATTTGCTTACAGGTGATAAATTTGTTTTAACTTATTTTAGAAAATGTTTTTTTTTTCTGTAACAATGTTTTTAAATTATACACTTGATTAGACATTGGTCCCATGAGAAAAGTTCTTCATTATATAATATAATAATGTTTATTTATTTCTCCACAAACAATGGTAATCTTAATAACTTAGTTTACAAAAATATATATATATATATATATGTTGTACTACCTACCAGCTAATGTTTGTGGGAGCTGATGCTCGCACTAGGTTTGCACCTGTATAGCAAGACATCAGGCTCTTGTTTTGTAGTCAAAAAAATAGAAAGTACAGTACATAATTAATGACAAATTAAATAAATAAAACTTAAAAAAATAAGTAATTAAACTGAATTTATTTACTTTAATATATACGGGACAGGTATCAGACCGAAGACCAGTAGGTCGACCCAGATATCGCTGGAACGATACGGTGCAAGCTGATCTGCGGG
Organism: Acrobasis suavella; assembly: GCA_943193695.1. NCBI lineage: Eukaryota > Metazoa > Arthropoda > Insecta > Lepidoptera > Pyralidae > Acrobasis > Acrobasis suavella. The sequence goes on from OW971946.1 coordinate 19,915,148, forward strand.
AGATGGAAGTTGTCAGCTGGCAAGATATCGCTCAGAACAGAAAATTAGGGCGCTTTTTTGTCTCGGGGGCCAAGATCCACTTCAGGTCGCTGAGCCAGCGGAGTATGTTAGTAATATTTTTTGACCACATTCACAGCCACGTTGGTACAAGGTATGGACGTTACGGTAATGCGATCTCTACCAGTCAACCTTTAACAACAATAAATAGCTTTGTCAAAACATATGCTTTCAAGACTATGTGAAATAGGTACTAAGCTAGGTATTCAACTGATTTAGGCATCTCAAAGGCCCAGACGTATGTAGTAGCTTTACATTAGTCCCACATGAGTGGAATGGTATCTGCGATCTTGCGACCACAGTACACAAGCACAGACACAAGTTCCGATATCCCAATTGACCTGTTTCTCAAACTGGGGTTTTCTAATAAGTTTAAAATAATTAAGAAAAGTTTGTCATTGACGTCGGTGGTCTTTCGTAATTTGTAAAAATTAAGTTTTTTTTCTTTAATAGTTATTTGCTGAAGGATTTCCTTAATAACCATTTGAAAGCGATTAATTCTTCATTTCTTTATTGTAAGATATCATTACTAGGATAACCAGTAGATTATCCCAGTAATTATATCTTACAATAAGTTATCAAAGTTAAGTATAACTATTACTTTTTAGTCGATTTCAAAAATATAATATTTAAATATAAATATATAAATATACAGGGACAAAATACACTGATTGAGCTAGTCCCAAAGTAAGTTCGACACTTGTATTATGGGATACTAACTCCACGATACTATATTTAAAAAAGAATACATATAGATAAACATCCAAGACCAAGGACAATCTGAAAAAGGCCACTTTCCAACATGCCCCGACCGGGGATTGAACTCGGAACCTCTGGGTGGCGGACTAGCATGGTGATCACTACGCCACCCACGGGGGTCGCCAAAAAGTTTAAAAATATTCTACAGAAATAAATTTTATCCTACTACTGAGCGACTGCACAGTTTTAGCACTGCTGGCTTTAGATGCGCAGACGAGATACCGAGCATTCGCTTTGATATAAACACAAAGTTAGCTCTGAGCGATGCGATGCTGTATCGATTATCAGGTACGGCTTCTGTTGTCTTTCTAGCATTACAATCTTTTGGAGAAAGTGTGGTCAGAAATTTAACTAAGGTCGTTAGAAAACGTGTGATGCAGGCTGGTTTAGACCACCGTGGTTTATATTGGTCATTTTGGAAATTAAGGATTTCCAAAATGACCGATCTAAAGCATGGTCGTTGCGAAGCGCTGGTACCGGTAGCCTTTCTTTAAAAAATATATATATTTAAATATACACTAAGGTAATGTAAATTATACTTATTGACGTGTAAAAGTGCCTGTAAAGGTCTAATTACTGAATAAGCATTTGAATTTTAAATTTTTAGGAGAGGCCTATGTCTAGCAGAGAGCATAATGCAACTAAAATGATGAAGCAGATGATGTGTGGCGACGACAGCGTAGAATACGATTTGTTACGGTGGTAAATAGGTGGATTTACTACCTATATAACTAAAGGAGACAGGAAAGATTAACGGATAGTTTCATAGAGGACTTTCGTCTTTTGTTGACACTATAAGTCCATACATCAATTTGCCGCGGTAATATCGCCGTGTGGAGACACGTTCATAGAGTCAGTATGGAGTTAGGTGGCACGAAACATCGTCGCGATTCTCTCGCCCGTGCAGTTGACGCCTTAAAGCCATGTTCTGCAATCATCAACCCGTCCGCCCAGCGTGATGATTAATAGAATAAAACCTCCCTTTATTTGAAGAGGTCAGCCATTTTTATTCAGTATATTCTATTCACATGTTTGTAGCAATACAACAATTGTGTTCATATTAACATTATCCGTAAACTGAATTTGTCAGTGTTATTTGTGGCTAGAAATAGTGTTGGCGCTTGATAGCCCACTATCGATAGACTATTGATATTTTAAATAAAACCGATACTATCGATAGTAACGATCCCGACGACGAACAAACTATCGATAGTATCTATTGGATTATGTACTATCTAGCTAGTGTTGCCGAAAAATCGATAGTTTTACAATTGATAGTTTCAATCAAAAAATGCCAAACTATCGATAGGCCTATCTATAATGTCGATAGTATTTTTGGGTATCAGTAGCATTACTCTAAAACAGCTATTGATATTATCGATAGGCCTATCGATAAGTTAACGGCGTATTTTCTTCAAAGTTGTCTCATTTGAAAACTACAAAGTTTAAGAAGCTAAGAAAGTAAAAAATGTTAACAATACCAAACAGGAAATTAGTTAAAGAATACCTGACGAAAAAAAATTCAAGGGCCTGGATTTTATAAATAACTAACATAACGAATTTTTTTTCTTTATTTTTTGTTGATAATATTTCGTCTTATATCCACACACTTTGTTTGATCAAGTATAAAAATACACATTGTATATTTGTACAACTATCGATTTTTTCGGCAACACTAGCTCGAAGTGGACACAATATTGCTGCTGTCAACCATCCGTCGCCCACGAGTGGTCGTGCGCGGCCAGCACGAACAGAACGAACTAAGTAGTAGCACGGATGCGACTTCTCCATCGCAATCCATTTTTAACCCCAGACAAAAAAGGGATGTTTTTAGTTTGACGTGTACATAGTCTGTATATATGTGGCATCGTAGCTCACGAATTGATGGACCGATTTCAATGCAGTTTTTGTTAAGGCGAAAGCAAGTTCCCTTAATAATGTTTGATGAAACTTGGTTCATCCGTTTAAAAGTTATTCGGCGGTCTGTTTTTTTTTAATTTGCCTAGCAAATAACAGATGGCGCTACGAATATTAACGGGAATAATATGTAGTTCCGCTATTCATCACTAGACGGCGTGCTTGAAAGTCGAGGGCTTTTTATTTTCCTGGCATCTGATCTAGATGTCATTTCTTGTAAATTTTAAGCATATGAAATATCTACAACGTGCAAGTTATGTAATACCGTAGTACGTAAGTAAGTTATTCTTCTGCAGTCTGTATATTTATTCAGTGGAGACGTCGCGTCGGCGTCGCGTCGCGATCGCCAGCGACCGATAGTGGCCGCGTGTGCGGAGCGGCCTACGCGGACGACTTCGCGGATTGAGGGACACGATAGTGAGTTGAACTGCTGAAAAAGCGTAATTCTGTGGGTTTGCTCGACGACCGTTACATCAGAAAAGGTTGACATGAAGAAGGATTTAATCGCAATTTTAGAGGTGACGTAAGTATTATTCTAATTAGTCCGACTTTTAGATTATCCAAAAATAATGGAGCCATATTTTTCAGTTGATCGAAAGTTTTTTGATTTTAGTTCCAGATTGGGGGCTTGTGACATCACCGTTGTGTAAAAATCATACTTGTCGTCACGTGATACGTAATTTAAATGCACTGCATCTTCGTCATTTTTTGTATTCTAGAAAAAAAAATACGTGTATTGTATTTTTAAATAATCTAACCAATTTGCGAAAAATGTTTTTCCAATCGTCATGCCTATTATAGCTCCTTCCTTCCGGTCTTTTATCATTGTAATGCAAGCGGTGGGGGCCAAGATATTAGGTTCTGCATCTGTGAGGCAGGAGTTCGTTCCTCACTAGGCACGAGGTTTTGTTCCTCACTAGCTAGATTTGCACCTCGAGTTTGAAATGTATGTTCATTTTCTACTACCACCACCTTGTAAAGGTGGCGTTATTTGAAAAGAGCATTCCGGTAAGGGCCTTAACAGACGCGGCGCAAGTTGCGCCGCGTAACAGCTAGTGATGGGCGATGCATAAATACTCAATCAACTCATTTGAGTATTTACTCAGTAGATTGAGTAAATACCCGATAAATATCTTTATTTATCCATTTGGTGAGTAGATTGATTTATATGAATTGCGACTCATATTTATATTCATATTCATTATTTCATGTTTTCATGACAATTTTGAAACTTAAATCTAGTATACACTTGCAATTCTTGTCGGAAAGTGTGTGCGTACGCCATAATATGCTTAAAATGTAGGTAAACGTTATATGCGACGCTAAATTATATGAAAATACCATACTAATCATATACTGAAAGTAGATTTCTTTGACTAATTATCATTTTTTGGTGGGAGGTGTGCATAGCCGTAATTTTACGTAAAAATAAGTAAACAGACATTAAATGCGATGTCAATACTTGAGCACGCTCTATTTACTCTATTTATTAAATTCATTGAGTAAATACTCAAATGGGTAGATTGAGTACTATCCACGTGTCATCTCTAGCTGTTACGCGACGCAACTTGCGCCCCGTCTGTTGCGGCACTAAAGGAACACATTGTGAGATAATCTGAACACATGGTTTACTCTACGGTTTTAAGAATCCTATCGAATAATATTTGCTGACGCGGCCTTAGTTCATTTTCATACTTTTTTTTACCGAAGCAAAAAGGAGATGACAAATCATATAGAGGTGATTAACCAAAGTCTATATTGTTTAACATATGACCTTCTTTCTGGATTCGTTTGAAAAGTACAAAAGTAAGAAGAAACCGACATAAATCTATTGTGTTACTAATCAGGTAGCCAAAGAGAAAATACAAATATCCCAATATGCAAACAAAAGCCTATAACAAAATAAAGACATAACGATACAATCGTGGAGAGATAACATCGATATGTCGCTCCGACTCGATTACGTACGACACGCATCGAGTTAATCGCTCATTTACATAAGTTCGATTATCATCGGTGTCAGTCATGTGTGAGTCGATTGCATGAGATTGTGCTACCGTTGTGGTGGATAATACAGATGTATTAAAAAAGATAAAAAAGAGGTCAGAAGTACCCGTAACCGGCGGGCATGCAATAAGAGAGTGATGAGTGTAGATAAAGCGTAAGAGGTCTGTCAGGATCATAGCAAGTGGAGGTCCATAGTCTCTGTCTACCGCTGTGGAAAACAGGGGTGATAATATGTATGTATGTATGAAGATGTTTTACGCACTGTGTACTAAAAGATGTAGTGTAAAAAATTTAGACAGGAATGTTGAGATGGTTTTGGGTCTGTAAAAAGGGTGGTTGATAGTAGATTTACGTTTTTATTCCTTGTTAAATACACAGATCTTTTTGGGACTTGCGGTTCTTAGTAGACAGAGCCAAAAGCCTCAAAAACTCACAGGCTACTTTTAGCGTTATGGTGGGCACAAAGGTGGAATAATGGAATTTAAAGAGTTAAAGAACTATTAGCCGCATCGTTTATTAAAATTATTCTGATTGTCGCTCATTCCCTCGATCGGCTTTTACGATATACATGGAGAAGCCTCTGGTATGTTTTCAGTTTTCCCTTTTCTCCTAGACCAGCATGAAAGATAAAGATGTCGTGACCTGATAGATATTTTATGAAATTGAATGAATAAGGAAACTTCAAAGTGTGAATAAATTCGAATATGTCAGTGATGCCGAAGATTTAGAGGAGTCTAGAAGCAAAGGTGTAGAATATGTATGTACGCCCTCGGCGCGTCACAAAGACCGTGCCTTTGAAAAAGTCGATGCCACTTTGTCGACATCGTCTCGCTAGCGGCGTTCTAACCAATTGACCGAATGGACTATAATTCTACAACTGTAAGTAATCGTTACCTTGAAAAATCAGCCAAGTGCGAGTTGAACTCACGTGGAGAGGATTCCGGACAATCCCGAACATTTTTCGTAAGTGGAGGTATTATATTGGAGTATATACAACTTTATTTTCAATTGATATAATTTTTATATTATATTTCTTGTAATCATGACACAGTAAGGTTTGCAAATTTTTTTCTATTACCTGATTTCTTCCTCGAAATTACCATAATAAAAAAAAATACTTATTTTTCCTGTAATATACAAGCAATAAACTATATTTTGTATTTTTTTTTTAATTTATGCCTCAATAGTTTCGGAAATCAAGGGAATTTTTTTTGGCTTCTTTCATGAATTAAAATTAAAACTATTTAATTTACAATAATAACAAAAATATATTTATAATCTTCATACTAAGCCCTTTTATTCGATAAATGACACAGTAAGGTCTTTTTTTTAAATTTCCCAATTTGTTCCTCGAAAATGACCCTTTTTAAAAATTTACATTCCATCCAATATACACCATCCTACCAATTTTCACCTGATTTGGTCTAGTAGATTCGGAGAAAATTGGCTGTGACAGACAAAGGGACAGACAGACACAGTGTGTGATCCTATAAGGATGCCATTTTTTCATTTTTTTTACGGAACCCTAAAAAGACACATATAAATCTACAATCTACGACATTATTTCGCTAACGAACCACCATATTTTATTTATACCACAAAACAACGCGTAAGTCGTAAATTTAAAGCAAATCTGAGATTCTAAGATCGAACCAATTATTTGAACCAAAAACGGCACATGCTGCTTATAATTGCTTCATAACGGCATCTAACTAGACCGATACACCTATCAATCACACGCTTACATCATTAGTAATGAAACATATCATACGAATGTGCGTAGGCTTGTATGGTACTTACATACCAACCAGTGATAAACATAGGTTTTTTAAACCAATTTACAGGTGATATTAGATTAGGTAAAACTTCTTTTTGCTCCAAATACAAGAACTAGTAAAAGTTTATTTGCCAGGTTAATTAAAAAATAAACCGACTTTCTACCGTTCATCCACATAACTTTTAAACCTCTGAACCGATATTCATCAAAAAAATGCTAAGAACAACTTCAATTAGATCAGCTTTCAAACAAACAAAAAAATCGCGTCAAAATCGGCCCCTTTGTTAAAGAAACAAGTAGACAAAAGGCTGGATTAGTTTTATTACATAGATATCATTTAATAATTCGTATTAATAATGCCCTAGATAACCCTTAAAGCTCTTTTATGAGCTAATGAAAGCTTTTCTTAGCACATTTGCGAAAATCGCCCACTTTTAGCTAATGTGCGCAGAGAAGCTTCACGTTCCCACTTTAAACTGTAAACAGTAGTTCATGAAATAGTTTGAAGACAACATTTTTATCATTTGATATTTCCGTTATTTTCAAATAATTTATTTCAAATGAGGGCAGCACTGGACGCCGAAAAATTCAAGTATGCCCTTAATGCGTACTCGTGTTTTCGACGTGAGTGCAAAGGACTTACTACTTATGTCATCTTATCATTGTTTCAATGGCAATTAAAAATAAGCTTTTTTAATTGTATTGGCCCAGAATTTCGCCAAATGAGCCCTTCGATTGATTGCCTAGCTACTGAATAAACATTTAATTCATTGATACTGCATCGAGGCTATGTATAAAAAAATACAAATTAACTAACTTGAAAAAAAAATTAAATACAAAAACAAGTATCATTTCATATTTCCTGCATTATAATTAAAAGTCAAAAATATAAGGCAATATTCTGCGTGCGAAGTCTTTTATAATCCAATCAAGCTGTCTTCAGCTTGGAATTACGTCTGTCTGTCTGTCCGTATCACACAGCGTATTAAACTTATTACTCGTACCTGTCAACAGGTATTATGAATTCGCAATAACATGAGAAATTTCATTAAAAATAAGAAACTTTATCACTTTTGTAGTAAAGAACTTAGAATGAGATAATCTTTAATTTAATCTGGCTTGAGCTGTCTTGGGTTTTTTAGTCTGTTCCTTTTTGCATTCGCAAAATTCATCTAACTAATCTCTAGACTATTTCATACAAACATACTGTAGCTTTTATTTCGAGGCGAGAAATCAGATTTTGACAAAATTTTGTAAGTAATTTTTAATACTTATAATTCTGTAGATGGATTTTAAAATTATAAATTATATATTAATTATAATAATAATTAGTTCATAAATCAGCTCGTTATTACGGGTGCTACCTCAATCTCACGTCCACAAAAAATAAATTAAGAATATAATAAATTAATTAAATAACGTGTACATATCTATATAATCATATTGTTTTCCTATTTGTTTTTGCTACACCCAAACTGGGTACATGTTGATCTGCACAATATATTGTTAACTTTTTGCTTACATGTTTGCGAATAAAACTTATTATGACTTATAAAGAAATTGCTCATATATCTAAACACAAATATATTGTAACTTGTTTTCCACGATCAAATTATAAACTCAAAAGAAAATAAAAACGATGGTCAAAAATATATTTTACTATGAAAAAAATGCTGTTGAACTTCGAATGTTGTAGTTTTTTTCTGAACTGACAGTAACGTACCACTGAAGCGGCAAACACGTTTTTTACCGTCAGTGGCAGCGACATTACTTTTTATAGATATTTCGGTTCGTACATTACCGGGTTTTAGTTTATCAGGGCCAGTTATCTAACCATTAAAGGATTTGTCAGTCAGTTTGTCACGTCACAGAATGGGCTGGCGACTAATTGTGTTTCTTTCCTTTTTTTTGGATGACGTAAGAAACACGTGTTAAGTTGTACGAGTATTTTACTAACCGACTACGCCAGAAAAAAAGTTATGATTTTCGAGTGTCGTTTGATTCTTCTTAATTTTCAAACTGACGCTGGGTATATCACATATTAACCAAACGGAGTATTTTACCGACAAATGCGAACCATGTTAAATAGGTGATGGAGCTAGCAACCCGTCACTATTTTGATTCCCTTTTCCACCTTCTCGCCTACCTTCACGTTAAAAGTGGACTTTCTGTTTTGAGGCCCTGGGCGCTGACTGCTTAGAGCCACAAGACCCAAAATTCACTGTCTGCGCCGTTAGGCATAAAGACGCGATAGTGTATTTTATATAGCACTACTAGGGCTAGGGACTCTATTCTTAAAACACAACTTGAACAATCCAAATTGAAACATGTGATGAAAAATTTCGCCACGAGTGGGATTCGGACCCACGTCCCTCACTTAACGCCGTGAGTGCACTACCAATTGTGCTACCGTGGCTTCGGATCTTCCTGACGAAATTTCTCATCACATAGTACACACGCATTTGAAGCATGCGTTATTCTTCACTACTACCCACTATTTAGAAGTGTGATATTCAACTTAATTCAATTTAGATGAATTGAAAGTTGATTAAAGTAAAGAAGGCTTTTGTTTAAATTATTTCGTCAGGAAGATTCGAAGCCACGGTAGCACAATTGGTAGTGCACTCACGGCGTTAACGTGAGGGATGTGGGTTCGAATCCCACTCGTGGCGAAATTTTTCATCACATGTTTCAATTTGGATAATAATCCGAGCATTGTAATGCTGTTAAAAATTGCAATAATTTACAACTTGAACAATTTTGTAGCCGATGCCAACTATCGCCCTTAGTATACTTGCTAATATTATCAAGCAATTGGTGCTACCAATTGCTTAAAAATATTAGATCTTGCCAACAATCTCTTGTACGAAAACATATTCATTTAGTGACTGCGTATTTCAAAAATAGGGGTCTAACACGAGACTTCTCAGAAAAACCACCATTCTGCAAACATTAAAGCACGCTACGCAAACCTTTTCACGACTACTTAAAACCCATATTACTACTTAAGACCCAACGATCCCCAGAACATCAAGCCGTTAAATTGTTCTTTTAAATTAAAAAGAAAAAAATAGACTTCAAGCTTATGCACTTACAAACAACGATGCTATCATTGCCACGATTAAAAAGAAAAAAAAAGAAGCGCATTTTATTTTTACGGCAGCCATGTTGGAAATGTTATCGGTCCTCCTTTGATCTGGCTCGACGCCGACCGATCTGATACCGATTTTAATAGCTCTAGGATTTTAATTAGGGTGATTGAGATTGCTCGAGAGTCAAACAGGCCAACTTCTGGGTAATTTTATTGGTGTATCATCAGCGAAAACATTTGTGTGAACAGTTCTTCGAATAAAAAACTAATTTGGTTTTTCTTCGCTTTTTTCACGTACAGAGTTAACTAGAGAGTTAGAAATAATATAAGTACGTTTTAAATATTTAGCTTACTTGTTGTTGTTTTATATCTCTTCAATTTTATCTACTTACAATTAGGTAAAGGGATTATATTTTGAATACAAATGGTTATAAAGATATGTATTGATAGATATATATCAATTAACTTAATAATTAGCATGGCATATTGCCATAATACTTCAAATAATCTGATTTATTAACTGTCAATCCAAATAATTTAGGAAAAGATATTTAAAAAAAGATAGAAGTCAAAAAACCGTATTAAAATGTAATTATTTCTCAGATGGAAGCAATAAATAATTACAGGGTATTACTATTTCAATTTGGCTTGCCTAATTAACATCAAATTGATTTTGGATGGCCACCAAAACATTTCTCGTACAGGTATGTTAGAAGCACAGCGAAGATGTTTCCATTGACGAATACGCCACGGGACGGGTGTTTTACCGTTTTGCCTTGCAATCTGAATCCCATGATCCGAATTGCAGAAAAGCCCTTTTCAATGGCCATCTTGGTCCATAGGACTAATAGCCTAATCAGTAATCATTTTTTACGGTAATTGAGTATTTGCGCCTCACGAATTATCAGTCACAATATTTCTGACGCCTATTGGAAGGCACTACTCTACACATGTTATATTCTGACAGAAAATATTATATATATAATATGCGACCAACTTAAAAATTATTTACTCTTTCAAACTACAATATTAGTTTCTTGAATTTTTTGTGATATATTCAGCACTAAGTCTCATGCTAACGTTACAAGTGCAAAAAAAAACCTCAAAAACCGTGTCGTGTGCCAACGCAAACGCGCCCACACAACATCCATCAATCACCCGCCGACACGAACTTATTTCCGCCACTTTTTGTCATTATCCTTAATTCCAATTCGGTGTAGATGATGCTCAAATTGACTTATACGGAGAACCATTTGTCATGAGCGCGCAACGCGATACAAATTATAAAATAATAAGATTTTTTGGGACGGGACAGGTGGGTCACGACATCAGGAAGATCGGAGGTTGAATATGAATGAGTGTAGATCGAGACCGTGACAAAATTTGAGAGGGTCAAACCCATCCATATTCAACATATTCAAGGTCGAAAGGTCGAATATGGATGGGTGTAGATCGAGATCGTGACAAAATTTTAGAGGGTCAAATAGGACATCAGGAAGATCGGAGGTTGAATATGGATGAGTGCAGATCGAGACCGTGACAAAATTTGAGAGGGTCTAAAAGGACATCAGGAAGTTCGGCGGAGGTTGAATATGGATGAGTGTATATAGAAACAGTGACAAAAATTGAGAGGGTCAAACCCATCCATATTCAACATATTCAAGGTCGAATATGGATGGGTGTAGATCGAGATCGTGACAAAATTTGAGAGGGTCAAATAGGACATCAGGATGATCGGAGGTTGAATATGGATGAGTGTAGATCGAAACCATGACAAAATTTGAGAGTCAAATAGGCCTTACCAATAAATCTTTGTTTCACTTACTTACACGTTAAAAAAAATTGATTGAGTCAGGAGACAAGTCTTCTCACATGAAATTTGAAAGGACCGTTCGGATGGAGTCAGAAATTTTACAGGCTGACTGGTAAATCACGTTACATATTGAAAGAGGCATTCAGTACTCGATTCTCGTTCTTAAGAAATCTTAAAAGTTGACCAAATTATCCAATAAAAACAAGAAGTGTGGACTGCCCGATGATAAGCAGTACGAGCAGAGTTCCGAGTTAGGTAGGTACCGAGCGCGTAGCGAGCGCATGGTGTCCAAACATTCCGAGACTTTGCGTATTCATTTTAATTAAAATTTTCTTTGTAATGAATATGTATTTTGTTGGTTTTCTATTTTGTGACGTTGCATGCGATCATGATTTATGATGTCGTCAATTATGATACGTGACTTACGAGTCAGCCTGTATAAAAAAGTTAAGACTGTAAGTACAACATTTTTAATTATCGCGTGCCCACTAAAGACTTAAATGGTTCGAAGCATAATTTGTAAGAGTGTTCAAATATTCAAAGTTCAGAGATGAAAATGTTTGTGTACAAATAATTACCAAACTTTACAGTTTCACTAGCGATGCGAATCATTTTCAGCAACTTACCTGGAAAAAACAAATAGAAAGATTAATAATGCTGTAGTGTTTACGGTCTGCGCGGAAAGAGAAGCAACTGGTACATTCTAAGTTTTTTCTTTTCTCCCAGACTAAAGTCAAAGTCAATATCATTTATTTATCTTTTGATATTTGTATCACCTGATAATCCAAAAATTTTCCTTGCGATTTCATAATAGTTAGTTGTTGATGTCAGATCATTTACTTACGGCAAAGTTTACTGCCTAAGAAGCGGCAACAAACCGTACTGCAGCATTTTTTCCAAAAACATCAACTTTCAGTAATACTGATATTAAAATTAGATGTATGGACTGAAAATACATTGTTAAGTCATAATTATAAATTAAGAAAGAATTCAATAAAAATTTGAAATTAATGTCAATTTGTAAATTAAGAACTTAAATATTATACACATACAAAACTAGCATGGAAGAATTAAATAGCCTTTAGGTTGACTTTGTCTACTTTCCTAACTTGTCCGTTTCCTATCCCGTCACTTTTTTTAACTCGTCCATAAGCTATATAAGATATTATTATTTTCCTTTTTGAGTAGTCCCATATCGTCTCAATTTCAATAACCTAGAACTGTATATTCTAACACAAACATGACAAGTCAAAAACCTGTCTCGCGTGTCATGTAGTAGAAAGTAAATAACAAATTTTACGGCAAACATTTGCATACGCAAGTCTAGCGTGACTGGTGCGGGTGACCGCCGCAATCAATGCTGAGCTGATTAATTTGGTAGTAACGGTATGTTTTGATACATGTGAGAGAGATATATCTAAATTTAATAACTATTTGGCATTCCAACGAGGCAATGCTGCAGGTCTCGTAGGCCGTAGAGATTTGGGGTAAATTTTTAATGCAACTTGGAAAGGACATACCCGTAATAAATTGAATCACGGGCTATACTAGATCATTATAGTATAATGAAATTAAAATAACAGTCAGAATATGAAACAAAAAAAAAATGGCATTTTCATACTAAAGTGTGCTGCCGCCCGGGCAATTTGTATGAGAATGCCAATTTTTTTTGCTTTTGCACTGTTTTTTTTGATCTCATTATACTATAGTGATCTAGTATAGCCTGTAGTTCGATTTATTACGGGTACAAGTATGTCCTTTCCATGTTGTATAATATAATGTTTTTTATATATTTTTTTATTTAAGCTTATAGTTTTATTTTCATTTAGATTAGGTTAGGGTTTAGTATTATTTATTACTAGCTTTTACCCGCGACTTCGTTTGCGTAAATAATTAAGTCTAGTTTTGTATGACAAAATAACCTCGGTTTCCCTATGGCAACTTCCACTCCCCTTTTAATTCCCATATTGGATAATTATTGGGATAAAAATGAATATCCCATGTCCTTCCTCGGGTCTCAAACTATATCTAAACTAAATTTCGTCTAAATCGGTTCAGTGGCTGAAATGTGAAGAGGTAACAGACAGACAGACAGAGTTACTTTCGCATTTATTTATTAGTAAGGAAGTAAAGATATTAATATATTTGTTATTTGTAATTTTATATCTATTATTGTGTTATAACTTTTTGCTTAGTACATATTACTACAGTTTACTAATAATTTAGTCAAATATGTAGGTATGACAGCATTCTTATGTTTGTGACGTGCACTAGGATAAATATTTAATTCAGAAAATTTTATTTTCATTTAGAAAATTAGGTACTAGACGGACATGTAGGTAGATCTAGTGATAACTGTAAATATTTAAAAATAAAACCCGATGTTACATGCATTGATTTTCGACTGTCCCGCCGCCAGTCCTGACCTAAAGACGAAAATGGATCAAACAGATCCATTGGGTTTTAATAGCTCACCGCTATATAGTGGTTATCAAACAAACACTATTCTGTTAACCTTTACCCTTGTTTACACGTTAAATTTTACAGTTTTCAAGTATTTAAGTAAAAATTTTAAATAAATGTTTATATTTTAAGAGCCAAATCAGTGAGTCAACTGGTTCGTTTCGCGTAAAGAATGAAGAAATATACAATACAATACAACACAAATCAACTTTATTGCACCATAATAGACACACAAAAATTACAAAACAACAAGAAACAATATTGGCACAAAGGCGGACTTATCGCTATAAATGCAATCTCTTCCAGCCAACCTTTGGGTGGAGGAAAATTTTATTTGAAACAAGGTGGGCGCAGTACTAATTTTATTTTACCTTCTTACATATGAATATATACCTAAATACATATACACACATATATAATACATAATAAATATATATAAGAAATATACAAACTAACGTGCTTTCAGATTTTTAATAATGGTTTGGATTTCAGTTTGGGTTGTATTATGAAATTTTGTGAATGGTTGATCGAAGTCGTTGATGTCCTTTGTATTGAAAGTTAGTTTCGCGCTTTCTTGGCACGTTCTTAAGGCGCTTCCCGGCCGCTCTGTCGTCAACGCGAGCATAGTTTAAAAGGCTTGTTATTTCATCCAGGGCAATGCTAGTAAAAGAGGCAAACCAAAAAAAGAAAGATAGCGCCTAAGGGCACGGTTTTCATTCTATTTAATGATATTAGTATTATTATTAACTATCCATTGAACGAATATTAACTATTTATAGGGTGCGGAAATTTCATAAAACTTGTTCCAGGAAATACGTGTTTTTCAGTAAGACTTACAAGTGTGTGAAATAAATGTTTTTATTTAAAATTTCGACACATGTTTCTTGGAGAAACAAGATTTTTGGAGGCGTATACTGAATTTGTAAATCCAAATTAAAAAAATTTAATTTGATATTAATGTAGAAATAGCGCACAAGATATATGTTAGTTCAAAAGGTTTCAAGAAAGATCAGTTAGAACGCCATAATCACGTACGAGCTTTTGTATGAAAAGTAAGACGGGAAAGCTGCTATTAAAAATATGGGAAGAAAAACACGTTTGATAAATAACGTGTAAAAAATATACTCAAACTATTTTAGGTGTGAATTCAGTTCTTAATATTGAACAACTTTCCCCAAGAAACATGTATCCAAATATGAAAAATATTATTTGGCTCAGCTGATCGGTCAACTTGTGTGAGCCAAACATTATATTTCATATTTAGACATATGTTCCTTGGGGAAAGTTGTTCACTAACACGGACTGATTTCGCCCTTATAATACTTTCAGTATATTTTGTTAGATAGTTTTCCCGCTAAATGTCTATCTTCTTCTTCTAAATATATATATATAACTCAAAGGTGACTGACTGACTGACATAGTGATCTATCAACGCGCAGCCCAAACCACTGGACGGATCGGGCTGAAATTTGGCATGCAGGTAGATGTTATGACGTAGGCATCCGCTAAGAAAGGATTTTGATCAATTCTACCCCCAAGGGGATAAAATAGGGGATGAAAGTTTGTATGAAACTTTGTCAATTTTAAACGGTTCGGGCTGAGACTTTGCATGCATAAAGCTACTATGACGTAGACATCCCCTAAGAAAGGATTTTGATAAATTCCACTCCAACGCGAGCGAAGCCGCGGGCAAAAGCTAGTTAGTATATAAAATGATAGAAAATCGGAACGGCTTTCATGTAGTCTCAGTTTGGCTTATTACATAGGACATGCTTTTCTCACGGAACTAGCATACGCGGAAGGAGTCTCGAACTGCAGCTAGTACTTGTCTGAATAGTTTTATAATTACGAAGAGTGCCGTAGGAAAAATTCTGATTTTATTTTGATTTTAATATATTTATTTTTAATTTAATGTTTCTACGGACTAAGATGTCTAAAAATAAACGATTAATTAATAGTATTCTACGACCTGTTTAATAAAATTCTAGATATATTTTGGTGATAATAAAAAATATTGTAATTAAGTTTTTATGTAGTTAAAAGGATTTGGCTAAATTGAGACATAAAATCGTTTTAAAATAAAACTGACATTGAATATTAATTAGTTTGGTCGAGTTTCATGTTAATTTTCGAGTTTGAGAGCTAAGATCAGACTGAGCCAAGGTTGTTTCACGTATTATGATTCGCTTTTACGCCCATTCCCTGGATCGGCTTGTACGATCTGCGCGGGAAAAAAATTGGTACAACCTAAGTTTTTACCCGACTGCGTCAGAAGGAGGATTATGTTTTTCGAGAGTATGTATGTATAATTGTTTCGCACACTCTGCAGCCTGAACGGCTTGATGGATTTTTGCTTGAAAGGTGTCGTTAGATTCGTTTTTACTGTTAGAGTGATACTGGGTATAGAAAAGGCAGTCAGATTTTCTATTTTTTTTTAAATTACAACATGTTTAATTTCTCCCAAACCAGAATGAAAGAAAAAAAGATTTGTGATTGTAATGGATTAAAATTCGATCGAGTCTAAGTGCCGGTACAAACCGGGCGCAAGTTGCGTCGCGTAACAGCTAGAGATGGGCAGTAGATAGTACTCAATCTACCTATTCGAGTATTTACTCACTATATTTAATAAATAGAGTAAATAGAGCGTTATCATATATTAACATTTGATATCTGTTTACTCGTTTTAACATATAATTACGTCTTTGCACACCTCCCAGCAAAAAATGATAATAAGTCAAAGAAGCCTACTTTCAGTGTATGATTAGTATGGTATTTTCATATATTTTAGCGTCGCATTTGACGTTTACCTACATTTTAAGCATATTATAGCGTATGCACACACTTTCCGACAAGAATTGCAAGTGTAAACTAGATTTAAGTTTAAAAATTGTCATGAAAACATGAAATAATGAATATAAATATAAATATGACTCGCAACTCATATAAATCAGTCTAGTCATCAAATGGATAAATACGGATATTTGACGGGTATTTACTCAATCTACTGAGTAAATATTCAAATGGGTTGATATAGTAATTATGCACCGCCCATCACTAGCTGTTAAGCGGCGCAACTTGCGCCCCGTCTGTTCTGGCCTTAAAATGGAGCTGAGCGTAGAGGCGCGGCCTTCGACGTCCGCGGCGTGACGGACACGGTTCCGTGGCGACCGGCGCGGGCGCAGCCGTGGCTGATGGATCTAAACTTCCTCTATTATTGATTCAAAACTTTACAGCTACTGTTAAGAGCTTGGTGGGCCGGCGGGAGTGCGCGTTACTAGCGCTTTCGCAAGTAGCGAAAGATTATTCTGAGTTTTGGATTTTTATCTACACATATCAAAATCATCATCATTATTTCATCCGCCTAACGTCCACTGCTGGACATAGGCCTCTCCTAAGGATTTCCAGAGTGACCGATCAAAAGCGGCCTGCATCCAGCACTTTCCAGCGATCTTGGTCAGGTCGTCTGACCACCTTGTGGGTGGGTGTCCTACGTTTCAGTCGCCAGTACGCAGTCGCCATTCGAGAACCTTTTTGCCCCATCGGCTATTGGTTCTTTACGCTATGTTTCCCGCCCACTGCCACTTCAACGAACTAATACGCTGGGCTATGTCATGTATATATCTATACATGTATTTGTTATAAAATGTAGTATCGTTGAGTAAGTATCCCATAACACAAGTCTCGAACTTACTTTGGGGCTAGCTCAATCTGTGTGGTTTGTCCTTATGTATTTGTATTTATATATGTATTTTGTATAGGTATGTAAAGCGACACCAGGCTTTGTCCGCGCTTGGATGGGTGACCGATATGGGTGACTCGAGCTCCTCCGTACTTTGGAAGGCACGTATAAGCCGTTGATATGATTCTCTATTCCGTGCATTTAATAATATAATTTAAATTTGGAATACAAGTTTGTTTTTCAGGAATATGTAGATTAAAGCGTTTTGCTTCCGAGGGGCTGTCAGCGGAAATGTTAATATGGCTCCCTGTCATTAGATCAATCAGTTGATACGTCATGTTATGTTAAATTTACCACGAAAAAACACAGATGTCACCTATACAAATTTGTAAACAAGACTATCCCAAATTTTCTGCACTATTCCAAATATGCTGCACTTCCTCTACTAATGGAGTCTTACTTATTCTCTTACATATAAAGCAGACTGTGTAGTTATTACACTGATTACTGGAGCGTACGTCAATGGAGTCACCGTAGCGTACGGTGACGTCACGACACGCTCGTGGCTCAGAACAAAACATACGCATGCTCTCTATTTGCATAAAGTAGGTACTTATACCACTAGGAAAGCTTTGTTCGCATTTTGTCTGCTTGTCGTAATTAGAAATGATATTTTAAAGTTTGTTTTATGTAGACGAAGACCATGGCATATTAAGTTTATTGAGACTTACCGGCTATTTATAAAAATGTGCACTCCTTAAATCAGTTTTATACCAGGTGTGGCAATTAAATTCCGGGAATATTTCAATAAAACACAAAAAATTAATTTGCAAACAAAATTTTATAATCGACCTTCACAATGGTCTCCCTATAACCTTACACAACGATTTCAACGATGCTTTCGCAAATGAGAACACCCTTGGTAATCTTCCAAAGTCAACTCTTTAAGCACCGCGGTTACAGCTTCCTCGAGTTTCCTTGAGGTGCAACTTTATCTTGGGGAATAAGAAAAAGTAGCAGGGGGCGATATCAGGCCTATAGGGTGGGTGCGGCAACGTTGGAGTGCCTTGTTTTACCAAAAACTCTTGCTCAATGAATGAGAAAAGGCCGGGGCTTTATCGAGGTGCAAGATCCAGGTGCTCTCTGTAAGTTCGGGATGCAAACGGTAAATGCATAACATATTGCGAACTGCGCCATTAATTTCAAATTTCGAATGGAACGAAAAAAAGGTCTCTTCTATTCAGCCATTTATTTATAAACGACGCAGTGTTGCCAGTTTCCGAGCTTTATCCAAATTCCCGGGACTTCATTGCCAGACTACGTATAGCTCGGTCACCCAGCTAGTATACATAGCAACTTTTTTTATAAAAAAAAAAAACATTTTTTAAGCCTTGTCACTCCCTAAATACCGAGTTTCGCCAAAATCGTTGGAGCCGTTTCCGAGATATTCATTATATAAAAGAATTGCTCATTTAAAGTATAATACTGTTAAATAGGTGCCAAAGAGAAAGAGGGAATTATTATAAATCTATTTATTTGTAACTGCTTAGTAGCTAAGGCGCGTTGAAACAGAGACCGGACATTGTCAAAATTTCCTTTTATACTATCTATACTAGTACAATATGACATCTAGTGGCGACTACTTGAATTACTTATTTACAGGGATGCTACGAGCATTAAGCATTGATACAATATTCAATACTAGGGTACTTAATACCTACTTAATGCAATGTAAGCCATATAGATGGCACTTGTGTTAACAAATACAATGCAGTATCGTTATTAACTCAGCTGTAAGTAAATGATCTGATGTCAACGACTATTATGATATCGTAAGAAGAATTAAAAATTATCTAGTGAAGATATACAAACATAAATAAATGTTTTCTAAATCTGACTTTGAATACGCCTCTGCAAAAGTATTCATAACTCCGAACCAACTAAACATTCCAAACCTCATTTGTTTCGACATAACACCATTTCACACTACGCCCCGTCTAACTTCACCTCATAACTCAACTAGACGAGCATAAAACAATAAAACCACCGTATCGCTCACCGTAGGTACCTGTACCTATATTCCCTACAAAAAAAGTTTATAACAAACAGGCTACAACGCCGGTCACGAATGTAAGCGTCAGTCCGTGAACACATTACATGGAGGTTGAGTGAGAAAAAAGATTTTGTTGGCTTTCGCTCGAGGCGAATTTTGTTCTAAAGCCTTTAACCCGTCAACAACCGCAATTTTGCATACCCATTGTTATCTATTGTTCTCTCGGTCGGATACGACCGTCTGGAAGCTGACGGGTTAAGCCCCCGCAAAAAGAGGCGTGTTATAAGTTTGACGCTTATGTCTGTCTGTGCCATCGTAGCGCCCGAACGGATGGACCGATTTCGATGCGGTTTTTACGCGAAAGCTTTTGCGATGGTTCTCATAGCTATGTTTGATGCAAGCCGATTAAAAGTTATTGTGGGTTGACGCTTAAGAGCCAGGGCTTTCTTTAGCAAATAAAAGATGGATATAAACGGATACATAGTCTGATCAGTAGTTTCGCTACTCATTACTAGATGGCGTTTTTGTCACTAGAGGGTTTTTTCAAAGATTCAAAAAATCAATGATCATCTTAAGAATCTCCTTACCTTAGACTTTTCCATACAAACGTAGTCTACGTTTTATTTTTAAACGACAAGTCAGATATCGGTAAAAATTGGTAATTTTAAAGAAATTGCAATTATTTAGGGTTACAATTGGTTTCTGACACTAAAATTATGAACTGGAAAGAAAATATAAGGGTGTAGAAGTTTTCCATACTGATGGTCAAATATGATAAAATACACTATATTCTCTTTTAAGTTCATAATATTACTGTTGGAAACCAATTATAACCCTAGATAATTGCAATTTCTTTAAAATAACATAATTTTGCCCATATCCGACATGTCGTTTCAAAATAAAACGTAGACTACGTTTGTATGGGAACGTCTGATTCTGTCCAGGGAAAGGGGACTCTTAAGTAGAAATCTAAGAGACCGGGCTAAAGTTGTATAAAAAATAATTT
This sequence comes from Acrobasis suavella, assembly GCA_943193695.1. Taxonomy (NCBI): domain Eukaryota; kingdom Metazoa; phylum Arthropoda; class Insecta; order Lepidoptera; family Pyralidae; genus Acrobasis; species Acrobasis suavella. The sequence goes on from OW971946.1 coordinate 19,935,770, forward strand.
ATTGACTAATAACATATAAAGCTGTTACAAGTATTTTCTTATCTATCGACATTATGTGGTCAACATTAATACTCCAGAGTCATAAAGTCCACGCGTACGAATTCGCGGGCATCAGCCAGTGGTTAATAAACTTCATAACTCGTTAGTGTGAAATGAATCTAAAAATACGCTGCCTAATGTCATAATTCATAGCATCGTGGCATTTTGAAAGAGAAGGATGTTTTATGGTAAGGACCTGTCATAGAACCAGTTACCTCAGGCTTTACTTCGGTTTACGATATCGTAAAAATATTCGCACGTTTTTCAAAAGGAACTGGCATGTTTGAGGTGTGAAAGCCTATGTTTGCAAAGGAAGATAAGAGTCTTGCTTGAGATAGTCTTTTATTGAAGGTAATACGGATGTGTTAAAATATTTTTCTACTCCTGTACTGTTATCTGTCTTTTAAATGGTCCCGAACACTAATGATAACTAAACACTAAGAACATAGATAATACGATTTCAGAAAAGTCTATAGTCTATTCCTAATATAATAGCACATGTGTCGTTATTTCGCCAAAACGATACTCTTAGCCATAGACCTATAACTTTTATTCTTTAGATCTACCATACTGTCAACATAATAAAATCGTTATTTTAACATAAGGTGCCATTTTTAAAACGTGGAGTCATTGAACAAACGGTTTTTTGTATGAAAAACATTCGTTTAAGTGACTCCATGTTTCAAAATGGCACTTTTGGTCATTAGGAAGACGTCAATAAAAAAAAATTAGGTCTTCCATAGATACCTAGTATCTACCAAACATATGGTAGTATTTCATACTTTTTTTTGTTTATTTTAGTAAATGTAGTCGTAGAAAAAGTATTGTATGCAACGTTGTATAAGTATGTCAAAAATGCTCGATGGCGTCTGCTTACGATGCTCGCCAAGGCTAGCATCGTAACTTGCGCTACTCGCATTTTATGAACCTTCTTATACAACTGTTGCATAAAATGCTATTTTTTGCTCACTAGGCAGTTATTAAAAAGTATAGAACACGTATTTTTTTTCTCTGATTAGCAGCAAATAATGACGAACATACATCGCATTTAGACTTCACGTGACGTCATGATCAGGTACTATCTCCATCAGAAAGTGACGTGATTCACTCCCACTCCGAAACCTCGAAGTACAGTATCTTTGTGAATTTTTACTACTTTGCAAAACGAAACAAGTAATTATTATAGAAACAAAAAACAGGAATGGCTTTTTTTATATACCCAGTGCCACTCTCACAGTAAATACGAATCTAACGCCTCTCGAAAAACATAAGCCTCTTTCTGGCGCAGTCGGGTAAAAAGTGCCTGCTACAGTCTATTTTGTCAATAAATGTTTCGTCATTTGAAATCGAAGCTCCCATACAAACGATTGTTGTCTACACACACTCACACATACATATATCCAAGACGTAGGCAATGTATCATTTTAATGCGTTTAATTCCTCTAAATACGTATGAATGATAGCATCATTCCGCGCTGACAGCAACTGATGATGACGCCTGGTAATGATGATGCTTAATGATTTGATTAAACGCTGTCGTTTGAGTGTAATGATGACTTACTTTTACCTCATTTCCATCATTTTGATGTTGTAATTTGTACCGAGTAGATTGCTCTACAAGATGGTGTATTTTTCATGCAAGTTGACAAACTGGTCTTCGCTGTTTTTTTAGTCGTTTTAGGAACCTATGCATGTTCTCGGAACGGATGATGACTCAGTAGCGTAATAGGTAACACGCTAGTCCGTCACTCCGGAGGTTTTGTGTTCGATGCCCAGCCAGGGCTTATAACATAACCTATTAAACATAATTCGTGGGATAGTAGCAAGTAGAGGTCCATAGTCTCTAGTCCCGTGAGGAACAGGCGTGATAATCTGTACAAATTATGATCATCATCCGAGCGTATTCCTGGTAACATCCTCAGAGGTAACGCTTCAGAGCCCGGGGTCCGCTACCTAACCAAGGAGATTTGACGAGGTTACTGGTTTTTACACAGAGCGACTGCCGTCTGACTTCCGCAACCCAAAGGGTGAACCAGAACCAATCCTTGGATAGGTTTGAGCAAACGCTACATGCTGTTTGGGACCCACAGTTTATATGTGCCTCCAGAAACACGGAATCATATTTCTTTTTGGAAAATCATGTGATTCAAGCCTGCAATATCCTAACCAGTTTGGAAAACAACTTTCACAAAGTATGCTTCCCAATGGGTTTCGAACCCACGACCTCCGGATCACAAGGCGAACGCCTTGACCACTTGATCCCGGAGGTAGTCAACACAAGTAGGCTGCGTCATCAGAGGAGAGGTGTTACTTGCGCCATGCCCATTACAAATAAATGTTTTCAAACCAATTTTAACCCGTCAGCTTCCAGACGGTCGGATCCGACCGAGAGAACAATAGATAAAAATGGATTTGCAAAATTGCGGTTGTTGACGGGTTAAAGATCTCACTCTCGTAAAGATTCCGAGAAACATCGCAATTTCTAGAAAAATCGTAGCTACAAGTTTTTTCTTTTGGTTCAACTTAGTACGTGTAATCTAATAGAAATCCCGATTAGTAGTTACATAGTAACGTTTCTGCGTACCTATTACTGGACCTGTTACTGATTGGCCACAATCCGGACGGAGCTGTTTTTACTAGCTGCGTACGCGCCGCCATTTCAAGAATTTGTGTGGACGGTGCGTAGATTAGAGATAGAAGGAGATAACTTAGTAGTTTATTTATATTTTTGGTGGACATGCGTATAAAAGTATTTGGCTGAAGAGGAGTCTAAATTAAACGAATTAGAATTAGAAACCTGTGACATTTGTTTTGACAAACTTTTCAATTTGTAAGCTGTACGTTAAATGTCAAAGTACGAAATATGAGAATTATGAAGTATTTTGTCAAAAACAGTCATATTGGCAAAGAACTTGATAAACTTACTTTTTGGGCATGTCCTGTCCAGTCTATCAATACCAGCTTTTAATAATAAAAAGGATCTGCCTTGTTTTAATTAATTACCTATTTCAGGCATCTTTATTTTATAGCAAATTGTGCATTTGTACATGTTTCTTTTTCGGATCTGTATTTTAGCTAAAAAGTAATACTTGTGCCTACTAGCAGGGAATCTTGTTTTAGACATTATTCTTGGTCGGAATTATGCGGAAAATGCTAATAGAAAAAATCTGGTTTATCTCCTCCTTTCCATGATCTATAGACTAGAGACAAAAGTGCGCGATTGTCACGGGTTTTTCTACCAGTGTGGAGTTATGATTATGACTCGCGGCGTGCGGACCGTTGATAAATTCACTTTTTGCCGGTCTCGCACGCGGCGACGCATCTAGGCGTTTTGTCTTATATTGTCTTTGCTGTAGAATCAAAAGTTTTATCTTATATTGAAACTATAAACAATTAATAAATCCAAATTAAAACGTGTAATGAAAAATTTCGCCACGAGTGGGATTCGAACCCGCTTTCCTCACGTTAACGCCGTGAGTGCTCTACCAATTGTGCTTCGAATCTTCCTGACGAAATTTTTCATCACATAGTACACACGCGTTTAAAGCATGCGTTATTCACTACTACCCACTATTTAGAAGTGTGATATTCAACTTAATTCAATTTAGATGAATTTAAAGTTGATTAAAGTGAAGAAGGCTTTTGTTTAAATTATTGGTTTCTTAACAGCATTACAAAATTTTTCATCACATGTTTTAATTTGGATAATAATCCGAACATTGTAATGCTGTTAAAAACCAATAATTTAATTATTAAATAATGGTCATAGAAAAATAAAAATTAAATTATAATTATACGACACTGAATTACATGGGTTCACTACGCCAATTCGAAGTTCAATTCATCTTGACCGTAAAATACCAGGCACAATAGGATAATAATAAAATGACATGAATAAATGCCATGCGGATCTCAAGGGGTCAAGACAAATGCTTGATCCTGACATGTTGAGAGTAGAGCACTACCTTAACGCTCCGCTTAGAGGCATGCAATGAAAATAGGTATACGTGCAAACCACAAGATAGAGTTCGGTCCAAAGTAAATATTTTTAAATCTGTGTTACATATAGGACTTAAATCAACAATACGTTATTTTATTACTTATACATACACTCAAAAGACAAGATCCACTTTGAAATACGCCATTTCCCAACATGCCCTGGCTGAGTATCGAACCCAGAATCTCCGAGTAGGGGACTAGCATGACAGAGGTCGTCAAATATCAGTTTAAAAAAATATATAAAAGAAAAATATGTTGATTTAGAAAAATATATTTTGATCTAGCGACGAGTCTTTCAATACGATTGATATAAGTGAACGAAAATTTGATGCATATGTTAGAACCATAAACATTGAGTCTTCTATGAATCAATGCTCAGAAAACATTAATAGCGTCTTATATACGATATAAGTTATAACATGTATATCTAACCTAGAAATTCCCCATGAGCATAGCGAGCCAATTAGCGCACCGATTCACTGAGGTACACGCATTCAAACATTTATTAGCTTTCCCTGCTGAACTAGGATCCTACTGCATGTTTATCATATTGATTTGTTCTTGCGTCAGAACTGTTTAGTTAATTTCTGCTATTCAATTCAATTAAATTCGTTTATTGCTTCCTTAATAATAATTTATACAGGTGTTAAATAAAAGATGTGTAACAATTAAGGACCCTGACGGGTGCTGCAATGTGAGAGGGGCTATATTTTATGTAGAATATTTCCTACGTATTTCCTACCTATCTTTTGTGTTAATAGTTCTAAGCTTTATTTATTTATTATTAATAATTTGATTTATAATCGTTTTTTGTTGTTAATTAGCGTAGCAATTTGTATGTATTTCTTATTATTGTTATTTATAGCGATTATCTATATTTTAGTAATTTTATTTATTTACTGAACGAAGTGTATATGTCGGTCTTCTAAGTATTCATTTATCGTATAATAAGTTTTAGGTATTAATAATTCTTTTAAGTGTTTGGAGAATTTTTTATCATTTTTAATGGCTTTCAAGTCTTCCGGGAGTTTATTGTATATTTTTATAGACATCACCAGAGGACTAGATGAATGAAGTTGGAGGCGAGACATTGGTAACTGTAACCGGCTGTGGTGTCTAAAGTTGTACCTTATAGCATTACCTTCCCGTTTTTCAAATCTAGCTATCTTTAGAACTTGGTTTGAACCATGAGGGAGGGTCTTATTGTATGGTGCGAGTAATAGTTCAAACGTTCAAAATTTTTGAGTTAGTCCACGTCTTATAATAGATCAGTTTAAGTCTTTGCTAGCCATTAAGCGGATACATGAATTTTTCGGGGTCCAGTTCTTCCATTTGAAATAAATAATTTAAAAGGAAATGGAATGGAGATATTATTTAAAATTGTGTCTTGATCAAGCCCTAGATAACCATTCAAACTAGTTAATGAACAACTATTTATAGTTTAAAGTGACAACGTGAAGCTTTTTTACGCACATTTGCGAATTTGGCTAAAGTACGTAGAAAAGCTTTAAGAAGAGAAATTTAAAACTATTTTTAGTAGTTAAATTTATAATATTTATTTTCATTACTTTGTATATTTTGCTTTATTACCGCAACAAAAAGAAATAAAATTAGATACCTACCGACTAACTAATATATACGATATTGATTGCAAAAAACCGGCTATTATTATCATTGATAAAGAAATTTACTATCCAAATTAATCTATTTTAGTCATTAAAAAAATTAAGACATAAGACCGGAACATGGTTATTAGATAATTTAAAAATGTTGAATTCGATTATTACATAGATGAATAAAGAAATCATACACTGTGATCCCGGACTATGGCTTTCGATTGTGCATTTAGAAATCGAGTGATGAAGTGTTTAGACGCCTCATTAGTCCGTGTTAGTTGTTTATGATTGTTAGCAGTTCTTTAGAAGTTGGCAAATAAGGAACATGGCTGACGAGTATTTATCAAAGAACATTGGCAGACCCTACATTCGGATACCTGATGTTAATCGGCATGTATCTTAAACTGAAAATGTATCAAAACGATAGTGGTCTGCGAGCTCGGGTTTTTCATGCTCACTAAAATGTCCAATCCGGTGGTAGCGTTGCTGATCGGGTCGTTGGATTCCCTCTAATATGGTTGAGTTTAACGATGGCTGATTCGTGCGTCAACTCGTGTACGGGTGCTGCCGGGAGGGACTGGTCAGCTCGGCTTCGCTTTTTTGACTACTTAATATTTTTTATTACGCAATTTATGTTTGTTAACTTGTTCGCAAGCATTACATGTTATAATGTGTCAACATTGTATTATATTATAAGTATTTATTAATTAAAAGACAATTATAATTAAAAGACAATTATAATAATATGACAAAGCCCTTCTGGCGAATAAATTAAATTTTAATATACTTTACACGTAACATAAATTATACTTATTGACGTGTAAAAGTGCCTGTAAAGGTCTAATTACTGAATAAACATTTGAATCTTTGAATCTTTGTGGCTGTATCATGATTATCATTATATTAACCACAGAAAGTACATTGCTGGACAAAGGCCACCCCCAAGGATTTCTACGTACGGAACGGCTCAGAAGTGGAGTCCCAATTTGTCATAGTAATTGTATGACAAATTGAGACTCCATTTTTGAAGCTTACCGTACATAATTACTACTTATTTCAATAAATAAATTTATTGTACTTATTTAACAAAATATGATTGTTATCTGTTTTGTGTGCTAATAAAGAAATGAAAATGAAAAAAAAAATATAGGGACAAATTACACAGATTGAGCTAGCCCCAAAATAAGTTCGAGACTTGTGTTATGGGATACTACCTCAACGATACTATATTATGTAACAAATACATATATAGATAAACATCCAAGACCCAGGACAATTTGAAAAAAGCCATTTTTCATCTTGCCCCGCCCTGAGATTGAACCCGGATGGCGAACTAGCATGGTGACCACTACGCCACGGTGGTCGTCAAATATCTAAAATACGATAAAATAAAAAATAATAGATAAAATAAAATATACTTTTAACTAATTACAAATATACTTTTTTAACCTGTCCTATTGGCGAAAATATCACGTAACATACGCACAAATTACAGTAGTACTGATAACCTCCTCCGTATAAAGTCTGTTAAAAAAACATTATTTATTTATTTATTCCTCAAGCCAAACCCATTTCATCAGCTTCAACAATAATTAGACAATGACGTACGTCCATAACTACCAGCTTCAACGTACCGGTTCCAAGGTTCGAGTCTGCCGCCCCGGGCGAGGTTCACATGTAAGTTGTTACAGTAAGCATGTTTTATTGTTTTGTTTTAGTTTGGGAACGGTTTGTTTTGTTTTAAATGGATATACTCGTATGAGCGATAGGTTTTTTTGTAATATGAATAAAAATAAATAATAAAAATAAAATACCGTTTATTTGTTCAAAGAGTGCATACATACTACAACGAATTTTTTATAAGTGAAACCGAAAATTAAATTTAAAGTAACAAAGCAAGCAGTTTGTAAAGCAACCATACATTTTTAGAGTAAATGAGTAACACATAAGCTAGATACCTACGGCCGTTTTTTCCTATTAGAGGAATAACATTAAATAAAGTTTTTTTTTTTTTCAGTGTTTGTACAAATTACTACAGTATTTGTATGAGTAAAGCCGATAATTAAAGCATCAAAGTAACCAGTTTGAGAACATAACCACTCATTTTTATATTAAATGGGTGTTATTATATTAACACTTAGACTAGATACCTACATCAGTTTTTTGTCCAATTTTAACGAATAACATTTTACATTATCACGGTTTGTACAAACTACACACAATATTTGAGTATAGCCGAAAATTAAAGCATTAGAGTAACCAGTCTGAAAACATTTACTTTTACTTAATAATACTCATTTACTCTTAAATAATGCATGTTGCATTATTTAAGAGTAAATGAGTATTATTAACACTCAAACAAGATACATCAATGCTTTTGTCCTCTTAGACGAATGAGGAGATGATTAACACTATTATAATTTTTAACTTAAATTTTGGCAAGCCATAGGAAGTACAATAAACAACTTAATATTTTCTTTAGAATGAGTATACAATTTGGTTGGCTTTTAATTGTATTACATTGTATTATTACTGATGTCGGTCTGTATTTATGCCTATGAATCAAATTATAGTCTGTATTTATGAATAAAATTATATTTCCTCCCATGCTGGTCTAAAGTCGCTGGTAGAATGTACAGGCTGCTTCTCCTTGTTATTATAATAATTCGCGACTAACTGTAACTATACTTGACGACCTCCGTGGCGTAGTGGTTACCATGCTAGTCTGCCACCCAGAGGTCCCGGTTTCGATCCCCGGTCAGGGCAAGTTGGAAAATGGCCTTTTTCAAATTGTCCTGGGTCTTGGATGTTTATCTATATATGTATTATAGTATCGATGAGTTAGTATCCCATAACACAATTCTCGAACTTACTTTGCGGCTAGCTCAATCAGTGTAATTTGTCCTTATATATTCCATGCTGGTCAAAAGTTGCTGGTAGAATGTACTAGCTGCTTCTCCTTCCTGTTATAATAATACACGACTAAACGATGAAGACAATTTTGTCATTATTTAGCGACTATTTAAATGTCTACAAAAAATATGTTATAATCTTGTAGATATTTAATGTATACTTTTCTATTTATTTTACACATTCTGTCGCACCAACCAAATTATAACATCTAAGAAAAAAAAAATTTTTTTCTTCAAAAAACTTACTATTATTGAAGTCGCCCTCGATCGGTTTTTACAATCCATGTGGGTAAGAACGGGTCCGTTCTCCGTTTTGTCTGCTCCAAGACCAGTGTAGAAGAAATATTAGCTTTATAGTCTTTTTGATTGCCTGTGGGCGGTTTGCGCTCCTTTGATTTATTATGTGTAACGAATTTTTTACTTGGACAGCTCAATTCCATGTTTTATAGTCTGTAACTCGTTCTCAGAGCTTAGAAACTGGGGTCATTAAAACAAAATTGACAAAATGTTTATGTAGTATTGTTAATGGTTAGAAAAGAGGAAATTATTGTTATTGTTGACCGTTTATCTTGAACAATGTGCCGGTAACTCAACTAGACACTATGGAAATTCAATCAGAATATTCATTGATAATATTATGTAGGTACTTCCGCGATATTAAAATATTGTGGCAGTATAAAAATTTTAATCGAACTTTTCGAAATTTTAGTATGTAACAAAGTTTTTTTTACATTATTTTACTTGTAGGTACATTAAAATTATAATGAGCGTTGTAATTTAAAATAACAATGCTGCCAATAAGGACCCTAAAGACCATGCGAAATCGAAAAGCAATACCCGGTCTAGTTTAGATAAGTGTTGCAAGCAATAGTTTATAATATTGATAGTCTATCGATACTATAACAATTTCAATAGAATCGAAAAACCGATAGTATCGATACTATTGAATTTAGATACTATCAACAGCATTCGATACTATCGACAGCATTCGATAGTATCAATAGTATCGTGTTGTGATTTCTTAATTTAATTCAAAAATAATTAATATTTTCTATAAAGTTTTGCTCATTATCTGTTATTTTATTATAATAGTTTACAAATTGATTTTATTTATATTATTCAAGAAGTATTTAATTAAGTCTGCATTTAAGTAAGTGGTAGCTAAAGTGGCGCCCTCATTTGAAATAAATATTTTAAAACTAAATATGGTGATAATTAAAAATTTGATTTGTATTACTTTAAAAATTTGATTTGTATCACTGTCTAGAAAGACCTTTAAACTATTTTATGAATAACCTTTGAGAGTAATATTGGTAGTCCGTCTAGTTTTAAAACGAGTTTTTGCCAAAAGTGGCCACTTTTGGCGAAAACCCGTTTTAAAACTAGACGGACTATTAGTAATAATTTCAATGGTTATTTATAAAATAGTTTAAAGGTCTTTCTAGACAGTGATACAAATCAAATTTTTAATTATCACTATATTTAGGTTTTTTTTTTTACAGTTTATTTCAAATGAGGGCGCCACTTTAGCTACCACTTCGTCTTAACACAATTGATTGCTTCAATAGAAATTTGTATTGTCATAATCTTATGATTTTAAATATGTTCAAAAGAATCAATATTATAAATTAATTATATTTGGTCTGAAATTATTTGTCCGAAATATTTGTCTTTCATTAAAAAGTATTTGTATTGAGTTCTCATCGCTCATTGGCTGGGCGCCATGACGTCGGCCAGTGGGGCAAAAGTTAGGTAGGGGGAAGGGAGGATTCATAGGAACTCGCGTTGATCGAGTGACGCATTCGGAATCCTACGCTTGCAGCGTGAACTTGTAATTGTTATTACGTGTAATTATTTTGTAATTATAAAGTGCAGTGATTATAATTTAAAGTACATATTATTGGAGTTTGTTTTAATCGGTTATTCGATACTATCGATATTGTGACTGTTTTTTGAGGTCAACTATCAATAGTTATGCTACCCTAGTTTAGATAGAGTATGGAGGTCATCAATACATCATCATCAACATTTTCATGGGCCGTTTTTTGCACCATTTCCATTCTCATCCACTGCTTACCCAAGCCTATAATATCGTCTGACCAACGGGCCGGTGGTCTCCCTACTCTGTTCCCCTGTCTCGGCACAGAATAAGTACTAGTACTCACGTACAGAAGTCTTACTTAGAACAGAAATTCAAAGAAATATCTACTCAATGTGGTTTGCGCTATGGTTTAATTAAGCTCGCGTCAGAACTCCTCACCTCTTCGTTTAAATACTTAGATATCCATTGCAAGCCATTTTCATTCTTATTACTCTGGACAAACGATTCATGTAACTGAATTTTCCCCTTCGAAGTGGTCGCCACGCGCATAGTAATAATGTAGGGAATGACACAGGTCTGGTCTCGGCAACCACTCGGTTTCTGCTTTGGTCCATCGGCTGTCTTCTCTTCTAGCCAAGAGCCCGCCCATTCCCACTTCAACTGCGTGATCCGTCTACCTACATCTTCGATCTCAGTTTTCCGGCTTAGTTTAATAAAAGTATACGGCTGTTTTGTTTTTGTTAAATTAGAAAAACTTAAATTAGACAAGAACTTAGTCATCCTTCCAACTTGAATATGCCCAAATTAATAACAATTTAACTATAACAAAGTGTTAAAAATAAATCCATAGAAACACGGCGAGCGTGGGCAGAACGTGTTAATAGGCAATATTAATTTTGTTTCTACCTCAGAGCACCGCCGTCACGCGATCTCCCATTTAAAATAATTGTATGATTTATTTACAGTTAGACTTGGCCGCATTTGTTACATTTTGGACATTCCGGTAGGCTGTTTTATTACTAAGTTTATAACCGATGATTTATGTTTGTATGTACGGTAGTTTTTTTGCGAAAAACTGTTTAGGCAGATTGTAAAAGTCAGTTTAAATACACATTATGTACATATTGAGATACATACATTCTGAGATTTGAGATACTATATACGACAGAAAGAAATGGAAACATTATATTACGGTTTTGGATTTTTGACAGTGTCTGTCAAAATATATAATTTTTTATTTTCACGTATTCTAAGTCATTTGAGATAAAACTCAATCCCCTAAACTTTCTAAGTACTTGTTTTGTTATTGCAATCAACATTAAGTTTATTTATATTGGTAGAATCCTGTGTAAACCTTTTTTGGCCCTAATAAGTATATTGTATATTTTGTAACTATAAGAAACTGTATCGCTGTTGGTTTATCAATAAACAAAACAAAAAAAAAATATACTTGACTTGGAATTATTTGAGCAAGCGATAAATAAATAAATATATAAGGACAAATTACACTGATTGAGTTAGCCCCGAAGTAAGTTCGAGACTTGTGCTATGGGATATTAGCTCAACGATACTATATTTTATAACAAATACATATATAACATGTAACAAAAACTCAAAATCTAGTAGGAGCAACTCAGACCGTCAATATGAACAACTTTTTCTATGAGACCAATGCTTGAAACTCGAAGAAAAAATCTACATTTTCATACAAATTGCCAGGCCTGCCGAACACTTATGTAAAACGTAGATTTTTTTCAGACTATCAATATGAACAACGTAGGAAACGTTGTTCATATTGACAGTCTGAAAAAAATCGACGACGAGTTGCTCCTACAAGGATCTGACTGGGTTTTTGTTACATATTGTATAAATAAACACCCAAGACCCAGGATAATTTGAAAAAGGCCATTTTCCAATTTGGCCTGACCGGGGATTGAACCCGGGACCTCTGGGTGGCGGACTAGCATGGTGATCACTACGCCCCGGAGGTTATGAAAGTACCTCAGTTGTGCGACAAACCGTTGCCCGGCAGACCTTTGACGCTGATACTGTGTTTGGAGAATGTTTATTAGCACGAACAAGAACAATGATTCAGCGTATACAAAATGCGTGTGCTCGGTATTGCTTTGTTATTCCTCTTCACTCTCACGTAACTCCTTTTTTGAATAATAATGGCTTGTTAAATATGTCATCCCGACGAAAATTACATTTGCCTCGCTACTTTTTGGTGTACTGCATACCAGACAACCGTCATATCTGTTTGAAAAATTAAAAATTTCACAAAGAAACGCCAGAATAAATTTACTTCTTATTTGTCCCAAACACAGAACTACTGCATTTCGAGGCAGCTTTCGATTTGCTGCCACGAAATGCTGGAACGATCTCCCTCCTCCAATAAGAGCCTGTAGTTCTATTGGAACTTTTAAAAAAAAATACAAAAGTCATCTTCTGAACATCCAATTGTTTAATCATCGGTAGAAAGTAGTTCTGTACTTATACAATGTCCTTTTTAATTAAGTACAAATAGTTTAAGGGGTTATTCAGTCCATCATTTTGAACAACTTTGCCCAATAAATATATAACTCCTCACTTAACTTTAATATTTAATAAATGTATTTCAGAAGGTGTTTTCCCTGACTTAATGAAAGCAAGTAAAGTTATACCACTGTTTAAACAGGGATCCAAAGATGATCCGAACAATTATAGACCAATTTCAATATTACCGGCTTTAAGTAAAATATTTGAAAAAATTATATTAGACCAGCTAGTATCGTATTTTAATATTAATAAATTACTTCACTGTCGCCAATATGGATTTACAAAAGGGCGCTCTACCACTGATGCAGCAGCGACCTTAGTTAAAATTATTTACGAAGCCTGGGAGAATCGACAAGACGTTATAGGTATCTTTTGCGATCTGTCGAAGGCATTCGATTGTGTCGATCACATAATATTAAAAAATAAACTAAAATTTTATGGCGTTACTAATACTGCACTCTCTGTTATTTCATCTTATCTTGATAATAGAACTCAAAGAGTTGAAATCAACAGAGTATCCTCAGATAGTGCACCTGTGAGCATGGGTGTGCCTCAGGGTTCAATAATTGGTCCATTTTTGTTTTTGATTTATATTAATGACCTCCCCTGTCTTGCAGAAAAGTTGTGTGAAGTAGTATTGTTTGCTGATGATACATCTTTACTTTTTAAGGTTGACAGAAAATGCACAAACTATGACGATGTAAGCAATACTATGTCTCAAGTACTTAGTTGGTTTACGACTAATAATCTGGCCTTAAACACACAAAAGACTAAGTGCGTTAATTTTTCACTATTGAATAAACCTAATACTCACATACCTTTGAGTCTTAATGGTCAAGTTCTAGAATGGGTACCCAACACCAAATTTTTAGGCATAACTGTAGACTGGAACTTAAAATGGGATAAACATATTGAGGCCACTGCCAAGAAACTTAGTTCGGCAGCATATGCTGTGAGGAGGGTCAGACGGTGTACTAACGTTGAAACTGCTAGGCTAGTATACTTTAGTTATTTTCACAGCATAATGTATATAGCTTGCTCTTATGGGGTAAAGCGGCTAACATACATGCTATCTCTGTGCTACAAAAGAGAGCAATTCGGTCGATCTACGGACTAAAATCACGCGATTCCTTAAGAGAGTTATTTAAATCTATAAATATTCTTACTGTGACATCTCAATTTATTTACGAAAATCTTCTATTTGTTAAATCTAGGTTAAATAATTTCAAGAAAAATAGTGATGTTCACAGTTATAATACTCGCAACAAAAATCAGCTTCATACGCCTAAATTTCGACTTGCTAAAACTAGAAAGTCACTCTTAGGTCTAGGTATAACATTATTTAATAAACTTCCCGAAGCGATCGTTAACCTACCAATGGCAAAATTTAAAACACATGTTAAAAAAGTTTTATTGAACAATGCATACTATACTATCAATGATTATTTAAGAGATAAAAACGCGTGGATACTTCCTAAACATTTTCCATTACACTCCACACATGAAACATAAATAGCTGCATTTTCTGTTACCATAATAAGCTTACTGTAAAAACATGTAAATGCTCTGCGATCAATAAGTGACCAACATATAATTAATATTTTCTCTTGACAAGGTCTGCGAGTTCGGGTTTTTCATGCTCACTAAAATGTCCAATCCGGTGGTGGCGTCGCTGGTCGGGTCGTTGGATTCCCTCTAATATGGTTGAGTTTAACGATGGCTGATCCGTGCGTCAACTCGTGAACGGGTGCTGCCGGGAGGGACTGGTCAGCTCTGCTTCGCTTTTTTTGACTACTTAATATTTTTTATTACGCAATTTATGTTAGTTTACTTGTTCGCAAGCATAACATGTTATAATGTGTCAACATTGTATTATATTATAATTATTTATTAATTAAAAGACAATTATAATAATATGACAAAGCCCTTCTGGCGAGTAGGCGACCAATACTGTGAAAATGAGTTTCTTTCGGCGTTTCTTCTCAGCAGTGGTCGTTACGAAGCGCTGGTATCGGTAGCTTTTCTTTAAAAAATAAATTAAATTTTAATATACTTTACACGTAACATAAATTATACTTATTGACGTGTAAAAGTGCCTGTAAAGGTCTAATTACTGAATAAACATTTGAATCTTTGAATCTTTGAATCTATATCGAAATACGAAAAAAATATTTAGGTTCTCATACAGATCGAAGTAGTCACGTTACTATGAAAAATGCAAAAAAAAAATTTCGCATTTCGATATATATTTATTGGGAAAAGTTGTTCAAAATGATGGACTGAATCACCTCTTAAAATATTTGTACTTAATTAAAAAGAACATTGTATATTGCTTATCATTTTTATATATTGCTCATATATTTTTTATTGTTTATTTGATTGTTATATATTTAATTTAGCAGTATCACTTAAATATGTATAATTATTAACGGCAATAGTATTATTCATCACATGGTTTCGACTTGATCTTTGTCAGTGGATATCTGGTAGTGCTTTCTCTCTTATCTTTTGGTACCACGGAAGACCAGCGGCATGATGTAAAGGCACATCATTGCCCTATGCTGAGTGGTGCCATTTCGGTGTAAAACTAATTTTAGTTATTTAGTAATCCCACTGATGTATACTAATTTGCACAGAATAAAATATGTTTCTTCTTCTTTCTTTCTTTCTAAATATAAACCCTCATATCCATAAAAATTAACAACCGTTTGCTAAATCTATTTTAGTTAAGACATATTTTGTTCCTTTCCCCCTTTTCAATATTGCAAGAACAAGACAAAACATATTTTAACTAATATAGGTTTAGCAAACGTTTGTATTTTTTTTATGAATGAGGGGGAAAGTGTATAACTTTATGTTTCAAAATTTAGGATTTCCTAGATTATAGCCTGGTGACAACCCTTATTCCAATACAAAAGTTCATGCACAAAAATACCCTTTACAATATTAAAGCCCCCTGTGTCCAAACCTTAAATACCTGACATGCTTCTTCCCTTTAAGGGACAGTCTACATTCCCCAAACATTCTACACGGCAGTCCCTAATTAGCGCTTAATGACTACATACCGTGCCTCCCGACTTTGTCCGCGGTACCTCCCGCCAATTAGCTAAGTATTTATAGCTCCGTGTGTGGCTCTAGATCAAGCTTGTTCGAGTTAAGCATCTCTGCCGGAAAGTATCGGTAACAAGGTAAGTTAAACATTATTCAAAGAATAATTAATATAAGTAATTGGAATATGAATAAAATAGTAACAAGTTTTGCTCTTGAAAAATATACATAAAAGAGAATTTCATCTAAGTATATTTTTGGAACGAAGTTCCTTATCGTGCGTTGCAAAAGGGAGTTAGACGGAAAAATTAAGACCAAAGTTGTAACGACACTTTTTGTTCATTAAAATTTATGAAGATAATAAAAACTTGATTTTAGAACGCAGAAAAGAGTTTGAATGTAATTTAGACCTATTTATTTTATTTGTTTTATTTTATTTACCAATTTATGTACACGGAAAATTTATACAGAGAATACATCAAATAAAAGTTGTACAAAGGCACTACTTATCTCAAAAGAGATTTCTTCCAGTAGGCCTGTGAGAGGAGATGTTTATGTAAGAAAGGCATACAGGCGTGTTTATACATGAAATAAAGGAGGAAGAAAATTGAAATGACATAAAACTACACAAACTACAAATAAACATACATATACATACATATATTATTACACGTATACTTAAATAAATACATATGTCTATTAAGAATAAAATAAAATATATAATTTATATTTATATTTTACTCCGTTCTATCCGGGTGTCCCTTGACACCTCTCAAGTTTTTATTTTTTTATGCTAAGGGTTCGGCGCAATGGTAATGCCTCTGAATCACAGAGTCTTGAGTTTAATGCTAGGCCGTATGTGAGAAGTGCTAGCGCAAGTATCATTTTATTTTCATATCATACAAAGACTGATATATTTATTGAAATACAAAAGTTTAAATGTTACTTACCAATCTAGGTAAGTATATAAATATATACGCTGACTTTTCATTGGTTTTGGAAAAAAGAATGTCATGTAGTAAATAAATTCCTCTATCCATATACGTAATCCAGATTTATGTATGACATAAGATAAAAAGTTGTATAAATGATTTTCGATAGAGATCACATAGTTATGTCCGTTTATAACTGACCCGTGACCCCGATGAACTCGAAATCTAGCCGGCCGTTGGCACTACTAATTGATCTCATGATTTTACTTTCGAGTTTTAGTCAACATTTTTGTTTATAAATTTTTATTTTGTCTAGCAAATTAGGACTTACTAACGATCCTTATGAAGTGGCCTTCGGCTCCAAAACCAATGAAAAGTCACCGTGTATTGTATATAATATGTACGGACATTCGAACAAATCGCACAGATAGAGCTAGCCCCTAAGTAAGTTCGAGACTTGTGTTATGGGATACTTACTCGACGATACTATATTTTATAACAAATACATATATAGATAAATATTCAAGACCCAGGTCAATCTGAAAAAGGTAATTTTCCATCTTGACCTGACTGGGGATCGAAACCGGGACCTCCAGTGTGACAGCCTGGCATGATGACCTATAGGCCACGGAGGTCATCGTATTAGTATATATTAGGTTGGGGAAAAAGTCTTTTCGCATATAGTATCTATGAACTTGTAATAAAACCACTTTGGCTATACTATTTGTGCCTGGCTTGTTTTTCTTACCGTCAAGATGAGTGAATCTAATGAAGAAATTAGATACATTTTAAAATTTTACTACCAAAAAGGTAAAAATGCAACGCAAGCCGCGAAAAAGGGTTTTCTTGGTCCAAATTGTCGTATTAAACCCAAGTTTCAAGGGAAAAATAATCTTGTCTTGTACGAGTTTTTGCCCTATGTTATGCTCATGTGTCATCTTTTACTTTTTAGTCAGAAGTGAGTCAGATTGTAAGGAGGCTGGACGCCCGGACAGTATTTAAAGAACAGAAATACCTATTTTACTTGTATTTCCATTTCCTCGTCGTCATAAAACTCTCACCACTTAACCGGACAAGCATAGCTTCCGCACCTGGCTTCGCATGCCGAAGCTTCGGCGTCAAGAGCTTGACAAACACACAAACATAGCGAGCTACTGAGAAATTTTACATTGCTCCTCTCTTTCTTACTTACAGTAAAAGAGTGACTAGTGCGAATGGTTTTCACGCTTAAAGGTTCCGTTAAAGTATGAATTGAAAAAAAAAAACACAAATTAAAAATATTATATGGAAAGAAAGCTTGAAAAACCGGTCAAAAGCAAGTTGGAGTCGCGCAAAAAAACGTGAAAAATCACGTTTTTTGTATCGTAGCCGCACTTAAATATTTATTTTAATCTGTTTTAGTATTTGTTGTTATATAGCAGCAACAGAAATACATCATCCATGAAAATTTCAAGTGTATAGCTGTCATAGTTTATGAGCTACAGCCTGGTGATAGATATATAGATATAGACTGACAGCGGAATTTTGATAATAAGGTCTCGTTTTTACCCTTTGGGTACGGAACCCTAACACGAAAATTTTTTTTTATTTTTATTACTTGGAATGCACAGACACAAAACAGAAAAATCTACAAAAAGTACACTTTCAACTCTATAGACGTATTTTGAGGGATTTGACTAAAATAATGATGTCTATAAATAGGTAGGTACATATATAATCCATTAAAATCATATCATTAAAAAGAAAAAATAACGTCTAAGAACTACTTACTACAAATAAAATGCTATCCTCTTTCCTGAATGAAAAAGAAAACTTATTCCACCGAACCCTAAAAAGCGGGAAGGAGACAAAAAGTGTGAACAAACCGACAAGTGATTTTCGAGAATTGACGCCTATTGTACCTGTCTTGTTAGATAGTGTTGTCACGGCCCGTTTCTTAGACAAACATGAAATGTAAACCAGTTCGTAACAATGCCGGTAGTTGACTATATTTTTATAAGCAACACTTCTTTTTATTACTGATAAGAAGATATTTGTCAACGAACCCACCTGCTGTAGTAAGAGGCCTTATGAACGCCAATGGCTAAATTATTTTCTTTTAAGAGTCCCTTTACCCTAAGGGTCTAGACAGAATCAGATTTTCTCATACAAACGTAGTCTAGCTTTTATTTTGAAACGGCATGTCAGATATTACCGAAATTATGTAATTTCAAAGAAATTGCATATATTGAGGCATATAACTAGTTTTCACAGTCAAAATATTAACTTAATAGAGAATATAGTGGATCATATTGACCTTCAGTATGGAGAAATTCTATTTATTTATTTATTTATTTAATACTTTATTTACCAATAATAAATGGTACAAAAGGCGGACTTAATGCTAATAGCATTCTCTACCAGTCAACCTTCGGGATAAATAGAAATTTTGCGTAGTAGGCGTAAAAGTAATGTATACTCAAACAGTATGCACCAAACATACAAAATATTAAATACATATAAAATAAACATATATTATACAATATACATAAATAAATAATATATATACATAACCATACAAACAATAAATACATTAAATAAATATGTCTAATTACTATAGAAAACCAGTATAAAAATTTCTGCTGCATTCAAGGAGAAAGTAAACGCATATGGACTTTTTTCTTAAAAAGATATCTGTTTGAAATAGTTTTAAGGTCCTCAGGCAGGGCATTCCAGAATCGTATAACTTGAAGAGTGAAAGACGTAGACATGAAATTGGAGCGAAACAAAGGAATTTCTAATCGAAGTGTATGACTAGAGCGAAGCTCTCGACTGTGGGACACAGACTGATATTGAAATTTACTCTTCAAGTATTCGGGAGCAAAAGGATTCTTTAGAATAGAAAATAGTGTGCAGAGCATTCTTTGCTGTCTACGCTGACGAACAGGGAGCCACTCGAGCTTAGATCGAAAAACAGAAATATGATCGTATTTACGAAGACAAAAAATGAAGCGGATACAGTTATTAATGAGTCGATCAAGCTTATCGAGAAGATCTTGATTAAGATCAGGATAACACACATCAGCATAATCGATGATAGGCAAAATAAGTGACTGAATAAGAATTATCTTGGTTTTAACAGGAAGGAAATTTCTTAAACGATTCAAACATTGTAAAGAATAATTAACTTTTCTACAGACCTCTGTCACTTGGGTCCTCCAACTCAATGTTGAATCAAGATAAAGGCCCAGATTCTTTACCGATTCACTGATGGGAATTGTTGTGTTATTAAAAACAATAGGGGAAATAGATCTCATATCCAATTTAGCTAGTTGCCTTGAACTACCCATCAAAATAGCCTGGCACTTAAGTGGATTGACCTTGATGCCAAAACTGTCCGACCAGCAAGAAATCTCTAATAAAGCCTTGTTCAACTGATCCACTCCAAAGTCAACGTTTTCAGCAGTGGTCTGAACATAAATTTGTAAATCATCCGCGTAGAAATGATAAGAACAGCTAATTGAAAGTGATAAAAGATTTATAAACAATGCAAATAATAGCGGAGACAGAATGCCGCCTTGAGGGACGCCTGACGACAGTTTTATCCACTGAGACACCTCCCGATCCTTTCGAACCGCTTGCTGCCTGTCATGGAGATATGAGGAAAACCATTCCATTGCTGAGGGTGAGAACTTCATGTATTGAAGAATAGCCAAGAGAATATCATGATCAACCATGTTAAAAGCGTTAGAAAAATCAATAAGACCAAGAATGGTGATCAATGAATTCTCCATGCCAAGGCGTATATCTTCTGTGACACTGAGAAGGGCAGTGGTGGTACTATGCCCAGGGCGAAACCCAGATTGCAACGGTGTAAGAAGATGATGGGTGTGCACAAAAGAAGAGACCTGAAAATGGGCCACAGCTTCTAATATTTTAGAAAGATAAGGTAAGATAGAGATGGGTCGAAAATTATTTAAAGTCTGCGGATTAGACACTTTCGGCAAAGGGATGACGAAAGCTTTCGCCCAAAGAGATGGAAAAGTGCCAGAGGTTAAAGAAAAATTGACAATATGTGTAATAACCGGGAGAAGAATATCAAGCAAATTAATAATCATTTGGCGGCTTACATCATCACACCCAACGGCATTAGATTTAAGAGAAATTATAATTCTGCGTATATCATCCTCAGCTAATGGAGAAAAAGAGAAAGGTTTAATATTGAGATTGGCCATGGAAGAAATCCTTGTTATGGTACGAAGTTTGACCGACGAATCAAGGGAAGAAGAAGTGGAAAAGTGACTATTGAAATTGTCTAATGAAAATGTAGAAGTCGTTTCTTGTGTATTTTTACCAATATTCAATGAACGAAGGAACTTCCATGTGTTGGCCGAAGAAGAATCTGTGAGCTGGTCATGAAAGTATTTCTGTTTAGCTGCTCTTACCATTCTATTACACAAATTACGTGCTTTTTTATATGTCGCCCAATTTACTCTCATGTTTTCTTTCAAGTTCAAATTTGACTGTCGAAAACTAGTTATATGCCTAGATATATGCAATTTCTTTAAAATTACAAAATACTGTAGAAATCTCACATGTCATTTCAAAATTAAAGCTAGACTACGCTGGTATGTAAAAGTCTAGGGTAAGGGGATTCTTAAATGGAGATGAAAACCCTTGTGTATATTTATGTAAGTAGAAGATAAATAAATATGACAAATTACACTTATTGAGCTAGCCCCAAAGTAAGTTGACTTGTGTTATGAGTTATGGGATACTAACTCAACGATACAACATTTTAAAACAAATACATATATAGATAAACATCTAAGACCCAGGACAATTTAAAAAAGGCCATTTTCCAACTTGTTCTGACCGGGGATCGAACCCGGCACCTCTGGGTGACCACTACGCCACGGAGGTCGTCAATACTTATTCTTTTTTAAAACTTTCGATAGAACACTGCTGTTTACCATACAGATTTTACGCATCGAATGCCAGTCGTAAAACAATTTTATCGCACATGTACAAAAGTGTACCGAAAAGTTACTTAAAGATGAACACTAATGTAAGGGCCGTTAAACCTGTTCTTGAGACCCAAAAGCCACATTCAGCGTGATGGTTGGCGTGAAGGAATCTCGTTTTCTTTAAGGAAAGAGTTTCTATAATTCCATACGAGCTCGTAAATATAAAAGTGCTCGTATAGGGAATACGCACGTATTTTTTTGTTTGCTTAATAAAATCCTTATTAACCACACTAAACAAATTTGAAAGAATTTATAAAATATCTTGATCAGCGACGAACATGTAATACCTTAAAGTTTCAATTAGAAGAGAAGTCCGATATGGACTGGTGACGTCAGAGTCCACATCATCTATACATTTGCCATAGAAAATAGCGTTTTAGCGAGTGAGATAGACATATTTTCTTAAAACCGTTATATATCTTGTTCGTTTTTCAATCTATCTGTATTCTGTTTTCACTGTTAGCACTTTACTTTTCAATGTTTATGGATAAACTGGTAAGATAACATATATTTTTTTCATGCATATTACGTGTTAAAGAAACTCTGAAAATCACACATTGATCGAATCCATACTTGCCCTATGAAACATCAAAACTCTTTGTTTAAATTGATGTAGATCCGAAAATACACTTAGGTAAGAGTCCTGAGAGACATTGTAAGATTTCTGTACAACCTACAGCGGGCGTAGCGGCAACCAAAAGCCGATTAAAGGGCAGAGCAATTCGCTTTTCTAATCGTTTCATTTCGTAACTCCCTATTCTACAATTACACACAGCTCTTCCAGACAATCAACTCGGTAATTAATTCAGGTGCGCACGCGCAATGCCAGTTGGGAAGAGATTCAGGGCTGCCGTGACACCTAATGTAACTGGGATGTTATTTTTGCAAACGGATCACGCACCTAAATTTCGAACTCTTGGGTAAAAGAGGAAATAGTCCTGGTGGCTCGGTGCATTAAAGTAGGACATATTATAGCCAGTGTTGGATTCGGTCCTGTTTTTACTTTATGAAATCGACGTTTAGTTTTCGGTGCCTAGATTTAAAAAGAAACCACAGTGTCTTTATTTTTGGAAGGTGGGTTTAAACCCCCAGACCCCTCCAATCGGTACGCCTATGGACTAGAGCAGTAAAGGATTGGTGGCTGTGACAAGGATATAGACCAGTAGGGAAACCACCGGCCCGTTGGTCAGATAACATTGTGAGGTTGACGGGAAGGCAGTGGATAAAACTGGCGGTACGCTCCTGTGCCAGTTTAATCCACAATGAAAATGGCGCGAAATATATTTTTTTTAAACTAAAATCCGACTTCACCCCCTAACTACACAATCGATTTTGATAAAATTTATATGTGACCATCTGATAAGTATATCCTTACAAACAAAAAAAATCAAGTCGGTCTAAAGTTTTCGAATAATCTGTAAACATAAAAAATTGCGACGGATTGATGACCTTCCTTTTTTGGAAGTCGGTTAAAAAGGGAAGCCTATGCTCAGCAGTGGGTATGATGATGATAATATGCTTATGAAAGCGCACTTATATATTCTAACCGACTTCCAAAACAGAGGAAGTTATCCATTCGTTGGTTATTTTTTAAATGTATGTTCACCGATTATTCGAAGACGCTTGGACCGATTTGGAAAATCTGTTTAAGCGTCTTCGAATAATTGGGACGTTCTTCTTTTTTTTGTATGAAAGGACATACTTGTCAGGTGATTCCATAGAAATTTTATCAAAATCGGTCGAGTTGTTAGAAGGCGAAGTCCATTTTTAGTTTTAAAAAAATATAAAACTAGTGGCTCTGTGAGTTGTAGACCTCGCAAGTTACCCCGACCCGTCAAATTTTTAAAAGTTGCGTCTTAAGTGACAAAAAATAATTACGAAATTAAAAAAAAAGAAATGTCTGAAATGTGATATGACTTCCATATTTCTGCCATTTTGAAAAATTTGGGAAAAATTCTATATAATTTTCGAACCTCCTCACAAAACCTCACGAGAATCGGTTGATAAATGCGAACCGTTCAGCAGCATTTTTGGCCAATCTCGAAACTGACTCGCTTCGCTCGCTCGGTCAATAATATTACCGATAAACACTGGCTGATAATTTCAACTTCTAATAACGTAAACGGATGGAATACATCATTGGTTTTGACATTATGAAGAAAGTGTTTTATTATGTCTGCATCGTATCTTCATGCTGGATTATTTGCTAGAAATAACTTAGTCGACACGCAACCTAATTATGCCGTATGCAAAATGACAACTAAACTTATTAGTCTTAAATCATTCTCGTTTTATTCAGAGTTGGCAACCCTATTTCAATGCGAAGGTTGAACATAAAAATGGGTATAGAAAGGAAACTTAAGGACTAAACTGACATCTCGTGCGTCACTGATCAATTGTCGTATTTTCCGATAAACGCTTTTCCAAGAAGAGCTAACATCAGACTTATCTCTATTGTTATTATTTTTTATATTTAATTATATCTCTGGTCGTAAATTCGTAGCAATACCTTTTTAATGGACTTAGCTTTTTCTTGACCAATAAACATTTTTTGAAATTCTTGTGTATCAATCATTTACAACGTCAACATCAGGTATTTTTTTGTTTCCACTATAGGGGGCGCTCTCTCGTACTACTAGAGCCATAATAGATCAGAGCAGCCAGAAGATTAAGCCTAAACTGTTAACAGCCTACAGTTCATATTATGTGTGGAGAGCTCACAATGGTCGAGTCTAAAGGCGAGTCTGGTTGCACGTTTTCATGACGCAGTAAGAATATAATAAAAACAATAAGTAACTACACTGAAGTAAAAAACAAAGGCCGCTGGCCAGACGGGTTGGAAATCGACACGAGAGAATAACAAAACTAGGTAGGTAGTCACAAAATGCATGCAACTTATCCGTTTCTAATTTCTTTATTTTGTAGTGGAGCGCATCTTAAATCATGCGTTGAGATTTACGAGCGCGGGCCACGGAAGCCCGCGTCGGGAATCGAACCCGTGATATATGTGTAATTAAATCCTTTGATTGCTGTTTAATTTTAAGTTATGCGTGAGCCAGAGCCCTGTTCAGGTTGGTTATGTGAACATTGTCTATTGAATTAAATATGTTTTATTAACTTCCGACAAAAAGAGGTACGTTATATGTTTGACGCTAACTGTCTGTCTGTCTGTCTGACAGACAAAAAAACGATTTTCATCAAATAGAGCTAAGAAGAGAAGTTGCTTTCACGTAAAAAAATCAGTCCATCCGTTTGAGCGCTACGATGGCACAGATAGACAGAATGACAAACAGACCGACTGACGTTAGCGTCAAACTTATCACACCCTTTTTTTTTTTGGGAGTTAAAAATACTTACATTGTGTTTCATCATGTTGTATAGCATATTACTGAATCATTAATCTTCATGGTAGTTTTTAGCTAGCCTTCAGGGAAACGGTACCTTTAATCTGTGGAGCTACAGACCAAACCTAACAACATATCCCTGAAGAATATCTAGTAACATTGTATTGCTACGGTATTCCATAGGTACCTACTTGAACTTACTTCATGACCGTTAATTTCTAGACAAAGCTCCACGCAACAAGCATTAATTTCAAAGCCTAATAACTAGGTAAAACCGGGCTTCGGTTCGGAGCAGGTCGCCACGCTTAAATAGCCCGCTAAAGGTCGAGGCAGGTGTATTTCCTACACAACGCGCATAAGACTGTCACATCACATTGTGCGAGTTGAATTGAGAGTCTACTGGCTTTCTAGTAGCACAGAATAAGTACTAGTACTCCCGTACAGAAGTCTTACTCAGAAAATAAATTCAAAGAAATATCTACTTAACGTGTTTAGCGCTATGGTTTAATTTAGCTCACGTCAGAACTCCTGTCCTTTTTTTTTAGATACCTAGACATCCATTGCAAGCCAATTTCATTCTTATTACTCTGGACAAACGATTCATGTAACTAAATTTTCCCCTTCGAAGTGGTCGCCGCGCGTAATAATGTTAGTAGTCAGTATGGCAAATCTGTTCAAATCGGAGAAATTACCGAACAGATTGTAGTGTCGCGGAATAACTAGTATAGCCTTGCTTGCAGTATGGTGATGGTGGACTGTCCTACTCAACGTCGAAGTTTAAAATACACAAATCAAAATCATCAAATATAATGTGTGGTGCGTCCTGGGTATCTCTTCAAGACATTGAGACCATATTCTATAGAAACGACGATTTTTACTTCAGTGTAGTTACTTAACGTTTATTTTATCCTTATTAGTTCATGAAAACGTTCAACAACATTCGCCTTTAGACTCGACCATTGTGAGCTCTCCATGCAAAACATGAACTGTGGACAGGGTAGCATTAGAGTACCGCATGCCGTAAATGTGGGTTTGGTGGAAAGGTGCAGGAATTGTGGGAGGGGCTTACGGTTGCAGCATTAAGGATCTAGGTTGATTACTGAGGCGAAATCATGAGAACTTTAAAAAAAAACTATTATTGATTGGTGATGGAATGTATGACTAAAAATACTAAATATTAACAACATTCGCCGGCAATCGATCGAAACTAGTCGGCATTTTCCGAGTACACTACGTGAGTAATACCGTTTTTAAGTATTTAGTTATGTCGTCTCACTTTTAATAATACAAAAAATACTATTGATAATGGAATGTATGACTTGTAAGTAAAGATGGGTTATGCCCGGGCATATTGGGCGTATTGAATAATTGCCGAATAAATAAATAAATAAATAAATAAATATATATGGACAAATAACACTGATTGAGCTAGTCCCAAAGTAAGTTCGAGACTTGTGTTATGGGATACTAACTCAACGATACCATATTTTATAACATATACATATATAGATAAACATCCAAGACCCAGGACAATTTGAAAAAGGCCATTTTCCAACTTGCCCTGACCGGGGATCGAACCCAGGACCTCCGGGTGGCGGACTAGCATGGTGACCACTACGCCACGGAGGTTGTCTAAATGTCCGTATATGCCGAATCAATTTTTTTTTACAGAATTTATTTTTGGTTTTTCATTCAAATAGCTACATTTGAGTATGCATAAAAATTATTAGATTATAACTAATAAATTGAAAATGAAAAAACTAACAAATGATATGATGTTTAATGTCAGAGTAGGCAAAATATCACTCTTTCAGCTGTCCACTCGAGTAACGCGACGCGAGAGTTTATAGTCTTCCATTAGCTGAAAACTACACAAATTACACTATGACCTCATTAAACGTAAAACAAGTTACAATATCCTATTTTGTAAAGCTTTCTAAATTTAAATCAATTTCTTGTCTTTTCTCATATTTTACTCACTTATATTATCGAGAAAAAGATTGTAATCTAAACCATAAGTCTAAAGATAATTTAAAATTAATTACATATTATGGAAACTAAAATTACCTTTTAAAACCCGAATAAATAACAATTCAACACAGCCTGTTGGATGCCGTAACATTTAATAGTCTATAAACTTTATGCTCTTATACTATTGCTTTGCATTTAAGTGCCAAAATAAAGGAAAAAGAAAAAGGAAACTTTGTACAATGTCTTCGGACAGACTTCACAATGAACTAAAAACATCTCGAAACGGTGGTTGGCTTTCAGGTACTCGTATTATGCTTAGTCATAGTGAGGCTTCTAAGTATTTCTCTCATTTCGAAATTTACGATTTTGACGCCGGACTCCTGAGGTGTGATTTTAGTGTGGTCATTTCAATATCGCACATCCATTTACTCTCTTTACGTTCACTGGAAATGGCAGCCCAACCACAACAATACCACTATTTATTTTTATTACTTACAATTTTATTGAATCAGGGATCCGCGCTGAGCTCACTTCTCTTCAACTTAGCAATAAATTATATCACCAAAAACCTCCAGTCTCACATCCCATGGTGCATGCTTTATGCTGATGATATTGTCCTCATTGATAAACACCCACTGCCGCTGCAAAACACTTTTAGTACATGGGTAAAAGAACTCGAGACCCATGGCTTACGTGTTTTAAGAAGAATTAGGAAGTAACTTGAAACACAATGACACCGACCTACCGAAGGTGACTCACTTTAAGTATCTGGGCTCTACGTTAACAACTGATGGACGTATAAACGATAACGTAAACCTCCGAATAAATGCAGCATGGCTAAAGTGGAGATCACTCTCCGGTGTACTCTGTACTAAAATGCCCGTAAAAAGTAAAGTATAAGACCGATGTGAGACCCCAATTAAAATGGGAACATGGGCAGGACTAAGAAGAAGACTTACAATTTTAATGAAGTAAGTTGTTCTAAGTAGTACTAGACAAATAAATATATAGGGACAAATAACACTGATTGAGCTAGCCCCAAAGTAATTTCGAGACTTGTTTTATGTGATACTAACTCAACGATACTATATTGTATAACATATACATATAAAAATAAACATCCAAGACACAGGAAAATTTGAAAAAGGCCATTTTCGAACTTGCCCTGACCGGGGATCGAACCCGGGACCTATGGGTGTCGGACTAGACAAACAGTTTAAGGTAATAACTGATTAACACAAGAACTCGGGTATTCCATTACTGTTTTAATCGCATCATAAATTTTTAGTACTGTTCATGTCATCCAAAGGTAGCTGTAAAAGATTCTTGACGATAAAGCCGCCGTGTATGTAAGTACGAGTATAGGTACATACAATATGTAACAAAAACCCTGTCCGTTCCTTGTAGGAGCAACTCAGACCGTCAATATGAACAACTTTTAATATGGGACCAAAGCTTTAAACTCGAAAAAAAAACGACATTTTCATACGAAAGTGTATGAAAATGTCGCATGTTGTTGCAATGGAAAATTGCCGGGCCGGCCGACCCGGCAATTTGTCTGAAAATGTTGATTTATTTTAGGGTTTCAAGCAAATAGATTAACCCGTTTTTGACCACCGTGCCAATTTGAATGGCAAGTTTACTTGTTTCTTCCTCAAGTAGTAGAAAATAAATTGTAACCAATTAACAATTTGACTCTTTGAGAACATATTATTGCTTTGATCGCATCTGATACATTCATGAAAAGATAAAGTCCTATTCTAGGCCGGAAACCACAAAGATCTCATTTCGAGTCAAAGTAACAATAAAACAGTCATCCGTCATTCCCAGCTATCCAGCCTAGACGCATTAAAATCTAGGAATTAGCATGGCCTACAACTAGCGTATCTGGTTTATGACATGTCCGCTAGAAAGCCAGCGAAATGCCAGACATCCTGTCGGTGAACGATATAATTATGATTATAATGTTATTTTATTACAAGAAAGTGCGAATGTTCTTTAGACGTATTGGTTTGCTAGGTAGTTTTTTATTCCATGCTGCTTTTTAAAAACAAGAATTAGTTATTATGAAAGTCGCTGTAAGGCAATGGACACAGGCCGCTCTAGATCGTTCATTTTGGAAACCTTGGGAGAGGCCTGTGTCCAGCAGTGGACGTTATGAGGCTGAAATGATGATAATGAAGTTGTTAGACCAGAGGTCCCGGGTTCGATGCCCGATCAGGGCAAGTTGGAAAATGGCCTTTTTCAAATTGTCCTGAGTCTTGGATGTCTATCTATACAGGGTTATTTTTAATTAACCAGCATCCCTTTGGTGCAAGGTGCAAGTTCAGTTCATGATACTGAAGCACTTTCCATAAAATAAATTATCGAAAAACGAAAACTAAAATTCGACTTCCCATACAAAATTCATTTGGCAGATGTATGGGAAGTCGAATTTTATTTTTCGTTTTTCGATCATTTATTTTATGGAAAGTGCTTCAGTATCATGGACTAAACTTGCACCTAAAGGGATGCTAGTTAATTAAAAATAACCCTGTATATGTATTTGTTATAAAGTATAGTATCGTTGAGTTAGTATCCCATAACACAAGTCTCGAACTTACTTTGGGGCTAGCTCAATCAGTTATTTGTCCCTATATATATTTATTTATTTATATTGGAACGAAGTTCCTTACGGCAGGCTTGGAGGAGATAGGGATTTTGCTGCGCGACCGAACTGAAAAAAATGTGATAGTAAAACCGTAAGGATGACCTCGTTAAATAAAACCGTTAAATGAGACGTGCGCAGGCGCGACAGTCGTATACACAAGAACTTTTGAACTTCGTTCCTACCTGGTGTCCCACGACACCACATTTCTTTTTTTAGTAATTATAAAGATCACTGTAAGGCATTGGATGCAGGCCGCTCTAAGCTCTAGCTTAGAGCGGCCTGCATCCAATGCCTTACTTAGCCAAACTCCCAAGGGTTTCCAAAAGCTCTAGACCGTTCTAGAGAACGGTCTAGAGCTTTTGGAAACCCTTGGGAGTGGCCTATGTCCAGCAGTGGACGTTATATGGCTAAAATGATGATGAAGTTATTATAGAAAATCAATATTCTGTATTGGTGGCTTACTGCTGAGCGAAGGCCTCCCCTTTATCTTCCACTTCCTACTCAGGGCTACAGTCAAAGCAAGGCAGACCTACGCAGAGTTGGCGAGATGATTCCTTTTCTTCTTTTCGTTTCGTTAATTCAATCTATTTTTTCCCTTCCAGAATGACCCCACTCTTACAGCATTGTTAGAGGCCTCATAAAAGTCACGTTTGGTGCAGCTGGTGAGGCTCGTAGGCATGAAGGGAGGTGTGACATGGTCTGGTCGCTATGGCTACACTGGCTAGGTGACTGGCGGGATGACTTCGGTAAATTTTTATTCATTAACCTTACGCGACCGTAACCATCTTTAGGCAACCACTCTGTTGTGATTCTGGCCCATCTCTTGCTGTGAATCCTACTGATATGCAAAATGAAAAACAATATTATAAATGATAAAATTTTGGAGAATCAAGGGGATTCGATGTAGTCTATAGCACATTCGATCTACGAAAAAAAAAATGTTGGCTCATTAGATAGATTACTGAAAATTATAGTATAGTTACGTAATTTTTCTTTTGTCTGTTTAGCAAAAAATTACGAAGATACAGCGCATTTAAATTTCGTGTGATGTCACGATAAGCAACGATATTAATATATATAATATAATTAATAACTAATAGATTATTATCTATTATTAATTAATAATTTTAATAGATAATAATCTAGTTGACGGACAAAAAAATATATTTATTACCCAGCCCATATCCCTATTCATAGGATTCTGTTTTACTGCTGCATAAAAATGCGTGTAGAGTAACTTACATACGAGTTATTATCGCTTTCAATACATTTCCGATAGATTCCGATGATTGTCGAGTGAAATCCAGATATAAGACGCTCTGTTTTTTTTTATGTTATAGGGCGGCAAACGAACAAGCGGGTCACCTGATGGTAAGTGATCACCGCTGCCCATGGACAACTGCAACACCAGGGGGGTAACAGAAGCGTTGCGGCCTTTCAGGAAGATATAGACTCGTTTTTTGAAGGTTTCAATGTCGTATCGGTCCGGGAACACTGCTGCAGGAAGTTGATTCCACAGTTCGGTCGGACGTGGTAAAAAGTTCCTTTTAAAACGTACGGTGGATGATTGCCAACTATCCAAGTGGTGTGAACTGTACTCTGCTGTTTACTATACGATTTCAAAATGAAACGAACCACTGTCCCAGTTCATTATAACCTCATAGCAAGACAGGTACATTCGTAAATAAAAACGTTGGTAAACGATGTTTACATTAGAATTACATAAAGTACAGTGCCGAGGTGAGGGAGTCACATAACTCACTTTAAATTGCTCAGTCGGTGACCACTGGTATAAACTAGAGAATTACAGATATGGTACATATACTTTACGAACTAACAATAGGTTTTGATTGTTGTTGTTCCCAATCTAAATCATGGTAAATACCAGAATCTCATCACCCGAGCGTATTCCCAGCTTCAGAGCCCGGGGTCCGCTACCTAGCCTAGGTGATTTAGTGAGGTTACTGGTTTTTCGTCAGCTCAAAGGGAAGACCAGAATCAATCCTTGGATAGGTTTGAGCAAACGCTAGTTGGCGTTCGGAACCCACAGTTTATACGTGCTTTCCGAAACACGGAATCATCTTTCTTTTCGGATAATCAGGTGATTCAAGCCTGTAATATCCTAACCAGACTGAAAATAAGTTTTCACAAAGTATGCTTCCCAGTGGGTTTCGAACCCACAAGCTGCGGATTACAAGGCGAATGTCTTGACCACTGGACCACGGAGACAGTCCACATTTTTGTTTGTTTATCGTGTGTGTAAGTAAACACTGACGGTAGATTTTTCAAGCTGCCTAAAGGCATAGTTTTACGACTGCCATACAAATGATAAAATCTAGGACGAACAGCTTATCGTGCCTTTCGTAGCACGGAAGAAGTAAAAATTGATCATATAAGTTTTCATCTTGCCAGCATGCCTATCTCTTTGTTTCCATAAATAACGAAAATTAATGGCACATTATATACTCATGGTATCTGAGCGTAAGGTTTTTTTTATTAATAATCAACATTCTGAGATTTTTTGCCAATTTTTCTTTCATTTCTCAGGCAAAAAGTTACAGAATTCCGAGCATTTTGTCATTTTGCTTTATTTGGGGATGCGTTTTAAATAAGTTAAAAGGGAGTTAAAATTCACAAGTTACACTTCTGATACTTTCCTAAGTGGTGGCCCCCCGCTGAATACTAAACAACTTTTTCGACATTAAGAGATAATTTATTTTAAATGTACGATAATTTATAACTCATTATTATGCATTTCAATTGAAATGATATCGATATTCTTCTAAAGATCGAAAAATAATAAAACAGCTTGAAAAATAAGAGGTACCGTTATCTAAAAATAGTTGGAGAAAAAACAGTGTCGTGTTTGAGAAAAGAATGAGCTCATTTATCTAGATACCTTAAATAAGTATAACTTTTACTATTTTGCGCAGATCTAGAATTTTTTACTCCTTAAAAAGACCACGCTAGCTGAGTGCGACAGATAATATGATAGCTGTTATCCTACAAGAGCAGAACAAGAGATAGAGATCAATTTGACAAAGAGACAGTGAAAACCTGTCTCTTTGTTTACAAAATATAATATGTGTTTGTATTCGCAATTTGTTTTAAAAGTGTGCATAAAAACGTGTGATAAAAGAACGTTTTGCTCCTGATTGCACTTATATGGATGCAGTTTTGCAGCGCAGCAAGGCGGAAGGATGTGAAGAAGCCATCGGGAAATCCGTTGCACCGAGACATGATTTTATTTTGCAACTAAAGTTCAAAAAGTACTCGGATTCAATAAGTTACTCGGAGAATCCTGGACCAATTTGGATTATTCTGTTTTTTTATTTTAAAGGCATACTTATTTGGTTAGTCCCATAAAAATTTAATGAAAATCGGTTTGGTAGTGTTAAGTTTTGAAAAATTATTATCTCTTAGTTAACTTAGACACCCTATTAGCTCCTAAAGTATATTGATCGTAAAAAGTAAAGATATATATGACCAAAGTAGTAAATTCTATGTAAAAAGTTTCGTCAGAAGTAAATTATAACGCTAATCTTAAAGATATTCGAGATATGAGCAAATTCTGAAAATGCATCTCCCCCCGAACATCCTCAGTAGCTCCCCACCCTTTAAGACTTTCAGTGTGTAGGGGCATCACAAGCAGTTAAAACTGTGCCAATTTTTAAAACTACACGAATTATTTCCCCTGATTTTAGTAATTTTCCTAGACTACTCAGTTTAATCCCATATGATGAATGAATGGCGACTTTGAATTTTAAAAAAACACGCAAAATATTTGGCCAATGTGCCAAATGTAACTAATCCACTGCACGACATGATTTATCGACTAGTAATGACGTGCGGACACAAATGGTAATGTTAAAGCAAGTCGTTTAATCATCAATTTAAATGTCTTAGTTATTAATCACGTCAACTTAAGTAATACAAAGATATAAAAAAGGATTTCCTACCAGTTTCTAGTTTGTTTGTATTAAGCGACAGATTTATATATTATATAGCTTATAAGCTACTTTTCCAAAAGTTTTTGCAACAAAATCTGCTGTTAAACACATTACTATTATAGACAGTTAAAATCTTTATCGAATAAAGGCCATTATAAATACTTTTTTATACCAAAAATTTATCAAAATATTTTTTTTTAACTATATCTTCATACGTATGTGTATACTACGAGTGCGCAACTCATATACAAAAGCTTGTAACTTGACCCTTATTTGCATACATCCGCTCTGCGCAGCCCTACAATATCTCACTAAAACCTGTCAGATTTAAAACCTACATCGTAACAAACTGAAGAAAAAAAAATGGCAGTGAAAAAGAACAAAAGGCAAACAAAGGTATATTCTCAAAGTTACGAAGCGCAAACAGAAATAAAGAAGAAATTCATCCATCAATGGAGCCTCGTACTACCCGACATCTACGTCTGTAAACAGTAGCGACGCGATAGCATCGGCCGCGGCTGCACGAGGCCGTATTTCTTTGCCTTTTCGCTTTTTTCTTTTTTTTAGTCGCCACGAGCAAAGGACGCCTGCTCTGCGGAGCCATGTCCAATTGCTCGGATCAAATTGCGGATTGTGGTATAATGTTCTTTATAAATTGCGAGCGGCGACAGAACTGTGAGTGGGTCAGGATAAAGACGTATTGTGGTCGAGAATCATTAAGCGAAAATGCGGTAAGGCGCAGCCGAAGACATTAATTTAAAAAGATATAAATCTGCAGAAGCGACGGCTGGTATTCCGCAAGGCAAAGAAAGTTCTTTGACTTTGCGTCGGTTTCGAATTTTGTAGGTAGATAGTTTTTCTTTAAGGAGTTAAATAATAACTCGGAGGGTATCTGTACGCTGATACCACTAGGTAGTAGCCGTCCATTGCACTCTTTCTTTTCCAGCTTATATCAGTCAACTTTTGAACTAAAAGCCTGGAGCACTTTGTACAGTCCTATGGTTTATATAAGGGGAATTCCAAAAACCCTGCTAAATGGGGAAAAAATTATAAAATCACTATACTGGCGGGTTGGAGATCGCAGTAGATAGTATAATGTCTCTATATAGAAGACACAGCTGCCTTTTCTGCCTTTTCATTTTTACCTCGAGTCACTTCTTATGATTTTACTTCAGAAAGGAAAGGGCAGGTGACAAATTGTATTCTACTCTGAGACACAGATCGCTGTCATTATGCAGCGTTGTGTGATGGAATCACACAACGCTGCATAATGACAGCGATCATTACTTCTCATGGCCAAATCAATGAAAATCATTATAAAATTTTACTTTCCTAGCCAGAGTTTCCCGGAAAACGACGGCACGCACTCTAGCGGGCCCGCATTGTCTGCAATCACTGAGACACGCCATTGTTGCAGTTCTTGCGGTTGCAGTTTACGACGAGAAATCGACTTTATGTGAAACGCGATGGCATGACGTTTTTGACGCAGCAAGAACATAAAATCGGATGTTTTTAAACCGTTGCTAAGCTAAAGATGACTTTTCACTAATGTAGTTTTTTTGTAAGCACAAATAATACGGAAACTGGTCTTACAACCAAGGATGCTTAACATCGTACGAATTGGAGAAGTAAAAGCTGGAAAGCGGCCTCCTGGCTTCTCAGCATTACAGCTGGGGAGGCATCTAGGAATATGCTGACATGAGAGAGAGAATACGGAAACGATTTCATCTGTGCTGATAGGCACATTTTGCAGAAAGTAGCAAATTACAGGAAACAAATGTCTTGTCATTCCGACTTCTATGGACCCCGTTAGAAGGGTTGCCCCATAAACGCTGGCTTAACGTTGACAAAGATGATATGCGTGCCAAGGATGCCGAACACCCCGTAAATGGAGAAGAAAAAGCCGGAAAGCAAACCCCAGAGGGTAATTTATTTCCAAATGAAACATGTGTTTCAAGTTGTAATGCATATAAAAAACCGGTAATTTATATGTAATTGCCCCAAACTCCTGAAAAATGAAATCTCGTGAGAAACATAGACATATTAAGGGGATACCTGAATTTTCCGGGGTCCAATGCTGCCCCCATTTGAAATAAAGCATTTGATAGGAAACGAAGACATTATTCAAAACTTTATCTTGACCAGGCTCTAGATAACCCTTCAAACAATTTTATGAACTACTGTTTACAGTTTACAGTGAAAACGTGAAGGTTTATACGCACAATTATAAAAAACGGCCACTTTTGGCGTATGTGCGTAGAAAAGTCTCTCGTTGTCATTTTAAACTGTAAACAGTAGTTCATAAGATACTTTGAAGGGTTATCTAGAGCCTGGTCAAGACAAAATTTTAAATTAAGTCTCCGTTTCCTTTTAAATGATTTAATTAAAATGGGGGCAGCACTGGACCCCGGAAAATTCAGGTAGCCCATTAATAAAAATCGTTATAATATTTGACCGTAGACGACAATCTTTTAACATATGATTCAGTACTTTGATCGTGAATAATGTACGATGAATCAAAATTACCATAACATACATA
Source organism: Acrobasis suavella (assembly GCA_943193695.1). Taxonomy (NCBI): domain Eukaryota; kingdom Metazoa; phylum Arthropoda; class Insecta; order Lepidoptera; family Pyralidae; genus Acrobasis; species Acrobasis suavella. Next base: position 19,972,136 of record OW971946.1, read on the forward strand.
CATTACACTCTAAGTATTAGACTTTGCAGTTTCATGTTTTCAATTAAATAAATTGCGCTTGATGTCGAAATAATGGCATAAGAGCGGAATTTTTGCGTTTTGCGGTAGAAAGCAGTTATGTCGAAGATGTTGTACATTGTACTGGAACCATTTAGATGGCTGACGGTAGCAACATGGGAAATAATTGACCGTAATCGTATTTAATTATTCAGCAATAAAACTTGCGAGAACCATTATGATGTTGTATGATTTTTAATTTACGAGTAAAAGAGACGGGAGTAAAGGACCATAAATGGTAAAATATTGAAAACTTAAATTCATGAAATCTATTAAAAAGCAATATAATAAAAAGATTTCATGATAATTTTATTTATGTACCTACATATCTAACTTAACTGAAAAGAAAACTATCAACTTAATTAAAACAGAGTATTATTTCGATTAATGTAATAGAATTTTTAAACAATATCGTTTCAAGGTTTCTATTGTTTTCTTTACGGGTTTATAAATCGATATGAATATCAAGGGTACAGTAATAATGGGTTTTACTTACTCGTTACAGCATGTGGTCGATGTCTGTGAGACCGTGACCAGCGTGGTCATAGTTGTCGTCAGCTGGTCACCAACACATTTCTTCCTTGAACACTCATCCAAGATTCTGTCTTCCTTCAAAGGTTGCAAAACCTCCTTGGTTTTATTCGGCCCTGTCTTTACCGTAGACCGCTGAAATCGAAAATTTGCGGCCATCTTCCCATCAGTCGATATCTCCATGTTTTCAGTTACAATCGCCCCTTTTCTAGTTCTACAGACAGTTTTGGTATTCTTCCCAAAGACATCACCATTCCTTAATATTTCTTCTTTAGAATCTAACAATTGAGACTTTTTTGATTCCAGAGGTAGACCGTTTTTTATCATACTCCTTATATTATCTGCGTTAATACTTGTACCTAATATTTTATCTAGATCTGTTGTATTCATATACTCTTCATAATTTTGTGCTATAGGTTGTCTTCTTTGGTCTTTCTGCCACGCTTGGTCGAATCCATAAATTGGTTCAGATTCTACTCCAAAAGTATAATTTGTTTCGTTTTCATCTGGAGCGGGTTCTATTTGGGAAGTGATGTTATCTTGAAAGAAGTCGTCAGTCAGTTCAGTGATTTGTGCTCCAGGTCTTTTGGTGTCTACATTATTGAAGTTGATGAAGTTAGGGTTAAGGTTATTGATCTTTCTCTTTCCGTACAACTGTCTGTAGTATTTCTCCTGGTCGCCATGCATCCAGCACACCTTCCACCATTGCTTGCACATCAAAATGTTTGCGCTGTTTGAAGCTTTCACGTGTCTCGTGGCCGTCGCCGACATGTTTACTATTGGATTTACTTTGATGATTGTATTGTGTGAGGCTGCGAATCAATCAATTTTTTGTTTAAAGTTTTGGCCTTGTTTTCTATTAGATTTAAAAGTCAGATTCAATTTCTTATAAGACCTGACTTAGATTTTAAAAAGATATGAAGTAAAATAATGAAAGGAAGAAGTTTGATTGGCAAAAAAGCATTTTCATATCTTTTTTAACTTGCTTTTTTAGCTATAGAGAATACTCAAAGGCAATGTTTTATTTCGGATGTAATCATCATAAAAAGACAAGCATATCACCTTTGTTGAAACTTTTTACACAGCTTGTAACAGAAGGTAACAAAAAGTTTTTCTTTTATAGTTTTCACTAGGCACTTAATAAGTTTTACAGTAAAACATAATGAAGTCACTAATGGCTTTTAAGTTAACGATTAATAGAAAAGAAATCAGTATTATAAACGGTGTAAGGTAGTAGATTCCGAAGCAATGAAAAATGTTGTAGAATGTCCGTTAGTGTATACTATGCATTATTCACAATCTTGAATTATTCATAAACGATTTATTTTCGACGGGTAAAAATTGTGTGATGAGTTGTGAGAAACTATCTTGTTGTGGACGGTAGATTTATCAAAAATAAATAGTAAATAAGATAATAAAAGTTACTGGTCATGACTCACTCATATGATTAAGATTCTCAATATCAAAATCCATTAGTATGCTTGAGATTTCCCGTATTTCGGATGCAGTTTTGGCAGGTTTGGTTGAAAAGATTACAATTAGTAAGTAAAAAGAAAAAGTAGAGTCATTAGACGAGCAGTTGGACCACAACTGGCTAATAAAGCAATGTAAAAATGACCACTTAAATTGTTTATAATTTTTAACAAGTCAGGATATGATTAGTTGTAATAAGGATATCATGAAGTAGACGACGGCTCAATATATCTTCAGTTGATTACAAACTTACTATGATGAACGCTGGGCACAGTAATTGTGAAGCATCGAAAGATCGATATCGACATCGTCCATTGTGCTCAGGAAATTACTGCTCGGAAAACCAATCAGGCGGTTGGTCCTTCTTGCTTCCGTATTAGCAAATATTTTAAAGGATTATTTTGGTATCATTTCGAGAACACACGAAGAAGACCTGTATCTAACAGTGGGTGTCCCTATTGATGGTGCTGAAAGTTTTTATGTCAGAAGTCTTGCCTAAGTATATAGTACAAATGCAATAGAACGTAATCCCTAATGGAATAGATAGAGCATTTGGAATTAACGCGATTACCTTTTTAATTTATTTCAGCTGATTTTTCGTTCCGGATTACACGGAACGTGTTCTCACCTTGATTCAAAAAGGTATGTTCCCATTTGCATTAATTTGATAATGGTGCAACTCGATGGTATAAAATTACTCAGAGCATTTTGGGTCTTGCAGCTCCAAGCAGACACAGACCAGGGCAGCAAGACAAAGTCCACTTTTAGTGTAAAGTTAAAAAAAATCTAAACGAATATCCTGAAAATACTTGAAATGTAGGTATCAAAACTTAAAAAAAAATATTAAAAAGAGGTATATTTAAAAATCAACAACATATTACAATTATAATTGACGCATAGACTCGATACCAAAAAAGTCCTTATAATCCTCAGCGTCCCAAGCTCAGAAGGCGTTAACGACAGTATCGACATAGTAATTGAGAGAGCATCTCCCAGACCCCCGGACTATAATCTAAGAGCTTCCAGTCAGGCCACTGTGGCCAGGGAAAATAAATAAATCGCAGCAGATTGCGCTATCTCGAGGGCCAAGCACCGTTATGATGAAATTGTTAAAAGATAGCATCTTTTACAAAATAAGACCTGCGCTATTGACTTTTTGTCTGATATAATGTTAACTATATTGTTTATTCTTTTAATGGTAAGAGTAAATGTATGGCCATGTTATGATAAGAGATAGAAACAACATTGTAAAAAAAAAATTGACGTAAACGGGAAGAAATAGAGAAAGGTAAAAAAAACGGAGGACGGCGTGTGACTAGCAAGTATGTAACAGTTGAGATGACTAAGGATCAAATAAAAAAAGAGTAAAATGGAAGCGACTTAGATTAGAGTAGGATCAGGGAAGGAAGAAGAAAATTGGTAAGAGTAAGCTGTTTGCAAGATCTAAAGGCCACGTTAAAAAGTTCATTAAAAATGTTGAATAGTTTTAGTCAATGGTTGGTTATCTAAAAGTGTTTATTAAGGTTATCTACAAATAATTGATAGGAATCTAAAGGAACTTATTAAATATAAAATCATATTCTATACCCTAGAATTATATATAACAGGTATATTATATACCCTCAAAACAAGTAAATCTCTAGTAAAATGAAACTTTATCATTCATCAAAGTCAAATAAAGTTAGTCAGTGTTTTATAACAAGCCGAATAATGTAATAGGTACTATAATCCATATCTATCTAATTTATCTACAGGACTTTATCAAACACGGTAATAAAATGCCATATTTATTGCATTTACACAATTCTTGCGTCTAAAGCATTTTACTGTTTTTTTATAGCATCCTTCAGTGTGACTAACTTATAAGTTAATTCTAGATTTAATGCCCGTATTATGTTAACGCTAATTTATTATACATTTAATGACTTTATTATATGTCTGCAATCTTCATATAGGACTTTATTTGAAGATTACACCAGAATTTATTTCCTTTTATATTTCAAATTACACGATGTTAAACAGATGCCTAATAAATAACATTTGGAACTAATCACACAGATTGAGCTAGCCCCAAAGTAAGTTCGAGATTTGTGTTATGGGATACTAACTCAACGATACTATATTTTTTAAACAAATGCATATATAAATACACGACAGTGTGGCATGATGAGCACTAGGTCACAGAGGTCGTTTAGAGCAAAATTGTTATTGTCAATGCAAGAGCAAAATCTGCAATCTCTATATAATAAAAATATAACAAATTATTTTTTTTAGGAGTTTGTAACATTTGATTCTTCTAAAAGAATTCTAGATTTCTTTAGTATCGAAATCGAAATCCAAATATAATATAATTACTAACATAACAGATACCCAATGTAATAGAAACTATTGCAGGACCCGAAAATAGGCAAAACTGAAGTTGTGGGTAGGCGCACAGAGATGGCAGCACACATGACTAGTAAAAAAGTGAAAAACAAGGGTTGAATATGCTTAATTCTTTTTTATCTTATTTCATATAAGTCATATTTAATTAATTAGAGTACTACTTCATTTAAATAATTGTAATAAAAGATTTAAATGTTTCAATAAATACCTATAGCGCGATCTAGTGCCAAGGAAGGGAAATAATTATGTTTATAAGGTGATGGGTAGGCTTGGTATCGTTAACGGCACTTCTGGTGTCGCCGCCGTGCATAGTGTACGGTAACCACTTACCATCAGTAAAGCTGTATGCCTGTCAGCATATAAGAGCTAAACTCTTATCGGTGTTATTGTGTGAAAAGAGACACACACAAGTATTTTTAACCCCCGACAAAAGATGTGTTATAAGTTTGACGACAATGTCTGTCTGTCTGTGTGTTCGTCTGTAGCATCGTAGCTCTCGAACGGATAGACCGATTTCGATTTTTTTACCTGAAAGAAAGTACTTTTGCGGTAGCTCTAAGCTATGTTTGATTAAAATCGGTTTAGCCGTTTAAAAGTTATTCGGATTTAACGCTTGAAAGTCAGGACTATTTAATTTTTTGAATTGCCTAGCAAAAAGCATAGGTGGCGTTATGGATATCAACTGGACTATGTAGTTCCGCTACTCATCATTAGATGGCGTTCTTGAAAGTTGGGGATTTTTTAATGTGTCCGGTAAATAAACTTGTCAGAGATAATGGAGTGGTTTGCTTTAGCCTTCTCTATTTTATACAGTAGTGAACTTAATAATCACTAGGTTGTAACCTCACGATATTTTCTACTTATTATTTAAAAAGTTTGGTACAAGTACCAAACTAGGCTCTGTACTTACATAATTCTGCTATGAAGTTCATGGTAAACATGGAAATTATATGGTAAGTCATTATGTGACCTTTTCATTTTATTTTCGCTTGTCCAGAAGTAAAAAGTACAAATATTGGAGCGATGTTTATCCACATGTCATCGAGATTGCGATTCTATTTTATTGGGACTTTATTAATTTAACATTTATTAAAACACAAAGTGTGAAAATGGCATACTTAACACCACATGGCGGTCTCTGCCAGTCAACCGTTAGACCAAGTAGAGAAATAATTCGGTTGGCGCGACAGAAAGTGTAAACAAAATTACTTTATGCCGTAAGTTAAGAATATTATTGAAAGTTCTATATATTGAGCATAAAAATAACGAAGCAAATTAAGACACTCGGTCGTAAAAGTGTATCATTAGCGCTCTCGTGATAAAATCATTAATTTTTATAGACTATTATTATCCCATTTTATAAATACGTTTTTCAATGAAAATATCAAGATTTTTATTAGGTATTTTTATATTACTTGAAGCCATAAATGTTAAGTAAGTCATGCCTATGTCAGTTTTATTATAAGAATAGCCTTCTTTATTGTAAGAATACATAAAATGTCTGAAATATTAAAATTAAAATTATAAGTTATTGCAAGTGTTTGTATGTATTACAAATAATTAAATATTAAATTAGAAGTTCTGTTATTACAAATTGTTTGAATTGAATTTTTAATTACTGTTTTATTAATACTTTCTATTCTCTCTGCATTAGAAAATAATGTTTTTTTTTGTCATAAAGAGGCACCACATTCTAATATTGAACTCAAAAGCAATTAAAATATACCTATATTCTTTTATTACTCACCAACGTCCTCATTACAATTAATATGAAAAGCAACAATAAGGCTTAAACTTTTTAAATGGTTATTATTATGCATAAGAATTGGAAATTGAAATTTCAATAAATCAAAAATCGACTCTCTTTTGGAAAATAATAGTCACTCAGTCAATGTCTCCTTTTAAAGGTAGGTAGGTACCGTTCTAAGTAGCGAGCTAATCTTACATAATAAATGTTACTGGGCGCTTATGCATCTAAAAGATGCCGACGTCATAAACCAGTACATTAATTTATCACTTCTGAATATTATTTACCCGAAGAATCCCACAAGACCTGCACACACCGTTATCGTATAGAATCACCTTATTAAAATCCAACAGGGCGCGCGTACGCACTCGACATGCAAATTAAGAAAATGCCATCCCACTGTCTCCTTTACTCTTTAACTGTTTGCAAGAGTGTGAAGGAAACAGAGATATGCTTGTCAAAGTCGTTTGTAGTTTTCTCAGACACTTTAGGTTCTTTTTAGTGGAAACTGTGGAAGTTTTAATGTGGTAAATTGTTACTACTCTATGAGCGTGTACTGTATTTGGTTATAAAATACCTACATTATGTGGTGATGGCAAATAAAGTATGAATTTTTATGAAGCAAATAGTTTAAGACTAAATATCAGTTTTCTAAGTGATTTAAGAAATATAAACGAATGAAAAGTTCTGACTGCAAATGTTGGATTACCAACTTGGTGATCAATCGAAAGGAGAAACGACCTTTGAAGAAGGCTTGCAGATTCAGTACCTAAAATGTCATCTTTAAAAAAAATTTTTTTCTTCATATGTGCTGCTTGTTTCGCTTTTCTAAAATATCGTAGAATTCGATCAATTGAATGACATTATCTTGGAAATCCTAAATTGGCAATCATCTAGCAACCTGTCACTACTCCTGAATTCATTTTCCATCTTCGACCTTAGAATCTTGTCAAAAGTGTAAAAGTCCTAAATATAAATACGCGTGGGTATCAAAAAGTTAGCTTACTGGCATGATTTAACGATATTACAATTTTAAAGTAGATTAAACAACAACTAATCTAGTTTGTCTTATCTTACGAAAGCCAAACGAATTTCTTCGGGCGCCTATTATTTCAAGATTTACCTACCTTCCTTATTAAACATTCCAAGTAAGAAAGAGATGGAAAAACAGGTCAAGATTCGGGTATTCGCCTCGGGCCGTCTCTACTAAGTTATTAGGTGAAATTAGTGGCAATTTTAGTGGAATATATTCAAGTTTTATTGGCCATTAATATCTTATGTGAGGCATTTGTCTGAGCCGCCAGCGCGGTAATAGAAAGTTATTTTATGAATAAATAATCTCGGTGGCCAGTAACAGATAATAAAAACAATATTTAGAAAACATTAAGTGGACATTATAAGGAACCTTTTTGTATTTGCAATCGTATGTCAACATATTTAATTAATTAGTCGTGATACCTAACTTGTTTGTTTAAAGAATATGAATTAATTACCTCATGTTTTTTAGATTCTACTCTTTTAATACTCTTATTCTTTCACATAAAGATTATTCTGTAGATAAAGGTGGTGATCATGTTGCTAAAAAAGGTATACTTATAATAAGTTTACATCCATAATGTTGATATAAAAATATGTTTCGAATTTTGCTCATAAATTCCCATGCATTACATTTAATTATAGATATTTTTTACGTCTTTATCCCTGACGGGGTAGACCGAGTCCAGGGCCCAGGGCCGCCAAGCTTAGCGTGCTGGTGGGCGTTAAGGTGGAAAAGGAATCAAAATAGTGATGTGTTGCTAGCTGCATCGCCTATAAATATGATGCAAATTTCGCCCATTCCCTCCATTACATTAAATTGTCGCACCTTATTCAATGTTTCATGAAAATAAATCTATTTCATTTATTAAGTAATGTAACTGATGTGAATTTGCACTGAATAAAATATTTTTCTTTCTTCCTTTCTATTTCTGTTACGCTTCGGATTACGAATGTGCCACAAGCATGATCATCATCATCCTCATCAAGTCTTTTCTTTTTAGTCTTCACTGTAGGAGCTCGACCCTCTCTGTACTACCGGAGTCAAACTACGCTACGCTGGCCATCTGGAGAGATCTCACTGACGTTAAATATAAGGCAGGATACCTTAGGCTACAAACATTTTCACAATTAGGCCTTGGAGCAGCACTTTTCTATACTGCTACCCTTTTCTGTCGTTCGGAACCGTCATTTGCCAGAGCGAAAGAGAGCGACGAAACGCTATCGCATCGGCCGTGCTTTAGCGTTCCGTCAATCTGTTTCGCTCTAGCTAACGACAGCTCTGAGCGAAAGAAAAAGATAGCAGCATAGAAAATTGCTGCTCCGTGCTGACAAGTGACATCCAAGCCTTGAAGATTAATACGAACTTTTACGACGACCGTTTGGATTGGAAATTAAAGCCAGTGACTGAGTCATGTTTACTACCTGCCAAACCTACCTCAGACCAAAAACTCAATTATATATCAATTACAGAAAAAACCTAAGTAGCCGTTACAGGAGGCCGCGGGCGGCGCAAGGTGGAACAGCTAACTTGTTGCCACGCGATTATTAACTTTACTACTTTGCGATACAGATCTCAAAACTCATTTGTTGTATCAACGATAATCATTGTAATGTCAAAGGAATTTGCGCTTTATATCCTTAAGATAGGGTTGAGATGTTTGGTTGTGGTAGTAATGATCGCCTGGGGTGAATCCTGGATAAATTATACACACCGGTTGCTGGTCCTGTGGCGAAGAAAAAGCGTAATTCGTATCATTTCGTGACACGCAACGAATGGGAAAAATGTCGAACAGCACCGCATGAAGTTATAAAGATGCTTGACCCTGACATGTTGAGAGTATAGCACTGCCACAACGCTCCGCTTATGAGGCGTGCAATATACCTATAATTTTGCAAAACTAAAAACCGATTTCACCTTCCAAACTACAAAACTGATTTTAACAAAATTTTTATGGGACCACCTGACAAGGATACCTTTTCAAACAAAAACAAAGAATTTTCCAAATCGGAGGTCTTCGAATAATCAGTGAACATACATTAAATAATTGCCCAAGTGCGTGTCGGGCCACATAGTGTAGGGTTCCGTAGTTACGAATGCCAACTTTGAGTTCATGCCACTAAAAACGTCTAAAAACTAATTTTCTAATGAATTTGTTTGAAATTTTCCTTTTCTGAGTACATTTTATAAGTTGATCGCCTATAATTTTTTAATTTGTAAACCCTACCTAGCTCTGATAGTTTTCCTTTAAATTTCGTTATATAGACTATAGCTGTAAATTTTTTCACGTGTCCAAATATAACCTTTTAGCAGATAGAGTGGGGGGACACTTGACTCTAACAAAATTTTTCACTTTAAAATCAAATATTTCAGAAACGAAACCCTAAATCATAAAATGGTGTTCACAAGCTCATAATATTTTTAAAAGACCTATTCAACGATACCCCACTGGTACCCCCATTGGTAAGTCGGGAAAAAAATGACTTTTCACTTTACATATATGGAAGCTACACTAAAAAAAAAATTTCTATATTTTATTTTACCGTTTTTTCCGCGTAATCAATATACATACCCATACCAAATTACAGCTTTCTTGTACTTATAGTCGCTGAGTAAAACCGCGGACGGACAGACATGGCGAAACTATAAGGGTTCCTTGTTTACTACGGAACCCTAAAAACGATCGCGACGAATTAATAACCTTCTTCTTTTTAGAAGTAGGTTAAAAAGAAAATACTACTCATAACGACAAACCTGGTGACCTGAAATACAGGCTTTGCCTAACTAAGGAACCAATCCTTTACAATGTTTCTGACATGAAAGTTATTACCCAATGTATTTTAAACGATACTCAAAGTCAAAGTCAAAACTGGTAGAGATGACATGACTAAAAAGATAAATTCAAAGAGAAAAGTCTATGTAAAATAAATAAGAGTAAGACAAATAATACAACATTATTAAGAAGTAAAGACAGAAAAGAAATAGCAATAACTACTTTTTTTTGTTCCAGAAGATGCAACAAAAGATAACGAAGTAATTAAAGAAGATTTGACAAAAACACTAATTAATTAACTAGAAATAACTGCAACAATTAAGTCAGACAAAGTGGCAAACAAGAAATCGAGTCACCTTGACGGGTTTTTGTTGGTCATGTGGGCGTGAGTAGAAAAATATTAATTGTGTGTGATTCAGCGCTACTTTATATTGATACAATTGTATAATGTCACAAAAGCCTTATAAAATATTTCAAGTTAATTCCATTTACAGAAACATGTTGAAAGTAAGAGCACAGAATAAGTACTAGTACAGAAGTCTTAGTCAGAAAAGGAATTCGAAGAAATATCTACTTAATGTGGTTAGCGCTATGGTTTAATTTAGCTCGCGTCAGAACTGCTCACCTCTTCGTTTAGATACCTAGAATATCCATTGCAAGCCAATGTCATTCTTATTGCTCTGGACAAACAAATCATGAAACTGAATTTTCCCCTTCGTAGTGGTCGCCGCGCGCATAGTAATAATGTAGGTATATTTTCGATACCTAAGCGGGGTAGGGCTAACGATACAGGCCTGGTAAGAGCCAAAGTTGCGTCTCTTTGCAAAAATGTAAACACTTAGGTAAATAGATCAATGATAGTATAAAACGCTAGCGTTAGAGATTGTGATACAATTATTTATCATATTTATTATTTATTTTGTCATGAACTGTGAACTCGTGATCCGTATATTACAACCCTATATCTCGGTTGCCCCTTGCCTGATTTGGCTTAAGTTCTTACAACTATAAAATTACAAATTGCACTAAAAATATTCCCATCTCATAAAGTCTCCATTATAGACATTTAAGATTTTATCATACAATCATAACCTCGCCTTTTTCCACTGGGGTACGCAAAGGCTATGAACCTCCATCTACTAGGATCCTGAAAGACCTCTCTCGCTTCATCTACACTGATCATTCTCCATGCAAGCCCGCCGGTTACAGGTACTTCTAGCCTTTACTCTTTTTGAGAATGCGTGTAATCTGGTAGCAGTTCAAAAGTCAGCGTCAAAATTCCTTTGATTAGGTATCTTTGGATATTTAAATCACTTGAAAACTCGTCGGAGCTTTATTTACATCTCAACAAACTGGAATTAGTAATAAATCTAAAGTGAAAATAAATCCAACAAAACCTGAATTTACGACACAAAAATATGCAAATGCCTTGTAAACATTTAGGATTTAGCCTCAAGGAATGAAAAACATTCTCTTAATTGCTATAAGTAATGTTTATTGCAGAGAACGTGTCAGAGACGGAGAAATTGCATTCTGATCAACAGATTGTGGAATAACTCAAATTCAAGAAGCCATGCTCTTTAGACGAAGAATTTCCTCGTCTTGGAAATAGTTTTTACGAGTTAGAGATTGCATACAATTTACAATCTTAAAATTTTCAAACCATGCGTTATTTCAAAAACGAGTATGAATTATAAAAATATAAACAACAACCAATCACAATTTTTTTGTTTTAATTGATAATAGTTTTAGTACCTTATTAACTGACTTCCAAAAGAAGGACGTTATTCATTCGTCATGATCTTTTTTATGCATATATTAATCTAATCAAAATTGATTGTGTATTTCGGGGGTTAAGTCTGTTTATAGATTTGAAAAAAAAAAATATATTTCAGGTTTGGAGACCCCTACAGTCGACTTAGATACCATTGAAAAGACCCTAGATTAATCTCTAGCAACCATCTTCGCATGTTGAGCGGGTTCCGACATTTTCGTCATCGTGTCTCGATTCAAACGTCCGAAGATCTTCAACCTCGACGTTGATAGATGGACAGGGTATCATCCAACCAGCTTTGGAAAGGCAAAGGCCTGGTATGTCTCCGCCACTTCCTTAAAGGACAATATTCAACTAACGGTACTTAATTTATGGTAGTAAAATCTGCCTTATAAGTATCATTAATAATGTATTTTATTGAAATTGATAGTAACCAGGTTTTGCTCGGTTGCATTATCATAAAGGTACTGGAAGAATTTGGTACACGTAAAGTAGATACTAATCAATTGTATTTACTTGCATTAAACACGGTATAATTACAGGTCACAACAATTAGAAGGTGTTCATGCTTAGCCAAAATTTTGCATTATAAAAGATTAAGAAAATGAATATAATTCTGTACTAACTATTGATATAGTAAAAATTAATCTTAATTAGTCTACTTTCAGCATAAAACATTGAATAAGATTTTTAGGGTCAGCATCTTTAAGATTGAATATGATTTGGATACTATTGATCTCGCCCATTTTAATTCAATGATTGAAGAGTTTGCCTTTGGTTTATAGGTCTTTATTAAAAATATTGATAAAATGTTGATTGATGGTAAGATAAATGTATGATTCTGCGTCCGTAGAAGTTGCAGAATCGTACAATTATCATACTACTTAAAATTCTGCTTCAAAGTACAGATACGTTATTTCAAGTTCATATTTTTTACTATTTGCGATGCATAATGGAATAATTTGCGGATAACATCGACTCGTTACGACGACCGGTGGCGCACCAATAACATTGTAGTTATTATAACAGGCAAAAACTATACTTTTTGCTTCTTTTTCTGATAGTTATTTATTCACTGTTACAGGGGCCGACTTCGTCTATGGATATTTCCACCTTTTCTTGGAATGCAGTAAAAATATTACCGTTTTTTGCATTAACAATTTATAGATCATCAGTTCAACATGCAACTGGGTACTTTCTAGGGTCAAAAATAATTATTTGGTACTGTTAGAAAACAAATGTCACTTAATTATGTCACTTATCATATCCATTTTTAACTTGATTTTAGATTTAATATTGCGTCAAAAAATTGCAAGTATATTTTTTAAGAATAAATCCAGTGGTTATCAGCATAGCTAGCAAAAAAAAAAATTATACTTTAAATAAAAGTTGTAACATATTTTGACTGTAGAGTCATTGCCCAGAATTATTAAACAACAAGGAAAAGAAAAAAACTGACACTCAACCACAGGGAATGATAAAGTGGAGGCAAGTGGCAAGCCAGTATCTAGCAGGGGACATTGATAGCTTAAAAATAAAGATATTATTAGTACCTCTTTTCAGTCTTAGTTGTTTCATCTAAAATTTCCGATTATTGTTTCCTTTATTCATAAGCCTAAGTATTGTTTCCCTACATTATTTTCGACCTCCCAACTAGTCTCAATAAATAAATATGCAATTTAAATTTGGTTACACTTAACAGTCTTTCAAGTTGTACTCTGTATAGCTAAAGCTTTACTATCGTGTATTGTGTCAGCCTCCTTTAAAATTACGAGTTTAGTGTTTTCATTCCCTTCGTGTCACGTCAATAGCTTTTCAAAGTTTACGCGTGCCGAGTGCTATGGAACCATATGCTAAAACTAGCCATTGTCACAACCACATCGAGTATTTCCATTTGCGCTATTGTTTACGTACGTACAGTTAACAGAACATCACAATACACAAACTTATTGCAATTTCGCCGCTATTACCACTGTATGACGGTGCTTCAAGAAAACCCTATCGTTTTATGGCTTATTTTTCTACCTTTTATTCAATTATCGCTATTTTTTCAGTCATATGAAATCTACTGCAAAATGTCAAGAGAATTTCCTCGTGCAAATCTCATAAAAAAAATCTCAATAAAGCTTCGATCACAAATTTGATTGTTTTTGTCATCATATATAAAGAGAATCAGGTTCTTGTCGGCGGAGTATTTTTCATGTTTTTCTTCTAAATGCTATTTGCCTTTTCTCCGTTTGAATAAGACAGAATTTTCACCGTTGCTTAACTAATACTCCAATGATTTATATGATCTTTTGTGCTATTCAGAGCTATGAATGTTTACATTCCATTTCACACACGACAGTAACTCTCCCAGGTTTACTGCACGCGTGCCTGCTCAAGTGTCTGCAATGGAACAATTTGCTCAAATTGACCATTGTCAGCGCTGCAGCGATTGCTTACTCCATTGTTCGCCACGCTTTTCGTTTCATTGCTTGTACTCTTATTTTTACTACTAGCTTTATATTACTTTACAAGCCGTCGAACAGTTTACGCGTCAACTCTTGGTTATTTTATTTTATCAAAATTTATTGTTCGAAAATACAAATATACTTTTAACAAATGGCGAACTTAATGCTAAGACCATTTTCTCCCAGTCAACCATAGCTATGTATCAAGGCAAGTATTCATATCGCAAGATTTAACTAAATTGAAATTTAAAATTTATTTTTAGTTTTACTATAAATTGTATTTTTTATGAAATAAACTTTTCTTTCAAGCACGCACTTACAACAACCAAATAAATTTCTCAAAATATAATAATTAATAAAACCAAATTAATCAAATTGTATTGTAAAATAAATCACATCAATAAGAAACGACTCGATACTTAAATTAACTTAAATTGACTTGTACAATTGTACACGACAGAATCTGACTAACTGACTACATCATTGATGATCAAATGGCTATAATGAAATTCATTTTGATACAAGTTTCAATGTCGAAAACGTGTATGTTGGGCAAAGGCATTCCTGTAGGTTAATGAGGTCTGAAAATTATGATGATGATGGGTGTATTTATGCCTGTGAATACACCTAATAAAAATCGTAGTTTATAAGTTTTACCTTTTGAATCATACATTTATGATCATCATTCGAATGAAATGAACGAATCCTAAACATTCAATGGTAGGTTTTTTAGCCAGTATACAGCTGGCGGAGTTAAAGTATGGAGTTCACTAAGTCCTCCAGAGAATTGGTATTAGTGGATATTCTTCGGCGATATGTTATAATGTTTGGTCAACAGTCACACTTCGAAGATAGTCTGGAATCTCACTTACTATAAAGCATTGGTAAACATTTTCCGTCTTATTATAAAACCCAGACTAACTTTGTTACTAGGTTTAAACCATCGTCCGACCAAATCAAGTTGACATCTAGTAATATCACATTATCTCACCTGTCAATGTTAACTTCATTTGGGCGGATAATGGTTTAAACCTAGTAACAAAGTTAGTCTTGGTGTTATGATAAGACGGTTTGTATTTTTAAAGGTGTTATAAACTTTTTGATCGAGATACTAATGATCGATGTTATATTAAACAAAATTGCCATGAGCAAAAATACCAGCGTAGAATTTTTTTATTATGATTAAAATCCCAGCATTCATTATTGCAAGATTGATGCAGAATTTTTATCTCACGATCTTTCTCGAGAGCACATTTCTCTAAAGACTAGACATATAATAGATTACTGCGATATATTAGATAAATGAATTCGCGATGTTTAAGTAGAATAATTACTTTATCAGATGTATAAGGATATTTAGAATGCAGCCGTACATCTAATTGATCTATACAGTCTTAGTCAATCTTGGTAAAATATATAGTTATCTGTGACACTGTGTAAAGTAAAAAATATAAATAGTTTAAAAGTTGCCAGTATAGAAATTGAGAAGTAAATTGAATCATCAGAGAAGAAAAATGTAATCAAAGGGTAAAAACGGGACCCTATTACTACTACTCCGCTGTCCGTCTGTTCGTCGGTCTGTCTGTCACTAGGCTGTATCACATGAACCGTGATAGCTAGACAGATGATGTATTTCTATTGCCGCTATAACAACAGATACTAAAAACAGAATAAAATAAATATTTAAGTGCGGCTGATTGATGTAATTTTTATAGATAATGGTACGGAACCCTTCATGCGCGAGTCCAACTAGCACTTGGCCGGATATTCATACATGAATTGATACAGACATCTCTACAGTCAGTAATCGTTTAATTGTTTTTATGCAATTTTTGTTCGAGACTATTTCAGTGAAGTTGTAATGTAAAGTGTATTATTTAAGCCACTTTATTACTCGACTGCGCCAGAAGGCCGGTTATGATTCTCGAGAGTATAACACAGTCGGGTTTTTTGTTTTTAAAATAATTACTTGTTACTATTAGTTACACAATATTACAGACGAACAAAATTAATATTACTATTCATATTACAAATCAATAAAATATTATTTTATTAACTTTTTATATTCATTTGACTTAATCAAGATTTAAATAATGCAAGTGGATAAAAAAAATACATTATCGTGCACTTTAACTTTTTGCACTAAGAATAGAGCTTGAAAACTCAATTACATTGAAACACAAGCTACGGATTATCAATCTTGATTAAAAATTGCAATTTCATGTAGAAGGAATCTTAATGATAATTTTATAGGCCCGGGTGCGTCGGCGGCGGCGCAGGAGTGGCCAGTACAGCCATGGACACAATGTTAATACGAGTAACTACTGCGCAATGGAGTATCATCGCTTTTGTTGTTAATTACTGGCAATACATTTTATGAGACGATAAATTTTGTTGCAATCCAATATTTTATCTTAATTTTTTATATTTAGAAGAGAAGAAAAACGCTGGTACAAAATTTTATTATATTCTTGAGTACATTTATGCCTTCAGGAATATAATATTTTTTTGTAGCTGATTGTTTGTAATAATAATAATATTTTATGAAACATTAGATGTTTTTTTATATTCCACATACCGTTGAGATTTTTACGATAAGATGTACTTATACTGTGGTATTAAAGTTGCTACTTGTATTATTTGTTACATGAATGAATATCCAATTAAACTTATAAAAATTCAGTAGTTATTTCCTCAATTAAGAAAATACTTTGTTTTAAATCTATTTTATCAAATTATGTAAACAGTATGTTCTTTTTAATATATTAGCCCAGGTTCTGCTTTAAGTGTAATAAGTGTGGCCAACTGAATGTGGTAAATTGGTGATCTTAGTAGAGAGATTATTCTAAAATTCAAACACAAACTTCCTCCAATCAGAAAACATTAAAGCAGGGAAAGTGAGAAAAGTGATCGATTCGCACGAAGCGCACCATAAACATAAAATATAACTCGTCTATAAAACAGTGATAGTTGTATAATCGCAGCCTCATCAACACAAGATCTTCATTTACCTATAACAGTTCTCACGTGTTTTCCAACAGAACCACTGTAATCCTTTGTGATTTCACTTTTCTACGGGCAAAAACCCCACATGTCACTGGCCATTATTATAACACTGGTCAAAATTAAGAAGAAATCACTGTCACATCCAAAAGCGAAATCCAAATAGAAAAAGAAACGTATATAACTTTGAGAGAACGCGCGTAAATTTTGAAAATTCGAACGCGCTCGGTTCTTGCGGCTGCGTCCGCGCAACTGACTCGATAGTCAATGTAAGCACTCGACTCACTGGCACAGTCGGAAGCGAACAGTAGATCGGAATCCTCACGTAGTGAAAAAGGATAGAAGAACCATCCCTTGAGTATTCAAATTCGATTTTTATTTATGCCATTATCGAGCAGGTTTCACGGCAAATATGTCGCGCTATGATACTGAAGCGATAAATTTGTGCTGGTCTTTCATTAGTAGAAAGTCCGAGATGAAATTTATCTGTTTTAATAAGTCGGCTGTTGATGGAGACCAGCTTTGACGTCGTAATCGGTGCTTGATTGTGATTGATATTGGTTTTAATAGTTTAAGCGCATATCTATCATTTTATTCCTGTAATAGAAATATAAAACTGGAAGTCAGATGACCTGAGCAAGGTAAAAAATCAATGTAAATCCTTGGGGATGGCATAAATCTAGTGTCTAGGATTTCTTTCTGCTAAAATGATAGATACCTATATGCAAGACTTTTAGAGAAATGCATAGGCATTAAGCATTCTGGCAACTTCTGAAACTTTATTAATTATAAACACAGCACGGGTTACTCACGTAAAGAGTCGGCAACTGGCCAACATGTTTCGACCTCATCCGGAGGTCTTCATCAGGGCGCATGTGACGCTCATTAACAGAGCTGCTCCGCGACTCACTGATAGACGCGTTAGTGGTAGAACCTGTGCTGTATTTATAATGTCTGTGTCTCGCGTTAGTTTTAATCAAAAACAATTTAATAACGAGTATGGATATAGACATAAACACTTGATATATATAATAAACTGCCACAATCGGTCCTTGATATGCCTGACAAAAAGTTTAAAGCTTATGTAAAGAAGGTACTGTGTGAGAAGGCTTATTATAGGACCGATGACTATCTTAAAGACAACAAAGTCTGGCTTGAGCTTGGCGCGGGTCCCTCTTAAAGGTTTGTACACTCAGAAATGGTCATAATCTGGTACATTAAGTACATACTGAATTTACAACTTGATTTGACATTATTTCAAAATTTCGACATTAAAAAATTTATTTAAATTATGACAACAAACAATGTATACTCTGTCCAAATATCAACTATAAATATTAATTTCATTGTGAGTTGACGTTCTTGGAGAAAATGCTGCAGTGCAGTTTGTTACCGCTTCTTCTGCACTAGCGCTTTGGAGGCGGCAGTAAACTTAGCTCTAAGTAACTTTTGACGTCAACAATAATTAATTGTGCAATAAAACAAAGTGACGATTATTAAGAGATATTATAAATATCCTATGATAATAAAGATATATTTGAATTGAATTGAATTGATATTTTTAACGCGTCTGATTTACATCCTCAATTGTGTTGAAAATAACCTATCGCCGCAAAACATACTCGTATCTTGTTGAAATTTGCATAGTTATTGATCGCCTTTATAATTTTCCCATGGTTGAAACAAAATTGATTCTATGCTTCCGTGAAAGCTTGACAAGTAAAAGTTGTTGATCAGTGCATAACAGTGTTAAAAGAGTCAATAAATTAAGACTGACCACAATTTTTGGAAATAGATAAGTGCAAATTTTAATTGTATTATTTAAATGTGTAATATTATGTATACCTAGCTAAAGTGTTAATCTGTATTGTAACTGTAACATGGCCCATCAGGCTGGCTAGGGACCAATACTGAACTGGGTTTCTTTCGGCTTAATCTTCCCAGCAGCGGTCGTTTCGAGACGCTAGTAGTTTTTAGCTTTTGCACTAACATAATATTTAAAAAATTACCTTCAATAAGAGATAAATTTATTTTAAATGAATAAAAAAAAACTTTGACTTTTACTTTGAAGACTAATAAAATAAACACTATAGCAGGCTACTACGTCACGATGCATTCTTTAAAACAGTCACTGAAGGAAAAATAGAAGGATAAAGAGGAGTAGTAAAACCCAGAAGAACATTTTTCGATCAAATAAAAGAAAATTAAAACGACAATACATTTCAGGAGGTTAAGAACTTGGCGGAGGAAAGAAACATGAAATGCACTTCACCAACAAGAGCCCAGCTCTTAAATATAAGAAGAAGAAGAAGCAGGCTAAATAAAATCGGCCAAGTGCGAGTCGGCCTCGTGCACGAAGGGTTCCGTACCATTATCTATTTAAAAAATCACGTTTGTTGTATGGGAGCCCCCACTTAAATACTTATTTTCTTCTAGTTTTAGTATTTGTTGTTAAAGCGCCAACAGAAATACATCATCTGTGAAAATTTCAACTGTCTAGCTATCATGGTTCATGTGATACAGCCCGGTGACAGACAGACAGACGGACAGTGGAGTATTAGTAATTGAGTCCCATTTTTACCCTTTAGGTTCAGAACCCTAAAAAAGACCTTTTTGACCTCTCTTGACATTAAAATGTATATACCTCAGTAAATTTATCATCATTTATGTATCATCTCCTGAAATATATCATGACGATGATGCTATCAACATAGTATAACCTTATCATTGAGATGATGTGACGTAACACAAAGCAGGTGCAATGTAACGTGAATTTATGTGATCGCACCTGCAGACAACGCTGATCACAGATCTCTAATTAAAACATTATTATGTTCTTTGGCCGGTATTCAATGAAATTCAAATGCGCTTTTTTTCTGAATTAACATTCCAATTTTACATTTGAACTCTCCGAGTAAAACTCATCTGATACGACACGACTATTTCATAAAAAAATATCATTGTAGAGAAGATAGAAGGGAAATGAGCACCAGGAAGATCGAGGCATATCTACATGAAACAGATAAAGGAGAAGGTAAACTTCGTGACGTTCAGCGAAATAAAACAGCTGACAGACGAGAGTGACAAATGGAAGAAAATTCATACTCTACCGAGAAGACCTGGCTCTTAAATATATATGATGACAATGATAAGTAAAACTCTAACCCCCTTATTCATAAAAAACGTTAGCTAAACCTCTTTTAGTTAAAATATGTTTTGTCTCGTTCTCACTATGACAAATGTTAAAAAGAGGGAATGGGACAAAACATGTTTTTTCTAAAATAGGTTTAGCAAACGCTTGTTATTTTTTATGAATTTGAGAGTAACCCTTTGGGGGTTGAAATATGTTTCGTCTTGTTCTTTCAATGTCAAATATTGAGTAGAGGAAAAGGGACAAAACATGTTTAAGCTAAGATAGGTTTAGCAAACGATTGTATTTTTTTATGAATATGAGGATGAATCTTTTGTCTTCAGTTCTCTGATTATTTGAATTAAAAACAGTTAACACTTGTTTTTTGTTTGACACTGAGTAATAAAATTATCACATTAAACAATATGTATTTTTTTATACTTGGTCAAACGAAATGTGTGGATATTATGCGAAACATTATCGATGAAAACCTGAAAAAAAAAACGTTATTAACACTTTAATTATTGTTCTTTTTTGTAAAGGTCGCGTTTTTGATTTTTATTTTTTTCTCTTTCAGTAAACGACGTACTTTTTTCAACGTGGTCTTATTTGAAAGCTACAAAGTTTAAAAAGCTAAGAAAGTAAAAAATAATTAATAATACCAAAAAGGAAATTAGTTAAAAAATAATTAATGAAAAAATTAAACTGCCTGGATTTTTCAAATGACATAACATAACGACTTTTTTTTCCATTTTTTTTATCGATAATATTTCGTCTAATGTGCGCACACTTTGTTTGATCAAGTATAAAAAATATTAACAAATTGTATATTCACATCACAATGTACACTTGCTTCTAAAGCGTTAGTTTAGTACTAAATAAACCAATATATTTTTAAATTCCTACTGCTTCTGAAATGATGACTATCATTTAACGTATTTAATAACCATATAGCGAATTCCCAACTATACCCCTCTAATTAGACAAAGGAAGTGTTTTGTTAACCGACAAAATCATTGGACCTCAAAACCGTGCATAATTCTGACGGATTCCCTATACTATTGAATTTCCAAAACGGTCTCCTGGGCTTATAAGGACAGAGAGAATTGGGAGAGTGGTGTCGTTTCTTCCATCTACCGCAAAATGCGACTAAAAGACTAAACACAAACATTTTGTGAACCCAGAGGTTCCGGGGTCGATCCCCGGTCAGGGCAAGTTGGAAAATGGCCTTCTTCAAATTGTCCTGGGCCTTGGATGTTTATCTATATATGTATTTGTTATAAAATATAGTATCGTTGAGCTAGTATCCTATAACACAAGTCTCGAACTTACTTTGGGACTAGCTCAATCAGTGTAATTTGTCCCCATATATTTATTTATTTAATCGCGTTCTGTAGTTTTATAAAACTTCCATTCTTCTTTACATCTTTCTTTTATGTATGTTCACAGATCATTTAAAAACTTTTTGTTTAAAAAGGGCATACGTGTCAGGTAGTTCCATTAAAAATGTATTAAAATCGGTTTAGTGTTGGGGTAAAGTTGGCTTTCAGTTATGAGAAATTATAATTTTTTTTCTTCTTCACATAAGTTTCTCCTCCTTGTTGGTCTGGGAGAAAAAAATAAATTCAGAATGTACCAGCGGCTTCTCTTCAAAGACGATCGAGACAAGATTTTTATCATGTTTGTAGGCGGGGCGGCTAGCAACCCATCACTGTTTTGATTCCTTTTTCTATCTTAAAGACAAGTATCACACTAAGCATGGCCTTTGGGGCACTGGGGTCTGTAAACAAAGTATCACGGAAAGGAGGTATCAAAGCGAAAGAGAGTAAACATACTAATCAATATGGAAATCTTTTACGATGGGCCCATTCCAGAAATAGTAAAAAAATCTTCACCTCCATACAAAATTAAATACCTACTGTGCCAAAATGTATGGAGCGGCAAATATTTTTTTACGATTACAGGAATGGCCCCATAGTAAAAGTTGTTCACATTGATTAGTATGTTTACTGGGATTTCGGATTGATAACCCCTTTCAGTTACACGTTGTATAAGTTTCATTTGATTCCAGTTGGGACCCCAACAAGTCTCACATTCAAAACTAAAAACCGACTTCACCTCAAAACAACTCAACCGATTTTGATAAAATTTCTATGGTACCACCTGGACAGTATACCCTTTCAAACAAAAAAAGAATTTTCCAAATCGGTCTGGCTTCTTCGAATAATCCGTGAACAAACATTAAAAAAAAAAGAAATGTGGTGTCGTGGGACACCAGGTAGGAACGAAGTTCCTTCAGCTAATGTAGAATCGACACAATTTGCAAAAGAAAAATCGTGCTCAATTCGCGCCTGCGCACGTCTCATTTAACGGTTTTATTTAACGAGGTCATCCTTAGGGTTTTACTATCACATTTTTTTCAGTTCGGTCGCGCAGCAAAATCCCTATCTCCTCCAAGCCTGCCGTAAGGAACTTCGTTCCAAAAACATAAAAGTTCGCGACGAATTGATAACCACCTCCTTTTTGCAAGTCGGTTAAACGCTATCTCAACGATACTATATTTTCTAATATATAATATACTGGTTCATGTTTATAAACAGTTATTTTATCTCGGAACTGCCATGAATGATTTCCAACCGATATTATTGTAAATCTTTCGATGTAAATGAACTAGAAGCTTAGAAAGCTAGTTTAGATAAAGGCTTCAAACCAGACGTGTTTCCTAAACCACTTCTACTTTGATTTATTTCAAGTTCAAGGCCTTAATTTGTAACTGATCGAGTGACATACATTTTTAATTACTATTTCTGGTTCGATATAGGTAAACTGGTGAACCGTTAGAAACTTCATTAAATGAGGATTGTAGCTAATGCCCGCGGTGTTGTTTTTTGATAGTCCCACCGAAACCTTACATTTTCCCGGGATTAAAAGTACCCTATATTGTTAATTAATTCTAAATATTGTTTTATAAAAACTTAATTGATCATAAATATACAATTGTTTACAATTGTCGTTCTTTCCCATTCAACCATAAGGATAAACAGAGATTTTGTTGCGGCGCAAAATAATTACCTAAATAAATCCAACACATACCTAATAAATATATTTTTCTACTCCTGTACTGTTACCTGTCTTTCAAATGGTCCCGAACCCTAATATAAGAACATAGATTATATGATTTCAGAAAAGTCGATAGTCTATTCCTAATATAATGTGCTATGTGTCGTTATTTCGCCAAAACGATACTCCTAGCCATAGACCTATAACTTTTTTCTTTAGAACTACCATAGTGCCAACATAATAAAATCGTTATTTTAACATAAGGTGCCATTTTCAAACGTGGAGTCACTGAACAAACGGTTTTTGTATGAAAAAAACATTCGTTTAAGTGACTCCATGTTTCAAAAATGGCACTTTTGGTCACTAGGAAGACGTCAATCAAAAAAATTAAGTCTTCCATAGATACCTAGTATCTACCAAACATATGGTAGTGTTTCATACTTTTATTTGTTTATTTTTGTATTTATTTTAGTAAATATAGTCGTAGAAAAAGTATGGTATGCAACGTTGTATAAGTATGTCAAAAAATGCTCGATGGCGTCTTGCGTCACTCGCATTTTATGAACCATCTTATACAACTGTTGCATAAAATACTATTATAGAATCTATAATTCATTCATAAAATCTATAATCTATAAACAGTGTATGATTATGGTAAAAATGAAATGGGGATACATTATTTTATAACATGAAGGTGTACTTTTCTAAAAAAAAAACTCTGTGTTATAATGTTATACACTACATGACAGTTTTGATTCTAATTAATTATTAAAAAGAAATAGGTAGCTTTTTTCTGCTATTTTTGTAGTTACATGTCTCAAGCCCTTTATAATAAACTTGCTATATGTACCGGAAACCTGACATCTTCGTCTTTAGTCCTCATCTGAGTCAGACCCGAGTTGCCATTGGTCTTAAAGAACATATTTGTCAAAGCAAAAAATAATTATAATTGTAATATATTAAGATATATGGAAGAAATTAAAGCAGCACACGACAGTTAATTCGCGCCGATATTTAGTCTTAAATTTCCTGGCAAGTATCCTTTTAAACAAAAAAATAATTTTTCTTTTTTTTGTTTGCCTTTAAATTATCGATGAACATACATAAAAAAATCTTCTTTTTTTGAAGTCGGTTGAAAAGGCGAAATCCACCAAAATTTTCCGCGTGCTTTCTTGGCCTAGAATAGCCACTCCATCTCTTCTTGTAGATGTCGTAAGAAGCGACTAAGGGAATAATCGCAAACACCTTATACTCGAGTTGAAGTCAGGCAGATCGTTAAACTTTAAGCAAATTGTTTCTGCTATTTCATTTCGGTTTCTTACGATTTTCGGCATCTTTGGGTAACCATTGACCTGCATATTATATTTGGAGAACAACAGATCTGAGGATTCAACCGGGAACACGCTTAGATCAAAAAGATAATTATTATGATAAAGTTAATAAAATTAGAGCGACATCATTAATCATTGATAAACCGATGCAAGTGTTGAAAGTCGAAACGCATACCGAGGCATGCGCTGAAAACATGCGCCCGGCAGGGTCACCACAAGACTGCTTAGTAAATAGTATGCAAAGAAGAAACCTCCAAAAAGTTTATAGCAAATAGATATAGATTAGAACAGTAAAAAGTTTTGTTGTCTTAAAGTATTAAACTAGTGACTCTGTGACCTCGCGACTCACCCCCGACCCGTTGAAGTTTCTCGGATAAAAGTCGTTCAGACAAAAAAGTTACGTCTTAATAAGAGTAAAAAAAAACAAAATGGCTAAAATATGATATTTACATCGTTTTCAAGACCCATATTTCCGACATTTTGAAAAATTTTGAAAAACTATGTCGATAACAAAATACTATACAATGTCCTTTTTAATTAAGTACAAATATTTTAAGAGGTGATTCAGTCCATCATTTTGAACAACTTTTCCCAATAAATATATATCAAAATACGAAAATATTTTTGCAATTTTCATAGTAACGATATCACGTGACTACTTCGATCTGTATGAGAACCTAAATATTTTTTTTCGTATTTCGATATACATTTATTGAGCAAAGTTGTTCAAAATGATGGACTGAATAACCCCTTAAAATATTTGTACTTAATTAAAAAGGACATTGTATAATTTTCAAACTTTCTAACAAAATTTCACGAGAATCGGTTAAGAAATGCGGCCTGTAGGCGAGAACAGCCGGGCATATAGACAGCCGCTTCGGTAGCTTTTCTTTATAAATAAATTAAATTTAAATATTATTCGACACGTAATGTCAATTATACCTATTGACGTGTAAAATTGCCTGTGAAGGTCTTATTACTGAATAAACATTTGAATTTGAATTTGAATTGAATTTAAGTAAAGGCGAATGGAACGTTACTATTAAGAGTGTGAGCTAGGTATATAATTAAATCCGTAAAACAATTTCATGACTGAATCCCAGACTACCTATGAAAAAATAATATAACAAATGAATTATACTTAAATGATATTGTTAAAGAAAATAGGCTCATAAAAATGAACGAAGCTCAGAAAACGAAGAGAAATTGTGAAGCTTCCGATTCATTTTAAGACTTATCTGATAGAAACTTAACCGTGTCAAAATCTTAGTAAATTGACTCAATAAAGCAATAAAAATAATACAATACTTTTAAGTCTAGGTATCTTCAGACGAAGTATCTCAAAATTAATAAGATCTGTGTTCTTTATTTTTTTCTTAAAAACAAAGTTCGCCAATTCTCCATAACTTTATTATGGCAACCCTATGATCCGAGTCTGTCATTTGCCGTAATCGAGGCAATCATAAAAATAATAAACCAGATGGCTACCACGGCATCCACGGCGGGTGGGGAATTGAGAAGGGGGGAGGGGGGTATCGGATCGTGACTCGATTTAGCAGCAACGGTAACAGACAGAGATTGAAGCTCTGGTTATTGGATTATTGATATTAGCTCATATGTCTGCCATTCTGATCTGGCAGCAAAGTAAAACCGGCTAAATCCGAATAAGACTCGCGCACGAAGGGTTTCGTTGCATTATCTATAAAAATCACGTTTGTTGTATGGGAGTCCCTCTTAAATATTAATTTTATTCTGTTTTTAGTATTTGTTGTTATAGCGGCAACATAGATATATCATCTGTGAAAATTTCAACTGTCCAGCCTGGCGACAGACAGACAGATGGACGGACGGACAGCGGAATCTTAGTAATAGTATCCCATTTTTACCCTTTGGGTACGGAACCCTAAAAATACATACATATTAAGTTATTAACACACCTGTTTCCCACAGGGGAAGGCAGACACTATGGACTCCCACTTGATACGATCCTGACAGACCTCTTTCGCTTCATCTACTCTCATCACTCTCTTCATGCATGTCCATCGATTACGGGTACTTCTGACCTCTCTTTTTTATGACAAATATTGGTACGATATCGACAACAACCTTCCACATCTCACCGCTGGATATAGGCATCTCTAAATCCCATAAGTGGTGGTGGCTAAGTGGTTTATACACTGGCTTTACGTCTGTGAGTCTGTGAGGTACAAATTCGATCTTCACTATAAGACGCGACTTGTACCTCTGAGTTTGGACTCATGTACGGTCAGTTCTCAACTATCATCACTTGCTTCCAGTGAAGGAAACATCGTGTAGAAACCTGTACTAGTTCACTAGCAATAATGGCTGTTGGAGAAAATCCTGCAGTACAGTTTGTTGCCGCTTCTTCTGTACTTGCACTTAGGAGGCGGCAGTAAACTTAGTTGTAAGTTAATGATCTGATGTCAAAAACGACCTAAAAAGAAATCGAAAGAAAAAATTTACAATTATCAAGTGATTGATACAAATATCCAAAAATAAATAAAAAACTTTTGTCTTTGGTGAAATGCCTTAAGGTAGCTCTAAAAATCTGACATCTTCTGTTATTTTTAACACACTCGATTAGAGAAGAAAGATACATAGATAACTCTTTATATTGTACACCAAAAGACAAATGTAACACAAAGAAATAATTTTAAATTAAATGAGTACAATGGGCGATCTCCTCGCTTAAAGCGATCTCTTCCAGACAGCCAGTGGATGGAGAGGAATGTGAGAAAGACAAAGACGGTGGTGCAACTGACTAAGAAGGAAAATTATATCTAAAGCAACTGTAAACTTAATTTTAACTTAAATAAAGAAATAATGTATCATATCCATCTCAGTCCTGCGTCTTGGGAAACAAGTGTCCACCCACGATTATTCTTAAATCGTTCTTGGCCTTCCGACAACCAAAGCTTCACTAGCCAACTATCCAACTATCCACCATTCTTTCAGTAATTTACTCCACCTGTCATCACCTTGCCATGCAACTCCAGCTTAACTCCATTTAAGATCCTCGCGCTGCTTCGTTCTCTGTCAGATCATGATCACCAATAAGATACAGTATCCACAAATTAGAATTATACAGTGGGTGCGCGTATTCAGGAAATGTTGTTTTACAAATTCAATGCATGAGCAATTTAAATGAAATCACGAGCTGATATGGTTGCAGTGGTTCAGTGATAGTTGATTGCTTTGTGGATAGCCAATCATATTGATTTGAAAGCAGTCTCGTATAGACACTTTATTATTCATTTATCTCTGACTTTCCGCCTTCTTTTCACACGGTTATGGATTTTTATAGGCAAAAATCTTCGTCGAAAAGTATATGCCACGGAGCCCTAGTTAGTAAAAGTAGTACCGAATTATTTTCTGCAATGTTTGGACTGACAGGTGATCAAAATTTAGGTGACGATCATATTAAATTTATATTAAAATTAGTACACAGTATAAATAAATAAAAATAAATATATTGATTGAGCTAGCCCCAAAGTATGTTCGAGATTTGTGGTATGGGATACTAACTCAACGATACTATATTTTATAACAAATACAAATATAGATAAACACCGAAGACCAAGGACGATTTGAAAAAGCCATTTTCTAACTTTAAAGATATATAAAACCTTTGATTTCGTGTCTGTTATATTTGCCTGTTCTTTAAACTCCGGCTCTCTCACTCGCCGAACGAAGCATAGAAGCGGTGACGCTACTACTCAGACGTCGATTTTCTGTGAGAGTGTGGTACTTCCCCGGACGAGCCGGCTCATTAATGCTACTAGCGAAACAGAGTTTTGCCAGTAGCGTGGCTCTACCACAAGTTTGCAACAGTCGGTGACCGTCGGCGACAAGGTCGCGGACATACTGAGTGTAGAGCGCTTGGCTAAACCGCTTGGCCGTCACATAAATTACAATAATGTTCGGCCTTAGACACCGTAAGTATAACCATCCTATAGTGTCCAGCCTGTTTCACCACACCATCCCACTCCTGGTATCAATCCCGTTACACACCGCAGACTCGGTCCCGTAAATCACATAGCGTTGTCGTCGTAACATAACTTGTTTGGATCAAATGCTTGCATTCAATGTCTTTTGAATTAAATTCACTAGAACTCTCAGTCAAAGGAAGAGGATAGGATCTCTGCTGTTTAAAAGGATGGAGAGAAAGTATTATTTGAGAAAGGCCAAAGAAAATACTGGTCTGGTGTCTTCCAAGCTGGTCTTGGAGAAAACAAAAAACTTATTCCCCTGTGGAATATACCAGCTTGAGATTGAGGAAATGGGGGAAAATGTGAATCATGTTAATAGGAGATGCGGCTAGCAACCCATCACTATATTGATTGCTTTTCCATCTTCTCGCCCTCCATGCCGCTAAAAGTGGCTTTTGAGTCTTGCGGCTCTGGGCTTTGTCTGCTCAGAGCCGCAAGATACCAAATGCTCTGTTTGCTCCATTAGACGTGACAGTATGTATGTATATCAAAGAAAAGGTGGATGGAGGAAGTGAGTAAATTGAAAAGACTCGCATATTGTTCCGATCCACAGCCATACGAAGGGAAGACTTCCCTTTATATGTATGTGGCTCTGACCCCATGTAGAGTGGGATAAGATGGAAGAAGAGCTCACGGCGTTTCTTATCATGGTACTCCTTACATGATCAATCACACTAATATTATAAAGTTGAAAGTTTGTGAGTGTGTATGTTTGTTACTTTTTCAAGCACAAACGGCTAGACAAATTAAAAAAAAAAATTGGTTTGCAGAAAGCTGACACCCTGGATTAACACATAGGCAACTTTTTCTGCGGGTAACACCGCGGGGCGCAACTTGTCAATCAATAAACTTAAGAACTATGTTCTTATTTATGGAGTATCTTCCATTACTCCCGATCTTCTGCCGAATACTTAACTTACCTACACGATACGACTTCTGCATTTTCTATTACATGATAGTGTTTATTATTTCTGTTATTATTGGCAACACCACTTTCTTATTAATGAAAAATTTGTCTGAAAAATTGTGCATCTTCATTTTTCAATTATTCTATTGAAGAACCACCTAACATGACTTTAGTGCCTTCTTAACTATTTTAGTTTGTATACCTGGAAGAGAGATTTTGGTCTTTGTTATCATCTTCTATGAACATATTTCGCCACTTTCAATTTAAACCCAGTTAAGTTAACTCTCATCAGAAATGCGACAGTGAGTTGTGACCACTGAAGTTGGATATTTATCTAGATCAAGCATTACGCAGTTGTATTAATCAGACGTACTTAATAAAGACGCCTTTTCCCAAGACTTCTTTTGAAAGTACTATTAAACTCTTTTCTTCCGCAAGTGTGTAGGCTTCCTCCAGGCAATGCCTTCGTTCTCGATCTTGGGCAACGTCTATCCACTTCAATCCTGCTGTATTTTGATGTCATCATACCAACGCATCCCCGGTCTTCCTTTTGGGCATATACATAACTGATAAATACAAAATTCAATTCAGTTTAATTCAAATATATCTTTATTATCATAGAATATTTATAATATCTCTATATAATCGTCACTTTGTTTTGTTGCACAATTGTTGACGTCAAAATGTTCCTTAGAGCTAAGTTTCCTGCCGCCTCCAAAGCGCTAGAAAACAAAATGAAAAGATATCCTCTCTAGCTAAGCTAAATCAAACCGAGGGCTGAACTTGATCACTATAGTATAATGAAATTAAAAGAACAGTCAAAAAAAAAACGACTTTCCCATATAAATTGCCCGAGCGACTGTACACTGCATGGAAATGCCAAATTTGTTTTTGCTTTTTGAATGTTTTTTAATTTCATTATACCATAGTGATCTAGTATAGCCTGTGGTTCGATATATTACGGTTATGTCACTTCCACGTAGTATATTGACTACGATAGGAAAAACCCCAGAGAAACTAGCTTCAAAAGTACCAAAAAAAAAAAAAAACACCCAGAATCGCTACTACAGCGAATCTAAAAGAAATTAATTTGTATCACACTGCCTCATATTTTTTTACTAGACACAGCAAAAAGGCGTGTCCAATCTGTACCTAGATCTAATAGATTTGTCTTCGTTAATGAATCTAGACTAGCCTAATTGTAAAAGTCTAAAGTAGGCTTACATTATTTATATCGGATAGTTATCTAGACCGGTCAGAGACCTGGATAAGAAGCAGTCGTTAAGTGGTCGGTTTCCTTACATGGGCGTAAAATGTGTTTATAGGTCTTTTCCATTAGAGGTTATTGATATGAAAAGTGGTTATGGCGTAGTTGTTTGAAGGCTTCATAAAAGTTATTCGATCTGCATATTTTGCGGTTATATCAAATAGGGGAAAATGAATTTAGTAGTGGAAATTCTCTCAGACCACTTTAGGGTACCTAAATTTTCCGGGGTCATTTCAAATTTTGTCTTGATCAAACCGTAGATAACCTTTCAAACTATTTTATGAACTACTGTTTACAGTTTCAAGTGAGAACGTTCACGTTCTTTTACAAACATTTGCCTAAAGTGGCCATTTTTCGCTTGTGTGCGTGGAAAAGCTTCACTTTCTCACTTAATACTGTTTGTAAAAACAAATTCTAATTAATCAAATTAGCCTCCATTACACACTTTCAGCACTAAATTAAACCTAGGACCTCTTCTTTAAAACTTATTTCAAGGCATCTTTCTTGCAAGAAGGTATTTTACAAGCTTTTATTTAGTTACACCTGTCCTGTTATCTGTCAGTCTGTCTGTATGTAATCAAATATTGCAAGTTAAATTTGTCCTACTTCCTGGTTTCCGATTAAGCTGAAATTTTGCAAGTACACATATATCATGTGACAGTGCAATATTATAAATAAATAAATATATAGGGACAAATTACACTGATTGAGCTAGCCCCAAAGTAAGTTCAAGAGTTGTGTCATGGGATACAACTCAACGATACTATATTTTATTTTATAATAAATATATATATATATATATATATATATATATATATATATAGATAAACATCCAAGAAGTAGGACAATTTGAAAAAGGCCATTTTCCAACTTGCCCTGGCCGGGGATCGAACCCGGGACCTCTGGGTGGCGGATTAGCATGGAGACCACTACGTCACGGAGGTTATCAGTATTATTATGACATAGAGCAGATCCGACGATGGAGCTGGAAGCTGGTTATGCCCTTTTTGTGATAAAAAATTGTTTTTATTTTTTATTTTTTTTATTGTTGTAGATAAAAGTTTTTTTTATTGTTTTTGTTTGTTTGTTTTTCGTGTAAGTGGCCAACACTGGTGTCAGATTTTTCAGGCCGCCTAAAGGCATCTGACATAGCTTGACGACTGCCATACAATGATGACAGCCGGGATCAACGGCTTATACGTGCCTTCCGAAGCAAGGAGGAGCTCGAGAAATTTTTGTGCCACTTGTGGTCACTCATCCAAGTGCGGACCACGCCCTGTGTCGCTTAACTTGCGAAAGCGCTAGTAATGCGCTCTTCCACCGAGCTCCTCCTTTTATTTATTCCTCTTTTTATTAATTAAGTATTTGTTTCATTTACCTCCATCCACACGAGTAGAATCTTCCTTGCAAGAACGTTATTTTTTGTTAAACCACTTTGTACCTGCTTTACCCATGTTAGATAAGGGTGGAACAACCAAACAATTTGTTCCCACCGGTTACCAAAACATTTCAAAGCCACCACATCACCCACAACCACATCAACCTTCATCAAACTTCGACTCTACGCGTTAGGTTTGAAAGTCGTATTTTCATTATCAGACCGAGCTGGTCACAACCACATCAACCTTATTCAAACTTCGACTCTACGCGTTAGGTTTGAAAGTCGTATTTTCATTATCAGACCGAGCTGGTTGGCCACTCACCTCTAATTGCTTCCTAACTGGAGGGCAGTCATAAAAACTGACTTTGAAAAAGGAGAAGTACTTATACAGGTGGAGAACCCGTTTGTTTGCCGGTAGAAGTTGAAAGTTTACTGGGGCTATAAATTTTATTTACATTTCGCTCAAAAAAGGCGGTTTCATACAAACACTTCTAGAAATAAATTAATGATGGCTCATATATCATCATCTTTGGGTTATACAAATAAACATGCAATTCATCATCATCATTTTAACAGCATAACGTCCACTGCTGGACATAGGCCTTTCTCAATAATTTCCAAAATGACTGATCTAGAGCGGCCTGCATTCAGCGCTTTACAGCGATCTTGGTCAGATCGTCTGACTACCTTGTGGGTGGGTATCCTACGCTTAGCTTGCCAGTACATGGTCGCCATTCGAGATCCTTTTGCCCTATCAGCCATCGGTTCGTTGCGTTGTGCCCCGCCCACTACCACTTCAACGAGCTAATCCGCTGCCATCCGCTTCTTTTAAATTCATCACTACCTTCAATCATGCACTCTGGTCACAAATTACTTTTTACTTCGTCTTTTTAATAACAGCAATATGGTATTATGGCTGCAGAATTTTCAGAGGTCCCGGGTTCGATCACCGGTCGAGTCAAGATGAAAATGATCTTTTTCTGATTGGCCTAGGTCTTGGATGTTTATCTATATTTGTATTTGTTATAAAATATAGTATCGTTGAGTTAGTATCCCATAACACAAGTCTCAAACTTATTTTCAAGCTAACTTAATATATATTTTTTATGCCTATCCCTAAATATATTTTTATTTAATTATTTATTTTTCCAAATTTTTGATTTTGTCCCTCGTTATTTTGGAAACGATAAATGATATCAAATTTTTTAAGTAAATCCCCTCTGGGCACAATTTAGTCAGCTACAATGTAAGCCTAAAACAAAGACGATCGGCTTAAAGGTTTCCCCCGTAGCCTAACCTTACCTTTTTTGAAAAATTCAGAACGACCTTTTCGCATGACCCGACAGTTTTGACTTAGAAGTACAATTATTCAAACTATACACGTGTATAAATTTTGCCATTTGTTTCTTCACAGGCGTTATATCAAGGAAACTTATGTTAAGACGAAGTGGTAGCTAAAGTGGCGCCCTCATTTGAAATAAATTGTTTAAAACTAAATATGGTGATAATTAAAAATTTGATTTGTATAAATGTCTAGAAAGACCTTTAAACTATTTTATGAATAACCTTTGAAATTATTACTAATAGTCCGTCTAGATTTAAAACTGTTTTTCGCCAAAAGTGACCACTTTTGGCGAAAAACAGTTTTAAAACTAGACGTACTGCCAATATTACTTTCAAAGGTTATTCATAAAATAGTTTAAAGGTCTTTCTAGACATCATATTTAGTTTTAAACAATTTATTTCAAATGTGGGCGCCACTTTAGCTATCACTTCATCTTAATCTAAGAATAAAACAATTTATAAACCGATAAGTTTATTCATCAAGCCTAATTAACAACTTGTAAAGAGCTAAAGTTAAACACCCGTAAACGAACTATGATGGGTGTGCGTGATAATTTGAAAGCAATTACAATTAACTGTTTCATTAGTGATGTTAGTTATAAAACTCACTATAGTCAGAAGGTACTAATAAAGAACCTTTTAGCTGATTGGACGTTAGGATCAATAACATTCATAATTTTGTTTTTTTTTTTAGGGTTCCGTACAAAAAATGAAAAAACCCTTATAGGATCACTCGTGCGTCTGTCTGGCCGTCCGTCTGTCACAGCCAATTTGCTCCGAAACTACTGGACCAAATCAGGTGAAATTTGGTAGGATGGTGTAATCCTATCACCCAAATACAGATGTGCAAAGTAAATAATTTTTTTTTTAAATAAGTGTAATTTTTAAGGGATAAATTAGGAAAAAAAAAATGTTTTGCGATACTGTGTTTTGCATCAAATAAAAGGGCTCGTTATGAGAATCTCAAATATATTTTTGTTATTAATATAAAATAAATAGTTTTGATGTTATTCATTCATTATTCATTCAAAAATTCACCATCCCCCCTCCCTGATCTCAGAAACTACTGAGCCTAAAATTTTGAAAAAAATACTAAGTTTAGTTCATTGCTTGTAGATTACAGGAAAAATAAGTACATGCATATATTTTTTTAAATAAGGGTAATTTTTGAGGGACAAATAAGGAAATAAAAAATAATGTTTTGCACACCTTATTGTGTCGTATATCAAATGGAAGGGCTTGTTATGAAGATCTCAAATATATTTTTGTAATTATTGTAAAATAAAAAGATTTGATTTGATTAATGAAAAAAAAAGACAAACATTGACCTTTCCCCACCTTTATCTCCGAAACTTATGAGCCGAAAATTTTGAAAAAAATGTTAAATATTGTTCATTGCTAGTAGATTACAGGAAAAATAATATAAGAATTCTATCAATTAAAAATAAAGTAGTAAACCCAATATAATACGTTCACTTAAGGAAAATCTTTAATATTGTACGGAACCCTCCCCACGCGAGTTCAACTCGCGCTTATACGGTTATTTATATATATGATGTTCAAAGAGTAATACATTTCATAATTAAATACACAATTTTCATAATTTGAGTACATTCGGCACATGTATAAGTACTAAATTTAAAAATTAACATTTATTCCAAGCTTGACATCATTCTTAATTAATAATTATGACATAACAATGTATTCTCAGTCCACATATCTAACTTTAATTCCATTATTCCACTAATATTATAAATGCGAAAGTGAGTCTATATACTTGTTTTTCTGTTTCTTACCTCTTCACGCTTCAGCCACTGAACCTATTTAGATGAAATTTGGTATTTATATAGTTTGAGAACCAGGAACGGATATAGGATAGTTTTTATACCGAAATTCCCGCGGGCTACCTAGTGTCTGTATAATTGTAAGTTGATGTTTTGGAGAAAATTCTGCAGTACAGTTTGTTGCCGCTTTTTCTGTACTTGCTCTTAGGAAGCGGCAGTAAATTTAGCTGTAGGTAAATGATCTGACTTTAAGAACTACCTGTGATGAAATCGAAAGAAATTGACTAATTGTCAAGTGAAACAAATATAAAAACACGGAACAGAATAAAATGTCGCCAGGGGTTTCTCACGCATGCTAAGGATCCTGAATAAAATTTTCAACATACCTTTATGACTCTGCGGTTTTTCGAAATAAAATTTTTGACGTAGGACCTTTTTTATCTAATATTTTAGGTCCTATAGTTGGTTAAAGGCTTCCCCTTAATGTTCCCAACTATTTCGACCTTTAGCCACTTCTTTACAATCCTTTGCAAAAGCTGAAATATTTACACTAAACAAGTTACAAGTGTAATGTTTGTATTTTAATTAAAACACCCGATGGCTGCGCCATGTAATGTTTGTATTTTAATTAAAACACCCGATGGTTGCGCCATGTAATGTTTGTATATTAATTAAAACACCCGATGGCTGCGCCATGTAATGTTTGTATTTTAATTAAAACACCCGATGGCACGATATTACTTTAATATTATTTCTTATTTTAAAATTACAATGTATGCTTGCGAGACACATCAGATAAGAGAGAGTGATCAGCACAGATTACTTAGACAACTATCGGCAAGGCCGTGACACTGATATATGTCAAGTTGACATTGACATATGTTCCGATACTACAACAAGCTCGATGAAAACATTCATTCAGTTTCCATAATTACAGAAGGTTAACGTTTTAACAAAGTCCAGCGACGCATAAACTTCGCTGTAAGTAAATTATCTGGCGACAACAAGTATTATGAAATCGAAGGAAAAATTCACAATAACCAAGTGATACAATTATCCAAACAGAAATAAATGATGTTTTGACTTTTACATACAATCCCGCGAATGCCTAATGAACAATATACATACATACATATTATCACGTCTTTATCCCTTGTGGGGTAGACAGAGCCCAATATCATTAGACCAAAGGGCCACGTTTAGCATTAGTCGACGTATCGGTGAAAAAAGTAATCAAAATAGTAATAGATTGCTAGTCACATCGCCTATTGTCATGATTTCCTAGAATAGTGCCCATTCCCTCGACCGGCTTCTCCGGTCTGCGAGAGAAGAGAAGCAGCTGGTACATTCTTCGTTTTTTCTTTTCTCCCAGACCAGCATGGAAGCAATAATATGAACGCAATCAATTAACAAGTACCACTAAATCATTCAAACTTGTTCAAAAAAAGATCAACAGTTGTCATTGAAAAATGATTTTAATTTTCTTATCACGTGGCCACAAATTACATACAACGCCAACTAAATTAGCAATTACGAACAAAAACGAGCATGTTTCGCTTTCAATTTGATAACAAAGAAATTGAATGAAAATAAAAGATCCATTATCTTGAGTTAAATCTTAATAACGGCAACTGTGAATGAGGCTGTTCCACACATGACATTGCAGCAATAAATATTAATAGATATTAATCGAGTAAAGAACATCACTCAAATAATAAAATATAATAGATTATTTTTAAAATTTAAAACCAGCTTCACCCCCAAACTACACTAACGATTTTAATAATATTTCTATCGAACAACTTGACAAACATTTCGAAATATTAAGTAAAAATTTGGAGTCTAAATAGCCGAGTGCTTCTGTAAAAAATTACAGACTTTGATAACTACTAAAATTTAAAAAATCTTTCTCAAATTGTTTAAGTATTTATAAGTATAGAGCGATGTATCAAATCAGATCTTTTTAAAGAAAATCTCTTACATACATGTTTAACTACCTACATACATGATACGTTAATATGTGTTGATAAGAACTCGGATACACTGGAGACATCATTGTAATAAAGTTATATTACTAGCGTAAATAGCAATGCCTGTTTCATTTACCGATTTTTCAAATTGAAAAAGTATTCATGTGATAAAGCCTTAATATTTCCTAAGAATGTGAACTTTCAACGCTCATACAGCGCCTCGGAATAGTAATTTTGGGCAATTGAGATCGTCCATCGAAATAATGGCAGCTCCGGAGGTCATTGAAATTACTGACATTAGAAATGAAACGAGGCGTTTTTATGACAAACAAAAGATAATTGATAAAATTCTTCAAAACTACAAGAAGCAGGCGTGATGAGAAATAATTCATGATATAAAATTATGATATTCAATAAATTAATCAAATTAAAAACCTTTCAAAATGCGTAGTGTTTTTCGAGAAAATTCAAAAAACATTTGTTTATTTTGACTTATAACTAATTGATATTTGATTTTCTTGATAATTTAAAAAAAATTCTTTCGATTTCGTAATATTTGTTGACGTCAGATCATTTACTTACAACTAAGTTTACTGCCGCTTCCTAAGCGCAAGTACAGAAGAAGCGGCACCAAACTGTACTGCAGCATTTAACATTTTATTATTAATAGATACATTGTTAATAAATACAATACAATTGTGTCTGTATTTATTATAGTAAAATAAATAAAAATAAGAATCTACCTACAAGCGTGGCCACTGGGCCAGGCCTGAGTCACTCTTCGTTTAGGTATCGAAAATATCCTACATTTATTACTATGCTCGCGGCGACCACTCCGGAGTCGGGAATCCAATTTTAAGAATCGTTTGTCAGAGTAATAAAAATGAAATTTGCGTGCAATGGATTTCTAGGTATCTAAACGAAAAGGTGCTGAGTTCTGTCACGAGCTAAATTGAACCATGTCGCTTACCACATTGATAAGATATTTCTTTGAATTTCTTTGCTAAGTAAAACTTCTGTACGTGAGTAGGTACTTATTCTGTGACTAAGCGGAGCACACGGCCGATGCAAAGGCTAACTGGCAGCTAGAAGCGCATCCTTGTGTGACCATTGTAAGTACATGCAATTATCTTATGTGGATTCGTATTGTTATTTTTATTTTTTGGATTGAAAAAAGCCCAACCAGGGGTCCATAACAGCATGGTAAGGATGCTACTAAGAACTTACTGCGAATAAAAGGGGATTTTTAAAGAAAGTCGGAACATCTAAGTTATTCGGTTACTTCAATTTATGATTATTAATGTGTATTAAATCTAATTGGTGGCTACAATCAAAACTCTTTACGACGAAAGATTATAAAACCAAAAGATTTACAATCAAAATAAAATTGAAAAGAAATCTCAAAATTAAATTCCCGAATACAACGATTTATTGTATCATTAGAGCTTTAGTACTCGGCATTTAGACTGTATGCTGCCATATTTTATTTCTAGTCGTGGTTCTAAACGTCACTTTTATGTGGCTGTTGAAATACACCTGCATCAGATGCGTGACCATTAGTAGCAATGAAATTATATACCTATGTTGGCGACGTCATAAATCCTGACGGCGGTAAAGAGTTTAATACACTTTGTTACGTTAGCAAGCGTCAATTCATGAACGCGTACCGCTAGGGGGTTAAATCTACTGGACTCTGTTTTAAGATGGAAGCTATTCAGACGTTTATTTGACATTCTAAAGTAGACACAGT
This sequence comes from Acrobasis suavella, assembly GCA_943193695.1. NCBI lineage: Eukaryota > Metazoa > Arthropoda > Insecta > Lepidoptera > Pyralidae > Acrobasis > Acrobasis suavella. Next base: position 20,011,302 of record OW971946.1, read on the forward strand.
AACACACAGTTATTGTGTCTTTAAATATGTAATTCATAGCATTATCTAAGGTTCGAAAGATGCCATAGCTCGTAGCCTTAGAAAAGTCTTTGAGACTTTTCCATTTCCTTGACGGATTTCTATATTTATCTTTCTATAAAACCTTATTTATTAAGGTTGCTTTCAAAACGGGAACACTGCAGGTACAGAGCATAAAAAGATATCAGCTGCAGTGGACAGAACACAATAAAACCAATGTTCTGTCCAATGACTGTTAGCGTCTAATGACTGGAAGTTTAGTTTACTTGAAGCCATAAAGTATTCAAACTGTTTATATACTCTTTACTAATATTTGGTATTATTTTATTGGTGTACCTATCCGCCTTTTGCGCATTTTCTAGTTTTTAAGATAATTATGTCCTATATTTATTTATTTTGTGCAATAAAGGGTATTGCATTGTATTGTACTATAGGACCTATTTACACCCAAGGTCTTATGGATGGAGATGACGAACGAAATGTCGCATTATTATTGGTCAAACCTTTATAAGCCTTCTGGAAGTTACTTCTGATTTTGATGATATGCAGTTAATTTTACCTGAAACAAAAATAAAAATAGAATAAGTACTGAATACTGAATAATCATTGACTGTTAACCATTTTAACAAGTACGTAATCAAAGATGCAAAGCAGTAGCTGCGTTATTTTATTTTGAACAAAAATACATTGCATGCATTGCATGAGAAACAGAATAGCAAATCCAGATATTTAGAACAATTTTTCTCACGCAAGATAAAATTACAATTAAAAAATACAACTTCGAAACGGCGGCATTGCAATAAACCAACCTTCGACTTTATTACATACAATGTAATATTGATTATTCATTGACAGCTTATAAAGAAAATATGTTTACTAGAAAAGGAATATATAAAGCAATGGATGGCGTATATGATATGACGAGAAATATACAAGATAGTGAAACAGGTTTAAATGCAAGTAAAAAGTAGTGTCTATAAATTTTGCGCACGCATTGAAGTGACGGCAACTAAGGACAGCAAATGTCTGTAAGGTGCAAGAAATGCAGTTGAGGCTGCCATAAAATGTATTGATAGATATTCTGGGAAATAGATAAGGACAGAATTTATGATATGACTTTTTGTAAAGTAAGTGCAAAAAGGGAAAGTTGTAAGAGCTTGTAAAAGTGATTGGTAAGCGCAAGTTTATGGCAGAGGCTGTGAAGGTAACACGTTTGATACAATGTAATCATTACTTGTTTGAGATGCTAGATTTATAGTTTTACTCGTAACCTTAAATAGTTTTTACAGTGTAATAGTGTTGTCCCCTGAGCTCCTGGCTTGATTGAGGACTGATCAAACGATTCCTCATCATGCAGCCTTCAACCTCTCACTGCGGGAAAAAGGCTTTATTAGATGAGAATACTCTCGTAATTTGGTAAAACAATATAATCCCATGTCTTCAAGGAATATGATGACGTAAAGGTCCACACGCTAGTCCGCCAATCCGGAGGCTCTGGGTTCGATCCTCAGCCAGGGCAAGTTGGAAAATGGCATTTTTAAAATTGTCTTGGGTGTTTATCTATATATGTATTAATCATAAAATATAATATCGTTGGGTTAGTATCCCAAAACACAAGCTTAAGCTTACTTTGGGGCTGGCTCAATCTGTGTGATTTATCACTAAAGAAAAAAAAAACATTATATTTCTCTATATCTTACTGTTATTAATAATTACTTTAGAAATCGACTTTTTTGTTTTGTATTTTTAGGCAACTTTTAGGTGAAGCCGTAGAATCTTATAGAAGATGATAAGAATATGATTAAAGTTACTAAAATGGTGCTAAATTTTAAGGTTGAGAGGAATAAAAAAGAGGAAATAAAATAGAAGAATGCCAAAGAATATGTTGATATATACGGCGTTAAAGAAAATAGATAAAATAATAAGAGAAGTACTCGTATATCATGACAAAGGATAGAGGAAAATGGAAAAGACTCACATACTGTCCCGACCGCACATAGAGTGAGATGAGGTGTGGAAGACAAAGTAGAAGAGAAATAGGTATTACCTACAGTAGCCCCGTGAGCTGTACACCTTGCGAGTCACCCTGACCCGTTGAAGATGATCAGATTAAAAAGTTGTTTAAACTAAAAAGTAAAATGTTACGTTTTAAAAAAAAATTGATGTTGGCTAAAATATGATTACCCCCATATTTCCACCATTTTTGACCATTTCGAAAAACTAAATCGACATAAAAAAACTATATAATTTCCAAAACACAAAAATTTACTTGAATCAGTTGAGAAATGCGACCTGTAGAGGAAAACCACCGGACAAACTGAAAGCCGGACAAAAGCATTTTTGCCAATCTCGAAACTGAGACGCTTCGCTCGCTCGTCCAATTAGCCTAAGGCTGCAAAATTCTGCCGTCAAAACTAATAAATTTCCGCAGTTCAATTACTAGTTGACTAATACAGGTCTTGAAGGTGTTAAACGTACTTGTTAAATGGTTTCGAGAAAGTAAGATTACTTAGACCCCATATGGCATAATTACTCGTAGTAAGAGTGGTTGCAGTCAACGTGGTGAGACCAGATGTTTTAAAGTGCCTAGTACTTAGGTTGTAACTTTGTAGAGAGTATGTGACCACCAGCAAATTTTTTGGATCAGGGCCATGATACTAAACTACCTTCTATTAAAAAAGTTATTAAAAATCGATAAACAATTTTCATCCTCTTATAAAAAATTATTCTCGATTTATAAAGGAAGTCGAATATTGGAAATGTCTTTTCGTTCGCTCCAGTGTAGGCTCTGATTTCACGAAAATGTGCGATCTCCATATATCTCGGAGAGTTGTAAAGATATGAAATTCAAAAAGACACGTATTCACGAGAGCTGTAAGGTGCATAAAAATATTCGGGAAAGTCGAAAACGAAAAAAGTTTTGGCCGTAGTAGTAAAAAAGAAAAAGCTATTTTTTCCGAATTTTTGATTTTGTCCCTCGACATTTTGGAAACGAAAAATGATATCAAAAATTTAATAAAACCCCTCTAAACAATTTAGGCGGCTACAATTTAAGCCTAGAACAAAGACGATCGGGTGAACGTTCGCTCCAGTGAAGGCTCTGATTTCACGAAAAAGTGTGATCTCCTTATTATCTCGGGGAGTAGTAAAGATATTATATTCAAAAAATATTCATAAAGACACGTATTCACGAGAGCTGTAAGCTGCAAAAAGAATTATTCGAGAAAGTTAAAAAAGAAAAAGTTATGTCTGAAAATAGTAAAAAAATAAGTTCTTCCGAAATTTTGAGTTTGTCCCTCGATATTTTGGAAACGAAAAATGATATCAAAAATTGGTGTAAAAAGCCCTCTGGATATTTAAGTTACCTACAATTTAAGCCTAAAACAAAGACGAATCGGGTTAAGAGTTTACCCTGTAGCCTAACCTAACCCTTTTGAAAAAAGTCAAAAAGTCAGAACGACATTTTTCACATGACCCAACAGTTTTCACTTAGAAGTACAATTATTCAAACTTCGATACACGTGTGTAAATTTTGCAATTTGTTTCTTCGCAGGCGTTATATCGAGGATACTTATGTAAATCTGAGAATAAAATAATTACTATTAAACGATGTAATTTCATTTTGTAACCTTTTCCCCTTCACGACATTCTCGTCACTCAGCGTCACTATTTTTCCCGAATTCCGCAGATTAATTTCCAATGTGCTCGATTGTCGTGTGAGGCACGAAATCTGTGATTTTTTTCGATTTTCTTCAACTGTCTTTGAAAGTATTCTTCTTATGAAAGTAGTTAAGTCTCATGGATTGAACTCTGTATTATGTTCGAATATGACTCGATTATCTTTGATCGAAACTCCATGAATTAAAATTAAAATATAGTACCTAATAAACATATCAATACTATCATAAATAAAAAACCTCATCATTGGAATGGAATGAGTAAGTGTAGACACCACATTGTTCGTCTCGCCAAAATATCTTGCCCGGTCCAACCCTTTTAAGGCCGACAAAGAGATGATATGAGTGATAGCCGAGGAAATGAAGAATCATTACCACAAGCCATAGACAATGATGTTGATATGACTATTAACTTATACTAATGGAAGGTTAAGGTCATCCGAAGGAGAATCTATTCATTTAAAATTGCTCTTTGAATTCGCACGATATTGCTAGATAGACAGTGTATAAAGATAAAAATTCTGTCAGTTTTAATTCCTATGTAATGAAGCGGTCCGATCGATGACGAATTGCGAAAGTGACCAATTTTCGAGCGACGACCCTTGATGATGATTTTTTAAAATGTCAAAATGCGCCTAAATCTCTGTGAAAGACTTTTCCTATAGGACCACGAAACCAATGTGGTTTGCCGACCCCGCATACAAGTGGGATAAGGACAAAAGCAGAAGAACTGAACCCCTATTATGTGTTGACTGTACGAGCTGTATACTTGGGAATGTTAATACTGTCAAAGTCAAAATCATTTAGCTATTTATCTTTTGATATTTGTATCACTTGATAATTGTAATTATTTTTTTCTTTCGATTTCGTAATAGATAGTTGTTGATGTCAGATACTTATAGCTAAGTTTACTGCCGCTTCCTAAGCGCAAGTACAGAAGAAGCGGTAACCAACTGTACTGCAGCATTTTCTCCTAAATCGTCAACTTACTGATATTTAAATTAGTTAAGTCGACTGCGAATACATTATTATGTCATAAAGAATGATGTCGTGGACTGCACTTAGTAAAAAAATGCGCACTAAATAAAAATATCCACTAGATATCAGTAGCATTCACCATCAGAGACGAGCGAGGATGTCAATCCCAAAAAAAACTTGTTAAAAATATATTCTGCACCGCTTTATCCTAAGAGCGTCACGTCACTTCTTTAATAATTACATCCTTCAATTACATCAAAATCATTTTATGAATAAACCAATCGATCAATAAATTGAAAAATTCCCGGCAATTGAATGCAAAATGGCGGCATCCGCTAATTTCACATAATTACTGATAAAAGCTGTGTTATTTAACACGCGTATCGTGTAGTAAGGCAATTATATTATGATCGTTTTCTGCAATATTATTATGGAATATATAAATTGTGGCCTGGGATAGAATATTCCTTACTTTACAAAACTATAATAATTTCAATGTTAAATTATTTAATTATGAATGAATTATCAAAACAGGTAATTATTTAAATTTAATTGAGACTTGATCATCTATTTCGTAATAAAATCATCCTAACGATAATTTATAGCGATATTATAGATACTGTATACAATATGTAACAAAACCCTGTCCGATCCTTGTAGAAGCAACTTAGACCGTCAATATGAACAACTTTTCCTATGGAACCAATGCTTGAAACTCGAAGAAAAATCGACATTTTCATACAAATTGCCGGGCGGGACGAACACTTTTGTATGAAACTGTCATTATTTTTTTCGTGTTTTAAGCATTATTCCCATAGGAAAAGTTGTTCATATTGACGGTCTGAGTTGCTCCTACAAGGATCAGACAGGATTTTGGTTACATATTGTATATGTGATATCATAGATACTGTATTTATTATATGGATAATTTATAGTATTTTTCTACTCCTGTACTGTTATCTGTCTTTTAAATGGTCCCGAACACTAATATAAAAACATAGGTTATATGATTTCAGAAAAGTCTATAGTCTATTCCTAATATAATAATAGCACATGTGTCATTATTTCGCCAAAACGATACTCCTAGCCATAGACCTATAACTTTTTTTCTTTAGATCTACCATACTGCCAACATAATAAAATCGTTATTTAAACATATGGTGCCATTTTTCAAACGTGGAGTCACTGAACAAACGGTTTTTTGTATAAAAACATTCGTTTAAGTGACTCCATGTTTCAAAAATGGCACTTTTGGTCACTAGGAAGACGTCAATAAAAAAATTAATCTTCTATAGATACCTAGTATCTAGCAAACATAATATGGTAGTATTTCATACTTTTCTTTGTTTATTTTTCGATTTATTTAAGTAAATGTAGTCGTAGAAAAAGTATTGCATGCAACGTTGTATAAGTATGTCAAAAAATGCTCGATGGCGTCTCCTTACGATGCTCGCCAAGGCTCGCATCGTAACCTGCGCCACTCGCGTTTTATGAACCTTCGTATACAACTGTTGCATAAAATACTATTAAAAGCTGTGAGAAAATAAATTTATTGCGATATTTTTATTATTCGTTATTACAAAAACTATACAGGGTGACTTTCAGTCCGTGAAACTGAACTACTACTATTTTTTTTTTAATTTCTTGTGAAGTTGGGTGTTGAAGTCAGTTTTTAGTTTAGAAAAATTATACCTTTATAGTAAAGTCGCCTCAGGCATCACAATATTCCGTTAAACAGATGATGGCTAACAAACGCTGCTAACTACGTTATGATTAACTGACTGACTACAATTTGTATTGTAATAAAAACACAATAGTTAATAATTCGAGTAATTATGTTATTATAATAAGTTTGCGTGCGCGCTTGGGGCGCCTCGGGCGGTGCCAGGAAATTCGGACTTATTACAATGCAAACTCGGTTAGTAAGTTCAAGATATAATTATTATAACTTGTAACAAAATATACTGAAACTAATTAAATCTTAAGAGTGATTTCAGGTCATCATACAGAAAAACTTTCTCCAAGGAATATGTATCGAAATATAAAAAATATTTTTTTGGCTTTTCAAACATACTCTTAACAGCTGATGTGTCAACTTTAATGGGAAGCTAAACAATATTTTTTTTACTTCGATACATATATTCCTTGGTAAAAAATAATAATCATAGAATGAATTCACTCTTAAAATTGTTTCAATCTCAGGGAACCAACTTAAAAAAATATATAATTATAAATCGAACCTTCTCACAAAATTTCTCGAGAATCTGTCGAGACATGAGACCGAGGCGAGAACAGACAAACTGACAGACGAACAAAAACATTTTTCGCCAATCTTTAAACTGAGACGCTTCGCTCAGTTAATAAAGGACCATTACCACTACTAGTAGCAGCTTGGTATAAATGGGACGAACTTGATATATTACTACGAACAAAAACTTAAAATAGGAGCAGTTATTAACGTTTTACAATGTTAACATGCTCGCAGTTGTTCCTACAAGATCGGTTTTAAAATAACAATCCTTGCGAATAAGCGGTGCAGCTACAAAATACAATATTGACTTCCACACTGCAGAAGCGCACATTGCACAGTTCACATTGTTCTAGTAATTTAGCTAATGAATTAGAAGTTCTGATACTAGCCCATGATTGTGCTAGTAAAAAGGTCAGTAAATGTCAATTCGTAAAAATAGTACAGCATCAGATAAAAAATTAAATACTCACAGGTAAGACTGATGAAACACTACTCATCCATCACATCTTTATCACTAATTAGGACAGAGCTCTATAGGTCTTGCGACAAAACCCAGAGCCATAATACCCAATAACCACTTTAAGCGTGATAATAGGCAAGAAATGGTTCGCTAACCGCATCACTTCTTTTATGACATGATTCGCATTGATTGTTTTTTTCTTTTCTTGCAAGAGTTACGTTTAGCGAAAAGAAGCATTTATTCGCTAAACGTAACTCGACTCGACTCTCGATCGCAATAGTTAACTCGGCCAATGTGAAAGTTCCCTAGGGAGTAAATAAAGGCGTCTGTGCCGCCGGCGGGTCTAATTAGCGCGGGTGAGCGGGTTCGATCCCAGATCGTATCGGCTCGCGTGTGCAGCTTCTGCGCGCGATTTCATGTAATGCCGACTGTTCGGGATAATGTGGTGAATTTCGCTTCTGTTTTAAGGTTACATTCAGTCATTTATAATGAACAACTTTTCCCGAGGATCCTGTATATGAAAATATTAAAAAAATTGGTTGCTTATTATCATCATAATTTTGATCACAGGAAGTCGCTTCGCTTCTCAAAGATTTCCAAAATGTGCTAAACAAATAAATATTTCAGGTAGGGACAAATCACACAGACTGAATTAGCCCCAAATTAAGTTCGGGCCTTGTGTAATGCGATAACTCGACCGTACTGTATTTAAAACAAATACACATCTACATCATCCAAGACCCAAGCTGATCAGAAAAAGATCATTTTCCATCTTCCGGGGATTGAACCTGGACCTCCTGAGTAGCGACACAGAATAAATATTTATATTCATTACGCAACGGAGGTCGTCAAATTGAATTTTGGGTAATCCATATATTTTTTGGATATTTTGGATTGGAGATTGACTTATTGTAAACATAGAATCTCTTCCACTATCCACCAAATCTCTTTCACAGCATTCTGCTACTTACAACGACATAATATCTGAATCTTTGGATAGCCTGTGCGATGCTTGTTCAGATAGTTTCAACTTCTTACTACTGGTACGAGTTAAATTTCAGATGAAACAAGTGAGACAGTGAGACGAAACCTGTGTAGGTACTTACTTACTACGGTGGCGCAGCGACCCGAACTAGATCTTGGCCTCCGACACTAGATGGCGCCATTTCTTGCGGTCTTGTGAGCGTTGCTGCCAGTCGTCCACTCCGAGGCTTCGCAGGTCTTTCTGGACCTCATCGACCCATCTGTACCTGGGGCGACCAACAGGTCGGCGGCCATTCGGCCGACCCAAGTAGGACTCTTAAACGCCCGATCCTCTCCCATTCTTACTTAGTGTCCGAGCCAGCGAAGCCTGGCTGCTTTCGTTTCACCGATGATATTTGGTTCGGACAATCTTCTGGTTCTTTCTGATTCTCCAGCTTCCATCTTCCCTTTACATTGGTCTCAGAATCTTACGGAGGATTTCCTCTCCGCTACTAACGGCTTGTTCTCTTCCTTTAAAGTCAGCGTCCAACGTAGGTGTTATAACAAAATTGAAAACTAAATTATTATTATAAATGTAGTGTCAAAATTGTACCATTACAAAGTCATTTCCCGTCACATTGCGTTACAAAATGAGATTTATAGTCTGTATCATAATAAATTATTAACCGTCCATTACGGGGCATTTCGTGACAAATCTGTCATAACCTGACCGTAGATTACTGCGTTCAGAAATAAATTATCTCGGACAATGGACCATTCAGATTTGTGTCGAAAATCGTTTCCACGATTTAAATGCGGGTTTATTCTTAAAACAAGCTGGTGCCAGCGACGTTGTTCGCGTGAAATTAAAAATTACAGTTGGCTGTTTTCATTGACATCAGATTTTAAGGACACAAAGCCTGAATGCTCCAAGCTGGGTTAAATTATTTGTGGACCTCAAAAAACAATTAGTTTGGAAATCATCTTATACAGGCAGACAGGTAAATAAAAAAACTTTTTTGATTATACAATTTTTTAAGTAAATTATTAGATGTACCTTCAGACACGTGGTTTCAATTGCTTTATTAAGTAGGTATATTATTTAATAAATATTTTTGATAATGAGTTTTCGTTACTTATTACCAAAATAATTAGAAAATCACAGCTACCACTACCAGGATTATTGTATCGTACTGTTAATATTATCTGCACGAGTACTGGTAGATTTTTTAAGCCCCAATAAAAAAGGGTGTTATAAGCAGAGTTGGCGTAGTTAACTACTATTGTGTAGTTTGATTACAAATTACAATTACAAGTAGTTAACTACAAGTAGTTGAAATTACATTTAATTTAACTACAACAATTGCAACTACTGTAGTTGTAATTTATAATTGTAATAAAGTAGTTATAACTAACAATTACAATAAGAATTTATTACCGCGGGCGTGTGTTAAAGGTGTTATATTTCGAAATTGTTAGTGTAAAAAGTTGTAAGCAAGAAACGAAAATTTAAATTTAAGTAAGTAAGTAAATCTTTATAAAATATGTAATTTCAAAAAGTAGTTTGTAATTGTGATTACAACTACTTTTTGTAGTTTATAGTTCAAGTACTTTTTCAATTAATTTTTGTAATTATGTAGTTGCGACTACTAACTACAAAATGTAATTGTAGTTAGTAATTAGTAGTTTAATTACATTTTGCCCAACTCTGGTTATAAGTTCGACGCTAGTCTGTCTTTGTGATCTGACTTATTTCGATGCAGTTTTTTTACGCGAAGCGAATTCTCTTGCGGTGATTCTTAGCTATGTTTCAAGAAAATCGGTTCAGCCGTTTTAAAGTTTATTGGTTTGTATTAACTAGTACAAAAAAAAATACATTAGGTACTAAATAACACACGAAAGAGCAAATATACAAAGGCGGACTTATCCCTTGTAATGTATCCATTAAAGTTGTTGGGTTAGTGCTTAATAGTCGGATTTTTTAATTTACCTGGCAAATAAAAGATGGCGCTACGGATATCAATTCCACTTGATATTGGTTAAAAAAATAATTCAAATGTTTATTCAGATTAGGCCTTTACAGGCACTTTTACATGTCAATAAGTATAATTTACATTACATGTAGTTTATATTGGAATTTAATTTATTTTAAAGAAAAGCTACCGAAACCGGCGCTTCGTAACGAAGTTATTGGACACACAGGTTGGAATAGTGATCCCGAGGACTATAGGCTTTTAGCCTTTTTTGAAGCCTAGACTACTAATAAAGGGGCTTGACAGGCCAAAAGCCTATAAAGGCTTTTAGTCCTTTAGGCTAGGGCTGTTGAATAGGCCGAGCCTAAAGGACTATAAATCTTTATATTCTTTTGGTTCGATGTTGTTTTGGCGATATTTAAGTAAAATATAAATTTTCTTTTCGTTTTTCAATATTAATTGAAAATAAAATAAATCTATTATTCATAATTATTATGTCTTACTCAGGCTGATAATACAAAATGGCTTTATCCTAAATATAAGCCTACTACTCTAAAAACCCTACAGTCACAAGAAAGGCTTTTTAGGCTCATAGGCTTTTAAAATTGACATAGCCCTAAATAATTGGCCAAGTGCGTGTCGGGTCACGCGCAGTGTAGGGTTCCGTAGTAACGAATGACAACTTTGAGTTCATGCCACTAAAAACTAATTTTCTATTGAATTTGTATAAAATTTTCCTTTTCCGAGTACATTTTATTAGTTTCACCTATAACTTTTTAATTTGTAAACCCTACTTAGCTCTGATAGTTTTCCTTTAAATTTCGTTATATTTACTATAGCTGTGAATTTTTTCACGTGTTATAATATAACCGTTTAGCAGATAGAGGGGGAAAACACTTGACTCTAACAAAAAATTTCAATTTTAAACCAAATATTTCAGAAACTGATCCCTAAATTGAAAAACGGTGTTCACAAGCTCATAATATTTTTGAAAGACCTATTCAACGATACCCCACATGATCGGTTAGTCTAGAAAATAAAATTGACTTTTGAATTTACTAGTATGGGAGCTACTCTGAAATTTTTTTTTCAGTATTTTATTTAATCACTTTTTCCGCATAATTAATATACATACCTATACCAAATTACAGCTTTCTAGTACTTATAGTTGCTGCGTAAAACCGCGAACGGACAGACAGAGATGGCGAAACTATAAGGGTTCCTTGTTTACTACGGAACCCTAAAAAGGACTGATAGGCTTAAATTTAGGACTAAAAGCCTATAATCCTCGGGAACATTAAGGTTGGAATGTGTAGTTCCGGCAATTATCACCAGGTGGTGTCATCGTTTTTTTAATTTACCTGGAAAATAAACTTTATCAAAACAATTATACACCAATTTCATCTAACTTAAGAACGCTTGTCTTTAAATCCTGATAAAATAATAAAACTTCTTTCAATTATTGTCTTTATGTGCTAGAATATTTTATTTAAAAAAAAAACTGAAAACAATTTAAACAGGTAGTTTATGCACTTCATAGTCACGAAATCTAATTTAAAACTGAATAAGCCTTTGTCGAAGTTGTCGACAAGCACAACATACATCACGCATTACGAACGGCCTTCACCGCGTGATTTATTAGGACAGCCAGTGTACAACACGACACTTGTATGTATGTATGTTCGTAAAATCTTAGCGTGAGGTGACTATTTCACTAACACGTTTTAGTTTTATTTTAATAGTGATATTAAATGTATAGTAGGTACTTATTAATAATAGATTATTAATCAAGGGGATAAAGCAGTGTCTTCTGTTGCGGGTGAAGCGCAACGAAAGACTCGAGGTTTACTCCCGAGCGGGGCGAGGGTGTTAAATACTTAAATCACGAGCGAAGCGAGGGATTTAGGACGAGTCCTGAGTGTAGCGACGGATTTAAGTTCACCCAAGACTAACACAGCTTTATCACTGAGGAAAATACTCTACTTTTCGTACCATTTGCAAAAAAATAAAGACAATGATAACAAGGGATAAGCATTTATTCAAAATAATTACAATTAAAAATAATATTATATATTTTAATTCGTACGCATCGTAAATGATCTAAGAGTGAGACCGACAGCAGGTCAGATTTTTTCCATTTTTAACCGATTTCCAAACAGGAGGAGGTTATCAATTCGTTGCGATCTCTCTTTTAATATATGTGCACTGATTACTCGAATACGCATTGACAGAATAAAAAAAAATCAAAGGTTATACTTGCCAGGACCTAAAGACATTTTATCAAAGTCGGTTGAGTAGTTTAGAGGTGAAGATGGTTTTCAGTTTTGAAAAATTATATTTATCTAGTCTATCATCTTTTACTCCCTTTCAACTCTCGTACATTAAATACATATACATTACAAACATTCATTCATACACAATCCAAACAAAAGAATGTACCTACCTGCACAGTGTGCACCAAAAAGTGTTGTCTAATGGGATTAAACTTTTAAGAGCCTTTTCACCTTTGGTTGGCTGTCTCGCTCGCACAATCAAACACTTTTAAAGATTATCAAAAAATGTGATTCATTTGAAGAAAAGTGTTTCATAAACTTTTTAATATATTATATGTTAGATATCGTAGACATGTTTTTTTATTGTTTATGTGTGTGTGTATCGAGAATTAGGTCATTAAAATTTTAAATTTTAACATAGAATATATTAAAAAGTATATGAAACACTTTTCTTCAAATAGTCACATTTTTTAATAATCTTTAAAAATGTTTGATTGTGCGAGCGAGACAGCCAAACAAAGGTGAAAAGGCTCTTGACACAAAAAAAAAAAAAAAAAACAATTAAACTACCACGATATTTATTAATACCCCCGAAACACGGCGATTCTTCTCACGTAGGTACCCCAGTTTCCTGCTCCTCATAACTCACTACACAATAGTTTCCACACTAAATCTAAACATTCTGTAATGGCGCATAATTTCGGGGTTCGGTCTTTGGTGATGCCGGTCAAATTGTAGGTAAGAGTAGCGTGGAACGGGGTCCGGAATTTGGGTAGCTGCCGGCTGGAGAGGTTCGATGGTCGTCTACGAAACTAAATCTTCACATGTATTTTGATTTCTTTGCAGTAGTATTAACATAATTCGTTTTCCAACAAGTCAAATCAGATACTTTTTTCTAAACGTCAAAACAAACATTTTCTGTGGGATTTGTATGAAATACAGACAGATGACGTCATAGTTTCTTGGCGTCTAATAGCGCTCTTATTATCTGTTTTTATGGAATAATAAATCTAAAATCACGTTAAAATCGATTTGTTTGTAGACAAGTGACATTATTTGGCAACGTATTATTTTCTTATCAGTACAAAATAATTTATTTTTGAACGAGGAAATTACCCAATTCTGAAACAATAGGGATGAGAACAAAAAAAAATTGGCTTATTGGATAGTTTATTAAAAAGTATGGCATGCGTATTCTTTATTTTCTCTGATAAGAAGATTGTGCATTTAAATTTCGCGTGACGTCACGATCAACTAAGATTTTTATCCAAAGATGACATAAATCACTCCCACTCCTAAACTTCAAAGCACTGTATTTTAGTGAATTTTTACTACTTTACTAAACGAATAATATAACTAAGTAATTAATATAAAATTTTATTGTCATCATCATTCATCATTTCAGCCGCATAACGACCACTGCTGGACATAGGCCTCTCTCAAGGATATCCAAAATGACCGATCCAGAGCGGCCGGCATCCAGCGTTTTCTAGCGACCTTCGTCAGGTCGTCAGACGACGTCGTCGCCATTTGAGATAAAATATTATTGTATTATATCGTTTTTCTTTTTTAATTAATTTGGGTAAGCTAAAAATGGTACATTGTAAAATAATTGAAAACCTTATAAAATAAACAAATTAATGTGCCATCAAAATCGCTAACCACTGATTACTGTTATAGGTGAACAATAATTCGATAGGAAGCTGAGATGGATTGAGCTGCAACCCATCTCAGCTTCCTATTGACGGACTAAATGAAATAATATATTATTTACCCAGTTCACATAACTATTAGTACTTATATTTTTATTCTTTTATTTCGATAGGGAAAAAAAACAAATCAAATAATAATACTTTAACTAATTTAACATTTATTTAATTAAATTACAAATTTTTATCACAAATTATAAAAGTGTTTACTTCATTGTATTCATAATCTAGTTACCCACTTGATAGTATACAAAACAAACCTAATTATGAGAAACCTAAGTTAACTTAACCCGTAGAAAGTGGAAATACATAGAAGATAGAAAGCTTGATCGCAAATTCCCTTTGAAGTCTCTAATTAACAAGGCATTGAAGAACAGACAATGTCGCGGACGCGATACAAGCGCACAGACAGACACGATGGGCTGATAAGCAGGATTGTCGATATGAAATCTACAATACATCTGACAGCACTCGGTTGGATGGAGAATGCTGTTCGTAGACCGTATATAGAATGCTGCTTTAATGAATAGATAGTTTGACAAAATCACTAAGCTACGAAAAAAATAATAGAGTGGAAAGCCTTTATTAAAAGTTTATATAAAAAACTTGAGAGGTGTCAAGGGACACCCGGATGGAACGAAGTAAAATATAAATATAAATAGGTCTAAATTACATTCAAACTCTTTTCTGCGTTCTAAAATCAAGTTTTTATTATCTTCATAAATTTGAATGAACAAAAAGTGTCGTTACAACTTTTGGTCTTAATTTTTTTCCGTCTAGCTCCCTTTCGCAACGCGCGATAAGGAACTTCGTTCCAAAAATGAAATTAAAATCAGCCAAGTGGGAGTCGGACTGGTGCGCACACTACTATGAATTTATTAAATCCAATCCCTGTCGCAACTTTTAAAGTCGTCTGACCATCTTGTTTTAGACCTTCCTCTCTTCTTATACCCATAGGAAAAAGAGGGCAAAGGGCCAGGATAGAGAAATGTGGAAGGAAGGAGAGGCTATTTAAGTCCCAAATGCTAGGCAAAGGCCCATCATTTGAAACTTAGAAGTCCCCTTACCCTGGACAGAAACAGACTTTCCCATACGAACGTAGTCTACGTTTTATTTTGAAACGACATGTCGGATATGGGAAATTTATGTAATTTTAAATAAATTGCAATCATCTAGGGTTATAATTGGTTTGCGACCCAGTAAAATTATGAACTTAAAAGACAATAATATAGTGTATTATGTCATATTTGACCATCAGTATGGAAAACTTCTACACCCTTATATTCTCTTCCCTCCCTCTTCCAGTTCATAATTTTACTGTAAGAAACCAATTATAACCCTAAATAATTTCTTTATAATTATTTTTTTTTAACGAAGACATGTCGTTTCAAAATAAAACGTACCTAGATTACGTTTGTATGGAAAAGTCTAGGGTAAGGAGATTCTTAAATAATATATTAAAAACAAATATTATTAGAATCTTCGTAAATAAAATTACTTACATGGGATTATTAAAGGAAAAAGAATACAACAAATTGTTTAAAAAACGTGCAAGAGGCTCGTATTAGTACTTACTTACTTATGTAAAGCATCGTGTGAAACGGAACGTATAAGGCGTTACTAGCTGCTAATGCAGGCAGGTGCGACACTAAATGAGACATGTAATAGATTTTATAGTTCTCTTATATGGCGAAGGATCGCGGCCGCTTTCACGCGAGCGGCTAACAGAATTCCACCCACCAGTGGCGTGGCTAGAACTCTACGGGCCCTGTATCAAGATTTTTTTAAGGGGGTTTTACTAACTGCGTCAGAACCCGAAAGCGAGCGGCTGTAGTAGGACTGTACCCGCAGGTGGCGAAGCTTAAACTCAACGGGCCCTGTATCTTTATTTAGAACTTTACTAACTATGACAGAACCCGAAAGCGAGCGGCTATAATAGGATTGTAGCCGCAAGTGGCGAAGCTTAACCTCAACGGGCCCTGTATCTTCATTTAGAGGTTTATACGTACTAACTGTGACAGAACCCGAAAGCGAGCGGCTATAGTAGGATTGTAGCCGCAGGTGGCGAATCTTGAACTCAACGGGCCCTCTATCTTAATTTACTGGTTTTACTAACTGTTACAGAACCCGAAAGCGAGCGGCTATAATAGGATTGTAGCCGCCGGTGGCGAAGCCTGAACTCAACGGGCCCTGTATCCAGTACCGGATCTAGATTCGGTACTGGATACAGGTAAAATCGTCTGAATGGGCACAAATGGAAATAAATAATATATAATGCATAAATTAAACAATATTAATATGCGATGCGACTGGTACTAAACTCAGTATTATTTTCATTCCTTTTTCTATCATCACGCTAAAAGGGAGCGTTGGGTCTTGCTGCCCTAGACACTTTCTGCTCAGAGCCGCAAGGCCAAAAATGCTCGTCTGCCCCATTAGAGAAAAAAACAGGATAGTATATGTACTTATTGACCGAGCGAGCGAAGCGTCCCAGTTTCCACTGGCCAATAATTATTTTGTCCGTCTGTCTGTCTGTTCTCGCCTACAGGTCGCATTTCTAAACCGATTCTCATGAAATTCTGTGAGCAGATTCGATAATTATATAGAATATTATAGTCGAAACAGTTTTTCGAAATTTTTAAAAACGGTGGAAATTTGGAGATTCTAAACTTAAAAAAATTCATATCTCAACTATTAAAAAAAAAAAAAAACAAAAAAATGTTATTAGACTTTTTTTGTTATTCTTATTAAGATGCAACTTTTTTTATCTAAACAACTTTTTTATACGATAAACTTGAACGTGTTTATAGGCAGCAATTCGCCCAAAAGTGGTCTAGAAATCGATATAGGTACTGTATATTTTATATTAGTAAATTCAGTATGATGTCGTAAATACAAATCTATGGAATGAAAAGTAAGAAAATATTGGGTAGAAAGTGTGACGTCGGCGATACAGAGAAATAAAATGTTTTATATAAACATACCGTGCGGTATCAAATGAAAAGGCTTTTTGCGTAGATTACGCAGTAATAAACTTCACTCCCAATATTGGTCAAACCCACCGGCTCTATGTAAAGGTTAAATATAAATTGAAATGAATAAAGTTGAAGTATGTGGAGTGAGAGAGGGAGTGAAATTGAACAACTTTTTCCCAAGGAACATACATCGAAACATTAAAAATATTTTTTGGCTTTTTTACTAAAGCATGATACTGCGAATCTTTTTTATTTATTTATTAATTTTATTTTTATTTATTTATTCTAAGTTTATTCAGTGTTTTCACTGGTAGGTTGGTTTCAAAACTCATAAATGGCTTTCATAAGCCTGGGAAACAGTAAATTATCGGTTATTTTGTGGTTGTAAGGGCTCGCGAGGTCTACTGTTCTTACAACCAACCAACCACTAGTGTATGTATGTAGGAGTTAAGATCATATTATTAAAGGAAATCAATACATATAAGTATGAATTCTTCAGTATCACCTGTTGGTTGACTGGTAGAAAAGGCCCTTGGCCTTAAGCCCGTCATTTACATGTATTGTAATGAAGTTAAATAAATAAAATTATTTTCTCTGTTTATCCCACTGGCTGACTGGAAGAAAATGCTCTCAGCATTAAGTCCGCCATTTGTTGAAAGTATATTTGTACTTTAGAACACTAAATAAGTTTGATAAATAAATAAATTATTGAATAGATTTGAATTATATTTTCACATTCGGAGCACTTGAAGCCCGGGGCCTAGTAACTTTGGTGTCAATAAATGATACGACAATGCAAGCATAAAATATTATAATCACCCCTATTCTGCAAGCGTGTGAGTACATGACATATAATACATTTTATTCTATCCGGCCCGCAATTATCTCGAGCTAATGTCTAGTCGCAGAAATGACGCTATTCCAACCGTTTCCTACAGTCACACATGCGTGCGCGCATATATCAAACCTTTCTGACAATTCAAATTAGTCGAGTCCCGAGTTGAAGAAAGCCATCGAGTCGATCTAAAAACATTTTTTCTAGTTTTGAAATCAAAACGCAATCGTTTTTGAAAATTAGTAGCGTTGTATACTTATTTAAACCTGTCAGTTGTTAAACTTTCGAATGACAACTAAAATAAGATTTACCGATTCTATTAGGTGTTTCTATATATTTATTATTTAAACTTTATTTACCAAAACAAGATGGTACCATCTTCTGTTTCACCAACGACTTCTTCTAGTTGACCATTTCCTGCTAATATTGTTGGTTCTAAGTGTAATTTTGTTACATGAAACCGCTCTTTCTATCGTGTTATTCGATGTCGACACTATTTTGGCTACAAATCAAAAATGGCAAAATGATCCGACTTAGATTTAGCTGCTGCTGTGCCAATTTAATTAAGAGAGATTGGAAAAATAAAAAATAAATGACTTGTAAAACACTTGCCTCATGCACTAGCCTAATGTGGAAAATGAGAAATGTGGCGAGTTTCTTTGTAGTAACCAGTAAGTAGTTACTTTTTTTACACTTACGCAAAGATAGGATCCAGAAACGGGCGATGTTTATCTGTAAGACACCGATATCAGTAATTTATACGATTTCCTGAGGCCGCTCGACAGATTGGTTAATTTGATTTAGATAAGCTTTAAGCGACGTAAGTGCCTACCTGATTAATTGACAATATGTCGTTTAAGACTGTCACACTGAACTCCGACTTTTAAAATATCTTAAAAGTTTTAAAGTTTCTATACGGAACTCCGAAATTTGCTATGAAGAAACTTTCGATGTTCCGTACATCGATATTTTGAAAGTCGGAGTTTAGTATGACAGTCGTTTAAAACAGATAGGTAAGTACATAAAGATACATCTTACGTCGTTATTGATACGGTGATTTGATTAAGACGGTTAAGCTCCTAACTCTCAGCTACGACCTGACTTGCATACCATCTTCAACATGAGACAAAGAATAAAACCCTCACGAGGATACTGCTACCAGTCAACTAGTGCAGCAACTAAAACCAAATCTGCACATCACTCTCTCAGTAACAGAGTGGTTAATAACTGGAAAAGACTACCAGACGAAGTAGTCACCTTCCATAAATGCATTTAAAAATAGACTCGACAAGTGGATAAAGACAAATGAAGTGTCGTTAATGAATTAATGAACTGTGAAAAGACTTTATGGACTCTAAGCACTGTGTGAAGTAGACATATCAGCTCCAAGCTGCTCGTCTATACATAAATAATAATTAATAATATACAAATTTTAATCCGGGCTTAACAACATTTAATGGAATATAATAATTTAATGTGGCATTAAATGTTTATGTATTTTCTGAGAATAAATTACACGCAAAAACCCAAATCTCACTCCATAACATAAAGGACCATGTCACAGTTCATCAAATTGAATAGCAAAAAGTTCCCCGGCTGCTGGAAGCGATTAATCGATTTAAAACTTATTTCTAAACAATCGTCCTCGTGGTCAGTCACTCGAGCGTTAGATTGGATATCGTTGGACAAAAATCATGGCGAAAAATAAATTTTAAAAGGCCTTTCATACATCGCAAGTTTCTTGCCTGATCCAAACAATTAAGGGGCATTTCACATTTGGTTGGCTGTCTCGATCGCACAATCAAACATTTTGAAAGATTATAAATAAATGTGACTCATTTGTAGAAAAGTGTTTCATTAACTGTCAATATAATTATATGTTAGATATCGTAGACATGTTTTTTTATTGTTTATGTGTGTGTGTATCGAGAATTAGGTTTTTCGCAATTGTGTGTAGAAAAGCTTCACGTTCTCACTTTAAACTGTAAACTGTAGTTCATAAAATAGTTTAAAGGGTTATCTAGGGTCTGATCAAGGCCAAATTTTAAATGATGTCTCCGTTTCCTATCAAATGATTTATTTCAAATGGACTCGAACTATTTCAAATGGAAAGCACTGGACCTCGGAAAATTCAGGTAGCCCCTTAATAGGCGATGCGCTTAGCAACTCATCACTATATTGATTAATTTTCTCACCATCACGCTAAATGTTAGATTCTTGCGGCCTTGGGCTCTGTCTGCTTAGAGCCGCAAGACCCAAAATGCTCTGTATGCTCGGTTAGGGTTAAAAACGTGATAAAGGGTTAAAGACGTGATAAAATAGAACAAATTATCTAGTTATGTCAAACAAATTCATAAGCGTAGCAAATTTTAATTAGAATTGACCTAACGAAATTCCGATGCACTAGCGCCGCAAAGGACAATTACAGAACTAAATTAATTCAGGAACTGCACCACAGATGGCGTTACGCGCTATTAGGTGGACCCTACCTAAAATAATTTTCAGTTTGGCGCGATTTTCGCATAAAGTTTCATCAACAAACGGTTTTTATGGTTTTCGATTATTTTCGTATGGCCGCCGCCAGTTCCATGGTTCCGAATCGTCGCGCAATAATAATTATGGACCATTGTTATTGGCGTAAAATGGCGAACGTTCTGTTCGTTTGCGTGCCGGGGGCTATAACAGTAGGTGTGATAGCTAATTTCTCTATTAATGTAATGGTTTTGCTCGTTGTATTCATTATGCTGCTTAAAATATTATTTTACGTTTATTGCAAAAGCGCTTAGAGGGATCATTGAGCAACGAAACACGATACTGCGTAATTGCCTTTCAGAAAGTAAAAGGAGAATGAAACCCTTTGGTAAAGTGAATGAAACCATTTATTACTATTATATACTTGTTCTTAAAGAAACTAATGTTCATTTAGATTTTTTGTATAAAGAAATAACTAACCTAGTTAGTAAATGATTTATATAAGATACAAATCATCTTAGCCGCATACCTCCCTACCTACTTTATAAGCCAAAGTATGAAAAAAGACAATTGCTAGGAGAGGGCTAAATTTGGAGTGATAGTGACGATCTGTGCGGGGGCAGACAGTTGGCTTAATTGTTAACTCCTTTAAATAGACCTACTTATCTCAAGAGGTATTTACTTACATCTGGGCTAACAACTAAACAAACTTACTCACTTTTTAAATTCAGAAAAAGAAGTTAAATAGAGACTTATCTTTTTATTTATTGTAATAAATAATACTTATGAACCAAATTGTATGTTCAAACTACTAGAGATTTATTATACCTAATTGCAAGCATAGATACTTACTTAATAGTAAATGTAAGGCATTATGCAAATTTTGAAAGGCTAGCTCCAAAAAACCTTGACACAACGCTGTGAGGAATCATCTTAGTGAAAATTTCCTCCATATAAAGATTTTCAATTTTAATTTTCTATTTTTAAGCGTCTCTGTGCTCTCAGAGCGTCATGGAAAATATTGACAGCAAACACGAAAGCCACACAATCATACATAATTTAAGTTCCGTGAAACCATTCAGGCGTCCGTTATTTCAATAGAAATATGAACACAAACATATACTATCGTACGTAGTGGGTTAACCATTACGAGAAATTACTCCATTTTACATAATTCACTTACAGTTTCCAGGTCACGACTGTATTATGACTTAACGTAAAGTGGGAAGGTTTATTTTGCATTGTGTTTGGTGCTGTTTTGTGGGTGGCATGGGAAATAGTTGAAATAGATAATTTGGTATATTTTACGCGTTGGAAACTGTTATTAAAGTTAAAAATCACACGAGACCGTACCGATTGCAGGAACTCACCTGTTATTAAATAAGCGCCCGTGGTTTAGGAAATTTAACATTTCCGGTTAGATATTATCCCACCATAAAATATAAGCATAATTGTTAAACTAAAAATCTTTCATAATCTTCCTAAGGACATCTCCATTACATAATCGGTGTATTTTTATTGTCTTTTTTTGTGCAACTAGCTGCGCCCCGCGGTGTTACCCGCTGTTTATATAAAGAGTAGCCTGTGTGTTAATCCAGGGTATCAGCTTCCAAATTTAATTAAAATTGGTCAGCCGTTTGCGCGTGTAGAAGTAACAAACATACACACACACTCAGAAACTTTCGCCGTTATAATATTAGTTTGATTTACGTATTTTCTTACTTATACACTAACATAATTTAAACACTTGAGATTCCTCTTTACTAACGGTATAGAGTAAGTAACCTTAGTGTAGTAGGCTTATCTTAATTCAGAACGATTAGATAAGTACTTTTCTGTGTTGTAGGTTAATCTTAATTCAGTGCAATCAGGAAAGTACTATGCTGTTGTTATGTTAAAGTAAAAAATTTTAATCCCACAGAAAAAAGGTAAACAACTTTATCTACATCTCCTCTACAAAAGTTTTTGAAACAGTTACCTTATTGCCGCCATTTAAACACCCAGTGTCATAATAACGATAATATCACCCAAACGAGTGTTATAATGTTGTACTAAATTTCATGACGCAACGCAAACTTGATCCCTAAATTTAAGCCCCTGTCCATCGCTGGGAGATAGTTTCCGGTGCTGGGTGTGGCTTCAGGCCCATTAGCCTGGACTCTGTCTGCCCCGCAATAGACAGAGACGTGATATTATAAAAAAAATTGCTCGTGCAATTATTTTTTCAAAGAGAGTATCATCCAGAAATAATGATCAAAAAATTTGTAAATCTTCGATCTGGCTAGTCATAGTTGCTGAAATTATGGTATCGGAGAGTCTGTGAGAGGATAAAAAAATTACGATCCAAAATGTAAATAAAGAAAACAATAAATAATTCTATTATTACCTATACATAGTTTGTTTGTATTAGATAGGTACTTAGAAATACTTACTATAAATTAACATAGAGTTCTTACAAAACTGTAAAACACCCTATGGTTTCAGAACCTTTTATAGAGGTTTCATATCATGGGTGTAGATAAAGTCTTGTATGCAACTGTCATAATAAGGTATTAAAACACTCATGTAATTGTGATAATAGTATAAACCCACATTCGTGTTTTAATACCCTTTATTATATAACAGTTGCATAAATTACTATTATGTCACTGTCAGTGTGACATTTCAAGCTTCTTAGACTACAGGCCCATTATAAAAAGTATTAATGAACGACATACAATCGAAAGACAAACAAACATCCATACATACTCACCAACTTTTACATTTATTATACTAGCTTCCGCCCGCGGCTATGCCCGCCCGAAAACTTTATCAAAAAGAAATATATAAATTGTTGCTTATTTGTTACGAGTATTCTAATGTCAGTTTCATTAAAATCCGTTTAGCAGTTTTTACGTGTAAGAGTACAAACATCCATACATCCTCACAAAAATTTTGCATTTATAGTACGGAGAAAACCATTCGATTTGACATCATCGTGTTTAAAATAGTATTCCATGTTAAATTTGCCACATATGCGAGGACATTTTAAATCCACGATTTTTACTCATTCATGGAGCATGTAAATAATATAATACGTATATAATTTTAAGAAAAAAAATGACAATAAATATCCTACCTATATCGACTTCATTATTTATGAAAAAAAGCGACCCTACGTTACCCCTGAAGTATTACCAATACTATGAATTAAATTTAAACGAATACTTACTATAACTTATTTCATATACGTTATTTATGTATAAAAAATCATTACCATCGTTACTTTTAAATTTTTACTATTTGTAAAGTATTTTTCTTTTGTGACCACACCATTGTTTACCTTTTTTCCTTGGGATAAAAAAAATGAGTATAGATTATTATCTACAAGTTTATTTGATAGCAAATTAAACCCCCCCTCCCCCCCGCCCTCAGTTGTCAAGAAAACCATCTAGTAATGAGTAGCGAAACTACGGTACGGTAGTTCCGCTGCCTGCTCATCACTAAATGTAACCGATGTATCCGTAGCGTCATCTATTTTTTTGCTAGAAAAAGCTCTGACTTTTTACATCAATAACTTTTAAACGGCTCAACCGATTTTTATCTAACATAGCTAATAAACACTGCAACAGAACTTGCTTTCACATCAAAAAACCGCATCACAATCGGTCCACCCGTTTGAGCGCTACGATGCCACAGACAGACAGACAGACATTAGCGTCAAACTAATAACTCCCCTCTTTTTCGGAAGTCGTAAAAATATAAGTTTACCTACTGTTTTTTCAAACTTAGTAGTTAGTACACCTTTATTAAAATTATATGAACCCTTTCACCGCGAACGTCGGATTTATCCGACAAACAGTGTCGTGCCCATTCCGCGAGTGTCAGACATTTCCGAAAAAAAAAATGCTCGTATTGCACATAACTTAAGTATCCACATGCCTTTTTGGTTGTAGGTATTAATTTGAGATTCACTACCCCTCGCGCTGGGGGCACGGCAACTGATAAAAAGTCTCGCGGTGAAAGGGAAAGTACAGTGCAAATAGTGAAAATAACACTTTAATTGCATAGAAAATGAACACTGCCTAGTCGCAATGAATAATTATAATTACCGGCAACCTACAAGCAGCTGTCTGACGTAGCCCTGACACAAAGGAAAGAAATCGATACGGAACAGCAATCAATTATTTTATAATAGCTCGAAAACTCAATGAAATAGTAATTTACTTACTTGGCCCCGTGAAAGTTCCTCGTTAAAAAAGTTTCCTTATTCTAAACGAGTTCAGAACTGCGTTTTAGACGAGTTTTTACATAGTATCGAATGGTCTTAAACCAAATCTTATAGTACCGGCAAAAATATTCGTATTTGCCGCCCCTCTGACATTGCCGTCGAGGCATGGACATAAGTAAGTAAGTTAGACGGAAAAAGTTACAAACGAAAAGGTTAGAAAATGTGGGACAGAAAAGACAAAAACTTCAAATTATAGAAAATAGAAGAGGAAAAATGTTCGGTCATCTACTACGTGGATCATTCTCACGATGCGTTCTTTAAAACAATACTTTGCTCTCGCTTTTTCTTTCCAAAAATGTAAGGAAAAAGAGATATTTTTTCGATGGAATAAAAGGCCACCAACAATAGACCAGCTCATAAATATAAGAAGAAGAACAACTTATTTATTTAGAGCAAAAGTGGCCTTCATATGTATCTAAGTAACATAAGTAACTTGTTGCTCTGCGTGATTATCAGGCGTTAAGTTGCATCTATTTAATTAATGTCATAACATACCTACATTAACTAATACATAGCCTACGCCCCAAAGGAATCTACATAAACTATTACATTAAGTTAATTAATTCCAGGTTTTGTCTCAAACAAACATCCAATAATGCAGCTGTGAAAGAAATCGATCAAGGGAGTGGAAAAAAACTAACTTACGATGGTTTTGCAACCTAAAATGCTATTTTTCTTTTAGGGTCTCATAGGAATGTAGATTTCCAACTCACCTACTATTAATTGAATTACCTACCATTTGGACGTATTTTTCAAACCATCGTGACAGCGAAAAACAATATTATTTTATGCAGAAAACTTCGAAAATATGTTATGGTATTCTGAAAATTTTACCATGAATAAAAAAACAGCGTGATTGGGAACGGATTATCCCTGGAAGGTTTCTTTAACATATTTGAAAATGCGCTGGTTTGGAAACATTCGCGCAAACCATTCGTAATGTGACTAGTGATTTCAAAAATGCATCCCTTGAGCTTTTAATCCAGAAGTAACACAAAACACGTACGTAGCTATGTGCGCGCTTTACAGAGTCAAGCACCATTGAGCGCTATGCTTGCTTCTCATGTGTGTAAGTGACCAAGTCAGATTTTTCAAGCTGCCTAAAGGCATCTGACATGGCTTGATGACTGCCAAACAATGATGACAGCCGGAACCAACGGCTTATACGTGCTTTCCGAAGCAAGGAGGAGCTCGAAAATTTTCATGCCACTTGTGGTCACCAATCCAAGTGCGGACCACGCCCGGTGTTGCTTTACTTGCGAAAGCGCTAGAAATGCGCATTCCCGCCGGGGCACCGAGCTCCTCAAACTGATGATACTTATAGTCTAATTTGGTTTGACATTGACTTTATAGGACGACACTATCGACGACTGACGTGTCATTTTTTGAGTGACCTCCTGTTCCAATGGAAACGCGATACACTCGTTCCCATATTTTACTTTATGATATTATTTTTATATTAATTTTGGTTTTTCTTTACGCCGTCTATCCGGTGCTATAGCGTTCCGCCCGCCGCTCTTTCTCGCTCTGGCATATGACGGTTCAGAGCGACAGAAAAGGATAGCAGTATAGAAAAGTGCTCTACTGCGCGGACGAGTGAGATCTAATCAAAAACCCTATACAATATGTTACAAAAACTCTGTCCGATCCTTGTAGGAGCAACTCAGACCGTCAATATGAACAACTTTTGCTTGAAACTGGAAGAAAATCTCGACATTTGCATACAAGTGCCGGGCCGGCCAAACACTTTTGTAAGAAAATGTCAATTTGTTTTTCGAGTTTCAAGGATTGGTCCCATAGGAAACGTTGTTGAGTTGCTCCTACAAGGATCGGGCAGTTTTTGTTACATACTATTTAAACATCTTCGCATTTAGATAACATGCTTTTCGTTTAGGTATCCACGATATTTCAACTAGCAGTTTAAAAGTTATCCAAACTCTTAAAATGACACAATTTTCGGATTCAACAACTGCGACTGATTACACGATGAAAAGGGCTGATCGTACAATGGGGAAGGGATGAAAATTTTAAAAACTCCTGAAACTTTTTCTAGTGTAAGGAAAAAAATTCTTACTTATCGTAAATAAATATCAGATTTTTCGGTCCAGTGAATTAATTATAAAAACTAAAATATGTTTTGTCACAATTTCGTACACCATTCATCTTAACGCCGCCATTTTTTCTTCTGGGTTTTTATCCATGACTCAACTAGGTGTACAATGTATTTTGTAAAACCGTATAACGCTAGTTCACAATCAATGGCTGATTGCACGTAGTACAATAGACAGATAGACGAAATGTTTTTCTATCGAGTGTAAACTATGAGCCAATTTAATGATCATTTGTTTCCCCTCTTGGAAGATAAACAAGTGGAAGCAACAATGAGAATAAACAATTAGTTCTCGGACAACAGTTTACGTAGGCAAAGGCGCGATACCGCCGCCTCTGGCCACTCGGTCTTCGTGAAACGAAAAATATGCATTTACTAAAGCAACAACTAAGGAAATAGAATTCCAAAATAAATTTGGTGATGTGACTTTTAAAACTAGTGATTTCGATTTAAAAAAAAAAACAGTTAAAATTAAAGAATTTGATGTCATTACAAAATAATCATTTAAAAACAATGTTAAAATTGCTACACAAATTACTCTACTAATAAATAAAATAGCTTTTAAAATATACATAAATGTGTTTTATAAGGAAACAATATATCGCCAAGTGTTATTGTATGTTGAAGATGGATTTGTGAAGTGTTAAATGTAAAAACTAAAAGATGCAATGTCCACCAATCTAACGGATGATCTGTGTAAAATATGTGACGGTCGAATCGAATGCGCTCCGACTGCTATTCTTCTGATTTCACTGGTTCACACGCTGTTTGGTTATATCAAGGAAGAACCTGACTATTTTGGAAACAATAAGGAAGACCTGATGAGGGCAGCGGTGAAAAAGAAAGAGAAAGCCCCAAAATTTCAGTCTCCCTTCAGCCAGTCGTTTCATTTTAATAAGTATCAAGAAGAAACTGCTGTTTCAGGTGAAGAAGTTGAAACATATGAGGAATATGATTTTATTGTGGTGGGGGGAGGAACAGCTGGGTGTGTGGTGGCCAGCAGACTTTCTGAAAATAGGAAATGGAGGGTAAGAATTTTTATTTCTTTTGTAAGTAATCCTCTTTTCGTACACCTCTCGTGTGCAGAAAGAAAATTGTTTTAGTATTTAAACCAGTGCAGACAAGTATTTTAAACTAAAATATCGACAGATCATATCGATTCTATAAGAAATAAATAAATATATAGGGACAAATTACACTGATTAAGCTAGCTCCAAAGTTCGAGACTTGTGTTAAGGGATACTAACTTAACGATACTATATTTTATATATTCATATATAGATAAACACCCACGACCGAGGACAATTTGAAAAAGGCCATTTTCCAACTTACCCTGACCGGGGATCCAACCCAGAACCTCTGGGTGGCGGACTAGCATGATGACCATTACGCCACTGAGGTCGTCTTATAATAGTATAATACTAATTCTCCACGGACGAGACCCAAGTTCTCAATGTGTTCTCAAGTTTTTATAAATGTGCAAACGTTCCAGGTGCTTATGGTGGAGGCTGGACCTGAAGAACCAAAGATAGCGCTCATTCCTTCCCTGACCAGCGAGTTCAAAGGCTCGGCGCTGGATTGGCAGTACTCAATGAGGCCAAAGAAAGGGTAGGTTTCAAACACGAGATCATTATAAACTATAATACATATGTTTAAACATCCAAATAAACAATCTTACTATTTCAATTTACTGTGGGTATTACAAAATAACCATCAAGCTATTAGTTTATTTGAAGAATGTGCATTAGCGAAGTCGGTAGATAGAAGGTATAGCCAACTGTTACATCAAAAGCGTTACAAATATTTATAGTTGAGACAAAATTTTACGACTATCATCAAAGCGAAAGAGGCATTAAACTTCAAACAAACATTTTAAGCTTCTGATATAGTAAAAAAGTGTACGTTTTTGATTACAGATTTTGTCAAATTCGTGCCGAAAAAGGATGCGAAGTAGTTCAAGGTCGAGTGCTTGGAGGCACCTCTACTATTAACGACATGGCATACATCAGAGGCAGCCCTGCTGACTACGACATGTGGGCACTCAATGGAAACGAAGGCTGGGGCTACAGTGAAATCCTACCCTTCTTCAAATACTCAGAAGGAAACTACGATAAGGATATTTCTAAAAATAAACTATTCCATTCAACTCAAGGACCATTGGACGTAGGAAGATATCCATACGTAGATGATAACGTTGATATCCTTCTTAGCGCTTTCAACGAACTTGGGTACAATTACACGGACGTCAATGGAAGAAAGCAGTTGGGATTCATGAGGATACAGACCATGTCATACTTCGGGGAAAGAGTTAGTTCTTACACTGCATTCGTTGATCCTGTCATTAAATTAAGGCACAACTTAGATGTACTAACAGAAGCACTAGTTACTAAAATCAATTTTGATGACCAAGGTGATTTTTCTAAAGCCTTAGGTATAGATTACATAAAAAATGGTACAAGATACAAAGTGAGAGCCAAAAAAGAAGTGATTTTGAGTGCAGGCGCGATAAACTCACCTAAATTATTGATGCAATCGGGCATTGGTCCGAAAGACTATTTAGAATACTTAGATATCAAAACATATCATGACTTGCCCGTGGGAGCAAATTTCCATGACCATATATCTGTGTGTTTGCCGGTTATCAGGCCTACAAGGACTTCTACTACCTGCAATTTTCCTGAGAAACTACGTGACATCACAACCTACTACGCTAAAGGAATCGGTCCACTATCAGCTAACTTTCAAGTAGTAGCATTTCTTGAATCTTCACTTTCTGATATACTGGGGACCCCAGATATAGAAATTCGATTTAAAGGCCACAATTCTAATATGTATTACGATACAATTGACATGTGTATAATACTACTCACACCACAAAGTCGAGGCCAAGTTATTCTAAATGCAACAGATCCTGTATTCGGGAAACCTTTAATATATCCAAATTTTCTAAAAGATCCTAATGACGAGAAAAAAATATTAGAAGGGATTCAAGAAGCTGTAAAGATATTTGACACTGAGGTGTTCAAAACCGCTGGCTACGAATTTGATCCACGGCCTATTCTAAATAATGAATGTAAGAATCATGAACGGGTTTCAGGTGAATTTTGGGCCTGCATCATAAAACATTTTTCTACTCCTGCACATAATTATGTTGGCACTTGCAAGATGGGACCATCAAGAGATCCCGAGTCGGTTGTAGACAATGATTTGAAGGTCTTTGGAGTTTCTAACTTAAGAGTAGTAGATGCATCAATAATGCCAAAGATAACCAGGGGATCAACAACTGCTCCTGTGATAATGATAGGTGAAAAAGCAAGCGATTTAATAAAAACTACTTGGTACTATATGGCCTTTAATTTACTTATTGTCTATATAAAATTATTATCACGAAGTGTTGTAATAATCATTTTTGTTCTCTTTCCAGTCTTTTAGTATCATTCTTGCAGCCTTCTCAGCAATCATCAAAGTTGGTGCAAATATGCCTCCTCGGGTATGAGATGGCATTACAGAAGCATCTGCTATTCGTAATCCTTCTATTCCGTGAACTCTTAGTTCATGATTGACGACTGAATCTGTACTGTTTTCTCCCATTCGACAAGTACCTATAGGATTGCTCATAGCTTTAGTATAATGTCTTGCAATACAATTCCACTGTTCTCTATTCCTTAATCTGTCGCAAGGAAAGAAATCAATTGGTCCTAATTTTATTTCTGATTTCTTCATTTCTTTTGTTTCGAGTAGCTGCAGTGCAATATCTATACTATCAACAATCGCATCTAAATCTTCAGATTCCTTTAAAAGATTTGCTTGTATCACTGGCCGGCCATATTTGGGGCTCTTTTTATGTAGAAATACTTTTCCTTTACTATTAGGTCTTAAAAGTATAGGGTAAATGTTGACTAAATTGTAATAAGGAAGCGGGAAATTTGACTCTTCTGCTGCGTGAACGCTGATGTTGGTCAGCATGAACTTATCGCTTCTAACAAAATTTCCTTCTAAAGCTAGTTCTACGTCTGGGGCATTGACACCTTCATATAATTGAATGAAAGCTGATATTTGATTTATACCTCTCGAAGCTAAAGGACCAGATCTGCTTTGGAACCATGTCTTGAAATCCTTTATTATATCACTTTCACTAACAGGTTCAACATCGCTTAAAGCAAACGAAAGACCACCTGTTGTTACTTGGTCTTGATAGTTTAATCCTACTGGTAAATCAACTTGAAGTGATATATTATGCTTCTTCAAATCTGCCGATGGCCCAATGCCGGACAAATGAAGTAATCTGACGTTATTTATAGCACCTCCTGTCAGAATAACTTCTCTTTTTGCATAAGCAGGACGTTCTTTGCCCTTTTCAATTTCATATATTACACCATCTACGGATTTGTCTTGCTTGTCTATAACAATTTTTGTGACCATGGCTCCTTTTATCACTATTAAATTCTTTCTGTGTCTGACTGGTCTTAAGAACGCATTGTTGCTGCTTAGCCTTGTGTTGTTGGACATGGCGAATTGGTGGTTGACTACAGCTTCTGCAACGTTGAGGTTGATAT
This sequence comes from Acrobasis suavella, assembly GCA_943193695.1. Lineage (NCBI taxonomy): Eukaryota > Metazoa > Arthropoda > Insecta > Lepidoptera > Pyralidae > Acrobasis > Acrobasis suavella. The sequence goes on from OW971946.1 coordinate 20,042,822, forward strand.
CGAGAGTCCGAAGACCCATCTCAGAAAAAGCTTGTGTGAAAATCTCAATGGGTCTATCAGAGTATTTGAATTTCTGAACATGCATCTCTCCCCCTCGAGAATGGTAGAACGAATTCACTAGTGTTTCGTAATCACCTAAAACAAACACAAGGAATGTAACAGAACATATTTAAGAAGCTATTTGAGGCATGGTTATTGACCTTTAACTTATTGTTTTCTGTTATCTCAATATTCTCTCTGAACAAATCGACACTGTAGCAATCATCAATTTAAGTAGAATAATACTCCAAGACTTTGACGCTGGTCTGGGAGGAAAGAAAAAACATAATATACAGTAGCTTCTTTTACTCTTACGCAGTTTTCATACACACATACATATTATCACGTCTGTTATCCACAAGGGTAGGCAGAGACTATGGAACCTCTACTTGCTACGATCCTGACTGACCCTTTCGCTTCATCGACACTCATCACTCACTTCATGCATGGTGGCCGGTTACGGGTACTTCTGACTTCTCCTTTTTAAGAACGTCTGCAATCTGGTCGCAGTACATTCGTCGAGAATGACCCTGACCCGCTCTTCCTCTCACATTCGCTTTGTAGATCCTTTTGCAGTTTACAGAAGTTTCTAAATAGGACTTGCAACCTGTCAATATTTTAGATTCTCGTTTAACCAGGTGGTTAAACGAGAATCTAGGTACTAGCTCAACGTTTTGTGGCCCTAAGCTCTTAACAATCCAGAAATAACTAACCATTGTCCTCAGAAGCCTTGAACATCTCAATGACATTCGTAAACTTCCAGTCCAAAGACCCTAGAGCTCCATTGACATGCCAGGCATCGTAGTCAACCTTAGAACCCCTGGTGTACTTCATGTCATTGGTCACACTGGATCCCCCAAGGACTTTCCCAGTTCTGACCTCGCAGCTGCCTCCAGGACGGGAGAGGCAGGAGTACCCGTTTCGTTCAGTGCGGTAGTTCCACAGGATGGGCCGGTAGTCTTTGGTGGGGACTCCTGGGATGTCGTAGTCGATGTTCTCCTCGTCTCCGGCTTCTAGGAGGAGGATCTGTGATGGAAATACCAATTTAATCATCGCTAGCATGTTGCAAAAAAACGATAAACAAAATATTAGTCAAAGACTTTTCCATCTTTGTTCCTTTTTCATTTCACTTGACACACAAAATAATGAGACATATTTTACAAATGTCGGAATCAATGAAGGAATGATGACAGGGTCAGAAAAAATATTTTTCATTTAGTCTGTCAGTTACAATATCCAAAAATGATGCTAACTTATTTTTCAGTTTAGCAAAATTTAAAAATTCACGAAGATACAGAGCGCCTAAGTTCGGGAATGGGGAATGGTGACATCACCGCTTTCTAAACAATTATACGTTATGGCGTGACCAAACAATTATACGTTATGGCGTGACGTCATGCGAAATTTCAATGCCCTGTACAATTAAACTACGTATTATGAAATCGAAAGAAAAATTGTCAATGATCACGTTTTACAAATATCCAAAGATAAATAAATGGTTCCGACTAGACTTTGAGTGACTTTAACTTGACTTGCTGTATCTTTGTACTCGTAATTTATTAGTAGGGAAAAGAAAATGAAAACGAATAACCAATAAGTTCCTTTTTTAAATTACGGAGCTATGGTAGTGAACTGCGCTTACGTGACATGTTCTTTTTTTAAAATTCATAAACAATTTATTTGCTGAGTAAGGAAGGAATCGAGTTTGCGTTGTATAATGAAACTTAGTACAACATTATAGCACTCGTTTGGATGATATTATGGTTACTATGACATTCGTTGTTTTAAATTTTTAATGTTGGCAATAAGCTTACTGTTTCAGAAACTTTTATAAGTAGAGGATTTATAGCAAGGGTATAGATAAAAATATTTATTGCTTTTCATATACTTAAGTAATATTCAATGAATTAGAGTAGGTACTGCTTTATTTTAATAAAAGTAATAAAAGATTTTAATGTTTTAATAAATACCTGTAACGCCATCTAGGGACAAGGAAGAGAAACAATTATGTTTATAAGGCGATGGATAGGCATGGTATAAGCAAATACATGATGTGCCAATTACCTTCCACTGCGTCACAGCAGACAGCCTGTTGGCGAGCACGCAGCCCGCTGTGCCGCCGCCGATGATTATGAAGTCAAAGACACTGCTTTTGAGGTCCCTCTCGTCAGCCTTGCTTCGCGTTGCCTTGGAGAACAGGTCGCAGAGGACGAGCGGGGTCGACAGTAGGAGGTAGACCCTCAAGATCTGAACACTAGAATTACAATAGTATACTATACATCGAATCTATCTATCTATCGGATCCAAAATGTCTTAGTGCCTCAAGACGAAAGTGTTTAATCAATGTGTGTTACCAGTGATGACTTACGGATCTGAAACGTGGTCCCTCACTATGGGTCTCATAAGAAGGCTCAAGGTCACTCAACGTGCTATGGAGAGGGCTATGCTCGGTGTTTCCCTACGTGATCGAATCAGAAATGATGAAATTCGTAGGAGAACAAAAGTCACTGATATAGCCCAGCGGATTAGTCCGTTGAAGTGGCAGTGGGCGGGACACATAGCGCGACGAACCAATGGCCGATGTGGGGAAAAAGGGTATCGAGTGGCGACCACGTACTGGCAAGCGAAGCCTAGGACACCCACCCACAAGGTGGTCAGACGACCTGACCAAGGTCGCTGGGAAGCGCTGGATGCAGGCCGCTCTAGATCGGTCATTTTAGAAATCCTATGTCCAGCAGTGGATGTTTTGCGGCTGAAATGATGACTATACATCGAGAACGATGAAAGAAGAGAAGTTTCTGGTCACAGGACTCACAGGAATTAGCTAATACAATGGTGCTGGTAGAGTAAATACCGTTTCAGAACTTTATTTGTCCACCAAATCATTCACCGAATACACATTTGTCCTTTCTACGGGTCGCCAAAAGTACGCTTTGTTTTACGTACGTTCATTCCTAATCGTAAATATTGTTTGTTAGGTAAGTATCTGTAATGTTTGTCAAAATATACTGGAATTATTATATAGGTTGGACGGACTCACATCATGATACTCATCAACTTTCCCCAAGGAACGTTAGTATCATTATGGATTCGCTTTTGTAGGTTCCATACCCAAAGGGTGAAAACGGGACTCTATTACTAAACCTCCGCTGTCGGTCCGCGCTCCGGTCTGAACGTCCGTCTGTTCGTCTGTCTGTCAGCAGGCTGTATCTCACACGTGATGTATTTCTGTTGCCGCTACAACAACCAATACTAAAAACAGAATAAACTAAATATTTGAGTGGGGCTTCTATACAACAAACGTGATTTTTAGGATTGCGTACCCCGAAAAATTCAGGTATCCCTTAAGGGGGGCTATCTGAATTTTCCGGGGTCCAGTGTTACTGGTTAAAGTGAGAATGTGACGCTTTTCTACGCACTATTGCGAAAAACGGCCGCTTTAGGCGTATGTGCGTAGAAAAGCTTCACGTTCTCACTTTAAACTGTAAACAGTAGTACATAAAATAGTTTAAAGGGTTATCTAGAGCTTGGTCAAGAAAAAAAAGTTAAATTATATCTCCGTTTCCTTTTAAATGGTTTAATTCAAATTGGGGCAGTACTGGATCCCGGAAAATTCAGGTATCCCCTTAAGAGGATACATGAATGTGGGAAAGGGGTATATCCGAATGTTTGAGAGATTTATATGAATGAGTTTGTTGTGTGTATCTGAACGCCGAGAGTGAGAAGACGGATGTAAGAGCGAGAAAGTGGATGAATGGCAGAATCACGGGGCAGAAGTGCCATATCTGAAATGCGGAGTCACCTAAACGAATGGTTTTTGTACGGAAAAACCATTCGTTTAGGTGACTCCGCGTTTTAGAAATGGCACTTCAGATTGCTTGCACTACGGTGAGACCAGTGAACACGGTGTCCAAACAAAGATTTAAGTTGTATTTAGTGAATATATCGAAAATAAACACTATTAAAGTGATTTGTGCCGTTTTGCTGATCTCCCTCATATCACGTGAATTTTTCGGGGTCCAGTGCTGTAATTTGAAATAAATTATTTAAATGAACACGCCGATATTATTCAACATTTAGTCTTAATCTAGCCCTAGATTTCTCGTAGGCCTGCATTAAAGAGTGGAGTGAGGTAACAAAGCCATATATAAACAAGCCACGACAAAATACTACGTTATGCCCTCTATTTTTATCGTAAACTCGCAAGATTTACATTTTTACAACTACGCTTGTGTTCACTACAATATTCTTGTCTGCGCGTAACTGTACGACAGGTATTATCACTTTTTATTAGTTGACAATTCACTTTATGCGAGTGAAATGTGCGAGTGAATAGTGGGTAGTTGTTTCGACTGGACAAACTCTTCGATGTATTGGTATCTAACTGCGCTAGTCCACCACATCTCGGTTTCACTTCTTGGTTTGAGCCCAATGAATACAAGTTGAATAATGCATATAGGAGGAGGATATGTTCACGATTATTTGAAGAAGCCTGGGCCGATTTGAAGAATTATTTTTTGTTAGAAATAGTTTTATTAAAATCGGTTAAGGAATTTCAGAGTGAAGTCGGTTTTTAATTTGGAAAAATGATTTCTTAACCCTTTAAAATTTTCCTTGGTCTTGGATATTTATTTACATATTTGTAATATATATAGTATTGGTAAGTTCTTATTCTTGACGAGTCGAAATGGTTATTTTACATAGTTTTAAATATTTTTTTACCAATATGTGGCCACGGCTATTCCTCTGTGGTTAAGCTCCATTTAGATAAGGTCATCAATCGTTGAGTTAGTATCCCATAACACAAGTTAAAAATTTACTTTAGGGCTAGCTCCATCTTTTTTTTAAATAAATAATAAATATACGCGGACAAATCACACATGTTGAGCTAGCCCCAAAGTGGGTTCGAGACTTGTGTTATGGGATACTACCACAACGAAATTATATTTTATAACAAATCTATATTATAAAAGCGAAAATCACTCACTCACTCATCACGAAATCGCGAAAACTACTTAGCCAATGAAGATGAAATTTAGCAGATAGGTAGATTGTGACTAGGAGACGTCCGTCAAGAAAGAATTTTTGGAAATTCCATCCCTAAGGGGGTGAAATAAGGGTTGCCAGTTTGTATGAAACTTCGTAATTTTTAAAGTGAGAGACACTATTTTTAATTTTTTTTAGTAGTTATTAGTTAATAATAATGCATTCATTAGATTTTGTAAATAACATCCCTATAGGGGTGAAATAGGGGTTGCAAGTTTGTATGAATATTCGAAATTTTTGAAGTGAGAAACATGACGTGTTCGAGCGGAGTGGGAGTGGGAGTGGGAGCAGGAGAGGGGGCGGTAGCGGGAGCGGGAGCTCGACTAGGTTCGTCGACAATTTGAACCTTAACTCGACCAATTTGAACCTTACTACCTCGCATTGGAATTACAGAACTAGTGTTGTGAGTAATGGTATTACAAGTCTACAACAGTTGCGTATTTACTGACGCTAAACATAACTTGGAGGCCTATGTCCAACCGTGGACATATTGTGGACGATTTTAATGATGATAAGGAAAACATAGTCGTCAGCAAAGTTAGCTCGATATGAAAGTTAGTTTATCGAGCAATATTGTCTGACTACTATATTTTCCTCGTCATCAATAAAAACGTAAATCTTTACTAGCCTTGTGTTGCTACACGAGGCTGGTAAAGATGCTAAATTTAAAGATTACTGGACATAGGAACAAAGGACGGTTAAAGAAAAGGTAGATGGAGTGCGTTAAGGAAATCTACGCCCATTTTCCAATGCGAAGAAAAGCTTCATGTTCTCATTTTTAACTGTAAACAGTAGTTCATAATAGTTATTTATGCAACTGTATTAAACCACGAATGTGGGTTTATCACACGAGGCGAAGTGTGATAATAGTATCACATGAGTGTTTTAATACCTAATTATTATTACAGTTGCATACAAAACTTTATCTACACCCTTGATATGAATCCTCTATATATAAAAGGTTCTATATCCATAAGGTGTTGTACAGTGTTAAGAACTCTATATACATTCCTGGTAGGTGTAATTGCTGAGAATCTAAAACAAACTAACTATGTATGCATAGGTAATAAAGTATTTTTTTTAAAATAATTATTTAAATTTTTAAAAATACGAAAATGGCGGGATACGTCGTGAACTCGAATAACCAATAAGTTCCTTTTTTACATTACGGAGCTGTGTAGTGAACTTCGCGTACATGACAATGTTCTTTTTTGAAATTCATAAATAATGTCGGTAGCTGTTTGATGAGTAAGGGATCGAGTTTGCGTTGCATAATGGAATTTAGTACAACATTATTACACTCGGTTAGGTGATGGTTCACTCGATAGGTGAGAACCAATATATTGTAAAAAAAAAAACTTTTATAGAGGATTTATAGCATAGGTGTAGATAAAATAGTTTGAAGGGTTATTTAGTGCATGTGGAAGACAAAATTTTAAATGGTATCTCCGTTTCCTTTCTAGTAATTTATTTCAAATGGGGCAGCACTGGACCCCCAATAAATCATGTATCCCCTTAACGATATGGATGAAAAGAATTTGACTAGTGCCTTGACAAAGGATAGAGGGAAATGAAAAACACTACACGTGCAGTCCCGGCTCCACGTTAAGTGAGGAAGAAGGAGTTAAGCACCACAGGCGTGGTCTACATTTGATTATTATCACAAGAGGCGTAAAATATCTCGCGCTGACGTCCGTAAAAGTCGTGTAAGATGCCTTAAGGCAGCTTAAAAATATGTATTTAGGTTGACCACCTTACGTACGTATAGGTAAGGACTTTCGGCGTTTATACAATTTTTTACACAAAGACGTGAAGAACAGTGGCAAAATTGCTATTTTTAATACCTAAGTAGTTTTACCTGCTAATCTCACGCTTTGAGTGCGAATGTTTACGCACGTTTTGTTATACAAGATATCCGCATAGAACGTAAATAGAATACTAGACACAGAAAAAATGTGTGGATATTAAGTAGGTAATGTCGGCAACTGGCTGGCAGATGTTTTTGATGGAATTGTATAAAAAAACCGGCCAAGTACGGATCGCGCGTACAGTTGCGTTATCCGTACCATTATCTATAATAAATCAAAGTTTGTTGTATGGAAGCCCCACACGAATATTAATTTTATTCTGTTTTTAGATTTTTTTATTATAGCGGCGACAGAAATACATCATTTGTAAAAAAATTACCTGTCTAGCTATACGGTCCATGAGATACAGCTCATACAGCCTGGTGACATACAGACAGACGGACAGTGGAATCTTAGTAATAATAACATACATACATACATATTATCACGCCTGTTTCCCACAGGGGTAGACAGAGACTAAGGACCTCCACTTACTACGATCCTGACAGACCTCTTTCGCTTCATCTACACTCATCACTCTCTTCATGCATGCCCGCCGGTTACGGGTACTTCTAACCTCTCCTTTTTTAAGAACGTCTGCAATTTGATCGCGGTACGTTCGTCGAGGACGACCCTGACCCACTCTTCCACTCACGTTTGCTTTGTAGACTCTTTTAGTGAATCTCTCCTTTCTACATGTCCGAACCATGTCAACATTCCTTTCTTAGTAATAATAAATAAATAAATAAATAAAAATTTATTTATTCAGACATACGTCCATTTAGTGTTAGTATTAGAAAACTTAAGAACTATGTTAGTACCTATACATAATTAATTTAAATATTTTTTCTTGACCGACTGTGCGACCCTGAGACAACGGCATGAGTATGTACCCAGTGCCGCACAATCGGACAGTCAAATTTAGTACCTATTACCTTCAGAATAGTGTTGGCACTTCCGCGTACCCTGTGCATCAGCGATGCGATCCGCTTTCGTAATACGGCATGGAAGCCATCAACGTGCGCATACGCAAACATATTGGATGCACTGCAGTGTCGCGGAAGCCCCAACATCACCCGTTATGTCTCGTTTGTACCCTTTGGGTAGGGAACCCCAAATAGATAGTAACCCTGCCTGTAATACCTTGAGTCACCTTCACCTTTATAGTATTGGTCAATGGCACCCGATTGCATGCTTTGGAATCCAGCCAAAACACATCAGAAATCGGACGATTGGAATTACGGATCTTATCATAATATGACCACTTCGAATCGCATCAAGAAAATTAGTTTCTTTCGTTTACTCCAATACGAAGAAGCCAAAACGAGGGTTATGTTGATAGCCTATGTAGGTATGTATGTTCATCTGTTTCTCATATCTTCTATAATATCCATGGCACCTTAACAAAGGAGGTTTCGTTGGAAGCGTCTTGACTCTAAGCTGGTTATAGGCTATGTGACGTCACAATATGGCGCCCTCTATAGGTCAAAAAGTAAGTTAATCAAATCATACAGTGTTTGGTATCCATTGAAAGGGCTGTATTTATTTTCAATAATAGTATATGTATTAATTACGAGCTGTTTCTCCCTATTATGTTGGATACCCGACAAATTGATCTTATTTGATGCTTACGCTTCATAAATGCAGTTATACTCGTAATCTCCCGGACTAATTAAGTATATAAGAAATTTTGACTCCATTTTTGAAGCCTGACCGTACATATAATTCTAGCATTAATAGATATCTACCTATTACCTACATTTTATGTTGCAATGCCCTATCAGGGTTGAAGTTAAACTACTACTAATTAATTAGAAAGTTACTATTTACTTAGAAGAAGTAACTAGGTATGTACAAATTAATCTTAAACATGTACAATGTAAAAAAAATAAACATATCGAATTTAAAGAATTTAACTACCCAACACAACGCAAAATTGCTCCTCTGTCACGTTTTAATCTTGCCCTTGTTTAAAGTACCATAGACTGAATAAGCCTATACTTAAATCACACCAATTGAGCAAGCAAAGTTATGGTACTCGGTAGGATACTAACTCAGTAATAATATTTTTTGTAATACTAGGTACCTACCTACTATTATAAAACAAGTTTAATTGTTGACAAACTAAAAAAAATTCCCGACGTTACTATCTTATGATGTGGCAGGCTACATATTGCAATTCCAACCGATGTTCAGTGGAATTGAAACCCGGCCTTTCAAGCGTTAACCCCCAATAACTTTAAAACGGCTAAACTGATACATAGCTAAGAACCACCTCAAGGGGACTTGCTTTTACGTAAAAAAACCGCATAGAAATCGGTCCATCCGTTCGAGCGCTACATTGCCACAGGCAGACAGACAATAGCGTCAAACTAAACACCTGCTTAAATAGGTGATGTCAGGAATATTTTGTTCGTGTTTTTCAAGTTTCATCAAATAGTCGGGGAGTAAATAAAATTAAATAAATAGTAAAGTAAAGTATTGTATCGTATCGTACTATCAATGTTATACTCATGTGCTAATTTTATTATATTCAAAAACCCCTTACCCTAGACTTTTCCATACAAACGTAGTCTACGATTTATTTTGAAACGACATGTCAGTCATCGGTAAAAAAAAAATGTTATAAAGAAATTGCAATTATCTAGGGTTTGTTAATAGGGTTATTGGTTTCTGACAATACAATTATGAACTGGAAAGAAAATAAGTATAAGGGTGTAGAAGTTTTCCATACTGATGGTCAAATATGACATAATACACTATATTCTCTTTTAAGTTCATAATTTTATAGTCGAAAACCAATTACAACCCTAGATAATTGCAATTTCTTTAAAATTGCATAATTTTTCGATTCAGATAGACTACGTTTGTAAGGGAAAGTCTGTTTCTGTCCAGGGTAAGGGGACTTAAGTTATTGTTTTAAAAGCTATCTATCCTTTAAATCACTTGGTGCCAGCCGGAAATCAGCGCTGTAGTTCACATCGCAGCACAAAGCTGAGCTGGCCGCCTTTTTGGCACTCCTAAGTTTAGTAAATAAGATTTCGTTTGCGGAATTAAGATCTTCTTTCTTCCTTTTTAATAAAAACGCGGGCGAAGAAAGCAATTTGAAAAAGGATTTACTTTTTTAACTTTTGTCATCGCGGTCTTGGGCTACGCGCTTTACTTCAGGCCAGATACGACCGGACCGATCGCGATGGCGAAGCACTGTTGAAGCCCTCTGCCTAGTGTTGCCAGACGTCCCGTATTTCCCGGAACGTCCCGTATTTTAGGCTTAGTTTAAAATGTCCCGGCGGGACTGAATCTGTCCCGTATTCGAACCGTGCTCCGTTTTTTATTATTAAATCGATCGAAAATTAAGCACGCAACGTTCGCATACACATCAACTCGGATTAAGGAAGTTCGAGAGAATTTATGGTTCAATTATTCACTTTAATTGTTAATAATTAAAAAAAATGTTCGATAACATATTTTCAAAATTTCCACACTTTTTTTCAACGCACCACACAATTCAATTGTAGTAATGAACATTTTATCAAAATTTTATAAACATCTAAATTCGCTCGAATTTCCTTTAATCGTAGTGTTTACTTTATCTTTGACCCGGCTGATCAGCTCGGCTGCGCATACTGCTGGAAAAAAGTCATCAAAGGGTTTTCCAGTACCGAATTCCCTAACACCGATGTAAGAAATAAATGCACCCCTAATTTAATAAAAAGCGAGTTGATGACTATTTAATCACGATTATAATTTTATTGGTTTTTATAAATATGTTAAAACCAATAAAAATATGTTAAAGCTGACTTGTCCCTCAGAAAAATGTGTAGTAAAGAATGTTACTATATAATTTTGTTTTTACTTGTCCCGGGTAAAAAACTAAATTCCCGTATTTTTTGCCTATTCAAGTATTTGTCCCTTATAGGCTGAAAAAAAAATCTGGCAACTCGCACTGCCCCACATGGGGGCCATAGGACCTTAATTCAGGTAAGTCAAGTATCTCCGAGAACCTCCGGAGTGGCAGACTTAGCTTGTCACTACACTACGAAGGTCGTCAATGTTACCCTGTTTACAATTCAGTAGGCATATTTACCGTGGAACCTAAGTGTGCTAACTCACTGACACATTATCACAGTAAATACAAACAATTATCACCACCAACCTAAAAGCAGCCATCTTGCACAGGGCGCAGGAGCAACTGCGCACTGCATTGCCCAATGCCGAAAGGGGAAGTAATGTATTCTGCACGCTTCAGCGCACATCCCGGATTGCGATAGTAGGATTGGGAAACGTAGGACATTGAAATGCTATGGTTCCTTACATATTTTTAATGAATTTTGCTAGTTTTTAATCAAAAGAGTCGTTATAGTTATTAAAGTGAGGGAAGACCACGCATATTTTCTAATGACGTTTAGTTCACGATATTTGTTAAATTCGCTACTTTCTAACAATAGGGACGACAGGGTTAGCAAAGTATCCGTCTTTTAGATTATCCAAAAATATGGGACCCATATTTTTCAGTTTGCTAAAAAAGTGAAAATTCACAAAGATACGAAGTATCAAAGTTCCGGAGTGGGGGCTTGCGACGTCACCTCTATGTAAAAATCGTACGTAGCCGTGACGTCATGCGAAATTTCAATGCGCTGTATCTTTGTCACTTTTTGTTTCTCAGAGAAAATAAAATATACGTGTACTATATTTTTTTATAAATCTAACCGTTGAGCTAAAAATATTTCTCCATTCGTCATGCCTATTCAAATCAGATACTTTTTTATACGTCAAAACAAATATTTACTATGGGATTGGTATGAAATATTGACTTACGGAGTCCTAGTTTCTTATGAGTCCAATAGCGCTCCCAATATCAGTTTTATTGCAATAATAAATCTAAAATCACATTGAAATTGGTTATCATCATGACAAATGACATTATTTTGTGACGTCTTAATTTCTTATCAGTGTCAAATAATTTATTTTTGACCAATTAAAGTACCCAATTGACGAAGTAAGAAGGAAATATCAGAATAGGCGCCGTGTACCTTCCAGCCTAGAATAAAACCACCCCATCTCTTCCTGTCGGTGTTGTAACAGGCGACTAAAGGACTACCCACAAAATCATGACAATAAAATTTACAAGGAGGGTTGACGTCAGCCAAGCGGCCGGTCGTTAAGCTATGGCCAAATCGGTTAAACTGTTCCGGCGATTTCTTCACGATTTCGCAGTCTTCGGTATCCTTGGGTGATCAGACATGCGTATCAAATTTGGAGAAAAAAAGCGGGAAAGAACGCCACGGGCTCCAAAATAGTACAGCTGAGGATGCAAAATGTTTATTCAGTAATTAGACCTTTACAGGCACTATTACACGTCAATAAGTATAATTTACGTTACGTGTAAAGTATATTAAAATTTTATTGTTTTTTTAAGATAAACTACCGATACCAGCGCTTCGTAACGACCAATGCTGGTGATGCTTCCGTGAACACGCTGGATGAAGAAGAAGGAAAGAAAAATGTCGCGATCACATAGATAAAGTTCAGCTGAGAGCGTAGAAGTTTATTCCATAACCCTTTAAACTATTTAATGAACTGTTTTTAGTGTAAAGAAAGAATGTGCAGCTTTTCTACGCACATTTAAAAAAAACAGCCAGTTTTGGTTAATGTGAGAAGATAAGCTTTACGTTCATTCTAACATGGGGTAACTTTGCTATGTATCTGAAAGGCAGTGGATTGTTTCTTCTTATCACCTTGGTTGCGTCCATAGCTTGCTTCGAAGCCCGCAGGAGAGTCTTAGTTGTTCTAGGCAGAACGATGAATAGCAGTTGACTTCTATGAATAGGGAATAGTAAAATAAGATAATATTAAAAACTAAAACTGACTTCAGTCCCAAACTACAAAACCGGTTTTGATAAAATTTATATGGGACCAATTCACAAGTATACCTACCCTTTCAAACAAAAAAGAATTTTCCAAATCGGTAAAGGCGTCTTCAAATAAATCGGTGAACTTACATAAACAAGTCATTATTTTTATATACCAAGTGTCAGTCTCAGAATTAAGACAAATCTTACGACACCTATCAAGCTAAAATCCATCGAGCCGTTCAGGCTGCAGAGCGAGCCAAACATTAGAATTTAGCTCCAAAAATCCGCGATATATATTTTTTTTAATATTCCCAGTGTCACTCTTACAGTAAATACAAATCTAAGCTCTCATGCTAAAATCCATCGAGCCTTTCAGGCTGCAGAGCGTGCCAAACAATTATACACACATACCTACATACTCTCGAAAAACATAACCCTCCTTCTGGCACATTCGGGTAAAAAACCTACCTCTTCCTTTTGGAAGTCGGTCAAAACGAAAGGCTTGGCCCACCAGTAAGACTGGCTAAAAATAGGGTAGCTTACAAAAATAGCGCCATTTTAAACTGGTTGAAAATCTATTTTAAGCACACTCTGACGTCAGAGCTGTATAAATCTTGTCACGATTCTACTCTATTCCGAAAGAAGCCTTTCTAGTCATGCAGGCTGTGACGTAGGTCATGTACGTCAGAAATTTCGAGTAGGTATTTAATGTGACGTTACACGTTACGCAAGCTGTCACGCAACTCTTGTAAGAATTGGACCAAGCCTATACCATCGATGAAATATTAGTAATATTTAATCAAAATGGCAAAAAACGGAGCTCTTATGGATTCGTCATATCTGTCTGTCTGTCTGTCTGTCCGTTCGTTTGTCACAGCTACTTTTTTTCGAAACTATAAGGATTATACTATTGAAACTTGGTAAGTAGATGTATTCTGTGAGCCGCATTAAGATTTTCACACAAAAATAGAGAAAAAAAACAATAAATTTTAGGAGTTCCCCATACTTAGAACGGAATACTCAAAAAACTTTTTTCATCAATCCCATACGTGTGGGGTATCTATGGAAAGGTCATTCATCAAAAATGATATTGGGGTTTCTAATTTTTTTTTTTTCTAAACTGTATAGTTTCCGCGAGAGACACTTTCAAAGTGGTAAAATGTGTGTGTCCCTCAAATCATAAGAGAATGATAAAACTAAAAAAAATATGATGTATATTACCATGCAAACTTTCACCGAAAATTGGTTTGAACGAGACCTAGTAAGTTTTTTTTCATACGTTTATTAAAAAAAACGATCAAAGTTACAACGAACTACAAGAACGTTTATATTATGTTACTTGCTGCTACGGAACCCTTCATGGGCAAGTTCGTCTCGTAATTGGCCGCTTTTATTTAAATTTAATTTATAATAGTAAAACACTTTTGACGGAATCGTTTTCGGTGAAAATGTTTTTCAAGAAACGTAATATTTTTAGCATTGTATTTGACTTTCAGTTCCACGGTGAATAACTGGCTTAGTGAAGTCGGACTCGCGCACGTAGGGTTCCGTACCATTATCTATAAAAAATCACGTTTTTTGTTTGGGAGCCCCACTTTAATATTTATTTTATTCTGGTTTTAGTACGTTTTATTAGGTATAGCGGCAACAGAAATACATCATTTGTGAACAACTGTCTAGCTATCACGATTCATGAGATACAGCCTGGTGACAAACAGACAGACGGATAGACAGACGGATCGACAGACAGCAGTCTTAGTAATGGGGTCCCGTTTTTACCCATTGGGTACGGAACCTTAAAAATGAGTCTTTCGTAAATTAAATTCCTTTCATCATTATTCAAGATGACCAGAACATTTTTTCGAGAATCATTGCAATGAGTTTAGAGGAGAGGAACTATCAAAGAACAAGGACAAAACGATTAATTAATAAATCAAAATTTTATTTTATATGCAATAAAGATAAATAAGTACATCATAAATCTCAAATAAGTACATTACACCAACGTTGACAACAATAATCTAGAATACCTATATCAAAAACGCATTCACCTTTTAAATACAATTTGAGTGTTGAAAAAAATAAATTCTTAACAATAAACAATTGCATACACATCATGCCTTCATCACTTACGGTATAGACAATACAAATCATAACCAAAATAACAATAATAAACCAAACGAACCATACTTAAACCATCAAATGCAAAACTTGATTAACGAAATATAAGCTGTTGAACAATAGACTGGGCGAGAGACATCCAAGACAATCAATTAGTTTATTTATATTGTGTTGTGTGTGAACAATGTGCGTCATCGTCTGTCTCAATTTTGATAGGTATTTGGAACGTTTATGGGAGTGAATTGCAAATGAACTCCATTTCGAGTCGTTATTTCCCGCTCGTTGGGTCCCCTCGTCCCGTCGAGACATAATAGAACAAGTAACTATTAAAAAGAAATAATTAAACCAGATTTTATCTATATCAATGACCTAAAAAGGTTAAAGTGCTCATCAAGACGAATAATTGAGCCGAAACTTGTGCAATTTTCAGCCCAATCGGAAACTGGAAAGAGGGTAAAATTAGTTTCACCATTCGCGTCGTCTGTCAGACTGTAATCAAATCTTGCAAGTTAAATTTGACCCACTTCCCGGGGTCCGATTGAACTGAAATTTTGCACGCATACATATATCGCGTGACAATGCAATATTATGATGACATGAATCTGATCTCATAATAGAGCTGGAAGGTGGTCATAAAACAACATAACTCCACCGACTTTGGGCTCGATTCGTCTTTAGGAGTACTTTGACCTTTTTAGGTCAAGTTTAAAAACAAAAGCATGTTTTAAAAAATATTTTTTCATTATTTCTTATTACTATTCCGATCCTTATTTCCTTCTTTTTTATTAACTCCAATAGTCAATACAAATAACAAAACTTAAAACTGTAACAAGTAAATAAGTATAAGGTAAAATAATGACATCACGTCCACTGCAAAAAAAACCTACCGGTCGAAATTTTTCCTTTTACAAAACACATAGTTTTTCAACACTGGACGTGTTAAGTAGGTAGTAAGATCCAATCAATATTATATATATACATATAGTTATATATCAGCGATATGTCTAAATATATATAACTCAAAGGTGACTGACTGACTGACATAGTGATCTATCAACGCACAGCCCAAACGAGACGTAGATGTTATGACGTAGGCATCCGCTAAGAAAGGATTTTGATCAATTCTACCCCCAAGGGGATAAAATAGTGGATGAAAGTTTGTATGAAACTTTTTCAATTTTAAACCGATCGGGCTGAGACTTTGCATGCATAAAGCTACTATGACGTAGGCATCCCCTAAGAAAGGATTTTGATAAATTACATCCCTACGCGAGCGAAGCCGCGGGCACAAGCTAGTTTATCATAAAATTATAAATAATACAAGTTTTGCCAACATTTAGACGCCGTTAATACTTCTTAATCGACCCTTTTTTGCCTACTTCAAGTGCACCACATAACTCAGCCCCTCGGAACGCTCGTATTTTACAATTTTTTGTGAAGTATTTCGATAGGTCATTAGCAGGCAAAGCAGTTAAGTATTAGAGTAGGCATAACATAAAATCTGTTGTCTTAGTTTAAGTTTAATTATTGTAAATAACCAAAATAAAATCTTTCGCACTTACTTAATAAATAATTTTAATTTATAAAACCGCTCCCGAATCTTAACTAGATAGTTATCTATCATTTGTTTATATTGATTGGATTGAGCTTCATGAAATTGGGAAATCCAATAGAGTTTTAGCTCAGGGAATTTTGTTTCCTTAAATTAAGCAATTTGCCGTCATCATTTATCGTCATATGTACCATGCTCAGAATACATACATACACACTATCACGACAGAGAAAGAAAGAACGAAAGAAAGAAAGAAAAATGCAAGGGCCGCAAGACTCAAAAGCCACTTTTAGCGTCATGGTGGGCGAGAAGATTTCAAAGCAATAAATATAGTGATGGATTGCTAGCCGCACCGCCTAATTATATCTGCGCCGAAAGGCAGCTGCGACATTCAAAGTTTTTTCTTTCCTCCCAGACCAGCATGTTTAGAATCTACATTTAAAATAGCTTTAGTATAAAAAAATAAGGAACTCAAGTTTGAATTTATTTAAGAGAAACCTGATGGAATTATTAATTATGACACATGCTATTATACAGTTATTAAGTTTTTTATAGATGATATAATATAACTAACTTTACTAAAATATAATGTTATAATATGTAACTAAAATCTTTAAACTATTCAAAAAATATGACATGGTACCTAGTACCTACTAACCTTATTTTTAACGTTTGTGTGCGATCTCACCTTATCTAACCATATTGCTTTGCTCGACAGGGTCTATAAATGATCTTATATTGTATTGATATCATCTCATGTACTTTATGGTTTGCTATAAAATATTGAGTATTGAGTATTAGTTAGACCTGTAACATTTCGTAGTGTACTCGCCGAACTGACTTGCCAGCCTTTTAAATGATTTCTAAACAAATTTATGTTGATTTAAAACTGACTCTGCAGGTAACATACTGTAGAATCAAACTGGTTGAATAAATCTTAGCGCTCCAAGGTCAAGGGTCACTGTCTGCGAAATACATCTGATACAAGATCTAAAAGTTGTTCATATTGACGGTCTGAGTTGCTCCTACAAGGATCGGCTAGGGTTTTTGTTACATATTGTATATCTAATAATGTTTATAACAAAATAAAAGAAAACACCATGATTTTGCATAACATTCTTTTTCTTTTTACAATATTACCATGACTCATTTAAAATGACATCGAAATTACTTATTAAAATAAGATTACGTATAACTTTAATTTTTGGTTTTAATAATTTTGAAAACTAAATTACTTTTAGAGATCTTTAAAGGCAGTCAACTGAATTCAAATTTTGAGATTCACATTTTAGCTCTTTTTGCTGTAATTCAATTTTGTACAAGGACTCGTATCACATAAAAACAAAGTGAAGGATTACTAACAAAGTTCGACAGGTTCAAGAACATTATAAATATTAAATAAATAAATATACTGGGACAAATAACACTGATTGAGCTAGCCCCAAAGTAAGTTCAAGACTTGTGTTATGGGATACTAACTCAACGATACTATAATTGATTACAAATACATATACGAGTATAGATAAACATCCAAGACCCACGAAAATACGAAAAAGGCCAATTTCCAACTTGCCCTGACCAGGGATCGAACCCGGGACCTCTGGGTGGCGGACTAGCATGGTGACCACTATGCCACGGAGGTCGTCAAATATCATAGTATTGAGCACATGAACAAATGTACGTACGATGATTTATTCCTCTAGCTAGGTTGTGTAGTATACAAAAGAAAAACGTAAATATACAAACACGGTTTAACTTACGTAGTGTTGTGTTTTTATATATTAAGTTATATCATCTCACGTTAACTTCAATAATTAAAATAAAAACCACTGTAATTTAGTTCTTCATTTGTGGTAATTTGGTAAAAATAGAAAATATACCACCGACAAGAACATAGTTCTTAAATAAATTCATTGATTGATATTATAATGACAATAATATTATTAGTCTTTTTTTTTAAATAAAATTTAACGAATTTTTACAATATACAATTGAGTATTTCTCCAAATTCAACATAAATTATATTTTTAAAGTAATAACTACTTATTAGACTAACAATTTTGAAGGTCATTTCACTGTTACACAATTTAGTGTACGGCCAATGAGATAACAGACCAACAAATAATTATTATCTTGTCAATGAACTGTCTGACACCACTGTTACAGAAAACGAATTAGATGTAATAGAAAAAGATGTAAGTTAGACTTGGTAGGTACATGAATCATGATACACTATACGTTGTTATGCAACTGTAACACCCAGGACAAACCCTATTAGAACAAAATTATTGGTAGAACTGAAAAACGTTAAAACTGAAAAATGATTTTGTTATCAAATTAAGAATTAATAATTACAAATACTTCGTCTACAAAAAGGATGGCGCAGAAATATTTGGTGTATAACTAGTTTCAGTGTAACTACTGTAAATTTTTAATGCACCAAATAAAGTATTTTTCTTTCTTTCTTCGTTTCAAAATGGCAGGCTGTGTTTTTGAAACCTGATGATGATATTGATGATGCTGACAAGTTAGGTATTCAATTAAAAGTACTTAATGAATGTTTTAATGATGGAAACCAAAGACTTGGATGCAAATCAATTAAATGGCCGAAAGTTATAAAAATAATTAATAAAACATACAATGAATAATACATAATAATATGAGAAATTATAATATTATACTGAAATGAGCTAATAAAAAACTAAGTTAATAATTACCGATGTATGTATTCATAATATCAGTACCAGGTACGTTTACTGCAATACTGGCTGATTGATTAGTTCCTGCTATTACAGAAGAAATGGATGTTGGTGTTTAAGTTAATTACTTTAATTGGCTAATTCTTACAAGAAAGTATCAATTTATGAGTATTTCCAGTGATATAACCTATAGCTAACGGTTAAATAACGTACATTCTTGCTCAGTGAAAATAAGTATTATCAAAAGAAGATCTGCAAAAATGTCTGTGTCTGACTTTAAAATGACTATGAGAAACAGGAATGAGTCAAAAAGAATAATGTAATATACTGGAAAAAAGACGATATAACAACCAACAAAAAGTTCAAAAGGGATTTGCCTTCAAGTGGCAAAAGTGTGGTGCATGCAAGGTTATTTTTAGAACTGATGCGTTAGCGAAATAAAAAAAAAATTGGCAAGCGACGAGAATATGAAAGTATATTAGGCCAAACTGAAAGATAATTTAAGATATCCATAGTTAGTTTATTTGTTCAAAGGAACGCAAGAGTTTTAAAACACCTGTTCGGTATTGTCTCAATATAGATTTCTTATTACTAACATAGATTTTTATAATTCATTTAAACACATGCGTTACAACAACTAAATAAACAGAATCTTAAAGATCTTTCATTTCCATCGCAACACTAATAAATAAATTTCAATTTGTACTCTATGTAATTTAATAACCTATCTACTGTTATTTTTTTAGATCTTTGTGATTACTATTTACACTTACATAGACTATATTATTATCTTACACACATATGCCAGACGAACCACACTCGACCACATTCAGCTCAAGCACCATTTTTACAAGTTACATAACTATCTATTTGGCAGGTGGTCACAGGAACCCTAAGCTAGCAAGGCAATTGATTACTATATCACACTTAAAAGGCGCTTCTTCGTCAGATGTTTACACAGTCCGCAAAGGTCAAACGTCTCCGTAGTAGCGAAAGACGTGATCTTCGGCTCCCAACTGCATCTCCGTAGCTTATTCATCACGCAGGTCTTGCTCGTCTCTATCAAGTAGCGTTTATCTGGATCTATAAACGCAGTTTCTGGACGTCCATCGAAGACTAATACAGCGTCGTAGACACTCAAGGGGAGAAAGCCCTTATTGTTTGTGACGAAACACCTCCCGCACCGTCTGGTTTTGAAGACGTCAGCGCCTTCAGCATCTGAGAATACCGGCGAGCGCGGAGCAACGAGGAAAATCAACGAGTATTTGTCTCCAACTCGTAGCTCATCGTTGACGAAGGTTAGGGTGGTCTCCGGCATCATGACGTACGATATTAGTAAATACATAACGAGGTAGAACAGCACGATTTGTACAGTCTTCTGGAGTTTGGACACTTGGCGCCAGCACATTGCGGCAGCGCGGTTCGGGCATTTTTTTCGCGGGCGCGTGGAACGTCGGTTTGCAGCGCCCGCCCGCGCGCGTCTGTCTGACAGGGACGGACGAACGGTCGATACCCCGCGCCGCTTTGGCGACCTGCTTGTATAACCAGCTCAACCGGATTCCAATCATAATACCTAAAGTCAGTCAGACAGCTGTCATTTTTTGACATGTCAGAGATTATAAACCTTTTTGGCCGGGCACATTTTTTATTCAATTCCAGATTTCAACAAGGGTCTGAACATCTGAGTCTACACATTTTATTTGTTAGTGAATATAAACATTTTATTGAGTGCGGCTCCCCAAATTAAAAGGATTTACGGTAAGCGATATTTACCTACAGCTCATTTTTTACGGACCAATCACACCGATTCAGCTAGCTCCAAAGTAAGTTCTAGACTTGTGTTATGGGACAGTTACTTAAGGATAATATAGCAGAATAAATCTTAAGAATAAGATTATTTTCCAAATATTTCAAAGGGTGATTAAGTCTATTTTGAAGATCTTTTCCCTATTAATGTAGATAAATAAAGATAAATTACAACATCAATGGGAGAAGAAAGGGGTGTTGGTAGTATTCTACCCTATCAACACTCATTTCCTTTTCCAGCAAAAGAAGAAAGGCAAGCTTTCACCTCCCAACCTTTCTTTGTAACCTATTTCTATTGAATAAAGAAATCGAAAATAGTTCCTAACTACCAAATAAGTCGGCCATTTATCAAGTTTCAAAAGCAAAAACTATAAAATCTTCATAAGTACCTAGCCTTCAAAAAGGTAAACTAAGAACTATAAATATAATAACTAGCTGCAAACAATACTTCAAGAGTACCAAGAGTGCTGAGAAGAAAGAGTAAAAGTAAAAAAGTAAAATTCACTTTTCATCTCATCTACTCGAAAAACGATGTTTTCATCCCAAAATATTTGGAGCTAAAGTTAATGGTTATTCTCTCGGGACTTAAAAGTGAAGATCCCTAGGGATTAAAACTAATTTGAAAACTGAACACAAGTGTAAACTATGTAGAATCAAAAATAATAGGCTTTTTAAATTTGGAATACTTATCGACGTCAACATGAATGAATGTAGGTTAACAATTTTATGTTCTTCGCTTCGGAAAAAGAAATAAGTATAATTTCAAAATGTGCAATTTTTCTCTTTGATTCAAGTAATAACAGAAGTTTTTGTATCCTTCGATTAGCTTTGAATTCAAAGTAGCGTCCTCGCTTTTAAAATATCACCTTATCCCCTTGTAGCACAATCTACACTATAAGTAATTTTTAGGGGGCATGACAAAGTTCATTATATTTTTATGGAAATTGAAAGACTGTCATTTAATTTAAAGAAAAAAGAAAGAAAAATTGTTTTTGAAATCCAGCTGACCAACATGGCCGACTGTTTGACTGTAGTTAGTAGCTATACAAACAAATAACAGTCATAATTATAACATAACATAGTAATAATGTTTTATCATTAGCCCGTAACAAACTCACGAATGAACAATAGTGGTTGAGGCCGAGTTACAGCGAGGCTGTTCAGAAATAGGTCGTATTGTGTATTGTTTGATTACTTTGTACGTAGGTACGTGTGTATAGTCTAGTCATATACAGTCAAGTACCAAGATACCTGACCAGGCCCTCTACTTATATCTTCAATTTTCTATTTAACTAAAAATAATATTAACATGAAAATTTTTATTCAGAAAGACTTAATTAAAATCTGTCTGAATATAAATTTTCATGTTAATATCATCTTTAGTTATTAAGAGAAAATTGAAGATATAAGTAGAGGGCCTGGTCAGGTATCTTGGTACTTGACTGTACTAACAATACGTTTCTCTTATTCTTGATTCCCTTACTCCACTCTCGGTAGGAGTTGTTAGTCGTTTCAGACCGCGAGTGTTTTGGACTGCGGTCCGAATCGCCCTATTGTTCGGGATCTTGAGTTTCCGTTGTGTACGACAGCATGAAGTTACTTCCATTTTACTCGATCCTTATAGTCATCTCAACCGTTACATCCTTACTAGTCGTAACACTTCATCCACCTTTTCTTTAGCCTCCCCTCTTTTTCTGTTCCCATTTGTCTTCATATTTAGCAAAACATTTATAAAAAAGCAATAAATTATATAAGTTATGCCGACATTTAGACGCCGATCCTTTTAATTTTTTCTGTTTATAACAAGTGATTCACATAACTTTGGCCCTTGTAAAGCTCGTTTTTTTTTTGTTCATCATTTTCATCGGTTCCGTTTGTGATAAAATCTTTATTAATGGTGCATAATAAAAGTGGACACACAGCACAGTCTCACTCAACTTGATTGGAGCCCGGGCATATTAAAGGGGTCTCCCATACAAAAAACGTGATTTTTTTATAGATAAATGGTACGGAACCCTTCGAGCGCGAGTCCGACTCTCACTTGGCCGGTTTTTTTATTGTATCTTTAAAATAGATTCACAGGGCCCAAGCCACTTCATGGGACAGAATGAGAAGAGAACGAAAAAGGCAGAACGCATAGTGGTTGCAATCTTTTACCGCACCGTTACAAAAGAAATAAGCTTTGAATTTCTCTGGAGACACAGGAGAACAGGCAGAGACAATAATGCGATCGTTTAAGAATCCCCTTACCCTAGACTTTTCCATACAAACAGAGTCTAGCTTTTATTTAGAAATGGCATGTGAGATTTCGGGAGTATTTTGAAGTTTTAAAGAAATTGCATATATCTAGGCATATAACTGTCGACAGTCAAATATGAACTTGAAAGAAAATATGAGAGTGTAGAAGTTTTCCATAATAATAGTCAAATACGATATGATACACTATATTCTCTTTTAAGTTCATATTTTGATTGCAAAAACTAGTTATATGCCTTAATATATGCAATTTCAAAGATATCACATAATTTCGCCAATATCTGTCATACCATTTACTATGATTGTATGGGAAGGTCTGATTGTGTCTAGGGTAAGGGACTCTTAAGCACTACCAGCGGCCTGGGCGAGATTTCTACGACGCCCCATATCTAAGTACAATTCAAACTCATTTGAAAAAGGCAAAGGATACGACGAAATAAGTAACAGTTTATTTAAAAACAAACATAACGATTTTATTGCTAAATTAATAGTAGATTGTGCTACAAGGGGGTAAAGTAATATTTTGTCGAGGGCGCTACTTTGAATCCAGAGCGGAGCGAGTGATTCTACGGTAGAATCTTGAGTGTAGCGAGGGATTCATGTATATCGTCCGAGATATTAATATTACCGTACCCGAAGCACTCTCTACTTTTCATCTCCATCCATTAGAAAAACTAGCACATACAAAACAGAATATAAAGAACAGTTAGAACACCTACAATACCTAATCAGACTTCAACTGACAATTTAATACTAACCTAGTTAAGATAAAATGTTCACTCATAACTTTGTTTGCGTGGGTCTTCATATCCTTTTTTTTATAATCAAACTTGATAACTATTCACTCACGAAAAATTATTCACATTTACATAAATAATTTCATTTCAATACTAATATAACCAGTGGCTCTGTGAGCTTCTATATTGCAGATCGAAGGAACTTTTCACACAATATGTTTTTCATTGAATATTAAAATCTTGATAATGTTCGTTCCGCTAATCTTTTTAGTCTTTTTTCCTCCTCTGTTCTTAACAGAAGGAGTTTCATAGACCTGATTCTTGTCAAACGTTCAAAATCGAAGGGCTCCAAGATGACATCAGTAAGTCTTCGAGCCCAAGAAAGTGCGACGTAAGAGCAACCTACAGCCAGTTCTCTAGACCCAAGGTCGACCACTACGCTGGGTAAAGTCAATCTCTGTGTAATCCCATCGAGTTTAGGCTCGTTTACTTTGGTCTCACAATAAAAGATTTTCCGGTGAGTTTTGAACTCTAGACGCTTAAGTCGATCAGAGATCTCTTTATAAATAAACTGGACTATTCATCTTTTGACAATACTAATAATAATAATAATAATAATAATAAAAATACTTTATTTTTTCTCTTCACAAAAGAATCCACTTAACTAAACTTAAAATAATGTTTGCATCTTTGACAATCTTGTTCTTGTGAAGAGACTAGTTCCTGAAATAGGTCCCTGTGGGACCTGTGCTACAGGTAACTAGGCCTTCCCTCGAAAAAGTGTAGTGTCAGTAGTTGCAGGTGAATTAAGAAATAACTTATTCTACTAATTAAGAAAAAGAAAATAATACAAAATGGTTGTCATATTGAGTAGGTGGGTATGTGTGTGTTTTGTGTTTGATGTTTGTGTTTATGTTTGTGTTTGTGTTTATGTTGTGCGGGAGCGCAATGTGAGAGGGAATTGGGGTAGGGTAGATGGTAGGTTATGATGGGTCGATTGCATTATTTGATTGTTTCTAGTAGGTTTTCTGTGGTGGAATAATCTAGAGTCTTTAAGTAGTCAGTTATCAGTTTCTTACAACTATATTTATGTACGGGATATATATTTAATTGCATGTTTATTTTATTGTATAAGAATGGTCCAAGGAAGGGGTAGAAAGAGGTGAAGGTAGCGGTGTTATGTGGTGGGGTTTGGCATATAGTTCTGTTTCAATACTGGTGAAAATATACGTCACTATAAACACAAAATGGTCGTAAGAGCCATAAAATCCAAAGGCGCCCATTGTGCCAACCCCGTCATTTTCAAAAATTTCCAAAAAATGGCTCGACTATCGATTTTCATATGTTTATCGAACCTGCTTCCAAAATTTCATGAGAATCGCTTCAGAAATGCGACCTCTAGGGGAGAACACACAGGCATACCAAAGCATTTTTGGCCAAGTTGAAACGGAGACCTCACTCGCTTCGCTCGCTCGGTCAATAACCTAAAACTTCTGTAATTACTTGATACAAAGAGAAAAATTGCGCTTTTTTAATTATACTTATTTCTTTTTCCGAAGCAAAGAACATAAAAAATGTTAACCTACATTCATCCATGTTGACGAGGATATGTATTCCAAAGTGTAATGAAATGAACATGTGTAATTGAGTACTTGTTACAAGTTTTATGAATAAATGATAATAAATATTATTCTTTTCTTTACGTATGAACACGCCTATATGCCTTTCGTACATAAGCGTCTCCTCTCACAGGCCTGCTGAAAGAGATCTCTTTTGAGATAAGTAGTGCCTTTGTACAACATTATTCGATTTATTCTCTGTATTAATTTTCCGTGTACAGTCAATTACCAAGATACCTGACCAGGCCATCTACTTATATCTTGAATTTTCTCTAAACTAAAAATGATATTAACATGAGAATTTCTATTCAGACAGATTTTAATTAAGTCTTTCTGAATATAAATTTTCATGTTAATGTAATTTTTAATTTAAGAGAAAATTAAAAATATAAGTATAGGGCCTGGTCAGGTATCTTGGTACTTGACTGTACATAAATTGGTAAATAAATAAATATGATATCTGCGGGCTAGCTAACACTCAACATCTTGTTGCCACGCGGTCGCCATTCAACTGGTCCGCACCGTGTTGCCATCTATCGGCCCGCGTTTGTGTTTCCCAAAACCACAGAATAATATAATCTGATAATAATAATTTAATATATTTAGGTAGTATGTGTGTACGCCACATTATGAATTTACTATTTGCGTACGCTGCAGTCAGCAAATGCTCTTGAGAGGCATTTGGTCTAGTAGCAAAAAGATATAAAAGTCCTAGGTACCTAGGTGACCTATTATGATACTTTTTCAATAAAATTTCGTATGCACCGTGATATGTTAATTTTGCAAAGTGTTTAGTCTTAAATGTTTCATTATGTTTTCTTACATTTTATTTTGGGGTCAATAAAACTTGATAAACTAAGGGCCAAATAAAGGGCAAGCGTAGGTGTTAAATTGTTAATAAGGATCGTGAGAAACTGTGGTAGTTTTTGTTGAGTGGGAGTCCCAAACTTAACTTTGACAAACCGTATAACAACATTTTATTTCGACAGTATGTAATTCCGATAAATATCTTTTTCTCGACAACAGTTATTAGTCCGAAATATCTACAGTCCGGTATTACTGTACTGCAACGAACGATTTTAGTGCGACGACATATTTCTTCGACAACGATGTATTCTATCTATGTTCTCTGGTAATATATATACAACGAAGAAGGAAAATACCCTTAATAAAGTCACGGGCTACTCCAGATCACTATAATATAATTAAATTTATAATGATAGCTAAAACACAAAAAAAAAGACGGGTTGCACTCCGGGAGTGCCGGCAGAAGTGAAAACTTGACTATTAAAGTTGTGCATTTTTTTTGGATATTTTGGAATGGTTAGGGAATAATTTTGCACGAATTGCTTTAATTATCAGTATAAAAGTACTATCATTTATGTGGTAGAATACAATATTTATTTATTTTACTCTCCATCCGTCTTACGAATTTTCCATCAGGTCACGTGTCCTGCCTGACGCCTGACGGCCTGACGCGAGTTTATGTTAAACTAGCCGCTAAAGAAGTTTTCACTACAAAAATTCCATACTGGTTTTCTGGTTGTTATTTTAATTTAGTTATACTATAGTGATCTAGTATAACCCATGATTCTATTTATTACGGGTATGTCCCTCCCACATTGAATAAGTTTTATAATATATCTACTTATAAGAAGTAAAATATAAAATAACATACAAAATATAAATACATACATTACAAAACCTAACCTAGCCTAGCTGGCAGCGGGGAATGGCTCAAGCTACCTGCGGTTAGGGCCGCAGAGAGAAGCCTCCTGACAATGCATGCCTGAAAAGACGTAAGACGCAGACGTAGCGCTCTCATGTCTCCTCCGCGTCTTTTTTATACAAAATATTAAGAAGCATCGCGATGCAGAACATACAAGAAAGTCAGGACGCGGACAGGGCACAGACATGATTCTTACTCGTCCGCGTCCTTATCTTAGAACACACAGAACGGACGGGGCATGGGCGCGAGCAGAGGAAACGGGGTTGAGGGCGGGTAGCGGGACTTGCGCGTCGCCATTGTTGCCATAGATACGGATTTGTTTGTATCTGTCACGTCGGTACCTCGTCTATATGTTTTCAAAAGATGCGACGGCGCCCTGTTTGTGCCCTGTCCGTGCCCCCTCCTCTTCCTACGTCTTTTCTATGTGTCCAGCGCCTTAGATCATTGATCTAAGGTGCCGTGACCAGGAGTACCTACTGCCTTCTGTATCTGACCATTGACACTATCTGGCGAGGATACGCTTTAACCAACGTCAAGCAAGACTCTTCTCTTATAAGACCATTCGCCGATGAAATTATCATTATGCTCGTTAAAATTCCTTTTTACCAACTTCCAAAAAAGAAGGGGTTATCAATTCGTCGCGATCTTTTTATGTATTTTCACCGACTATTCGAAGACGCCTGGACCGATTGGAAAAATTCTTTCTGTTAGAAAGGGTATAACTTGTCAGGTGGTCCTAAATTTTATCAAAATCGGATGTGTAGTTTGGGGGTGAAGTCGGTTTTTAGTTTTAAAAAAATATTTAATGATAATACATATTTCAAACTGTTAAAATAAGTATAATATTTAATATTATAAATGTACTTAGATGCTACATCACTCGTATTTTATTCCGATATGAATGACGTACCTATTTATCGTAGTAATAAGTAATAATTATTTAGTACAATATTGAAATAACGAACCGTAATGATAAAACCAGTGATATTTTTGTTTTCCTTAAACGTGTATAATCATAGCATAATTATCACACTGTCAACGGACTTCGTGACGCAAACACACTCAGAGTTCATATAAGTGGTATATGGAAAATGATAGAAGAATGAAAGCAGACCCCTAGTAGAAGAAATAGTTATATAGTTGCATTTTTATTGTCATTCTTTTCAAAATGTTACTACACTGAAATTTAGTTCATTTATTTTAAAGCGCTACCTGAATTTTCCGGGGTCCATTTGAAATAAATCATTTAAAAAGAAACGAAGATATCATTAAAAATTTTGTCTTGATCTAGTATTTTATGATCAACTTTGCATAATTTAAGGTGAGAACGTGAGTCGTGAAGCTTTTCTATGCACTTTTTCGTTAATTTTTATCAGAACATTTCCAAAAATTCATAGTTATCAATGTTTGAACCTTTAAGTTTTTCTTTGGGACCCTTGCATTGGTACCAGGAAAAGTTGTTTTAATATTAACGGACTGAGTAGCCTTTTAGTTAGCATCATAGTTCCGGAATGGGGCCCGAGTTCCGGGTTTGAAGTGCCTAGGGCACAACCTCAACCCGGAAATTAACTGGACACTCCTTCACGTTTTAGTGACAGTTAGTGTGGTCTCAGCTCCCGGAGGGATAAATCGATGATACCTTACCCTACCAATTACAAAAAAAAAATATTTTCGTTTTCGAGAATATTGCGAGACTTGAAGGATTGGGAGGATTACAACGGAGTTTTTGTTTATTGTTTACTAGCTGATGCCCGCGACTTCGTTCGCGTGGATTTTATGACTCCGGCGTATTAATATAAATAAAAACTAATGAGAGAGAGAGAGAGAGAGAGAGAGAAAGAGAGAGATAAGAAAGTACTTGTTACAGTGTTAGGAGTTAAAAGTCAATATTATTTTAATTCTTTCCTTTGGGAGCCAATATGAAAGGAGCTGGAGTATTACTAACCCTGGAGAAAGCCACATTAAGTTGGCCATGCGAAAAACCAGTCCTTAGATCCACATCAGCAGCTTTAAGCCTCTGAAACTGTGACTTATTTTCATAGCAAAGCAAGTAAACACATGGAACTGTGTATTTTCAAAAGGAAAATTGTTAGGGATGAGTGGCATACGCGGAATAAATACAGTTTCACTGGCACCACTCACAGTAAACTTCAAGTGTCTCAGCAGACTATGCCGAAGTTTAGCGGCTAAAGTTCAGTGTTTAAAGTTCGGTGGGGATGACACACTAAATTAGCTGAAGTTCAGCCGCTGAAGTTCGGTGGAAACGCCGGACAGTAGTGATGTGCCGATATAATAATAATAATAATAATAATCATTTATTCTCGACAAACAGATTTACAAGATAAATGTAGCCCTGGCTCTCGGACTAGGATAACCTGTATCCCGAGAACCAGTTCTTCCCTATTATAAGTTCTAGATACAAAAATTTTGTTGTCAAGATCAAATTTTGAATTTAATATAGATGATTACAAAATAATAATGACATGAGATTACATAAAATGTGTATAAATTTGATTTGCATGCATAACCATTAATTACTTCGACTCATTTTGCTAAATTAATGTGTTTGAAATATGAATGTATTTTTGTGTTAACTTGGGTGCTTGTATGTGTAAATAGGTGGGTGTGTACTTATTACTTCAGTACAACCAATAGTTTCTCCGTACTGTCATAGTCTAAGCCATCCAACCAATTCTTTAATTCATTTTTAATTTTGTAATTGTTTAGGTTCATAGCATTGCTCTTATTTTTTTTTTGTAGATTTTGTTAAATATGTTGTAGAGATACGGTGCCTGAAACTGAAATTGATTTTGTGCAAATGCAGATCTGAAAAACGGTACTGGACAGCGAACAACTCTCTTATTAGAGGGAATAAGACAATCTTCCGTCAATCAATCGTCCGATATGAGAATCTTCCGTCTTTGGCGCGTCTGCGGCGAACGGAAACGGGAGCGGAAGAGGGAATGGAAGTGGAAGAGGGAACGGGAGCGTAAGCGCGAGCGGGAGCGGCAGCGGGAGCGTAAGCGCGAGCGGGAGCGGAAGCGGGAGCGTAAGCGGCGGCGGCGGCGTCGGCGGAAGCGGCGGCGGCGGCGGCGGCGGCAGCGGCGGCGGCGGCGACAGCGGCGGCGGCGGCGGCGGCGGCGGCGGCGGCGGCGGCGGCGGCGGCGACAGCGGCGGCGGCGGCGGCGGCGGCGGCGACAGCGGCGGCGGCGGCGGCGGCGGCGGCGGCGGCGGCGGTGGCGGCGGCGGAGGCGTCGGCGGCGGCGGCGACGGCGGCGGAAGCGGCGGCGGCGACGGCGGCGGCGTCAGCGGAAGCGGCGGCGACGGCGGTGGAAGCGGCGGCGGCGGCGGCGGCGGGAGCGGTGGCGGAAGCGGTGGCGGTGGCAGAAGCGGTAGAGGGAGCGGGAGCAGGAGCGGGAGCGGGAACGGGAGTGGGAGTGGGAGTGGTAGCGGGAGCGGGAGCGGGAGCAGAAGCGGGAGCAGGAGTGAAAGCGGGAGCGGGAGCGGGAGAGGGAACGGGAGCGGAAGCGGAAGTGGGAGCGGGAGTGGGAGCGGAACGGGTACGGGTACGGGTACGGGTACGGGTACGGGAACGGGTACGGGTACGGGTACGGGTACGGGTACGGGTACGGGTACGGGTACGGGTACGGGTACGGGTACGGGTACGGGTACGGGTACGGGGACGGGTACGGGTACGGGTACGGGTACGGGTACGGGTACGGGTACGGGTACGGGTACGGGTACGGGTACGGGTACGGGTACGGGTACGGATACGGGTACGGGTACGGGTACGGGTACGGGTACGGGTACGGGTACGGGTACGGGTACGGATACGGGTACAGGTCCGATTCAGGCAAAAGCATCGGAAGTTTGGCATTATGTTTTGCTAGTAATGCAAATAACATTGCAGGCATGCATTGGCTGAAATTCAGCCGCTGAACTTCGGCATACAGTGCTGAGACACTAAGTTGGGTTCCGTTACACAGTTTCGGCGGAGTCAAATTTCGCATCAGCATTATTGGCCCTCCGACATTAAGACTTATTTTGTGAGCCGAGAGTCCATTTTCTGCAAGTGAATTACGAAACTCAACTGGATAATTGGTGGCGTCGTCAACAAAACTATCCAAGAAATTAACAATAATTTGCGTCATAAGTTGATTTTTAATTTTTTGTTGTCAATATGGCGCGTTCACGTAACCAAGAATTTTCCTGGTGTGTTTTGCTCGGAAGGTCCGCAAATACTGAACTTATAAGTTTTTCTTCGGACTAAACAACTTTTTTTTGGAAAAATGTTCAATGTACAGACACATTTTTTTTACTCTTTTATTATAGTAAAGATAGATACATTTAGTATGTTTTTGTTCAGCGGCAAGAAAAAAACATCATCTATAAAAATTTCAACTGTCTAGCTATAATGGTTCATGAGATACAGCCTGGTGACAGACAGACAGACAAACAGTCGGAAGGTCTAAGTAATAGGGTCCCGTTTCTACTCTACCCTATGGAACCCTAAAAATCGAATAAAATAAGTATTTATGGGGGGCTCCCATACTACAAACGTGATTTTTCATAGATTATGGTACGGAACCCTTCGCGCGCGTCCGACTCGCGCTTGGCCAGTTGTATTATAACTCAACAAAAAGTTCTCATCAGACTTAACAACTTTTGCTAAGGCGGCATTTTAATATTTCTTATAGTTTAGCTGGACCATTATAGTTCTGCATCATGTGTTCCATTTTCCAAAATCAATTATAGCCTATATGTTGCCCAGGCTTCACAGCTATATAACAAAAAAAGTTTCATTCGAATCCGTCCAGTATTTCCGGAGATTAGCGTGTACAAACAGACAAACAGACAAACAGACAAACAGACAAACAGACAAACAGACAGACATTTTATTTTATTTTCTTACTCTATTACTATATCTCCATCGCCCCAAATATTTTTTTTTGAAAAATTTTCAATGTACAGACAATTTTTTTTTACTCTTTTATTATAGTATAGATTATGGCATACACAACAGGTAACAATCACTTTTGATTAAATTTAAGAATTTACAGACACTTTGCTCTAGACTGAGACCCAAAAACGTGTACACACAGCATGACAGGCAATGTCAACACTGTTAAGCTGAAAATACTGACTTAATGAATTTTTCGTGGTCCAGTGCTGCCCCCATTTGAAATAAATCATTTAAAAGGAAACGGAGATATCATTTAAAATTTGGCTTTCATCAGACCCTAGATAACCCTTCAAACTATTTTATAAACTACTGTTTACAGTTTAAAGTGAGAACGTGAAGCTTTTCTACGCACATACGCCAAAAGTGGCCGTTTTTCGCAATTGTAAAAATGTAATAGTTTAAAGGGTTATCCAGGGTCTGATCAAGACCAAATTTTAAATGATGTCTCCAGTTCATTTCAAATGATTTATTTCAAATGGGGGCAGCACTGGACCCCGAAAAATTCAGGTAGGTTCAAATTAAATTAAAAGCTTATTAAATTTAAAGCTTTTGGTGCCTATAAAACGTTTTTGAGATCGCAATAACAACAATCCATATGAAAATTCAATACACTTGTTAATGCCACGACAAGGTGGGCACATTACACAAGTTTATTTGATTGGCAAGTTAAAAAACCCCCAAAATTCACTTTTTTTAAATTTTAAATATTAAACCCCCAACAACTAATATTTAAAAATAATAAATAATTTCTTTCCGACACTCATGATGGGCTACTTCGCTCTGCCGATGCTCATCTTCCATGTATTCCTCTCCACCGCACTAGTTTTATGGCAAACTCCTAAGTTTTAACCTCCAAAGCTTCACGGCTCTGGAATGCTTTACCCAGAAATTTCCAGTAAATGTTCTTTAAAAGAAAAGTAATAGTGTACCTTCAGTGTACATCTGCTAAAATAATGAATCACCTTTCATTTTCACCATCATCATTTATTGTTTATATATTATACATGGTATGTATTGTTATCTGTGGTATTAAAAGATCATGGAAGGTTGAAGGTCACGGTGCCTGCGATGGGGCCCGGCGAGAACCCTCCTCAGAGCTGCCCAGCGTGGCTTCCAGATAAGACGTGTTCTGATACCTACTTACCTACCTGTGACGTATCGTGTTTGTCTACGTAATAAATATTACGAGTACATAGTTCCATATAATAGTTTCATTAGTGCATTATAGTGCTAACAGTATGTTTATATATTGTGACCATAAGCGTAGCCAGCCATGGGCTCAGGGTGGGGCAGCAATCTGAAATAATATGTAACTAGCAAACTACAAGGTCCGCCGCTTACCCCAGTTAATTTTTACATATAAAATGTCGAGTGTGAACTTTCTTACGAATATTAAGTATTGTAGTAAGTACCTAGATAATTTAATTTTTAGGTTTGGTTCGGTAACTTAAAGGTCTGAGCCAGGGTGGGGCAAGCGCCCCACCGTGCCCCACTGTGGCTACGCCCATGATTGTGACGTTAAATTTATTTAAAGAAAACAATATTAAGGAAACCAAACTGTTTATTTCGAATTTTAACAATTTAGGTACTAAAATAAGAAAAATGCCACAGACAGGGGTCGTAGGTTCGAAAGGCACGAGATTCGTTAATTCAGAGAAATGGAAGTACTCAGCTTTGGTGTATGGCCCGGCTTCCGAATAGCGAAAATCTCCGAGGTCCAGCTCGCTGCCGCTTTTATATGGTCAGCGCGGGGTGCGGTGCGGTGAAGGGAGCAGGAAGGAAGGTCGTTACAGAATGTAGGTTATACAGGTGACTTTTTACCCACCAGCCAAATTTTTGAAGAAAGTTTAGTCCATGATACTACGAGTACTTTCCATAATAAAAGTTATTAAATATAGATAAAAAAATTCGTCCTCCCATACAAAATTCGTTTGGCCGAGCGCTGATCTGTATGAGAAGCCGAATTTTTGTTTTCGTTTAACATTAACTATTGTTTTGGAAAGTAGTTGAATATCATGGACAGCACTTGCTCCAAACATTTGGCTGGTGGATAAAAAGTCACCCTGTATAGGTACCTATATTTATTAGTAATGTGTTGTATTTATTACAGGTTTAATATTTTGCGCCGCAGTATCCCTGTTTATCCTTATTGACTGGGAGAGAACGGTTTATGTACCTGGAAAGGACATGTATAAAATAAATCGAACCACGAGCTATACAAGATCACTATTGTTTAATGAAATTAAAATAACAACCAAAAAAAAAATTCGACATTCACATATAAATTGCCCGGGCGGCTGCACACGTTTGTATGGAAATGGCGAATTTTTTTTCATGTTTGGCTGTTATTTTAATTTCGTTTTACTACAGTGATCTAGTATGGCCCGTTGTTGCGGACAGAAGTAGCTATCGAATGTTTTTGTGAATATGATAAATAAAGTTATTTACTTTTAGTACAAGCTAGGGCTTTAACCTATGTAAATGTATATGTAGACGACCTCCGTGGCGTAGTGGTCACCATGCTAGTCCGCCACCCAGAGGTCCTGAGTTCGATTCCCGGTCAGGGCAAGTTGAAAAATGGCCTTTTTCAAATTGTCCTGGGTCTTGGATGTTTATCTATATATGTATTTGTCATAAAATATAGTATCGTTGAGTTAGTATCCCATAACACAAGTCTCGAACTTACTTTGGGGCTAGCTCAATCAGTGTTATTTGTCCGTATATATTTATTTATTTATTATATGTAAATAAATATGGTGTAGGGACAGATGTATAGGGTGCCTAGATATATCTTTCTGTTACCTATGTACATGAGAGTAAATTAATTTTGAACTGTGTGTATGCTTATTTCCCCGGTACGTAGCGTTTAGCACAGGTATACAGTGCTAAGCGTGAGGTAACTAAAGGTAAATGTATGACTATGGATTTCCCTAGTTTATTTACATATAACCTTGTCGCACTGGGGATCTCCATGGCCACGCCCCTTGTAAGATTGAGAAGGTAATTGAAAATATTGTAAAGTGGAGGGGGTATATCTAGGCACACCTACCCTCATCTAGATTAAGATTTTGTTAGTACGAATACTATAATACACGGTGACTTTTCATTGGTTTTGGAGCCGAAGGCCACTTCATAAGGATCGTTAGTAAGACCTAATTAGCTACTCAAAATAAAAATTCAGGAACAAAATATGTTGACTAAAACTCGAAAGTAAAATCGTGAGATCAACTAGTAGTGCCGCCGGCCGGTTAGATTTCGAGTTTATCGGGGTCACACGTCAGTTATAAACGGGCGTAACTATGTGGTCTCGATCGAAAATCATTTTCGCAACTTTTTTATCTTATTTTATACACAAATTTGGATTACGTATATGGATAGAGGAATTTATTTACTACATGACATTCTTTTTTCCAAAACCAATGAAAAGTCAGCGTGTATAAGAGGTCTGTTCTAAAAAAACTTAGTTCAGTGTTACTAAGGAATAAAGAAGCCTAAGGAAGAGAAGTGTTTTTATTCGGCAGTCCACTGCGATCCTGCTGAGTAAGGAACTCGGAGATAATACCGCACTGGATTCCGTCGGTAACACCCGTGGTTCGATTTATTACGGGTATGTACCTTCCACGTTATATTTTGTTGACGAATAAAGATTTTATAAATAAATAAATACGAATAACTTTTAAACGGCTGAGCCGATTTCATCAATCATAGCTAAGATTGCCTAAGAACTATCGCAAGAGAACAATCTTTCATTTAAAAAAAAATTGGTCAATTCTTTCGAGAACTGCGATGTCACAGACAGACTCACAGATAGATAGACAAACAGACATTGGCGTCAAACTTATAACACCCCTCTATTTGCATCGGGGGTTAAAAACATGTTTAGTCTTATTAAAAAGCACGAAATATATTAAGGGGCTACATGAATTTTTAGGGGTCCAGTGCTGCCCCTAGCTTTTCTACGCACAATTGCGAAAAACGGCCACTTTTGGCGTATGTGCGTATGTGCGTAGAAAAGATTCATATTCTCACTTTAAACTGTAAACAGTAGTTCATAAAATAGTTTGAAGGGTTATCTAGGGTCTGATCAAGACAAAATTTTAAATGATATCTCCATTTTCTTTCAAATGATTTATTTTAAATGGGGGCAGCACTGGACCCCGAAAAATTCAGGTAGCCCCTTAACTCGATTAGTTTGTAAAACATTATCTTCCCTATAAAAAACCACTAGGTACACCTCATCCGCACATGTCACCTTTACTTGGCCGTTTAATGATTTATAATTTATACCTTATGTCCAAAATACCTAATTGCCTCAAGACGAAAGTGTTTTATCGATGTGTGTTACCAGTGATGATTTACGTCCCTTATTACGTCGCTCAACGCGCTATTGGGAGGGCTATGCTCGGTGTTTCTCTACGTGATCGAATTCGAAATGAGTAATTCGTAGAAGAACAAAAGTCACTGACATAGCCTAGCGGATTAGTTCGTTGATGTGGCAGTGGGCGGGACACATAGCGCGAAGAACCGATGGCCGGATGGAGCAAAAAGGTACTCGAATGGCGACCGCGTACTGGCAAGCGAAGCGTAGGACACCTTCAAGGTGGTCTGACGACCTGACCAAGGTCTTGCCCGCTCTTAATCGGTTATTTTGGAAATCCTTGGGAAAGGCCTATGTCCAGCAGTGGACTATATGCGGCTGAAGATGATGATGACGATGAATTTATACCTAATTCGCGATTTGTAATAACTCTTCATTTGTTGCAAATAATAAAACAATAGATGAACAATTGACCTGGAAGGAATTCCTTCCAGTGACAGGTAAAGGGATAAAAAAGACGGGTTGTCAATAGTGATGTGCCGTACTTGAAAATTTCGAGATATTTTCGAAACTGTCTGGAAAATTTACGAGTAACTTCTCGCAAAAAATTTCATCAGGAAATTTTTCTACTAAAATTCTCGAGAAATGTTGAGAATCTATGAAATTTCCGGAAATTCTCAAGGAAAGAAAATTCCGAGAACAGAGAATTTCTCGTCGGCACATCACTAGTTGCGAATAGTGAAAGGAACCTTTTCCAACTGGCAGTTGGAACAGGTAGTGCTAGACTCTAGAACTACTTGTTCCAACTTGGCTTTCATTCGCACCATGATCTAGAATCCAGAACATGGTGCGAATGAAAGCCAAGTTCCCAGCCACAGCTACAATAACTGGAATCAACATATCACTGTCGAACAAACTGCGAGCGTGACCGATTACCTTACTGTGAAAAATGGTCATCGTAATCGTGGCACAAGTAACGTATGGGAATGGGACTTTTGACTTTTGCAGTCACAATGACAATGTACCTAGTAAATAAAATCAATCGCGGTTAGTCTCGTAATGGGAACAGTTAATGCTATCGAAAGGAATCTTAATAAATAATTAATCTATATTGATATTCTGTATTCCCTGATCCTGCTGCATAAGCATATATCCGTGAATTTCAATGATAAGCTGCGGTGATTTGTATTTGGTTGGTTGAATAATTCTTCAAAACTAAAAACAAACTTCGCCCCCTAACTTTACAACCGATTTTGATAAAATATCTTTGGGACCGAATTTTAGGTATGCCCTTTTAAACAAAAGAATATTTTTTTTAAGTCTACAAAAACGTCGCATCGAATTGATAACCTCCTCCATTTTGAAAGTCGGTAGAAATACCCATTCATTCCATCAACACCTTGGCATCTAACTGGTTTCTCGAGTTAGGATTCCAAATGCCAACAAGATTTGGTGTAGCTGTGCTAGAAGAAACGGGGATTTATGGAGTTGGTATCGAATGGTCTTAAACTAGTCTTTGTAGAAATTCGTCTAAAACTCAATTCGTAATTCTTTCAATCCCCGGTCAGGGCAAGCGAGGAAATGGCCTTTTTCAAATTGTCCTGGGTCTTGGATGTTTATCTATATATGTATTTATTATAAAATATAGCATCGTTGAGTTAGCAGTCCATAACACAAGTCTTCAACTTACTTTGGGGATAGCTCAATCAGTGTTATTTGTCCCTATAAGTATGTTTATTTATTTTATATAGCAACTTTCATCTAAGTTGCAAATATTATTTTGACTAAATGTAGGTATCTAATGCAGTTACACATTTTCCTAATAGGAAGACCCCTATCATATGCTCTTTGTGCGTATTGGATGATTGGATGCAGAACAGAACATAGGTATTTAACTGTGTATTTAATTCTTTAACATATGCACAAACATATCCTCAAGACAAAAGTTATAAAGTTCTATTTTATCCGAAATCCAAAAAGCAATCAAACATGTACATATACAATCCAAACCGAAGAACGTCAGTCCATTTAAACTGCCTGCGGTGAACATTCAAAGTTTACAATGCACGATAAACGCGGCTGCAAAATGCAGTAAGTTGATATAACTTGCAAATTTTGCGCCCATTGTGCTGTCCGCGACGCGAGGTTAGTAATTATTCTAAATATTTTAAGCGACGAAGAATCCGCGCCCTTCGTGCACTGGTACCTCTTCACTTATTGCCACATGAGCTTGTTTTGCTTTCAACACTGGTATCTGATTTTTCAAGCTGCGTAAAGGCATCTGACGTAGCTTGAAGACTGCCGTCTAGTTATGACTGCCTGGAGTATGTATGTTTGTTTACTAAAACATTATGTTATGATTCGTATGTTATTAGATCTCCTAGATATCTCATAACATATGATAAAAATAACATTCACTATAGCAACAGCTGTTGCTACTGAATTAGAACAGTTGTTGTTGTTGTCATTTCAACTCCATTATAAGCACAATAATCAGAACAGCTTATTGACTAAGTACATAATATTGTATGTAATATCATCCGACTTACACAAGTATGCAAAATTTCAGCTTAATCAGTTGAGGATAACTGGTAGAAAAATGACTTGCAAGCAATTTGACCTGACAACATCCATGCAAGTTACTCGTAATTAAAAGCTAGTACAATAGATTACTCTTTAGTAGGATAGAAAGAGGTCTACTATCTTAGGTATCTACCTATTTAATTATGTATTTTTTTCTTTTTTTAATCGCCTATAAAGTAAATCGCCTCGCCAATTTAAAAAGGCCATTTTTCACGCTGCCTGCACTTTATCGCATTATCAG
Source organism: Acrobasis suavella (assembly GCA_943193695.1). Classification (NCBI taxonomy): domain Eukaryota; kingdom Metazoa; phylum Arthropoda; class Insecta; order Lepidoptera; family Pyralidae; genus Acrobasis; species Acrobasis suavella. The sequence goes on from OW971946.1 coordinate 20,082,233, forward strand.
ATGCACAAATTAAGTGCACTATTACAGGCCCTGGCAATCGGCCAGCACACGACCATTGGGCTGATTTATTGAGGCAACATGTGCGAAATTCGGTTTTTGATGACTTTTTACTATGTACACATTTTTCAGGCTTTAGGTACCTAGGTACACAGCTTTACAAAAAATTAGGCACTTACTAAGACGCATGCGTCATCTTCAAAAGATATCAAGATTGAAAATTATTCATAGAACTGTATCGATAAGTTTCAATTGTAATATTCTCGATTTTTAATAAGAAAATTTTGAAACGCCTGCTCAATACGAATAGCAAAATGTATCTAACAACATATTGCGGAACGAAACGTTCAGTAAACGAAGTTATTCATGTTCATTTTGTTCTGATTTATTATCAAATGTTATTCATGGTTTATTACTGTTTGTCTTGATTCATGGCTTCGTGGCCCGTTTGTCTGTAACCAGTTACCAGTCGGCAATAAATCCCCAAGTTACCGATAACGCGTGATTTATTCACAGTGCTTGCTTAATTACTTGCCGAGTTAGTGCATAAGGTAAGTTGCTTGTTGCTTGAAGCTAAAACAATTGTGAGTTATAAGTATGTTATATTATATCGTACGAATTTATTTATTAATGCATAGATTTATTGCATGGATATAGTTATATACCGTTTTAACCTTACCATAATTTATAGTCCTGACTTCAGAATAAGAAATACCTACTTTATCCTTTTATTTTGTTAAGTCTGATTTATTAAGTCTGATATGCTTACCTGACTTGGAAAGAAGAAAATTATGCTTTCAAACCTATATTGCTAAGTCATACGTAAGTAAGCATTTAACATCTTTTCGGCAAGGTCTAGAATACTGTTTTTTGTTTTTGTTGAAAAATTAAAGTTTAAATTAAACTACAAACTTAAAATTAAAATAAAACATAGTCTTAAACTGATATCAAATAAATAGATACGGCCAAATCACACACATCACACAGAGAACACTCTACTTATTTCAAATAGGTACATAAAGCAGAATTAGCAACGTTAGTGTCCACCTGACGCAATCCCGTCATTCCAGCAACCCCGGGATTAGCAGAATCCCGGGTAACAGCTGTGTGCACCGGCCCTTATCTGATGCTGACTGATCGTGAGCATTTGTATGGACGAGCAAGACAATAACGGAAAGATGTAGGGATAGGAATGGTTAGAAGCGTAAGTTTGTAGTTATTTTTTAACATAAAAATATATATTTAATAGCGTAGAATTCAGAAGAAGAAATATGAATACTTAATTATATTTACTTTATTCATACTTATTTATAGTACTCACTCATACATATCTTCTCTCTGTGAAATATACATGACAAGATGCAAATTAACGAATGAAAACGTAGTATTGCAACCAAAGAGTATTTATTAAAAAGAAATGTCATTAGAATAAATGTGCAACGAAACAATTCAACTCGTGTCGATTGTCGTATATCATACGGCTAACATAAAGAAAAAAATGTCGCCGAGTAAGCAGTCCAAAAAGCATATTTTTTATGAGTTTGTAAACTTATGTTTAAAAATGTCTGTCTACATGTAAATATGTAAGCATACATTGAATATTAATGCAATGGAACAACTGTTTAAATACGATTGAAAATTGTTTAACTCTGCGTTTTATGTGGATCTAGCAAATCGGTGACAAAGTTACACGATTTCACCTTGCCTGCTGTCGAAATGTCTACTTTGACCTGACAAAATAAAAAATAATTTCGGGGAATCCGCCTTTATACAATCACCGCACTGGAGTTAGGCATGAGATACAATACGTTTTATGAATTAAAGTTATTATTCGCTCAATTTTATCTAAGTTTGTAACAAATAACAAGGATTAAAATGTGTCGCCTACAGCAAACTAGCCAGGCGTTTGTATATGTATGTTTGTTTAACGATGACTTGGGTCATTTTGATTGAAGCTTTCTAAAAAAATTAAGTTCGAGCATAAGCTTAATTTGCCAATGTGGGGTTCTCAAGATCACAGTTTGCGGCGAATAAATAGTTATTTTGTCATGTCTACAAATTCCTAAGTCTACAAAACTAAACGTCTTAAGACGGCTATCTGCAGTGGACATAAGCGGGTCTCGGGTCATCGAGGGCTGCACCCCACGGCACACCCGGACGTCACCCGGGCCACCCGGGTAGGATTACCCGGACGATCTGCCCGGCCGATTTGAATCTATCCAGTTTAAACGGCTTATCGTTTATGTCTTGGCTAGTTTCTTGGGGACCATGTTGTTGATAAATAAATCATTGGAATTGTTGGGGTTATGTTATCGGTTTAGGTTTCGATTCGTTTGGTTGAATCCTCAGATTAATATCTAGTTGTGTAGCACGCTAGGTGAATCTTTGCCTGCACTATAAAATAACTCAAATTGTAATCTGAGTAAGTATGTATTTTGTATTCTTTTTCAAAATAAATTGCCAAAACATCGTGATTTTTTTGTAAAATCACTCACTTTTGACATGTACTCGTATATTACTATGTGATATGTCAATTTCATTACAATATACTTCCTACCTAAATAAAAAAAATATTAATTTCCTACTGATTAAAAAAGTACAGTCGGTGGCACTCGAGAAATTACTCCACCTTATTTATAAAAATATACAAACGTTTGCTGAAGCTCTTTTAGTTAAAATATGTTTTGTCTCGTTCTTTCAATGTTAAATATTAAAAAGAGGGAAAGGGACAAAACATGTTTTTTCTGAAATAGGTTTAGCAAGCAGTATTTAATTTTTATGAATATGAGGGTAAGAAATACTTATTTGTTTTTGTAATAAAAGAAATAAACTGTGGAAAATCAGAGATAATGGATTATAATCTATTTGAAAAATAGGTAGTGTGAGTAGATAATAAAACAAAGCTTTCAAAAATTTGCTAGCTTTTTGTACTTACGTGAAAAAATGTGGTGATGTTGAGACGGCACAAATGGCATCAGAGAGTTAAACTTACCTGAAAATAAAGTAAAAGCTTTTATTAGAAACGTGTGTTTTAGAATAAGTAGATAGGGGTGCTTACTAAAATTATACTGTAATAGTGTTGTTAACTGATTTTTATAAATATATACGGATAAATCACACAGATTGAGCTAGCCCCAAAGTAAATTCGAGACTTGTGTTATGGGATACTAACTCAATGATTTTATATTTTATAACAAATACATATATAGATAAACATCCAAGACCCAGGACAATTTGAAAAATGTCATTTTCCAACTTGCCCTGACCAGGGATCGAACACGGGACCTCTGGGTGGTGGACTAGCATGGTGACCACTACGCTACGGAGTTCGTCAAATGAAAAAAAATATGCCTTACTGCCATCAGTATAAATGGTCCCGGACCCGGGCAATAATGACGAATCGATTGACACCACATTTAACTTGTCAAAATTGGATAAGGGGTTCAGATGCTACAGTGGAACACACATAGATATCCACATACATACTTATACAGCGTGGACGGGACACGTAAGAAATCGACCCACGGGCTATACTAGATCACTAATTTACTGTAATGAAATATAAGCCAAAATATCGAAAAAAAATCGACTTTCCCATACAATTCGCCCGGGCGGCTTCACACTTTTGTACGGAAATGGCGAAAAATATTCTTTTTGTTTCGGCTGTTATTTTAATTTTATTAATAGACTGCTAAAACCACTACCCTTCCTCTTGGATTTGCTGTAGTCGGGTTAAAGTGACAAATATGTGTCATCACCGTCCTAATGAGGAGTAATCCGCGTATGCTGCGTCGGAAGGATTCGTCTTCATTACGAAGCCCCAGCCTCCCAGAGATGTCGTTTGAACTGACGCACAACACAACTCAACTCGTGTATAATACACCCATAATATTCCGAGTAAATTCATTTGGGATGAGGTATTGTTCAATGACTGAGTCGTATAGTATTAATAGGAATTGTTATGTAGTGCCGACTTGGAAATTAAGTTTATGTTGCCAACATAATAATATTACACAATATGTAACAAAAGCCCTGTCCGATCCTTGTAGAAGCAAATCAGACCGTCAATATGAACAACTTTTCCTTTTGGCAATTTGTATGAAAATATCGTTTTTTTTTTCGAGTTTGATATATACATGTACATACATGTAAATGTTATACATATAATGTATAAGCGATGCGACTAAAGTCCGTTTTGAAATCCCGAAGAGTGTTGTGACATTTATAATGTAATTGTAAATTATGTTACCATGTTAAAACTTTGAGTGATACATCACTCAAAGTTTTACGATCGATTACGATTTTTGGATGAATCGTTAAGATTTTTTATCCGACTACAAAATTATGTTAATGTTTTCCACTATTTTTATTTATGTGATCAAAATTTGTATGCATATGATTTTTTATGTTTTTGTTTGTGAAATAAAAAACACCAGAATTGTTTATTGGATCGAAGTTCCTTATCGCGCGTTGCGAAAGTGTCTTTGGTCTCAATTTTTTCCGGTTGTAACGACACTTTTTGTTCATTTAAATTTATGAAGATAATAAAAACTTGATTTTAGAACGCAGAAAAGACTTTGAATGTAATTTAGACCTATTTGTATTTATATTTTACATCGTTCCATCCGGGTGTCCCTTGATAGCTCTCAAGTTTTTTGTAACAATAAATGGCTTTCATTTCATGTTTGATTTTAAACCCAAAATCAAACATGTATAAAGAAAAATTTAATATCAATAACGCAAATTGTCGGCTTTAGGTTTTGGCTTCGGAAACAAAAAACACCATACGTGACAAACTGGATTTATGTGAAAGAGATGACATGAGTGTTATCAGTAACGGTGGCCAAGAACAAAAGGAACAAGTTTCGTTTATAATGCAGCTTTGTTTAAAATCTAGTCTAGGGTAGCTTTTCGTGTCATTCGTCCTGCAGTTTCTGGAGTATTCGAATGTGTTTGCTACGTTTTTGGTAACGATTCTGAAGTGCGATTTCTGAAACGCGGAGTCACCTAAACAAATGGTTTTTCCCTACAAAATCCATTCGTTTTGGGTGACTCCACGTTCCAGAAATCGCACTTTTGATGTGAAAAGGAGTGGAAGGAAGATTCGGAAGTTATTGATTTTGAATATGAACATTAATTATAAATCAACATAATTTTATAAGACTAAGCTCAAATTATTTATATTAATACCATTAAGTACATAATTTTTTATTACTCTTAATTTTTCTTTCTCATTTGTTGGCTTAATTTATTGCGCTTTCGTTTTATATGTACCTACCTATCGATTAGGTTTCATTTTATTTATCATTCATATTTTAAGTTACCGATTGATATTATCAAAAAGACGTCAATGATCATATACAAAATGTAAGAAAAACCCTGTCCGATCTTTTTAGGAACAACTCAGACTATCAATATGAACAACTTTTCCTAAAGGGCCAATGCTTGAAAATCGAAAAAAAATCGTCATTTTCATACAAACAGCCCGGCAATTTGTATGAAAATGTCAAGTGTACAGGGTTTTTGTTACATATTGTAAAACCACTTTTTCCATGGTACGTAAAGAAAATACGATAAATCTTTCGTTGTATAATTATATTAAAATTGCATTTCCGTTGTATATCACACTAATATTATAAAGGCAAAAGTTTGTGAGTGTGTGTGTATGTTTGTTACTTCTTCACGCGCAAACGGCTGGACTAATTTTGATAAAATTTTGAATGCAGGTAGTTGACACCCTGGATTAACACACAGTCGACCATTTTCGCGCGTAACACCGCGGGTCGCAGCTAGTTAATGATAAAATGAATAAAACTAAGCTATTTTTGCAGACTTACACGTACTATGAAAGCCGCATGCAAAGCAGTACGAAATCGAATAAAGCAGGGTAACAACCCGAAGGTCGCCTCGGATCCGCGTGGCTCCTACCAGGAACCTTGCGGTACCACGCCGACCGAATACCAATGGATTTTACTTATTTAGCATAATTATTTATTTTATTTATCGTGTGAGTAAGTGGTAAGAACAGTTGTTATATTTCCCAGCTGCTTAAAGGCATCTGACATAGCTTGACGACTACGTACAGTGCTGAAAGTCGGGCTCAACAGCTTAAAGTGACTTCCGAAGCACGGAACAGCTCGAGAAATTTCTTTAAGTTCCAAAAAGCCATCAAGCTCTTTATTTAATATTGAACAGTATAAAGAAACAGCTAAGTATTAAGGTAGGTTTTATTCGTTTAGGCACAGAATATGTACTAGTAATTTAGGTTTAAAAATATCTGAGGTAGCTTGAAAACAGTCATGTAATACTATTATAAACCTACATTCGTGTTTTAATACCCCTTATTATACAACAGTTGCATAAATACCCTTAAAGCCTCCAGCGCCCACAAGGGGGCGTTATCGCCCACTTTGGGAAAGACTGGTTTAAAGTTTAAAGTAAGAACGTGAAGCTTTTCTATGCACATTAATAATGTGCGTAGAAAAACTTCACGTTCTCACTCTAAACTGTAAACATTATTTCATAAAATAGTTTCAAGGGTTATCTGGGGCTTGGTCAAGACTAATTTTCAAATAATATATCTCTGTTTCCTTTTAAACAATTTATTTATAATGGGGGCAGCACCGGACCCCAGAAAATTCACCCAATGAAACAGTGCACTTGAACGAGTGTCCAGGGGGGTTACTCCAAAAGCGGAACGCACGACCGTCGTAACGTTGTATCCTCGTTTCAATATCAAGCAACATTGGGAACTAAACATATTACGATGAAGTCTTATTTGGTTTGACATAGGAATAGGACGTCACTATCGTACGATTAACGAATTATTTTTTGACGACCTCCGTGGCGTAGTGGTCACCATGCTAGTCCGCCACCCAGAGGTCCTGGGTTCGATCCCCGGTTAGCGCGAGTTGGAAAATGGCCTTTTTCAAATTGTCCTGGGTCTGAAGTATTCATTATAAAATATAGTATCGTTGAGTTAGTATCCCATGACACAAGTCTCGAACTTACTTTGGGGCTAACTCAATCAGTGTGATTTGTCCCTATATATTTATTTATTATATAGAGTAACCCCCCAGGTTCCCTAACGATTTTTTCTTTCCCGAAAACAAGTAGCTCTTACGACACCCATAAAAGTGGAAATATGTGAGGAGTGATGGCGAATCGTACCTATTCTACTCTGCCGGCACCACATGGCCATTTAAATAATTAGTTACCTATTAAGGTCCTTCTAACTAGAGAAATGACACCTATTACCTGCGCTCTGCCATTAAATCTATTACAAAGTCCGACATGAACTTACAAGGGGTTATTAAACATAATTAATTACTGGGATACATGCCTTATCATTAGAATTCCGTATTCTAAAACAAAACCAGCCTGGTATTTGCATACATTTGCAAAAGTACTCGTATCTAATCTAAACATGAAAAAGAATTGTGCTGAGCGTTTATTTTTTACCCGACTGCACCAGAAAGAGGGTTATTTTATAATTATAGGTTTTTAGAAAAGTTGCTTGCTACTGTAGACTATTTAAGTACAAATTGCGACCATTCGATACTATCTCAAAGGACCTATTTAAACTAATAGTTTACCCCGAACTGTAAACTTATGCTGTTTTCGACATCCCTATGTGTAATTGCGTTTGTCTTATCTCCTCCACATGAAGATGCATAGGCCACAGATACTTGAGGCATCGTCCAACATACATAATTATAGAACTTTACTTGCTAATTCAATTCATTCTAGCAGAACCTTCAGTTCACCTTGCGAGAACTTACTTAGAAGCCTAAGGAACTTCCTTGTTTTTCTTCACGCTCTATATCCTTCTCAAGGTTTCCTTTTTAATCAAGACACTTTTACTACTTAAGTCTTACTATACTTTAAGTTTTTAAAATATTTGCTACGGAACCCTACAATAATTATATATCAACATACTCTTGACTCGATAATTTTTTAAGGTATAAAATCTTGCAGCATGATGTTCACCGCGCAATCGTTTACAAAATGGCGGCCAACTCAAGATGGCGGCTGCTCGTGTGTGTCCTGTGTGTGGTTTTTGCGAAAAATGTACTCTCCTCGCAAGAAGTGATGCACAAGATGACAACAAGCTTCACGAAGACCATTGAAGAGTGTAAGAAAGAAGTAAGTTGATGACTAAGACAGCAATTTTTTAACCGCCAACTAACAGGTTTTTATACGAGTAAGTTTGCCGCTGTCTCTCTCTCTCTGTCTGTCTGTGGCATCGTAGTGCTCGAACGGATAGACTGATTGCAATGCGGTTTTTTTAGGTGAAAGCAAGCTTCCTTGCGGTGGTTCTAAGTTATGTTTGATTTAAATCGGTTCAGCTGCTTAAAAGTTTTTGAGGTTAACGCTTTAAGGTCGGTGTTTTCCTAATTTTCCTGGCGAATAATAGATGGCAATACGGATCGTTTCGCTACTCATCACTAGATGTCGTCTTAAGGGGATACCCGAATTTTCCGGGGTCCAGTGCTGCTCCCATTTAAAATAAATCACTTGATAAGAAATGGAGCATTTAAAATGTTGTCTTGACCAGGCACTAGATGACCCTTCAAACTATTTTATGAATTACTGTTCACGGTTTAAATTGAGAAAGTGAAGCTTTTCTATGTTTTTTAAAATTTCGCAAATGTGTGTAGAAAAGCTTCTCTTTCTCACTTTAAACCGTAAACAGTAATTCATTAAAGGGTTATTTAGTGCCTGGTCAAGACAAAATTTCCATTTCCTGTCAAATGATTTATATCAAATGGGGGCAGCACTGGACCTCGGAAAATTCAGGTATCCCCTTAATATTTATATGTAAAACTAAAACGCGCTATGAATTTTTTTTCTCAAATATTAACGACCTTCGGCAACTATATCGCTTTTGCAAATCGGTTCGATTCAGTCGGCGTTTTATAGGATTCATAAGTAAGGAGGTAAACGCATGAAAAGTTACAGCCGGATATGGAATAGTTAAGTGTACTGTATCCGTTGTTTCTCTCACATGAATGTGCGTTGTCTCTCAAGGATGCTTAATACCTTTTCAGAAGGGATTGGAGTAGAAAAGGTATGGACCTTCAAAGGATATTGCAGGCGGCCGGTTTACAACTGCCCACTTGCCTGACGCTTCTTGTTAAGAGCCCTTCTTGTTCATTCAGTTGTAGCAAAAGACTTTTTGTGTTCAGTCCTTAGTCGCCTCTAACAACATCCAGAAAGAAATTAAGTGGTCCTATTCTAGGCCAGAAACCACACGGTACGATATTAGAGCCTCAAGTAAAGCATAATTTCAGCTGAACGTCGGCGATAACATCATGCAAGACCTGATGAACTTCTGGAAGGAGGAGTATCAGCTGCTGAACCGCGAGCTTGGCTGCGTCATCATGTGCATGGCCGCCAAGCTGGACCTCGTCCACGTCGAAGAGTACAAGATGCACTCCGAAAAGGCACATGAGTTCGTCAAGTCCCATGGAGCTGGTATGCATTGATTGATGATTTTTTTACACTACTTTTTTATCTACTACTATCAGTCGCGGGTCATACCTGGATAAGAGCAGCTCAGGACCGAGATGGGTGGCGTTGACGAATAGAGGCCTATGTTCAGCAGTGGATGGAAGAAAGGCTGGGATGATGATGATGATAAATCACTCCAGTGCTGGATTACAGGCCTCTCTTAGTAAAGGCAGAATTTGCCCTATAATCACCACGCTGAACGTATGTCCAGCCGCGTGGGTTGAGCAGGCAGGGTCTAGAGCTAAACGACTCAAGAACCCGTAGCGTGATTGTAGTAAAATAGTGAGTTTTAGCCGCACCGCCCGTGATTTTCATGATTCAGATTTTCGCATTCCAATTGGCTTTTACGATTTGGGTGGAAACAATAGCAGCTGGTACATTCTACGTTTCTTTTCAAAGTCAAAGTCAAATATTTTTATTCAATGTAGGATAAATTTATCCTTTATTAAAGGTAATTTTTTAAATATTATTTTATTGCAAAAGCTAAAAACTTTCGGAACGACCACTGCTGGGAAGATTACGCCGAAAGAAACCCAGTTCAGTATTGGTCCCTACCCAGCCTGATGGGCTATGTTACAGTTACAATACAGATTTACACTTTAACTAGGCATACATTATATAAAATTACAATTAAAATTTGCGGATGACTGCAAATTTCCAAGAATTGTGATCAGACGATGATAAATAGTCATTTACATGATAATACGCATTTTTGATTAAATGATTTTTAATGGCAGTCTTAAACTTAGATAATGGTAACGCTACTACATTATAAACTATATTTCACGCAAACTAGCATAGAATACATAGAAAACAACTTTATGTTATTTTACATCGTACAATATCTCTTCCAGATGACGACACCGCCAAGCAACTGGTGAGCATGATCCACGAGTGTGAGAAGCAGTTTGTTGACAACAACGACCACTGCGACAGAGTGCTGGAGGTGGCCAAGTGCTTTCGGACCAAGATACACGGCCTGAAGTGGGCGCCGGACATGGACGCGATCCTGGCAGAGATAATGGCTGAGTCACCGCCGTAAAAGGATGGAAGAGACCAGGGTTCGAGCGGTCAATGTAGCAGTTATAAGCACGAGACTCCCTTCAAGTGATCGAGGATGCTGTATTTGACCAACCAATGACATTTTGTTATGTTATGATACATCGGAATCGTTTTAGTTATTTCTTCTTTCCTTAGCAACTTTGGTATCCTTGATTGACATGCATATTATATTTGGAGAAGAAAGCGCATGGACTCTTAAGCAGCACAGCGGGGATGCAACCAGGAAAGCTTTAAGATGAAGAAGTATATCAGAATCCTATTGGTTGTCAGAACGCAGCAAGTTCTTCGCTCAGTTTGAATGAAGTCTCGCTTTGAAGCCGGGTAGTGTAGGACAGGGTAAGTATTTTCCAATGGCCAAATTTTTTGAGGAATTTGTGAAACTTACCAACTGATAATTATCAGTAGGTAAGCTTCACAAAAATCAAAGAGGGTCGAAAAGTGTCTTGGAAAAATTTTTTACCGATATTTTTTCCAAGACCCTTTGCTCTCTTTTATTTAAAGATGAGCTGATCACGCATTTGTAATAATCATAGAATTATAACCCATATCTCTGGTAATAGTTGCTGTTCCGAAATCTGACATAAGATGAATGTCAGTCCCTCAAACACACGAAAATCATTAGTCAGGTCTAATGTGTCATATATCGTACATACGTAATGTGTACTCCAAAAATCGGTAATATTGTACAGTACAATGCTATCGATTATAGGAGCGATGATATTTCCATCAAATTCATTAAAGCTTACAGTGCAGGTAAAAAAACTTCTTTCTTATATAAGTCATACAGTTATAAGAAGAAAGCAGTTTTGTTATGAATATGGCATGTGTACTTCTTGAGCCACCGAAACCCAGATAAATATCACGAATGAGTAAAGTGGTACAAATTGATTTTGGTAACGTTAGTAGAGATCGCAAGAAATGAAGGAACCCTGGTATATGTGATTGGCCAAAACTCAGACAAGCTTTCCCGAATGGATTTTAATCTTAGTTTTAGTAAAAATCTTCTCCCAGATCCTCAGCACCTAGAATAAGTTTTGTAATGGTTTATTAAGTTGTAGTGGTGGAAATGTGTGTAAGTAATTAATAAACAATGAGTTTCAATTTAGCTGTTTTCTCTTTTGAAACGACTTATCGCTTCCCTAAAAATTGTGCTTTAATTAATTCACATTGTTTGAATTTCCCAAGTACTTAAATAAAGGGGCAAATCTTTTAGGAACTTAGAAACAAAGATATTCAAATATTCAAATATATCTTTATTATCATAGGATATTTACAATATCTCTTAATAATCGTCACTTTGTTTTATTGCACTATAATTGTTGACGTCAAAAAGTTACTTAGAGCTAAGTTTACTGCCTATATAACTGATAACGATACGTGCTTATCGCTTATCCTCAGATATAAAATCCAAACAAAATATAAAAATACTCATAACTTAGAGCTTCTAGCATCTGCTCTCGATTGTAACCAGCCAAAACTATAAAGGCAAGAAACGGGTAGGTCGTCACGGTAGGCTACAGGTGAACGGAGGAATTGCAATAAAGACCTAAAATTTAAAGACTTATTGAGTAAACATAAACATCAGCATAAAAATTAAATAAAGACATGTTAAGCGCCGGACACACTGAAAAGACTTAAGAAGTGAACGGAGCGCAGACATAATATTTCTCCTCCGCGTCTTTTTCATACAAAATGTGTAGAAACGTCGCGACGTGAAACACACAGGAAAGACGGGGCACAGACTCGATGCTTACTCATCTGCGTCCCCTATGGTAAAACATACAGGACGGACGGGGCACGAGCGCGAGCAGACGAAACAAGCAGACGTTCAGGCGGGCTGGGGGATTCGCGCGTCGCCAGTGTTGCCATAAATACAGATTCATCCGTATCTGTCACGTCCGTACCTCATCTTATCTACATAGATGTTATCAAAAGTCGTGACAGCACCCTATCTGTGCCCTATCCGTGCGCAGTTTGCGTCTTAAATCTTTTTTGTGTGTCCAGCGCCTTATTGGTTTTTGGGGATTGCCCCAAGATCAAACTCAAAAAATACGAATAACAATAAAGAGCTGTTACACCAGCTGCTCCCGATTATCAATAAAGGGAAGGAACGTGTAGGATGACGTCACGTAGGTGCGTAACAAATAGGACGCAGGTGCGAGTGGAGATTTAACTGGGTACATCTCGTTGTAAACAACTGTTTGCACGGATTGCGAGGGAGGTAACGGATGAGTGTTTTTCACCAGCTTTTTCCTCCTTGCGCATTATTATCGCTATATCTTGAAATTTGTTTTTCTTGCAAAATGTTCACAATACTACACTTTTAATCCGAGCAAAGGCGACTAGAACCACCATGGAGTTTTAGTAGATTCAAGCCTTACATTACCGTTCCCTATGGCTGTGCTTGAGTGGTTTAGCCATGTCTCTATATAATAATTCTATATTTAACAAAAAAAAACCGACTTCATTTTTTCAGGAGTTTCTTCTATATTTCCAAAGTTCTTCATCATTTCTTCGCCAAATTAATGTGAGACCAACTTGATAGTAAAGGCTTTCAAATAAAAAAAGAATCATCAAAATCGGTCCACGGTTGAAGAAGATATCGCGTAACTACATACAGTCGAATTGATTACCTCCTCTTTTTTGAAGTCGGTTAAAAAACAAGATAAATCAATATACAAAAAAACTTTTTTTTTTCAGTGAACACTCTATTTACTGAGAAAGTCTATGATTGTTTTTGGGAAAAAATCAAAATGAGTTCCTTGTTGACATATTAAAATATTGAATGTTATTGTATAGCAACAATAACTATCTAATTTGTGGTATAGCAGTCTATAAGTTTTGGACTATGTATTAGATTAGTATCAACGAAAGTTTTGATATTGTAACATATTTCGCTTATGTGGCAATAGGTAACTTTGCGGCTACTACAGATGAAGGGTTTTGCACCAAAGCAGACAAGCTTATCAGTAATCTTATGTCAAGTCTATTGAACAGACAATACACCTTTGTAGTGCCAAAATCCAGGCTCAGGGTAAAGGTCCCGGGTGTCAGCATCCCTAAATCACCAGGTAATTGTGCTATAACTCCCGTCTCAGCCATTACGGAGACAGGACAATCGTGGCTTCGTCAGTCCTAGTTCTGCTCTGAATAGAAACTCAAAGTGGTCGAGTTTATGAGCCGAGCAGCGAGTTGTAAAATATTTGAATCTAGAAATTATTTAACTTTTAAGTATTACCAATACCCGAATGATTTCTGTTTGTTTATATTAAATTAATCCAACGTTCGTTGCGTGGTACTGAATTATTATAAACAGGATGAAAAATGAGACATCTAGCATCTACAAAAACATATCCAGGCAAGTAAATTCAGATTTATGTTTAGCAGTATTTTTAAAAGTAGGTGACATCAAAATAATGTTTGCTCTGCCCTAACAGGGCGTCACTTGTACTTATCTTTATGTAAAAACTTTAAACTTGTGACTTGCAATAAATCTGAAAAATTACGTCGTCGAGTTGATATGCGGCCTAATGGCATCACAACCAAGAATTCTAAAGATCATGCAAAGCGAAGAAGAAAATGCATGACTAGAGAGAGAGAGAGAGAAAGAGAGAGAGAGAGATACATAGAAAGGCAGAGATTATTTTATACTTTTTTACCTAAGCAAAAACCCCATGCTGCCAAGTTGCTGCTGCAAACATGATTAAACCTATCAGACTATTAAAGTGAACTGGCAATTCCACTCGACCAGTGTGACCCTCTCTAATCGAGCCTGATGCTCTGATAGTAAGTGTAAATTAACGGACATTGTGTGTGGATTTATGCGGCCGTCCCGCCAGAGCTTCCGGAGCTTTTGTTAGCACCTGCCTGCAAGTTGATGCAGGAGATAGCCTGCAAGCCTAACGAGTCTAGCGCCGCATGTGGTTAAGGGGAATAGAGCTAAGGAGGGTTTGACAGCATCCCTATTAACCCAACGTGATGTGCACTATAATATATATTAAATGAATAAGCAAATAATTAATTTTGTTTATTAAGCACACCACGTACTTACTTGCGTGTAGATTCAATATAACACAGTACAATATTTTTGTATAAACACTGTGCAAAATTCAAAGAAATTATCCATTATGTCGTCGCCACTCTTGGCCTGTAGACGGTGATGTATCAACAAGATCCAGTGGTTACATTAACACCTTAGTGGTTGCTATGGTGGTACTCGAGAATACTTTTTTTATTTTTTATTTAATAATATTTTTTTTATTTTTTATTTAAATAACTTCATACATAAATACAAGTGTAATGGCGGACTTAAAGCCTAAGGCCTTATCTACCAGTCAACCAAACGGGTGATGTAGAGAATGACAGGGGTAGTGCAAAACTTGAATAGACATCATAACTAGAAGATCAATTTGCAATCTACTTAAGGTGGTGCAAAAAGCCGCGGTTAGGAATTTTTGCAGGTGACTTTGATATCCCACAATATTTTATGAAAAATTTCCATATTCGTGTCCATTTTCTAGGTCTATTCTAATATTTCTCGAACTCCTCCGTGCTTCGGAAGGCATGTAATGCCGAAAATCTTGGCTGTCATTATTGTGTGGCAGCCGTGAAGTTATGTAAGATGCTTGGCTTTCTGCAGCTTGAAAATCAGGCACTACTGAAACACTAATTAAAAAATAAACTAAATCACTATTTCTTTAATCTAACAGCTTTAAAAAACAAATATATTTATCGGGAAACTTTTTTACACTTAATTTATTCAATGTAATTCCAAATTTTATTCAAGTTAAAGCTGTAGACTCAATGTATAGAGAATAGAAAATGTTCCAAATGGATGTTATTTACCCGAGTTAAAAACTTTGAAACTGAATTTCTTGCCAAATGAGAAAGCGCTGCTTGAATAGTAATACCTAGAGAAGATTTATTAGCCTTTGTTTTCCCGTGAGATACTATAACTCAGCTTTCTTGGTAAGTGGTCTAGCTAGTTCTACCAGCGCCGGATCTACAGGGGGGCAAGCCGGGGCCCATGCCCGGGGCGGCGAAGTCAAGGGGGCGGCAAAATCGAATATATCCACCATGCTACCGATACAGGATGGAGGCGACGAAAAGAAGTTGTCCACTTCTCAAAAATGTACAATCGCATCACGGTCTGAATCTTAACTGACTATAACTGCCCCCCCCCCCCCGTGTACTCGTACTGTTCAAGTACTAGTAATAAAGTAGGCGGAAAAACTAAACAGGGGGCGGCATATTCACATAATTTGCCCCGCCTAAAAATAATTCTAGATCCGATACTGAGTTCTACTCTTCTAAACTAAGCTTCAAATATATAACTTACGTTTTCGTATGTGCAATCTTTTTGTTGATCATCATCATCTTTTAAGCCGCATAACGCTGGACATAGGCCTCTTTCAAGGGTATCCAAAATTACCGATCTAGAGCCGCCTGCATCCAGCGCTGTCCAGCGACCTTGATCAGGTTGTCTAACCACCTTTTAGTTGTTGCATAGAGAGAGAACATGATTTTTTCGATTTTGGGCACGAGACGTAGCTGATAAATTCTAAGATTTTTGCTTTCTCTCAGATCAGCATGGAAGAATTGTGATTTCAACTATCAGTAAAACAGCAATCACCAATCTTTAGATAAAGCTTTATATAATAGTGACATTCATTTAATAAACTTTAGTACTATAAAAACACAAAATTAGATGCAATAACAACAAAGAGCAAATTGACAATGACAGACTTATCCCATAATGGAATCTCTCCCAGTCAATCCGCGATTAAGTAATAAGGAATTACTAACCATAACATTAAGTATGTATGTAATAAATTTGATAATAAAATAGATAAGGACAAATCGCACTAATGAAGCTAGCCCTGAAGTAAGCTTAAACTTGTATTATGGGAACGATACTATAATATAAAGATACACACCCAAGACCCAGGACAATTTCAAAATGGCTATTTTCCAACTTTCCCTGGCTAGGAATCGAACCCAAAACCTCCGAATTGGCGGACTAGCCTGTTGGCCATTACGCCACCATGGAGGTCTTCAGAGGGTTGTCATAATGGTGAGTTATATCTCAGTGAGGACCTCAGAGATGAGGACGTCCATCTTAGGCGCCCAGTCCAGCTTGTGGATGTCGCTGCGGAAGCACTTGGCGATCTCCAGCACCCGCGCGCAGTCGTCCTTCATGCTCTCCCACTGCTTCTCGCATTCGTGGAGAAGGCTCACCAGCTGAGAAGCCACGTCGTCGGCTGCAAATCGTAATAAGCAGCGTAAAGATAATGTATCAAGCCGAAATGTGGTGATTGTTTTAATAAGTATATAGAAAAAACTTTGACTGAAGTAGTGTTACCAAATAATCGGTACATTCAATAGAAAAATGCCAAACTTTCGATAAACCTATCGATAGTATCGATAGTTGTTTTAGAGCAATTACCATCGATAGTATCGACGTATAACTCGATAGTTTTGCTTCGCATAATGCATAAACTAATGATAGTGCAATAATATCTATAGTCTATCGTTAGGCTAACGATAGTTGACTGTCGAGCGCTAACACTAGACTGAAGATAAATCAATAAAATATTCGAAAGCTCGCGACTCTGGTCGGCAAAGGAAGGCGACCAGGGTCGCGGATGGTCGTTCGACGGTCGCCGACTGTCACAACTGTCGCGAACTCCCACGCAGATGTCCGCCGACTAGTCTCTGTTACTGGCACAGAACCGCTCGTCTATGAGAGCTCTTATAGTAATGCCTTATAGTAACGAGATGATGAAAGGTAGATATAGCCTTTTTAGTAAAGTGGTAGCCCTTAGTTGGAAATGTGGATCGTTCCAGATCTAGACGGATCGATGATAATCGTAGAAGAAAAATTGCTACATTACTCACTCAATGATGCAACCATAGACCTTTGCTAGACTAGGAGCCTTTGCTAACAGAAGGCTGAAGATTTTGATGATTATAATAAAAAGAGCACCAACCTGCACCATGTTTAAGTGCGAACTCCTGGGTATTTCCGTGATGTAACTTTCCTTGGGCATCAACCATTTCTAATTTCTGACTCATGCAGAGGATGGCACAGCCGGTTTCTCTGTTGAGGAGAGAGTAGTCCTCCTTCCAGTAGTGGTACAGGTCGGAGACTATGTGGTCGGAGAGGCCGAGCTGAAATCGATTATATTTTTAACTGTAGACATTCGAATGCTACATGAGCACCATTTTGTAGAGTAAATTTATAGTATTTAAGTTATAATATGTAAATTATTTCACCTATCTTATTCAAATATATAAAACGTATATGGTACATATACGTTTCCAAATCAATTTTACTAGAATTCTAAATGAAACCTCGTATAGGTTTTTAAAAATACAAAAAGGAATCTAATAAAAAATCATTGGATAGGGTTAAAAGATCTAAAGAGCAAGAGGATAAGTTCATAGACCCATATAACACCAACATTTTTTTTTTCTATCTGAGTTATAAACGATGACTTTTTAAAATTTATATTCGATCTCATTGTCTCATTCTTGGTCCAGTGCTCCGTATTTGCCCTGAAAATGGTCTCCTAATGAGATTGAAACCTGGTTGCCCCGAGCCGACTATAGACCTTAATAATCCGTTAGAAATATTGATAAATTTAATAAAAAGCTAAGTTTTATTACCAGTGCTATAAACAAGACCTATCACATGCAAGGACTTTTCTTAGAAAAAGTATTTTAAATCAACAACGTAATTAGATTAGCCACAACAAACAGAAAAACCAAAGAATCTCCGTGTACTCGCCTCCTGTTTACACTGCTCCAACGTCTTCAGGAAACCCGACGTAATATGCTTCATTGTCTCCTGCGACGCTTCCGTCCTGCTCACACCCACCACTAACACCATAAGTACGAAAGAAACAACACGAGACATCTTCGAGGATCGCGAGCAAAAAAGTCACAATGTTCGTCTTCTTGACGTTTATATACCGGTAATGATTTTTAATTGCTCGATAATTGTGTTACGTTTTTGCTTTTTAGACGATGGCATGATTGCCGCTTAAAACTTAAAGAGACGTGTAAAGACTGGTAGATTGTCATTACACTCAAATGAACCTGGAAAAACTGGAGCTGCGCGTCCGGAAGCAATCAGTTGCTTAAGTGGAGGTATGGCTAATATATATGTGTAGTCTACGTAATACGGACGAGTTTCTGAATGACTGATGTATGACCAATAGTGTCACTGTAATTGCAACACGGTTATTGCAACTTTTGTCCTAAGTTGTGGTCGTTCCAAAATGTTAATTTAGTTTATTTTGTAGCTTTGTTCTATTAAATAAAAATGCCAGAACAAACAATATTTGATAGAGTAGGTTCGTCATTATCATAGCAAGGGGAGTCCAAAGTCTCTGTTTACCCCTGAGGGAAACAGACGTGATAAATATATGTATAGTTTGTGTAGTCTAAATTTAAGTCGCTGTCAAGCGTTTGTACCGTTTATGTACTACCGTCGTTTATGTACAGATCTGTCCGTTTGACATTTTGACAAGCAGGTGAATGAATTATTATTATTACCGACGAAAACAAAAGTTTGTAGCATAAAAACCTATTTTGCTTTTACCGCCGAGAACTTTTTAATCTAGACGATATTAGCTAGGGCTATTTAATAAACGCGATAATCCGACAATTTTATCAGCTTTTGACAAAAATGTCGAATTGTCGCGACCAATGTTGTTTAATAACCGGCCAAGTGCGAGCTGGACTTGCGCACGAAGAGTTCCGTCCCATTATCTATAAAAAATCACGTTTGTTGAATCGGAGCCCCCTTTTTATATTCATTTTTAATTTAATTATACATTTTTAAAGTAAATAATAAATAACGAAATATACTGTAATTATTTCAAATGGCGACCTGTTGTCGTTATTAATATCGAACAAAAAAAATACGTTTGTTGTATGGGAGTCCTCTTTAAATACTTATTTATTTTTACTCTGTTTTTAGTATTTATTGTTATATTGGCAACAAAAATACAATATCTGCGAAAATTTCAACTGCTTAGCTACCACGGTTCATGAGATATAGCTTGGTGACAGACAGAGAGATGGACGGACCGGCTGACAGACCGGCAGCGGGGTCTTAATGATAGGGTCCCGTTTTTACCCCTTGGGTACGGAACCTTATTAAAAATAACTGTTATGTCCAAAAATGTGACAGGTAAATTACTGACACAATTGTAAGACCTGTTTAATAAAACCGACAATTGTCAGATTTTACCCGTCGGCCGAGACTTATTTGTCATGATAATTAACGCTTTTTGACATACTTGTCATAACATTATACAATAACAACGTGAGGGGAATTAAAAAACAAACATATAAAATTTTTACTTTCGGATTGTTTCTTTTTTTGTTTGCTACAATGGGCGAAATAAGCTATCATTTTCATTAAAAGAAAAGTTAATTCTTTGTTTTAAATGTGCGCCGTTGTACAATTTGCACCAAGTATTTATCATCGCTACTACAGCTACCGTCGACGACATTAACACAGTTTTTTAAATTATTAGGTAACTGTCATGTTACCTTGACATTGGGTAAGGATGCTTGTCGCAAATCTCTGCCAAATCGACAAATATATCCACCTGTCCTAACAATTTAGTCTTTAATAAAACTAACTTGACAGGTTTTTCGGAAAAATTGTCACGTATCGCCTGTCACGAAAACTTGTTTTATTAAACAGGAATATGTCAAAATGACATGAGAAATCGTCATTTTTGAAGATTTTCACCGTGAGAAATTTTTCAGTGATAATCTATATTAAACAAAAAATTGTCAAACTGTCGCATTCTCACCTGTTACCTGTCACCTGTCATTCTAGGCCCCTGATGCCCGCGTGATAATTTTTATGGCATTTCCACGGGAACATCCCATTTCACAAATTATTATTTGCATTAATACAGGTAACAGTCTTTCTGTAATAGTACGTTGTCATCTTACCATGCAATTATTATACTCGTAGCTCTGAGTATCATCGTCCATTTGTCTCCCTGATAGGTTAACTTTCTTACATTACGATTCAACTTCGGTCAACTTGGGTTTGGTGAAGGTCATAAATTGATGGCCATTGGCCAAGCGTTTCAGACACTTGCTCAGCATCTGTGAGGAACGAGTTTGATCCTCTTGTACTTCTTAGTGTGTACTCAGGTACTGTACAGTCGTTTTCAACTCCCACCACTTGCTCCCGGTGAAGGAAAATATCGTGAGGAAACCTGCACACAGTTCAATTCCTGTGAAATTACGACTGTTGCCACTAGATGACAGTCACAAAGCTTAATCAGATGCCTTTAGGCTGCTCGAAAAATCTGTCACTAGTGTAAGTATCTAATAACATACTCTAGAATTTGGAAGGGACATACCCGTAATAAGTCGTACCACAAGCTATACTAGATCACTTTAATATAATGAAATCAAAATAACAGCCAAAACACAATAAAATTTTGGACATTTCCATTCAAAAGTGTGCAGCCGCTCGGGCAATTTGTATGGGAATGTCGGATTTTTTTTTGGTTATTTGGTTGTTATTTTAATTTCATTATACTATAGTGATCTAGTATAGCCCATGGTTTGATTTTTTTACGGGTAGGTCCCTTCCACGTTGTATACAGGTGTTATTACTAACTCTGGGGAAGATAGATGTGATAAAGTGGAAAATTCTAAACCTATGTCAGGATTTTAACAGTGCATTTAAATAAAATATAACCTTACTGATGCTAACAAATCTATATAATTGGCAACTTTGCCCTACTAAGTGCTATTCGCTATTTTCTAAAAGCTTACATCACAATAAACCATTTCTTTGCAACTATTCTATTTATTTACTAGTAACTACATTTTTACTATTATTATTTATCGGTTTTCCATCTAGCGAGGCCGTCTGTTTAAAATCTTTGAGAAGATAACTGCAATCAATAAACTACAGTGACCATCTTTGGTTTTATTAATAAGTCTCAATACCTTCATTTAATTTTTCTGTTTTCTTCATTCTTATCTGTTATTTTTTTACGCTTTCGCTTAAGAGAGAACTTCCTGTTGTTCTACTTATATTATTAAACTGAGTAAATAATTAATTATCTAGTTAATCTTTAAAAATACAACATCTTTGGGAAAATAACTAGAAACATCTACGAACGAAGGAACTTACCGTGTTATGTTCTGTGTGCTTATTATCTCTAACTTTAACATTCTTAGTAAACGTAGGGACAAGTTTTGCAGTAATAATTAAATTTTATTCTTGCCCACCATCACACTAGAAGATTGAATCTTGCGATCCTAGGTTTTATCTGCTTAGAGCTGCAAGACCCAAAATCTTTTTCCATCAGAATTAAAGATGCGATATTGCATATAATATATATATGAGAAAGACATTAAATATGCAAATAATTATTTCATTAACTATGCAAAATTTATAGAAAGTAGTACCTAGCAAACAAAATTTACTGTAATTTGTTACATAAAGACTGAAAATGAAGACATGACATAAAAAGATTCTGTTTTAAATGTACATAATATGAAGGTATCGTTAGGCGTGTTTTTTGTAGATTAGACTTCAGCCAAAACCTCCCCAACGACGACCTCCATGGAAGGCGCCCAGTTGAGCTTGTGGATCTCGGCCTTGAAGCACTTGGCGATGTTCAGCACGTTGATGCAGGGGTCTGTGTCGGGTGCCGCTGACTTCTCGCAGCCGTGGATCAGGTCCACAAGTTGTTTGGCCATGGCATCGTCTACATAAAATATAGGATTGTTATATATGAGATATGCTGGCTTGATATCATCAAGTATGATATGCAAGCCTATTGGCTCATAATAAGATAGTGCGTAATGGAGAAGTGAAAGCAGTTGGATGCAACCGGGAAGGCTTAGATGAAGATAAAGCGCAAGGATACAAAAAAATTCTCATAAAAAAAATTACCAGCTCCATGTTTCTTAGCAAAGTCATGGGCGTTGCCGTGGTGCAGCTTGCCCTCGCCGTCCACCAAGTCCAGCTTAGAGGAGAGACACATGATAGCACAGCCTGTGTGCCGGTTTGTGATCTCATAGTCCTCCTTCCAGAAGTTGTAGAAGTCCATGTTTATGGAATCGGGCAGATCAAGCTAGGGAACAAGTAGATGACAGAATAATGGGCTAATATAAACAGCTACTTATATTCCTCATTTCTTTTTAATTATAAAAAATCCAACACATCCTGCTTACATACAAAAGGTATTTTTTTTTTAGAAATTCTCATCTTCGTGTCAATCTTTAATCTGATAAAACATTTATTTATTGTTTGCGTTAATTCAATCTTATTTAATTCAATCTTATTGTGAAGTTTTCAGTATATGTTCATTGCTTCCCAAGAATTGCAAACTATTTGCTTCAAAAACTTTTAGAAAAACATTATTTTTCTATAAATATCTACGTATTTTAGTCCAACACAAAGATGTTAGGGAAAATCCTCGAAATTCTTCAATGTTCTTCCAGTGGTTATTCCCTGATTTTACCAACACAAACCAGCGAAGCAGTCAACAAAATCCTTCATAGAGATCACGTCATCGGCATTTACGACCAAATTAAAAGCTATCCTAAACACATCGCATTTTACAAATCTCTCAACAATAAAGGAAAATAACGCACTTCTTTCTTGCATTCATCCAAGGCTTTACCAAAGTTCGCCGTCAAATCCTTCATGACGTCTGCTGAAGAATCCACTCCAGCCAGAACCACCACCACCACAGCAAGCACTTGCACAAACAAACTCATCTTCGCTTCTTCACCTTTCTCATGACCAACATCAATGCTCACTGGTTTTATATCAGTTTTAATGACTTCATTAATTACGAGTTCTATATGGTCATCAGGCTTTTGTTTATTTAGCATTGGATGTCATTATGGTTTGATTGCTTATGATTAGTGTGCGCTTTGTCATTGCTTATTTGATTTTCATCGTGTTAGTATAATTGTGCATGTCGAGGCAATTATATTGGCATTGTCATCTCTTCATGGCTGTGTTTCAGTTACTTAGATTACTTAATTAAAGTCCTATATCACTAGTTATTTTTCTTTAAATCATTTGTAATTTACCTTAATTGTCGTACTTAATATTAAAATTAGTTAGCCCTAGTATATCAACCAAGTTAGTCTAACCAGTATGTGTAAAAGAAACTTACCAGCTGCAACGTTATGATCGTGCAAAAGATAATTTTCTTCGACTGCTTGTTTACTTATAATCGTGACGAAGAACATCTGCTTGCAGCAATTATCGTGACTGTATTGCGTCATTTTGTGTAAGTAAATCCGCTAAGCAACTATAGATGAAACAAAGCTCTCATAAGCACAGATTACTAATAAGTTACTACGTAATCATAAATCTAAATTTATAAAGTTCTGCAGTACAGTTCTGTATTATTTTATGTTACAGTGTAATTATCATCACAAGGCATGCATTTGACAGTATGAAACTATTTTATATATTCAAATTTCCGAAAACAATTTATACACTTATTATTAAGAATGACAATTCATTTTATCTATCTACTTACAAGTAACATTGAAAGATGGAAAAAAATGAATTATGGAAATATAACTCGCTAGCAGAATGAATTCCGAGGAATTGCCTAAAAGAGTAACACAGTGGATATCAAATGAGTATTAAAGGCGATGACGTGATGAATGATTGAGCGTTAACGTGGAGACCTCTATTTGTTCAAAAGCAGCTCGGAATCCCCACCAAGAAATCAAAACTCTTCCATTTCCCCGCTGAGTAGAAAATATGCACGTAATGACAAATCGGAGTATTTGGTCTCCCAGTACATACAAATAATAGTGGCAACCGCAATCTATCAAAGAAATTGCATTGATGAAAACCCTTCCACAATAATTACAATATCATTGAATAATACTGTTCTGCTAACATTTGCAAACAAGACCTAGTCCCGACCGGCAACCCACAATCACAGCTAATGATACGCCACAACATGACTTGTAATCAGATAATTGTAGCCACCGTGCTATTACCCTAACTTCTACTCCTGAAATCATCAGCTAACCTTCAACTGAATCTATTATGACCCCTAACTGTTGTAAAGTCAACTTTATGTATGTAACGATAAGAGTGTAGTGATAGTCTTGAAGTATTAGTAGTTTAATGATATACAATAAAACAAAAAAAAATTTGTCTATGATATATTGGCGAGCTGTCGTCAGTCCGCCATTGTGAAGGTTTGGCTTGTCAGGATGGTGTTCGCCTGCTACCTGGTGCTCGGTCTGGTGATGGCGGCTGTCGGTGGAGTCCGCGGCACTGCTGAGGTGATGAGCCACGTCACGGCTCATTTTGGGAAAGCTCTGGAGGAGTGCAGAGAGGAAGTAAGTGCTTACTCATCAAAAAAACTATAAACCAATTGTATAACAAAAATGTAAAGATAGGTTAACATTTCAATACACCGTCACACCTAGAAATATCATTGATACTTTTAAAAGTTTGAATAATAAGAAAACTGGGGATTTGTGGGACATTTCAGTATGCGTTATAAGCAATATTATAGATGTGATTGCGCCTTATTTAGCTTCTATATTTAAAAAATGTGTAGACGCGAGATCTTTCCCTGACATTATGAAGTTAAGTAAAGTTATCCCTTTATTTAAGTTTGGTGACAAAATGATCCAACAAATTACCGTCCCATTTCTATTTTTCCAGCACTAAGCAAAATATTCGAAAGGTTTATTTTTAATCAATTATTAGATTTTTTAACAAAAATAGTCTGTTCCATGGTGATCAGTATGGATTTACTAAGGGTCGATCAACAACGGATGCAGGTGTTACACTTTTACAAAACATCTATGATGCTTGGGAGTGTTGTCAGAATGCAATTGGTGTTTTTTGTGACCTCTCCAAGGCATTTGATTGTGTAGACCACGAAACCCTTCTATCCAAACTTGAGCACTATGGAATAAAAGGGAAAGCTCTCGAATTGATTAAATCTTATTTAAGTAGCCGTATTCAAAAAGTTTAAATCAAGTAAAATCTGAAGGATCAACCGTAGTGATGGGTGTGCCCCAGGGTACTAGCTTAGGTCCTTTGTTATGCATAATATACAGGGTAACTAACGCAAAACCTTTTAACATCAGAATCAAACTCCCCAACACATTATAGATCTGCAAGAAGAAAGGCAAAAATTGAAGAAAATAAAATGGGCCTCCCATACAAATTCACTGATCACCTGGTCGAGTTTCTATGGGGATTCCAATTTCTTTTCTTAGATTTTTTTATTTTTTTCTTGCAGATCTATATTATGTTAGGATTTTGATTCCGATGTTAAAAGGTTTTGCGTTAGTTACCAGTAACCCTGTACATCAATGATGTACCATACGTTGTAAAAAAAACTGTAAGTCTGTACTTTTTGCTGACGATACTTCGCTTGTTTTAGCGTAGATAGGAAAACTAATGCCTCTGATGAGATTAATAATACATTGTCGCAAGTGTTGGAATGGTTTACGGCAAATAATTTAGTATTAAATGCAATCAAAACTAAATGTGTAAAGTTCTGCTTACCGAATGTTACAAAAGTTACAACACGATTACTTATTAATAAGGAAGCAGTAGAAATGATAGATACACAAACGTTTCTGGGAATGACGCTTGATTCCGGGTTGAAATGGGGCAACGGTTGGTATATTTTAGTTACTTCCATAGTGTTATGTCCTATGGAATATTACTATGGGGTAATGCTGCAGACATAAATACCATAATTGTTTTACAAAAACGCGCTTTTGACTCTCCCTTCGCAATTAATCTATGCGAACATTATGTCCGTGCGTCAAAATATACATTCATATAAGAAAAAAAGTGATATTCATAGTATAAACACTAAACATAAAAATAAATTAGGTATCTCGGCTTTTTGGTTGCAAAAAACAAAAAAATCTTTTGTGGGTCTTGGCTTACGCCTCTATAATAAGATTCCAGATGATTTAGTAGCGTTACCATTATCTAAGTTTAAAAAAAAATGCGTATTATCATGTGAATGACTATTTATCATCGTCTGATCACAATTTTTAGAAATAGATGACTGCAAATTTTAATTGTATTGTTTAAATATATAATATAATGTATACCTAGCTAAAGGGTAAACCTGTATTATAACTGAAATATAGCCCTTCAGGCTGGGTAGGGACCAATACTGAACTGGGTTTCTTTCGGCGTAATCTTCCCAGCAGTGGTCGTTCCGAAACGCTAGTAGTTTTTAGCTTTTGCACTAAAATAATATTTAAAAAAAATACTTTCAATAAGAGATAAATTTATCCTACATTGAATTTTTTTATGACTTATAACTTTTTTTTGACAATTTCCAGAACAATCATATTCCAGTTATAACCCAAAGTATGATGACCAATCCATGGTTTGAGGTTTTATTTTAAACCACTTTGCTTAGGTATAAGTAGTTTTCTGTAAAAATCCGACACTTATAAAAAGGAAAAAGCAGTTTGCCTGATTTCACAACCTGACGTATCAACCGGCTGCCGCCCGACGTTAACCCTTCTTGGGAATTCAGTGGAGCACGAGATGTTTGTGCTTTTCCTTTAGTTGCTTGTTACGACATCCACAGGAAGAGATAAAGTGCTCCTATTCTAAACTGGAAGCTATAATATTATGATGTTTAGGTCTCTGTATGCAATTTTAGTAAAAAGGAATTTTGTTGAATATTTGATGATCCGTATGTGTCCCCAGTCAGGCCTGACCGCGGAAGTGATGGAGGAATTCAAGCACTTCTGGAACGAGGACTTCGAAGTGGTGGACCGCGAGCTGGGCTGTGCCATCATCTGCATGTCCAACAAGTTCTCGCTGATGCAGGACGACACGAGGATACACCACGTCAACATGAACGACTATGTCAAAAGCTTCCCCAACGGTTAGAAAGTTCATTTTCAACCATCTCCCATTCTTTGTTTTTTTTTTTTGTGAAAATATTGTTATATATTCCTCTACATTTTCAAACATACATTATCATGTCTTTATCTCTAATGGAGCAAATAGACCATTTTGGGTCATACGGCTCTTACCAGAGAGCCCAAACGTCTTGCGGCCTTGGGCTCTGTCTGCTTAGAACCGTAAGACCTAAGAAGCAAAGCCTTATATATTGAAAATAAATATATTGCAAGACCCAAAACGCTCTGTCTGCCCTATTAGGAATAAAGTTGTAGTGTATGTACTCGTATATACAAACGCCAGATTGTCTATTTAAACTTTCATCATTAATAAAATAATCTGATTTTTCCCAGGTGAGGTCCTCTCCCAAAAAATGGTGAGTCTGATCCACAACTGTGAGAAGCAGTATGACGATATCACGGACGAGTGCAGTCGCGTGGTCAAAGTGGCGGCCTGCTTCAAGGTGGACGCCAAGAAGGAAGGCATCGCGCCTGAAGTCACCATGATCGAGGCCGTCATGGAGAAATACTGACGTGTTACTACATATATTGTGCATGGTCATTAATGTCGTTGTTAAGTAAATTTTCAGCTCATGGATCAGTGTTTTTTTTTTATGGATGTGTTAGGGGAACTTTGAAAGTAGTCCCCATATCAGCCTATCAGGTTAAGAGATCATACATTGGCTTGGTTTGGGCACGTGATGAGAAGAGATGAGGCTCATTCATCTAAAAAGATGATGAGACATGACTGTGAGTAGATCCAGTTGTCATAATTTACAATTAACACGGCTCTTCCAATGGTATTATTGTTGGTCTTTAGCTAGAAGTAAGAGCAGCTATGATAAAACTATTCGACGAAACTTAAAAATGTGTTTTAAAAATTCTTTGGTTAACTTTAGAATAATTACAAACAAATAAATGAGATCTTTGAAAAAATGTGATATATCATAAAATTCATAATCAAAATCTTCACTTATTTGTGAATTGTGGTCAAGTATTTATAATAATAAGAAATATAATGGAAGATAATATACGTATACGTTGCTGAAGCCATTTTGCAAGATTTCTTACGTGAAACTGCGTAGAAGTATACCTCCCATTTTCCGTTTTCTAACTCTACACATTGCACTAAATCGAACTTGGAAAGTGAAAATTACTCAATTCACTTTCCATTTCCAGGGGCAGTTTTGCAACTCACGCCGTTTGTATTCATGGCGAATTCCGTGGACCGTTGTTTGGGAAACGAAAGGCTATTGGCTAAACCCGATGGGTTGGACTGATTTTACTACTGTTAGTGTTACCCACAAAGAATCGTCATTGTGATTTAAATGATCCTGATGCACCCAAAAATTCTAGGTATATGGACTCTCTATTCTCAGCGTATTCTCAGTTGCATCCTTGGCTGTAATGCTGAGAAGCCCAAGGTTCGCTTTTACTTCTCCACTTCGTCGCACGGTCTTGAGCATCTATCTTCGGTAGTAAGATAATTGGCACACATATCATCCTTGACGACTTCAAGTTAAACATTTCAGTACTCAGCAATTTTCCAACATTTTCTTATCATCAAGTTCTTAAAAAAATAGTTTAGTTCTAGTTATGCTGGCTGTCGTTATAACCAATTTCCTAAAAAGCTTAAACGACGATTTTGAACATTAATGAACACCAAAATCCTACGAGTCATCCTACCAAAGCAAAATAACAATGTTTTCTACTGAAATTGTTTCCAACACAACCGCCCGAACGTTTCATTAAATTCCCATTTTCCGGGGAGCGCGTTTGGCAAATCACGCCTTAGTATTCATAGGGCACCTCCAGCCGTCGTCCCCATTCAGTGACTACGAATGCAAGCTCACGCTTGACCGGGAGTCACCAGGAATAGAGTCCCGTAACGTATAGTGTAAAATTCAAAATAACATTTTTGTAAGAAATGAAAAAAAAAACAATACAACCACTACTTATGCGAAAATCGCCCGAAATGGGCAATTCAGACTTTAATAACTTTTTAGAAAAATTAAGTTTATGTACAAGTTTTTATTGTGACCAAAGTACTTATTAAGGCAAATTAAGTAATACGTTTTTTTTTCTGAATACCTAGACCAACAAAAAAGTTAATTTAATCAAAATCAATCAAAAACAGATAACTGTAGGCCCATCTAGATTAAACAAGTATATTATCATTAATGAAGCAATTTCAATAAGTATGCCACATAGCAAAAACCTAAACACGTGTCGCCTCGCCACGGTCTGGCGGTTTCCTCACAAAATGACTGTCAGTTTCCATCATATGCCATCGTGTCATTAGGAGAACTAATTTTCCTGGGGCGGGACGGAGCAACTACACTACAACTACATGTTTATCATCAATCATATACGCAATCTGTCAGATAAATGGCCAGGGCAAAGAAAAATGATGCAAGTTTGGAAAGCAAGAAACTTGGAACGATAAAGTTTTCAATTTTCCACAATAATGAGCTGGTAACAGATGTATTGTGTGTTTGAATATGATTTGTTTAGCTGTCAAAAGTAAGTTGGGAATGAAATTATTAATGCATATTTTACACGGTTAATTTAGGGTTAAAAATATATGTTTGATAAATTCAAAGTTCTAACAACTTAGAGCAAACAATGATAGCAAAGAAAATTAAGCAAAATTTTCTATGTGATCCATTACTATAAAGTTATGAAACACCAATATTAAAAAAAAAAAAAACAATAACAATTAAAGATAGTGGAACATCATTTTATAAAATAGTCAAAGTCTAATTTATTGTTCAATTGGGGTGTCATTTCACGAAATGAGACTATAAACCACTTTATATGGAAAAACAACATTCCCAATTTCCCACAAAAGTACCTACGTGCATTGAATTTCCAAAAAAAGTAATAAAATCAGATCCACACCTGTTTATAGCAATCTGTATGTTTACCAACACCTGCTCTAAACAATATCGCAGCAACCATACGCGGCTGGAAAATATAAAATTTACATATAAAACAGGCCGATTCCGGGAGATATTTATTTCTCCCCTGGCAACACTACGTGCGCGGAATGAGATGGCAACCTCGATCGCTCATTGTCTCCAATTCCCTTGTGGTTCTGTTTTGTGTTCTTTTTAGATATTTCATAAGTCTTGCAAGCAATCTTACAGGAATTGAAAAATAAGTTATAAATAATGCGTCCTTAGTTCCGGAATTCCAATAGGTTCCTTTCTATTTTCGGACAGATAATTTGGAATATTTACAATAATAAATATAAGCATTATGATACTTACATGTTTGTTAAAAGAAGACACCTCAGTACGTTTTATTTTTTTAGATTTTGATAAATAGAGTCATTATACCTGAAACAAAATTACATTGTATGTACCTAGTATCAAAAATTTGTACTATGAAATCAAGCGTTTGCAGGGTTTGATATTTCAACAAATATTCTTCGCACGTTTTAGTTTTGCATTAGGATGCACATCGGGTTCAACAATATTGAACAATTTTGAGCAATATTGTTTGGGTTTAGTCCATTTTCCATTCAATAAACTG
The DNA here is from genome assembly GCA_943193695.1 of Acrobasis suavella. Classification (NCBI taxonomy): domain Eukaryota; kingdom Metazoa; phylum Arthropoda; class Insecta; order Lepidoptera; family Pyralidae; genus Acrobasis; species Acrobasis suavella. The sequence goes on from OW971946.1 coordinate 20,113,283, forward strand.
CCTTTGCAGACGTTAGTCCATTTACACCCTTGGCTTATTTCAACAAAGTTGCTAAAAAACGCCATGAAACATTCATCCATCGGCTTTAATGAAATCCTCAACACTGCAATAATCCATCAAGCTGTCAGTGCGCTCGCGACGACTCAACCAACTTACATTTACGTTTAAAAATCCAACTTTCCACACAAAAAGCGAAAAGTCACACGAAAAGAATAACTTTGCAGACGAACATCATTAGGAAGAAAGTAAAAATATAAACGAAAGTGAACCTTTTGAAGTAGACGATAGATATTAAGAAAATCCGAGTGAAGTTAAAAAGCTATGAGAAAAATAAGAAGTTACTAAACTATTCTAAAATTGCAGTTTACAAAATATTTATGAACTTGATTGTAACTGTAATCACAATGGAATAAGATTTAAAATCGCTTGTAACTTAGATTCGGGAGCAGAAAAAAGAGGGTGGTTCCAAAACGGAATGGATTCTATAGAGACCGCCACCATTTTTCACGCACGCTCCGCGGTGAATGCCAAAGCAGGGAATGCCGGTGAAAAAAAGCTAATAAAAGGAATTTACTACTTACATCCGCATTTATGTCGCATTACTAAGAATGGTGGGCAGTATTTCAAGTGGCGGCGAAAAAAATGTTAAATTCCTCAAGGAAATGTAAATTAAATAGGGCTAAGTCCAAGACATTCCTGAGAATAGCTGGTACTTTATTAGGTTTAGTCTTAACAAAAAAATCGTAGAGAGTTTCGACTGTAGAAGTTTACTTAAATTCTTTTTTTGGTTTGAACAGTGGCCTGAAAGGCGGCCTGCAGGCCCTTGTGAGGGGACTGTATGTGTACACCGCGGCCTCAAGCCAGGCCACATACGGAGTATTACCTGGCTATAATGTAGAAATGCTCGCTGGTGTGGCAATGACCTTTAGCAACGTCCTGTGAGAAGGCATGGGGGGTAGGTGTACTCCGTGGCCTCAAGGCCAGGCTACTAGCTGAATCTTACCTGGCTATAGTGTGGAGATGCGCGCTGGTAGCGACCTTTACCAGCGGCCTGTGAGGCGGTCGACAAGGCCTCGTGGGGGGACTGTAGGTGTACTCCGTGGCCTCAGAGCCCGTCAGCCACGACCAGTGCTCCGTCATGATGTCACTTGTCACACACTATTCACTTGTTACATCTAAGTTCGCGTACACTCCACCAATTGGCAATAGATAAAGTAACATAAGTTAGTAAGGATTATCGTTTGCCATTTTGTAATAAACTTGTACGTTTTCAAAGTTATATTTTTAATTAGTAACTCTATGTATAATTTTCATTCAAATTCTGTCTAAAATTAGGAAAATTTCCAGAATTTTGAACATTCAATAATATGAAGAGGTTAATGAAATGCAACTTGTTGATCCAGACTTATAAGTCCTTTGGGTATCGATATCCTATAATAGGGTGCTACTTATAATGTAAATGTCATATTTACATTATAAGTAGCACCTTTACTTTGTATGTCGTTGATATGTTTTATAGCTGCGTCTGAATCATAGACATAAGTTTAATAATGTTATTTTTATTCAAGTGCAAAGCAATTGTCAACTGCAGCTGTTTGAAGTAGATTCACAATTCATACCATCATTATTTTATTTATTTGTTTTTATTCAAATCTTTATTCATTACAATGGCACAAAATGAGAGTACAGTTTATGTAATAATATATAAAATTGATGACAATTTGTTTTAAAATACAGGCTGATATCATTTACAACATAAGCACATTGTATATAAGACGATGAACCCTTCCTAATATAACATTAAGTTGGCAACAGTTTGAACGAACAGACAGACAAATGAGATTAATACCCAACTTGACGGAAATGGAATCCAATCTATCAAGCAAAGTTCCTTTCAGCGACCCGTCTAGCCTTGCTCTAACAACTCTTATTAAATCTACAACCATGATTGATCACAGCTTGAAGTGGACTGCAGCTGACGCATCTTTGAACTTTCTAAAAACTTTTCAAGCAAAAATCACTTTTATTGCTAAAGATTTACAGTTCGATGAGAACGCAAATCCGCATTGTTCAAAACTCTGTCGTAAATATTGGAATTTGTCTCATAAAGGAGAAAGTTTAGGGTTGATTTTTGATGTTCATAAAATGTAAGATCGTCTACGATTTGAAGAATTGCATTTAGCACCCTTCGGAAAATAGCGTTATTAAAGCGCCCCTTACAGTCTTACTCTGGATTAGGCGATCGTGATCCTGTAACTTAACTTATTTCTTTCTCACCTGTGTGGCATATGAGTGAAAAGGATGCAAATAATTTTGCAGATATGAAGGAAACAGAATGAGGGGAGGATAACTCGATAGTTTGCGAAGTAATAAATCTTAAACCCCTTAGTTGAACGAGCTATGGAAAATTCATGGCGTCATTTATGTGGTATTATTGTACCACACGCTGTTTCGTACAGTCGAGGAAGCAGTGGTTACGACACGCGATTTATTTAATACGGCTAAGATATAGTGGCTGTCTGGAATGGCGATGTAGTTTCAAAACTTCAAATAAGCCTGCCTACTTAACAAATATTATATGTTGCTTGAAGTTTTCATTATTTGTATTAATCAAAAGATCGTCATCAAGATCAGATTTGGATAAAGCTTAACAGTTCAAGAGATAGTATTGCTACATTCCTCATGTATATTGGATATCAAAATTGTATGACCAGTTTCAATTTACTGAGTATATCCAAAATACTCAGTAAATTAACGTATCTTGGATTAATAATCGCGAAATCTAAATTCGCGGCGAACCATTTATTTAGATAGGATAATATGTTTGAAACCTAGAAATTTAGTATCAATTTGTATAATTTCTGTTTTTTATAAAACACGGAAATTGTTTATTTGCTGTAACAGCATCAGATTTACACATTAAACGCTTACGAGCGGCCCCTGAAATGTTAACTGGATGGCCGTTTCCCGGCACCCGGGGGTGCAGTAGCAGTGAGCACCCCGACTGCCGCGGGCGTTAGCATTCATAACAGATGAATTTGTAAATACGCGGCTGAACATTCCCTGTAATTTCAGCGCACTTGATACCGAGAAAAATTCTGAGTAAAAAAAAAACGACGGGTTGCACTCCGGGAGTGCCGGCAGAAGTGAAAACTTGAATATTAACGTTATGCATTTTTGCATTTTTGATATTTTGGAATGGTTAGGGAATAATTTTGCACGAATTGCTTTAATTATCAGTATAAAAGTACTATCATTAAGTGGTAAAATACAATATTTATTTATTTACAGCGTGCCACGCGCAAGCGCCCTGCGCCGCTTAAACGAAACAGCAGGCGCAGGCAGACATTTTCGCCGCGGCGTAGAAAGAGAGGATACTTCCTCTCCTACGCCGCGTCGGCTGTCTACTCTCCATCCGTCTTACGAATTTTCGATCAGTTCACGTGTCCTGACGCGAGTTTAACATTTTTTACCCATTACAAAAAAAATACAACGCCGCTAAAGAAGTTTTCACTTCAATATGATTTTAAGAATGTTAAAATTGTCGGAATCTGGAAACTTGCCCCTATTACCATTGAATTTTACCCAAAGATTTCCCCTCAATTTGTAAAGCATGAAAACGCAAATCTTATAACTTTAGGTAAGGCAAGGTATTGGGAAGCATCCCATCATCCATACGTATTACAGCATAGTCAGTCATCAATTCATCAGTCATCATTCATATATTTCTTTGCATAAGCACGCAAAGGAATCGACCAAGACTAACCCACTTATTCATAAAAAATTACAAACGCTTGCTAAACCTCTTTTAGTTAAAATATGTTTAATCTCGTTCTTTCAATGTCAAATATTGAAAAGAAGAAAAGGGACAAAACATGTTTTAACTAAAAAAGGTTTAGCAAACGGTACTTAATTTTCAAGAATATGAGGGTAAGTGTTTGACAAGGATTTTGACTAATAAATAAATCAATGCTGATTATCACCTAAACAAATGGTTATGCTGGACAGTGGCAGATATATAGTCATGAATGACACATGTACTTGGCTATTTTGTATTTTGCAATCTCATGCCTACACAGCGGTGGGTAAGGATGGCTGTCCAGTACAACGGCTAAGCATATCTTTGCTATTTAATATTCTAATACCCTTTTCTTTACATTATTTTTAATGAAGTGCATTGTATTAATTTCCTTAAAATATGAGATTGGAATCTTATAGGTGTTTATTCTAGTACTTATATAAACAAAACCATCCAGGTTCTGATTGTCTGTTAACTCTCTACAAAAATGAGTTACAAGCAACTTATCAAAGGCTGAAAGGTGATAGAATGAAATAGGCATAACGAATGGAAAATTTATGTTAACTCATCGGTTAGATTTAAAAAAAATTATGCCCGTATTTTTTTTAACTCTGAAAAAGAAAAAATGCCGAAGATACAACGCGCATTGAAATGTCGCATGACGTCACGACTACGTACAATTTTTACTTAGCGGTGACGTCGCAATCTCCCACTCCGGAACTCTGATGCTACGTATCTTTGCGAATTTGAAGTAATCTGTAAAATATGGGTCCATTATTTTTGGATAATCTAAAAGACTGACTAATAACGATCATACTTTTCTGACCCTGTCACCCGTATTATTGTTGCGACTTAGATACTTTTCTCAAATACTAAAAAATACTACTTATTAACGAGAACGTTTTGGTTTTCTTTGTTTATGCTTGTTGAAATAACCATAAAAGCTTTTGATGAATCTTAACTCATGAGTCGCGACTCTCCTGTGGTAACCATGTTTAAGAGCATTCATCATCATCATTTCAGTCAAGGATCATTGTCCAAGGATTCCAAGGTGACCGATCTAGAGCGGCCTGCATCCAGGGCTTTCCAACGACCTTGGTTAGGTCGTCTGACCACCTTGTGAGTGGGTGTCCTACGCTTCGCTTGCCAGTGCGTAGTCGCCATTCAAAAACCTTTTTGCACCATTGGCCATCGTTCGTAGAGGAATGTGTCCCGCCCATTGCCACTTCAACGAGCTAATCCGCTTAGCTATATCAGTGACTTTTATCGTAATTAATGAATTATGACAAATGTCTTCATCATTCAAAAGTTACCGCCGTAGCCATGCGCTTTAAATTTACGCCTTGTACTTAATAGGTAAAGTGTGCGAATGTGTGACGGAGAGCCTAACATGCAATTTGTTGCAGTAACAACGGAAGACTGCAGAATTCGAAGAATCGGACGTAAATCCCTGCGATCTGTAGTTAATTGAATTAATTTATGATTAACTGCATTCGTATAGCTACTTAGTCAAGTCAATAGTAAAGGTCTCTATTAACATCTAATATGATGCTGGCTGGCTGGCATGAGCTATGTCTTTTTTGTTTTTTTTTTTTTAGGTAGATATGGACAAATATTAAGGAACAAGGGGCTAGTGCTAATATGGTTCATGATAGAAATGGAGAGAATTGACATAGAGAGCCGAGCCTAAATTAGGGGGAGAGGAAGATGATGATATTGAATGGATTTTTTTTTTAAACTTCAGATACATTTACCCTTCGTACGTAACTAAGTGTAAGTTACATAGATGGTAAGCTATGTAAGAAATATTTTTTAAAACTAAAAACCGACTTCACCCTTCAAACTACACAACTGATTTTGATAAAATTTCCATGGGACCACCTGACAAAATAACCTTTCAAACAAAAAAGAATTTTCCGAATCGGTCCAGGCGTCTTCGAATAATCGGTGAACATACATTAAAAAAATTTGCCAAGTGCGTGTCGGGCCACGCGCAATGTAGGTTTCTGTAGTTACGAATGACAACTTTGAGTTAATGCCACTGAAAACGTCTAAAAACGAAATTTTCCTTTTCCACGAGTACATTTAATTTGTTGTTGTTTTAATTTGTTAACCCTACTTAGTAGATCTCTCTGATAGTTTTCCTTTAAAGTTCGTTATATATACTATAGCTGTGAATTTTTTCAGGTGCCCATATATAATCGTTTAGCACAGAGGTTCCCAAACTTATTTTGTCAAACGCCCACTTTAAAAAATCTGTTATTTTGTAGCGCCCCCCATTTTTTTCACCATAAAAACCTGAATCACATATTTGTCTTGCCTGTAGTTTAATTCAACCTTTATTCTAAACTAGACTTTTTTACAAGAGAGAGCAATAATAATATATACACCAGTACATTAGAGTATCTTTTATAAAAAATAACAATAATCAACATTGTTAATTTTCAATAAAAAAATAGCAATAATAATACAATTTTACAATAATAAAGAGTATCGGAAGTGGGGACCTCACCTGCGAAACATTAAAACACGAAATTTTTTCAGTGTTTGATTTAATAATAAAATTTAACGATATAAATAGCGTTGTGAACGCATTAAAATAATAAATATTAATTACATTTTTAGTTTATATTTGAACAATAAAAAAGGATATAAATATGAACTAATAAATGGATGTTGTGTAGTAAGAGGATTTTAATTTCAGTGAATTTTAAAATATGAAAGAGCTGAAGTTATAAATCACTCATTGCTTAAATCACATCAGCGCCCCCAACTTTATTCTGGGCCCGTTACCGCCCCCCTTAAAGCCTCCAGCGCCCACAAGGGGGCGTTATCGCCCACTTTGGGAAAGACTGGACTTTAGCAGATAGAGGCGAGACACTTAACTCTAACAAAAATGTTCACTTTAAGACCAAATATTTCAAAAACGGATCCCTACATCGAAAAACGGTGTTCACAAGCTCATAATATTTTTGAAAGACCTATTCAACAATACACCACATGATTGGTTAGTCGAGATAAAAAAAGACTTTTCACTTTACTGGTATGGGAGCAATTCTAAAAAAAATTTTTTCTGTATTTTATTTTACCACTTTTTCTGTATAATTAATACGCCAAATCACAACTTTCTAGTAATTATAGTCACTGAGTAAAACCGCGGACGGCCAGAAAGACAGACATGGCGAAACTATAAGGGTTCCTTGTTTACTACGGAACCCTAAAATCATAAAATTTCGCGACGAATTGATTACCTCCTCCTTTTTGGAAGTCGGTTAAAAATATTTATTTGCCTTGAGGCAAAAGCGTTAGATTTTTCAAGCTTCCGATGCTTACAGGAAAAAATATTTTCCATGTTCATTTGTGGCTACTTCCAACACATTTCCGGGAGTACCCCAGCGATCCGTCGAGTCTTGTTTATGTGTATTCATACGTTTAATCGCAAGTTTAATCACATCGCACTGGTAAACGCGTCTATGCGATAATCGCAAACATTATACAGTCGCACAACGGTAAACCTGGATTATGCAGTTCGTTCCTGTAATTGCTTGCGATTATCTTAACCCTTTCGCCACGAGACTTTATAATTATCAGTTGTAGTGCTCCCAACGCGAGGCATAGCGAATCGAAAATAGATACCTACATCTATAATATAGTACATTAATTTCAAATTTGACATTTTTAATTAATAATTATGACATAGCCATGTATTCTCAGTCCACACATCTAATTTTAATATCAGTATAATTGTAAGGTTGACGTTTTTGGAGAAAATGCTGCAGTACAGTTTGTTACCGCTTCTTCTGTACTTTGCGCTTTGGAGGCGGCAGTAAACTTAGTTGTAAGTAAATGATCTGACGTCAACAACTAACTATTAAGAAATCGAAAGAAAAAAGAAATGACAATTATCAAGTGATATAAATATCCAAAGATAAATAAATGATTTTTGACTTTTTGACTTTTGACTACAACCAAAAATGGATGTGGATAACTACTTAAGTTATGTGCAATACGAATAGTGGTTTTTATTTTGGATAACACACATACATACATAATGTCACGCCTATTTCCCGCAGGGGTAGGCAGAGACTATGGACCTCCTCTTGCTACGATCCTGTCAAACCTCTTTCATCTCTTCATATATGCCTTTCGGTTACGGGTACTTTTTACCTCTCCTTTTTTCAGAACCAATCTGGTCGCAGAATGTTAGCCGAGGCCGACAAATTTGGATAAATTTTATTAAAAAGTTTAAAGGTTTATAATTCGCTTTTTGAAGAGGGTAGAATATAGTCGTTTTTTGCAGCTGTTAAAATTAGTTGATTTAACTTAGGAGAATATCAATGCTGTCTAATATTGCTGGTACCTGGGCTCATTACCTGTTTTATTTAACAGTATAACATTCAGTATATGATACTAACTACATTTCCTAAGAAATTCTTCTCGTAATTTAGAAGCTTGCTCGGTGAAATTGAATAAATGAAGGAAGAAAATCTTTCTTCATCTCTAAGTGCAGCTTCGTCGGCGAGGCAAAAGTGAATGAAGCAGCGACGACTTCTTCAAAAATCAAATAAAAATCCTGATAACATCATAAATCACAAATAAGCAAGCATGTTATGTTGGTCCAAATGCCGTTTAATTACACGCATTTCTCCACAAAGTATATTAGTAATACCAAGTAAATTCCTCCCTGGCAATAGTTCGGCAGCTATGAAGAAATGTCCGTTAGTGCATCTCAATGGTACGTTGAGGGATAGACCTCCATAGATGCAGCCATCTCATTTTTTTGCCTTTGGCCCCATGAACGCTTCAAGGCTCCAGGTCCCCATGAACCCGTGGCTGAAAAGCGTACCAACTAATAATAATATTTAAATAATCATCAAATAAATCTGAAAAAGTAAATAAATCCCTCCCTGGCAATAGTTCAGCAGCTATGGAGGACTGTCTTTTAGTGAATCTCAATGGTAGATACATTAAGGGATAGACTTCCACAGATGCAGCTGTCTCACTTTTTACATAAAAAAAGCTACTAAAAAGCCTGTTCATGTTGGCTTTGGCCCGATGAACGCTACAAGGGTCTGGGTCCCCATGGACCCATGGCTGAAAACCGTACTAAGTAATATAATAATCATCATATTAATAATGACCATTAATTGTGTACAAAGTTATTTTACCATGACAATCTTATCTACCGAGTAATAAAAATAAATGAGATATTTTAATAAGAAAGACTTTCTCTCACATCTTATAGGTACATTTTACTTTGCGTAGGCAGGCACTCGTATAAACTCACATTTTAATCAAAGCAGCCTTTTGTGTCCAAATGGCCCATCACATTTACCACTTCCAATACTCCCCAGCGCACCCTACCTGTTTTGATTCCACTATGACTGAATACGAATTGAAAGATTGAAAATGCATTCAACGCTTTCGGCTTCCAATTGAATGTATTTATATGGTACCTATGTACTTAGGTAAAGTAGTTCGTGGTGTAATAGCTGTCTATCATGATTGAAAAAGAAATTTTGGAATATTTACCGTGAATAATGTTATAGTTTTCTCATTTATTTTTTTACATCAAATACAAATTGTACAGAAACAATAGGCGAATTAACTTAACGCTGAAAGCGTTGTCTACCGGTCGAACTTCGAGTAACACAGAAAATTTGATTTTCCATTTGGTTTTCTCATTTATCTATATATAACTTTATTATCAAGGACTTATATATTCTACATATGAAGATGTGTGGCGACCTCTACGGCCACTATGAGGAACTACAATCAAGAGACAATCGACAATATAGTCCACAAGAAGCATATGAGATGGCGCCAGCAGAGTATCCTACATCTCGATCTCAGAGTTCGCCCGATTCGCTGCATATATACAACTTCCGACGATACACCGTCGGAGCCGCGGTTCCCCAGGCGCAACAACATGCCTGGCGGGAAGATCTTCCCTTTGTGGCGGTCGAGCATATCACCTCGCTCCCGCTACAGATGAATCTTTCTTACAGCACGTTAATAACTGACACGTAAAATTATTTCAGACTTACACAGTCTTTATCCCTCATGGGGCAGGCATTTTGGGTCTTGCGGCTCTAAGCAGACAGAGCCCAGAAAGCCCTTTTGATTTCGCATTTTAGCCCATTCCCTCGATCAGCTTTTACGATTTGCGCGGGAAGAGAAGCAGCTGGCACTTTCAAAGTCTTTCCTCATCTCCGTTCGAATTTCTTCCTGCATGGAAGAAATTCGAACTTTCCTGTTCTTTTTTTTTAAATTGTATAACTTTCTCCGCCATGCAATTATCCAATTACATTAGTAATGATAATTTATTTTGCCATTGCATCGCGGGCGGTCTTTATTAGTTTGTTGCACCCTGCACCCTGCACCCTCTTGCTGTCTCACGGCACCCTATAACCATCTCCTTCACACAAACAACGGAACTTTGCGATTGAAAACTGCGTAATGGAACGCGGAAAACAGTGGAGGCGATATTTTCTTATGTTTTTATTTATTTAAGACTTTGTTTACCGATAAAAAATAGTACAAAAGACGGACTTAAAGCTAATACGAGTAGCATTCTCTACCAGTCAACCTTCGGGATAAATAGAAATTTAGCGTAGTAGGCGCAAAAGAAAGGTACTCAAACAATATGCTCAAAACATGCAACATATTAAATACTTATTTCTGATTAATATTTAGTTTTATCCATTTTTACTACTCAAAGATTCAAAGATTCAAATGTTTATTCAGTAATTAGACCTTTACAGGCATTTTTACACGTCAATAAGTATTATTTATGTTACGTATAAAGTATATTAAATTTTAATTTATTTTTAAAGAAAAGCTACTGATACCAGCGCTTCGTAACGACCACTGCTGAGAAGAAACGCCGAAAGAAACTCATTTTCACAGTATTGGTCGCCTACTCGCCAGAAGGGCTTTGTCATATTATTATAATTGTCTTTTAATTAGTAAATACTTATAATATAATTCAATGTTGACACATTATAACATGTAATGCTTGCGAACCAGTAAACAAACATAAATTGCGTAATACAAAATATTAAGTAGTCAAAAAAGCGAAGCCGAGCTGACCAGTCCCTCCCGGCAGCACCCGTTCACGAGTTGACGCACGGATCAGCCATCGTTAAACTCAACCATATTAGAGGGAATCCAACGACCCGACCAGCGACGCCACCACCGGATTGGACATTTTAGTGAGCATGAAAAACCCGAACTCGCAGACCTTGTCAAGAGAAAATATTAATTATATGTTGGTCACTTATTGATCGCAGAGCATTTACATGTTTTTACAGTAGGCTTATTATGGTAACAGAAAATGCAGCTATTTATGTTTCATGTGTGGAGTGTAATGGAAAATGTTTAGGAAGTATCCACGCGTTTTTATCTCTTAAATAATCATTGATAGTATAGTACGCATTGTTCAATAAAACTGTTTTAAATTTTGCCATTGGTAGGTTAACGATCGCTTCGGGAAGTTTATTAAATAATGTTATACCTAGACCTAAGAGTGACTTTCTAGTTTTAGCAAGTCGAAATTTAGGCGTATGAAGCTGATTTTTGTTGCGAGTATTATAACTGTGAACATCACTATTTTTCTTGAAATTATTTAACCTAGATTTAACAAATAGAAGATTGTCGTAAATAAATTGAGATGTCACAGTAAGAATATTTATAGATTTAAATAACTCTCTTAAGGAATCGCGTGATTTTAGTCCGTAGATCGACCGAATTGCTCTCTTTTGTAGCACAGAGATAGCATGTATGTTAGCCGCTTTACCCCATAAGAGCAAGCCATATGACATTATGCTGTGAAAATAACTAAAGTATACTAGCCTAGCAGTTTCAACGTTAGTACACCGTCTGACCCTCCACTTTGTGAGGTTAAATCTATTTAAAGAAAACAATATTAAAGAAACCAAACTCTTTATTTGGAATTTTAACGATTTAGGTACTGAAATAAGAAAAATGCCACAGATAGGGGTCGTAGGTTCGAAGGGCACGAGATTCGTTGATTCAGGAAAATGGAAGTACTCAGCTTTGGTGTACAGCCCGGCTTCACGAATAGCGGAAAGAGGACGAGGTCCAGCTCACTGCCGCTTTTATATGGTCAGCGCGGGGTGCGGTGCGGTGAGGTGCGGTGCGAAACAAGAGGGCCGTCGTTACAACTTATTTGAATTATATTTTTTTTGTTAATTAAAATTGTATGAAGTAATTTTTTAAGACTTTTTGAAGTGAAAACTTCTTGAGCGGCGTTGTACACTTTTTTTGTAATGGGTAAAAAAATTTAAACTCACGTCAGGCGTCAGGACACCTGACCTGATCGAAAATTCGTAAGATAGATGGAGAGTAGACAGCCGGCGCGGCGTAGGAGAGGAAGTATCCTCCTGTCTTTCTACGGCGCGGCGAAAATGTATGCCTGCACCCACTGTTTCGTTTAGGCGACGCAGGGTGCTTGCGCGAATGTTCGTGTGTGTTTATGTTACAGCGTGCCACGCGCATCCATGGAAATGCACAACGTTAATATTCAAGTTTTCACTTCTGCCGGCACTCTCGGAGTGCAACTCGTCGTTTTTTTTCATACATACATACGATCACGTCTATATTCTTAAAAGGCATACAGAGACTTTGAGTCCTGTGGCTCTAAGCAGAAGGAGCCCAGAACTGCAAGACTCAAAAGCCACATTTAGCGAATTTTCTCCGCACATTAGCGAGAAACTGCCACTTTTGGCTAATTTGCTGAGAAAAGTTTCACTTTCTCACTTTAAATTGTAAACAGTAGTTCATAAATTAGTTTGAAAGGTTATCTAGGGTTTGATCAAGACAACATTTTAAGTGATATCTCCATTTCCTTTCAAATCTAAATTTCCACGTTACATGCATACGTAATACAATAAGAACAATCTATAGACTACAGACGATCTTCACGCCCCACTCTATTGACCCCTTCCATTTCAGGACTCAACCCCGTAACGCTCTCCAGTGATTTATCGCGTATTAACGCAGTAAGCACCTACTGCACAGGACTGCAGCGTGTGGGACGAGAATTGGCGTGGAGTAATTGCATATTTAACTTGTAGTGGATATTAGACGGGTTTGAACAATTTTGTTAGGGATGGTTAGGAAAAGAAATAAAATGAGAATCTGTAATTGGCAGTAAGTAATATTTTATAAGATAAAATGATAATATATGTAAAGTGCTGTTGATTCTGTAAAGAATAAATAAATCGAAATTGCATGTCATTATAATAATAAAAAAATGTAAACAAGTTTCTTTCAGCGTTTTTTCTCAACAAAAATAAATCTGACTTCCAAAAAGGAAGAAGTTATACATCTGAATCTTTTATTTTTGTTTTTATTCATGTTCACCAACTATTCGAAAACGCCTGGACTGACTTATAAAATTCTTTTGTTTAAAAGGGCATGCTTGTCAGGTGGTCCATCGGTTACGTAGTTTGGGAGTAAGTCGGTTTCTAGTTTTGAAAAATTGTAATTTTAATGTCCACGTACCTAGTTAATGTAAACTTAACTTATGACCTGTGGAAGTGCCTGTCATTGATAAACATTTCAATTTGAGTTTAAAGAATGACGCAGACAAAATTCTTAGGCATAAGTTGTTCGTTTTAGGATAAATACTCAAAAGCTTTTGCCAATTATTTTATTAAACTAACATGTGGTAAATTTATCACGAATATTCCTAACCGCTCCTAATACTTGCCCTGCTGATTAACGTCTCTCCGTATGCTTTATACTTATAACGTTCAAGTTCAACTGAATAACTAAACAAGTTTTTCAGGATGTCTTGAAAATAACCAAGTCGACAACATTAAGATAACAAATAGTTAATTAAATAATAAAGAAATAGGAAGAAACATTTAGTGATTAGGGTAACGTAGTCTATAATGATGAATGACGATGACGGGATATCATTTAAATATCCATACTTAAAGCTTTACGTAACAACGTATAAGGGACCTGCCTGTGATAAATCAAACCGCAGGCTATACCTAGATCACTTTAGCATAATTAAATTAAAATCATAGCCGAAACATTTAAAAATTATCGGCATTTCCATATAAATGTGTGCAGCCGCCCGGGCAATTTGTAAGGTAATGTCAATTTTTTTAATGTTTTGGCTGCTATTTTAATTTCATTTTACTATAGTAAAGAATAGCCCGTGGTTCGATTTATTAAATGTATGTCCCTTCCAAGTTGCATAGAAACAACATACATTAGATACCTACATACATATATTTTTGTATACTACACTTCATTATCATGGAGACTAAACCAAAACACAACCCCCAGCAATCAATTAGACACCGTATTCAATTAACACAGGGTTTAAATTCAATCGCACCTGCTTAAAAGGGGTAACATCCCCTAATTCGGCCGCAGTCTGCGCTGCGTTGATAAAATTAAAAAAAAAAGCATTTGCAAAACGCGGCTAATGTTTAGAAAAACGGCAGATGTTGCAAAAGTTTCTTTTTAATCACTCCTCATTATCATTTGACATCAAAATGGGGAAGATTAGAATTTAAAATTATAATTTTGTCAAAATATCGCTTGATGATAACCGTGATTATTAATATCTAACAAAAAGTTAATTGAACTACCTAGTCCGAATAACTTTTTCAAATTTTACCCGGAAATAAAATCGAAATGTCCCTATTCTCTTACGTACTTAGATTGTTAAAGCTGATTAAGGGAATAGACGACCGACATTTTATCTATTTATATAGGGTCTTCAACTTCTCGAGTTATGACTACCTATAATACATTATTTTATATCTATGATCATCATGTCTAACAAATCTATGCATTACCACGTGTACGAGATCGTGAAATTCGATTAAGGGAATACACGGAATCGGGTGGAGGTTTAACTAAGTACTACACTTTTGTAAAGATTGTAAAAATTAATTGAATTCAAGTAAATCATCCTCTTTAAACTGAGCCGAAAACGTGCTTTTATACGTTATTCATTTACTCACTGCTATCAAGTGAAAAGCCCTTGTTTCATTAATATAAGTAAAAAGCCCTTGTTTCATTGAAATGCAGTGTTTTATAAATCAGCTGTTTCCTGAAACGCCTGCCGGGCGCCAGCGGCAAACACTAGCGGGTGAGTCACAGTAAAGTCCAACGCACACAGGCGCGACGCGTACACGTCGCGTAACAAGTAGTAACAACGTAACTCACGATTCAGGGTTAGGGAGAGACTACGGTGGTTGTAAGATAGTGACAGTTGAAGATTCGGCAATCCAATTTCTTTTTAAGTATTGTGAAATGAAAGAGGGTTACATAAAAAATTATTTACTTAATTAAATATTTAGAGACTTTACACTTTGTACAGAAAGTAAATTTTTGAAGTAGATATAAAATATATTTCATTGTTGTACATATATGTATAAATAAATAAAAAATCTTTCGTTTCAAAAGCAACCGGTAAAATGCGAACGTAGGGATAAGTACTCTACATTTCTTAACTGGTTGAGTGTCATAGATTTTTTGAAAAAGAAAACACGTGTCTCTTGTCTGTAAGGTGTTATAAATATTGCAATCATGGAAATGCACATTGCACGTTAATCACGCCCCGCTGTCGCGCGTCACCCTACACGCCCTCGCATCCCGGTGCCACTTTATGTGAAATCGATGCAGGGCTGTTTGTAAACACTGCACCGCTCTCTGAAAGTTATGCTTGAGTTTCAAAACTGAACTGATATTTAAAATTAAGAACGAGAGTTTTTTGTGGTGCTGCAAAAGACGGGGTATTAAAGAAAAAAAAACATGTTGAATAATTTGCTCCTATTTTTTTGTAAGTACGAGTGTATGGATTACTGTAACCCTTGTTTTAGAAATGTGATGAAGGTTTCGATAGAAAAAGCAGTATTTCGATGGAGTTTTGTAGTTTAAGAATTATGAAGTTTAAAAATTCATAAAGCTTATGATGGATGCAAGAAGATTTTAACTAAGTCCTGACATTCTTAATACAAAAAAAAACAATGTATGATAAGTACATGTCAAACAAGTTGCATTTCTCCTATCAAAATAATATGCGTCGAGCCAAAGAAAAAAAACACATTGTAATGACATCACTCAATCAACTTTGACAGATAGACTGTCATGGCGTCACAACACTTGTCACCTGATCACTAAGGTGAACGCACACTAGGATTCCCGCATCCGCCGTAACCATAAATAACACGTTTTGAAAAAGAAAAACATTCGTTTTTTAATTTTTAGCGCGGAGGTGGCGCGACTAGGCGGCCACGTTGCGGACTAACCTAACCTTGCCGCGTGCAGTCGGGGAGCGATCGTAAAATTCCTGTATCACTTTAATGTTCTTGATCCTTTATGTCTGTGATGTAACGAACGTGTTTTTGCATTATGCCACCGCATAATTTATTTTTATATGTAATGGTGACAGTTATAGCATTTTAACGCTGACCGTTATCTAAAATTATAATGCTGGCGACTAATTTTATTTCTAGGTATTTTATGGTTATTTTTAAATTGATATAATTATTTCAACATCTTTGATTTGAAAGTCAATATGAGCTATAAAATTAGTAAAAAATAAATAGTATAAAAATTATAATGCTGGCGACAAATTTAATTTCTAGTATTTTTATGGTTATTATTAAATTGGTAAAAATATTTCAAAATCTTTGATTTGAAAAGCAGTAGGAGCTATAAAATTTGTAAAAAATTAATAGTTTATGTTTTCAATAAAATATTTTATATAGGGCACATTTGTTCGCTTGGATAAAGCTTTTAAAAATTAATGGGGCACATTTTATTGCTATTCTAATCTTAACATTTTTATACAAGGCTACAAATATCACGTTTTATAAAGCTACGCGAAATGCTAGTATCGGCAGCTTATCTTGAAAACAACTATTAATTAATAGTTCAAATTAAGCTCCAATTAAGTAATAAATAAATATTTGATTCTTTGCAATTTAATACTGACCCTCAAAATTGCTCAGTATTGGGCTGATAGAATTTAGAAAAGAAAACCATAGACACGCAAAGAAGAAAAATACCGTCCTACAAGTATCAAGTGACCCGGTCGCCGTACAGCACGCCACCCCGTGTGTCCGGCGCACCCTCGCTTTCATTCATTTGCGAGCTTACTACGCGCACGGGTGGGGTGGAGCCGACCTTGCTACATTCATTGTGTTTATTTTTCGCCTCGGAAAGAGATTATTTTGATACATTCTTGCGGCCCCAGGCCTTGTCTACCCCGTCAGGGGTACAAATGTTATAATGTATCTGTATCATTCTTAAATAATTTTTTAACATTCAATCGTTTTATGTAGTCAACGATTGAATGGTAGATTCATCGTCTTGAGTAAAAGAACATTGACATTTTAATTTTTTCACCTTCTAGAGTAATTACAGAGTCCTTATTGTTTGACAACAATTTTGAAGGTTTTTTGCTATCATGTAACCTTTTAGAGTTGAAGCCAAAAACTTTACAAAAGAAAACTTGTGTATTCGGTGTTTTAAAATACATACAAAGCTGATCTTAACATTGTATTCTTCTACTCCAAAAAGTTTCATAGTAAATAATATTTGAATCAATAAGCAAAAAACTAACAATCCACTAGTTTCAACTTTCAAGTGCGCTCTCTCACCCTCGCGCTAAAACCCATAAACATTAAACATCGGTGTCTATACGTGGCGTATAACCTATTGTTAATAAATATTTTATAGAAGGATCACGTCTATCTGTTCCATGAAGTCAAAACGTGAACTTATTACTTAAAATAACAACATGCAAGTACACAGTTTGTTTGTTATTGTGAGCCATATGCTGTTGTCAGATTTTTTATGCTGCCTAAACGCATTTGATCATCATCATCTCATCCCGGCTGTCATCATTGTATGACAGCCGGGCATCAAAGGCACCAGGTACTCAGTCAGTACCTACTCGTAATACTTTCTAAGACTACTCTGTTAGTAAGTATCATGCATGTATCGGAACTTCAATTTATTAATAATTTTTAAACAAGCAAACATAATTTTCCGTGATTTAACCGACTTCAAAAAGAGGAGATTATCAATTCATCTGAATCATTTATGATTTTTTTTATTCATGTTCTCCTATTACTCGAAGACGCCTGGACGATTTGGAAAATTCTGTTTTGTTTTTCAGGTGGTCCCATAGAGTTTTTTTTTTCAAAATCGGTTTTATAGTTTAGGCGTGAAGATTTTCATTTTTTATTATTCTTTTGCATTTCTTTGTGTATTACTTACGACGATAAATTGAAACTCTTAAAAATCAGCAGGCGACTGCAAGAAACCAACTTCATGAAAGTCAATAAAGAGATAAACATGTAGTGATGTGTTCACGGTATGAAGTGTCCATTCTGTCTCCTCTCTATTTAATACGCGGGCCAACTCGCCCCGCGCCACGTGCCGCGTAATGTGCGCGCACCCTTATCTACACCGACAAGTCGCCCAAAGATTGAATTACAAAAATCGTAATAGGTAATGAATTATTGATTTCGATAATCAGTATTTGCGAGTCTCGAGAGAATATGAATGAGACAGTTAGTTAGGTACATTATTAAGAAATACCTGTTTACCAGACTGTTCTTTGCAAACCATGCCTTATTTTTACAAAGTAAAACCAGACAAGTGCGAGTACCATTATCTATAAAAAATCACTTTAATTTTTATTTCATTCTGTTTTTTCATTCAGAAATACATCATCCGTGAATAATTCAACTGTCTAGGCTATGACGGTTCATGAGATACAGCCTGGTGACATGCAGACGGACAGCGGAGTCTTATTAACAGGGTCCCGTTTTTACTTGTTGGGTACGGAACATTAAAAATGGTAATCTAGCAGCTGCATTTGGAGCTAAAAAAAATAGAAATAGAAAAAATTATGACATTTATTTTCCACTAAGTAAAAGAAATGCCCTTTCTTTAGTCAAGTGCGGTTAAAAATAACAGCTGTTTTAAAAATATTTGCGTTGGAATGCAAATAAGAGTGTAAAGAAATTTGATTGAGGTGTCGACCGACGCGACGTTTACGTGACCAGTCTCTGGTCACGCATAGCCTCAGCACGGATTTAATATAATTTATCTAAATATATATAACTCAAAGGTGACTGACTGACTGACATAGTGATCTATCCACGCACAGCCCAAACCACTAGACAGATCGGGCTGAAATTTGGCATGCAGGTAGTTAAAAGGGCAAATAGTTTAAAGGGTTATCTAGGGTCTGATCAAGGCCAAATTTTAAATGATATCTCCGTTTCCTTTCAAATGATTTATTTCAAATGGGGGCAGCACTGGACCCCGGAAAAATAGAATGATCTGGTGTACCCTTTGTTTGGGTTGCGGAGGTCACACGGCAGTCGCTCGTGTAACAACCAGTAACACCGTCAAATCTCCTAGGATAAATAGCGGACCCCCGGCTCTGAAGCGTTACTGCTGAGGATGCAACCGGGAATTCGTGAGAATGATGATATTATAATGATGTGAATACTAATGCTTAGTACAATCGCCATGGTGCATACGCTAGTGCAAATTATATCATCATCTCAGTCGCATAACGTCCACTGCTGGACATAGGCCTCTCCTAAGGATTTCCAAAATTACCTATTTAGAGCGGCATGCATCCAGCGCCTTCCAGCCACCTTGGTCAGGTCGTCAAACCACCTTGTAGGTGGGTGTCCTAAGCTTCGCTTGCCAAACGTGGTCGCCGTTCGAGAACCTTCTCCCCATCGGCCATCGGTTTGTCGCGCTTTGTTTCCCGCCCATTACCTCTTCAACGAGCTAATCCGCTGGGCTATGTTTAGTGACTTTTGTCCTCCTACGAATTTCCTCATTTCTGATTTGATTACAAGCAAAGCCCTCTCCATAGGGCAAATAAATCATTTAACCCCCGATAAAAAAGAGGCAAGTTATGAGTTTGACGCTAGTCTCTATCTGTCTGTCTGCGTGTCTATCTGTAGCATCTTATCGCTCGGACGGATGGACCATTTTCTTTGCGGTTTATTACGTGAAAGCAAGTCCCTTGCGGTGGTTCTTAGCTGTTTGAGGAAAATCGGTTCCGAAGCTTGAAAGTTGTAGGGGTTCCTTGAAAGTCAGGGCTTACACTAAAAAATGTAGATGGCGCTATAATAGCCAAACTATACGATACGATATTAAATCGCATCGGTAATTTATCGCTAGATGGCGTTCTTGACATTTTTGGTTTTATTTGCCGAGCAAATAATTTTGTTACCATCACATCATGTGTAACAGCTTGCCCTTTGGGACAGAATTAACTACTTTGGATTTCATGGCCTTGGCTTGTGTCTCTCTACCCCGTAAAGGATACAGATGTAATTAGTATTTCTGTAATATGTATTTAAGTACATTTACAACCTATTCTCTATTAGATTTTGCAATAGGAAAGATGCATTTTTTTTTTTTCATTGTGCTGTGGAAAGAGTTCCTAAACATAGTCATGTACAAGAAAAAACTACCTTGCTTACCCAAAATCTCTTTAAGATATAAAGGTTACAAAGTCACGTCCGCCTTTGTACGGCGTTTTGGAGTGCCTTAGAAAAACCAAACAGAAGTGACTTCACTTGTGTCGCATTTGTAGGCGTGGTGTAAAAATTTATTTGGGTGCTATGTCAAATATTGCGTTCAGGATTGACCTCATAACAGTTTTTTTAAAAAATCCTTTTGTAATATTATTTTTTAAACTTTGACTTTTTCATTCAGCTAAAACCTAAGTTAAAGAATCAATGAAGGAATATAATTGTGCTTAAAGGCAATTTTTACTTAAATGCTTACAAAATCAGAGACATTTATAAAAATCGACTTATTATGTATCTTCTCTATTACTAATCTCTTTCAAAACACAAAGCCCAGTTATCTATGTTCTCTGTTATTTTCAGTCATTCTCAACCATTATCTCACCTGACCGCATCTCGGCACGTTATCTCCGCTAGGTGCGCCGTTGACGACGGCGTGTCCCCGCATAAATTAGGGCTCCGCTGCCGCCTCCGCATTAATGCGCTTACCTGGAACAATAGTGTTTGTCTGTTACTCAACAATCGCTAATTATAAAAGATCGTGGCTATGGAACCCTTCCGCAACATTAGTATAATTTTCAGACTTTTTATACCTGATGTACTGTTAAATGGGGTTGCATTAATCGTGTACATGAGTTTAAATATCTGGGTCATTACCTTGCCGACGACCTTAGGGATGATGTGGACATTAAAAGAGAACGCAGAGCTCTTTCAGTGAGAGGTAATATGCTAGCCCGTAGATTTTCCATGTGTACAGATCAAGTCAAAGTGACACTATTTAAAGCTTACTGTCAGACATTGTACACGGGAAATCTATGGGTTGCACATACCAAAAGCACTTTAGATGTTTTGCGTGTTCAGTACAACAAAGTTTTCATAATGCTGTTAGGGCTGCCTCGCTTCTGTAGTGCATCGGGGATGTTTGCGCACTACCACACAGACAGCTTTCACGCTATAATACGCAAAAAAACAGCATCCCTGATCAACAGAGTTAGGGGTAGTCAGAACAGCATCCTGAAGGCAGTGGCTGACAATTTGACCTCTCTACTATGGAAGTCCCTAGTGAGAAGAGTAATGTTAGTTTAAATCTAATTGAATAATGCCGTAGAATAGAATTAATTATTTATTTTAAATTTATACCTATTACGTATTTGGCTATGGATTTTAATTATCTGAAATAAAAATTATTTTATTTTATTTATTTATAAATAAATAAATATAAAAAGACAAATTACACTTGTTAAGCTAATCCAAAGTAAGTTCGAGACTTGTGGTATGGTATACTAACTCAACGATACTAGCTATATTTTATAACAAATATATATGCAACTGAAAAGGACATACCCGTAAAACCAGGCCACTCAGAAAGTATTGCGAAAAAAAGTTTTTATATATGTGAGACTGGCCACTTACAATCTATTTTGAAAATATGATTATTTATAAGTAAAAATAGGTACATTCCAATTTAAAAATTTCCCTCCTAATTTTTTGCGGACTAATTCAAATTATCGTGTCTCATTTAAAAATGGATCTGAGCCGAGAACACTTTCGCGCTATGATTTTCTAAGATTTCATGTATCGCCTGAAACCGGATGAATCGTACGATAGGCTTCAAATTATGGATGAAGGCCCTTCCAAGGCAACCGTGTATCGTTGGTATTCAAACGCGGTCGACTAACTTTGGGGATGAAGAAAGAAGTGGTCGCCCTTTGACGGCTGTTACGGAAGAAAACATGCTAGCAGTGCAAAACTTTCTGAGTGTCCCACGTAAATAGAACCAAATAACCATTAAAAATTTCGACATTCCCATACAAATTGCCCGAGCGGCTGCACACTTTTGTATGGACACGCCGAATTTTTTTTTTGTGTTTATGAATAGCGCGTGGTTCGATTTATTACGGGTATGTCTCTTCCACTTTATATAGATAAACACCCAAGACCCAGGACAATTTGAAAAAGGCCATCATCCAACTTGCCCTGACCGGGGATCGAACCCGGAACCTCTGGGAGACAGACTAGCATGGTGATCACTACGCCACGGAGGTTGTCAGCTTTTTATATAGACCCACGGGAGGGTGTCAAGCCAAGAAAGGCGATGCAGTACCTGCGTCTTACATGAACCAATTCGAATCTTCTTGCTGTAATGTGTCTTGTTTAGTTATTGAATATTCTTCTAAGCTTATCTGGGAAAAAAAGATATAATATATCAGCTGCTTCTCTCCCCGCGCAAATCATAAAAGCCAATCGAGGGTAAGGGCGAAAATGCGAATTGCGGCTAGCAACCTTTCACTATATTGATTGCTTTTTCATATTTCCACCCACCATCACGCTAAAACTTTTGAATCTTAAGAGTCCCCTCACTCTAGACAGCATCACACTTTCCCATACAAACGTAGTCTAGCTTTTATTTTGAAACCGCAAATCAGATAATATTAAGGCATATAACTTGTTTTCACAGTCAAAACACGAAATTAAAAGAGATTATAGATTATATATATTGACCTTCAGTATGGAAAACTTCTTCACTCTCATATTTTCTTTCAAGTTCAAATTTGACCGTCGAAAACTAGTTTATGCCTAGATATACCTACGCATTTTTTTTTTAAATTACAAAGTACTGCCTAGAAAAGCTAGACTACGTTTGTATGTAAAAGTCTAGGGTTTCTAAAGGGGATTCTTAAGGCCCTGGGCTCTGTCTACTTGGGGCCACAAGATACAATATACCCTGTCTGCCTACATATACCCTACTAGGGATATAAAATGTATGTAACATAAAAAATATGTTTTAGTGGGATCCATGATTTTCGAAGATTTTGCTTCTACTAATTTATATATGTATCTATACTTTCGTAGTTAGTGGTCTTGGGATACCTATGCAGGGAATCGGTCAATTATATTTGTATTACATTTATCACCAAACTGTCGGCCGACAAGTGAATATACAAATGGGGGTTCGATTTTTCCATTTATAATAATCTCCGTGGTCTCTACCTACATATATACTTACTTTACTTATCTTAATATTGAGAAATATTTTCACATTTCACATTCCTCCATGTCGAAAACGTAATATTCACTTTCCAATAACTAAAAAAACGAATCGTGTCAAGTGGAATGACGCAGCGGGGCGGTAAAGCGTAATTCACTATGAAATCTGTTTCGGAGATAAGGTGCGACAGACGGTATGAAGCACAAACGTTATGGGGCTTTTCCAATCTGTGACAAATCACTTTGAATAATTTTCATATTTTTCAGGAAATCGAAAGGGGCGTGATATGCGGCAGAAACGGCACGGATTGGTTTTTTTAAAGACTCTTAGACTAGTAGTATTATGGACACATGGTCGCCGAAGATAAGAGACTCGACAAACATTACGTCGTCTCGTCACATTTTGTGTGTCTGGATCCGTTCATATTATAAAAATAAAAAAAATTATTTCGTATGTCTACGTATATTCATAAAATCGACTTCAATATATTGTTCTAAAGCGCTTATTTATAGTTTGATTCTACCAAGAGAATTTTGTGTTTAGAAAAAATAAGTAAGTAATTAGCTAAAAGCTAGACTTTATGTACATTAAGGGGTATGTACCGTACATATTTGATAGGTACCTTAAAAGTAAATAAAGAATTAATATATTTTTGCCGCCTCTAAAAATTCCTGACCCCGTAAATCATATCTCACGTTGACAGATTTCCCTAATGACGAAAATATGGCCGCCATAAAGGCGGGAAGGGGCCTATCTTAATAGAATATCGAACTTACGGCCCTGGCACCCGGGTATTTCGCCACTTTGCATAAAGAAAGCATCTATAGTTGCATCCTCATTCCTTCCCGGTCGGGAACGCGTTCGTTTTCCGATAGAAAGGGGGACGTTTACACAGGAAATAAATTAGTTTTTTCCCGTCGGCATGCTGCGAAAATTTTAGTGATTGATGACTTTAAAAAAAGGTTATGAAAAGAAACTGTTAAGAAAAAATGAAAAGATTGGCTAAAATCGAAACAGAATTTCTAAAGAAAAACTTTTTTTTTATTATTATTTAAAAAATTCTCTCATTTTATTTTCTTAATTTTCCCCGTCCTCCGTCGAAAAATATTATAACATTGAGGGTCGCGTTGACAACGGAGTATTCAAAAATTATATGCTTAAAAAAGTATTTACATATTAATAATACAAAGATACTCATATAGAAACGTTCAATAAATTTATTTTTATTTGAACACAATCATATTGATAAGTGTTTATAGTTTAGTTATGAATAAAACTTCGTAGAAATATAAATTACTCTCATTTACCGTTCCATTCAGGCTAAAGATATAAGTTAGGAGAAACATTTTATATCTACCCAACTCTTTACAATCATAATAAAAATGGCATCAACTATAAAATTCAATTGAAAAATCAAATACGATATCATCTGACTATATAAGAGTAAACTTGCATTTATCCAATGTTGTGATAAATAGCTTCATTTATCGGTACTGAAGGTCCCATCAATATTTTCTGTATCAGCCGGACAAATCTGATTTATATTTGATTTTCTTTGAATTTTATGGCTGTTTATTAATCACTTTAGCATTATGGTATGTTTTATTTATAATCGTCAATGATGGACGCTCCTTATCTTTTCTGGCATAAAGAATTTTCATCGCCATACAGCGTGGCAATACCGCCAGTATCATGGGAACATTTTAGCCAGGTATGATAAGGAGTGGTTTCTAAGATTAATAAATTTGACGAAGCGTGTTGCGGATTACTAACTGTGAAAAAGTTGACGAAGCGTGTGCAGATTACTAACCGTGAAAATGTTGACGAAGCATGTTGCGGATCACCAACTGTGAATATTTTGACGAAGCGTGTTTCGGATATAACTTTTAGCAGTCAACAATAATTTGATTTGTCTCTTAAATAAAATTGAATTATATTTAGAATCAAAACAATCAATTAAATTAAAAGTTTAAATTTAAATCTTAATTTTAAACTAAATTAAAAATGTGCTTCATATAGCTTGGTATCAAGAAAACTAGCTTCAATCCTCAATATTCAAACTTAGACATAATTAATAAAATTATAAATATATAGGGAGTATAGGGGCAATTCATACTGATTGAGGTAACCCAAAAGTAAGCTTAAATTTGTAACTTACTTACTGATACTATATTCTTTAAAGTAAATACATAATAATATATATATAGAGTACAAAACCCGGGACAATTTGAAAAAAAAGACATTTTTCAAGTTGCCCTGGCGTATACTATACATTGAGAGCATTATTTGATATTTATGGTAGATACATTTCTGCACTTTATAAGGATTCGAAGGGAAGATAATAGGAAGAAATATCCCATCTAATATATCCAATTTACATCGAAGACAGTTTGAACTCTCATATGCCCATTGACAAGATAATCATCTTTGAAAAAGAAAATCAGCACTAAAAATTATTATAAGAAGACTTTCGAGTATTATTAAAACGAGTATATATCTTCCTGAAAGGCCGGCAACGCTTCTGTTACACCCCTGGTGTTGCAGTTGTCCATGGGCAGCGGTGATCACTTACCATCAGGTGAACCGTTTGTTCGTTTGCCGCCCATTAACATTTAAAAAAAGATTTTTTTTTTACAATAATGCATATTGGTATTGGAGAAGCCTTCTTTAACGCAAAAGAACACTTTCTTAAGCAAATTTTAAACAACTATTGTTTACTATTTTTACACAATTTTACTATTGTTCTTTATTGACAGACAGTTAAAGGGTTATGACTATTTATAATATGACCATTCAATCAAAAATTAAAAACAAAATCTAAATTAAGGAAAAGGGCAGCCGACCAAAGCTAGTGATGGAGTATTTCCTGTAGAGTACCGAACAAGTCTGCCACGTGGCCGGGTTGAGGAGCATTGGAACTCCCCCGATTTACTTGCAAGTGTATTATCAAGTTGTGATCAAGCGAGTGAACAATATAATATATTAGTAGCAGTTAGAGTACAAAAGTCAAACTTTTAGTTGGACGATAAATTTGAAATGAATTTAAGACGACCTTGTTCTAGATATAATAAACCCATCCTTACATGCCATTTTTGAATTACGTAGCTTATCTATTAGAATTAACTGTAGATATTTCTTACGTAGGTTTAAGAAACTGCACATTAAATCCTTATAATAAAGTCAAGATTTACCGCTTTCATTATTTACAATTACATTACCACAAGAAACTCCCCATTCGCAACACCAACAATGTTATTACCAGTTTAGTCTGTAATCAAACACGCAAGCTGCAAGCAATTGTTACAACTATAATACACCACTGTCTTTAGCATAAGTTAAAAAGTGACATTTGCCATAGATATAGTAAAATAGTTAATTAATTGAATGTCACTATGTTATAGGCCATTGCTCAAGCAAGTTACTCGCCCAACACCCGTGGAAATCAAGTGAACTTGCTCGTTTCAACGCGCACTTATCCTACTCTACAGTTTGAATTACGAGTATGTTGAAAATAATCATACCATGTATATAAGTGTTGTACGGGTATATTTGAACTTAGGTCGCTTCGATTGCATGCTACACGACTTGCAACTGCACAGTATAATTTATTGGGAAATTGTCGTCTCCTTGCTAAATAAGAACCATGTTTTTAATTAGTGCTCTGTGAGCTGTAGACCTCATAAGTCACCCTGAGCCTTTAAAGCTAATCCGATAAAAAAATTGTTCATCAGACAGGTTTGAACAAAAAATAATTATTCGTGTTTGTCCATTTTTTTTTACATTTTTTCAAATGTTAAAAAATGGACAATATGTCATTTTTTTACGTTTTCAGCCCCCTTATTTCCGCCATTTAGAAAAATTTCGAAAAACTGAATAGAAAAAAAATTATTTATAATTTTCGAATCTTATCACAAAATTTCACGAGAATGGATTCATACAGTTTATGTATAACGTACACTATTAACATACAGTTTTCTAAACAACTGCAGGTATTAGGGTCTATATTGGCTCCCTTAATTTTTTGTATTCCTATTTTAGGTTGGTGCACAAACTTATAGTACAACATTTTTTCGTACATTTTTATTAATCCTAATTTAGTATAGCCTATTTTTGACTTCCCTAAGATTTTATCGCCGAATATTTACTTCGCAAATTAAACATTAGACAAAATAATTAATAACTTCAAATATTCACAATTACTAATTATTATTTCGCCCAAAAATTTTAAGCACAAAAGTGTAACGCCTAATCATTTTTGTGCAGCAAAATATTTTGTAAAGCAATCATGCAGATTGCAAGCAAGCATGCACGACACTTCGGCGAAGTGAAATAAGAAACAAACATTTTAAACAAATTGAAGGGCCCCAGGGATAATTTTTTTTTTTTTGAAATGTGTTTTGTAAATATTTGAACCTTCCAATCGCTTCAAAAAAACAATAGTTAAACACCTTACTTGGGCATATGTCATATAAACGTGTACAGTCAATAATTTTAATATAAATAGTTGCAAGTCAAATAAATCATTTAATAAAAATAGTAGGTAATCAGCCGTCCTTCGACTAGTGGGCTTCCAATCGGCTGCGGTAAAAAGCGCCCATTAGCAGCTTTACTGATAAGGGCTCTATCGCGTCAGGGCTGACACTACTGTTATTTTATATAAAACGGGTAATACGAGAAAAAAGGCTGAAGTGACACAGGGAATTAAATACTATGGAAGTATAATTATCCAATTAAGGGAAATTCTAGGTGTGGTTATAATGAGCGTTCTTTCTTTTGTACGGGTAATTTTTTCATAAATACTTTACGCTTTTATTCAACTTGTTTTTATTGGGTTTGAAGCATTTATCCTCTTCCTCAACCGATTGAGTTGAAATGTTGCCTTATACAATATACAATGCGCAAGGGACATATCCATTATAGTATAATGAAATTAAAATGACAACCAAAAAACCATTTTTTTTTTTGTATTCAGGCTGTTATATTAATTTCATTATACTATAGTGATCTAGTATAGTCTGTGGTTCGATTTATTACCGGTATGTCCCTTCTACGTTGTATATAACACACAATGCTTCTGGTTTAACTGTTTTCTGTTACGTCCAAAGACAATGTGCACAACAGAGAATAGTATATAGAAGCTCAAAAACGGAACGACGCAAGTCTATCCGATTTCTTTGATTTGCTTTGGTACTTAAGTCTTAAGTCACGAGTTCGCGACCTTATTATAAATCATAGCTTCAAAAGTGAGTATATATTTTGTTAGATATGATTTCGGATACCAGTTCAAAAACCATACCTATGCTTCACGACGATCATCCCTAAGTAATGTCGTATTTATTTCATTTTCCGTTGAAAACACATACAATTCTGAACACTTCACGATGAACATCCCTAGTATCTGGCTGTGACATGGTGCATTGCTGGCTTGCTATCGGTCGCTGCGTATTCGTTTTATTTCAGCTTTTAGCCGTCACTGTTGTTTATGTGCATTTTACGTGGCGGTAATGACACTGGTACAGATATGCCGTGCCAGTATTTTTGCGCTTTACATCGAAGGTTATTGTTAATGTTACTACTAAGTTTTATTGGGCCTATATTGGTTCCCCCATTTTTTTATTCCTAATATGGATTGGCGGACAAACTTTTCGTACAAAATGTATGAGAACATTTTCAAGAATTCTAATTTAGTATAGTTCATTTCCCAGAATATGAATTACGTCTAATACCTAATAACTTCTAATATTCTCAATGAACAATTAACATTTCGGAAATAACGAAAACGCACAAAACTGTTACGCCTTATCACTTTCTGCCCCAACAGTTTTTTTTCGGATGGTCATAAAAATAACCTTAATCTACCTATTTTTCTACCCTAACAATCTTTCGGAGTGTTCATAAAAAAATAACCTCAACCTACCTATTTTTCTGTCCTAACAGTTTTTCCGGGTGGTTATAAAAAAATAACCTTAACCTTCCTATTTTTCTGCCCTAACAGTCTTTCTATGTTATAATTATTTGAAAATATTATGGTAGTAAGTAAAATTGGTTTCAGAAATAGTTATAAAATGTTATCGTTACTTCTAAAGATATGTATGCCAAATGATTTTGATCCATGTAATTTTAGATATTTTAAAATTAGGGCTAACAATTGTTAGGCTAAACTATTATTGTGCAAAAATATTAATTAGGCTAAATGATAATTTTACATAACAAGTTTTGACCAATAAGATTCGGCGAAGTGAAATTCGAAGTAAAAATTTTACGCGAAACAAAAGGCAACCTTTACATGATGCTAATGTTATTATGACAGTCTTTTTTGTTGAATAGGCAACCGATAACGTCTTCGAATAAGTTTCTCTCAGCGTTTCTTCTCTGTATTGAACTAGTGATCGTTTCGAAACACTGGTAGTTATATCTGATTTAGTGTAGCTTTTCTTAAAGTATTAATCTGCATTTATTTTATTTTATTTACAAAATGGTAAAATCACAGGTGTCAGATTGAATGATATCTGATACATAACTAATAATGCTTAAAAGTGCTTGCACATTATTTGTAGTTATTTTAGTCAGTTTATCAACACAGCCGAGTTGTTGTGTACTATTCTGAAAAGCCAAGTAAATAGCTAAGATTACATATTTATTTACTTTTCAACTTGTTTGTTACTTTCTTGTTAACTATTTTAGTAATTTTGGCAATAACTTGCGAACAATTAATTGTCATTGAGAATAAGTTATTCACGTGGAAATACGAATATATAAGTAATATAACAATCAACAATTATACATTATATCGTATCATAAAAATTGGAAATCACAAACTTTTCTTACCTTATAATTTTCAGCAGTAATCACAGGACCAACAATCGGATTTAACCTTAGATATTAAACACTTCTGTATCAGCACGACCTAGTCATCTATTCACTTCCGAGTTGATTACCAGAAAATTTATTTTCCTTTCACTCGTTATAAATATCACGTTAAATTTGTAATTATAGTTAAAATACTGAAGTAAAGCCATTTAAAAGTATTTTAAAGTCCGCTGAAATCAGCTTCTTTTTACTTTGATTGAACCGGTATTGTTAGAAAATCAAAACCCTTTTTCCCAGCATATTGTAATCGTTCAACTTTCAACGCGTAAAAAGATATAATTTCAAAAGTCCACTAAAAAGCATCGAATGGCTGTTGATTTACAATTAAGCATAAACTTACATAAGAAAATACACGTCCTAGCATAAAATTTACGTCTAGCTTTCGATCGCGTGATTAAGATCGCAACTTTGGGCGGCGCGACGGCGCGGGGTCCCTGGGCGGGCGGACGGCGCGACGGTTGGCGCCCTACTGAAGGCCGTCCGCCCAGCGCGCCCAAACTGTAGCCGCCGAGATACGACGGAATGAAACACTTGAGCGTTTCTCGTTTCGCTTTGAGGTTTGAGGCAAGACATGAGAAACGTGAGTGTAAGATGAATACCTAAATCAAATTTTTACCTGCTTTAAAATAAAGTTCTTAAATCATCAGTATATATTGTTTACCTTTATTACCTTTGTTACCTGATTTTTTATGATTACTCGAAGACGCCGGGATTGTTATGGGTTTTTTTTTATTATTTCAAAGGCTTTACTGTCTTGTTCGTCCCGTATTCATTTGGTGAAGACAAAGATTGCATCCTCCCAGTTGCATCCTTAGCAGTATTACTTCAGAGCCCGGGGTCCGCTAACTAACCGAGGAGATTTGACAAAGTTACTGGTTTTTACACAGAGCGACTGCCGTCTGGCCTCCGCAACCTAAAAGGTAAACCAGAACCAATCCTTGGATAGTTTGATGATCTAACGCTAGATTCGGAACCCACAGTTTAAACGTGCCTTCCGAAACACAGAATCATCTTTCTTTTCGGATAATCAGGTGATTCAAGCCTGCAATATCCTAACCTGACTGGAAACAACTTGTCATAAAGTATGCTTCCGAGTGGGATTCGAACCCATAACTTCGGGGTCACAACGCGAACGCCTGGACCACTGAACCACGGAGGCAACAAGTAATAATATATACTAATAAAAATTTATCGCAGATTAACTGGAAGAGTTCCCTATATAGGATAAATCCGCCATTGTATAATTGCTCTTTCGAATTTTTTGTATTTTATTTTGTTTTTTGGTACAATCAAGTTATTACAAACAAACAAAAAGAACCAGCCTGCACTGAATATAAGAAAATGTAGCCATAACAAAATTAGGATAAATGTTACTAAACGTTTTTAGCCTGATATAACGTTTACAATAAATAAGCAGTATGTTAAGAATACTAACGTAGGTGAGATATGATCACTATGATGAACGACTTTAGAAATGTTGGTTTCTATACTTTATCGTGTTATTTCTTTTTGAATCAACTTTTTTCTAAAACGTAAGTACTTTTTTTCAAACCTTAAGTACGTGTATAATGTAGTAATTGTAAGTTTTTTTTTTATTTGATTTATTATTTCGAAAAATGGAACTTTGAAAGATGTGGCAAACAGCGAGTAGGATGTAACCTTGTGGTAATTAGCGAAGTTTTGTTTTTTAGTAACAATACAAACCATTCGAAGTCACATAAATAAAAATGTAATTTCTGGTCACAATCTTCATTAGATACGCTATGTGTATCTTGTCGCGTACACTATGGGCCACCTTAAACATGTCTGACGCACTGCATCTATGTTAAAAGTTCGTTTCAGTTGATTCAGTTAATCCACAAATCATTTCATACTGTCGCACAAAAGCCCGCCCGCCAATAACCGCCGCCGGACCGCGACGGTCGGTAGCGAGACATTCGCTGATCCCGTTACGACACTGCGTTTGTATAAAGGGCTGCTAAAACTGTAGACGTCGGAAATACAATGTCCTTTTTAATTAAGTACAAATAGTTTAAGGGGTTATTCAGTCCATCATTTTGAACAACTTTGCCCAATAAATATAAATCGAAATACGAAAAAAAATATTTAGGTTCTCATACAGATCGAAGTAGTCACGTGATATCGTTACTATGAAACATGCAAAAAATTTTTTCGTATTTCGATATATATTTATTGGGAAAAGTTGTTCAAAATGATGGACTGAATCACCTCTTAAAATTTTTGTACTTAATTAAAAAGAACATTGTATGTTAAGTTCTTTTCAACACACTTGCTCGTAAAATGGACCTAATTTCACCGGTTTTAGATACATAAAGCAGCTCATACCTGTGCCAAAACATGCCTGTGTTATAAACGCAAATAGTGAAGTTATATTCTATTACTGCACTATTTGCTATACTTCAAATTGTTCTTTTTTTTTCAAAATTCGAACTGACCCGCTGCGTGGCGCCAACCAGTAGCAGCGCGCCACGCTGATTTTAAAAAGTAAAACGACGGTTAAGCAGCGATGTGTATCACAGATTTATGGTTGAGTTTATTTGAGATAAAAAAAAAACAGTTTATAAGGAATTTTTCCTCGCAAGTGTGTTAAAAAACGTCGTATAATTACGTGCGTATATTGGTTAAACATAACGCACTATTGTTATGCACTATTGTTACTGATGAAGCATTAGTAAAGCCTCCTAGACTTTCTACAAAGCCGAATACTCACAGCGAAAGCTCGTCGAACTTACAACAGATCGTTACATTATATCAAAATAAAATGACTGAAAATTATTTTGCAAACAGTCAATAAAATATTAAGACATATTTTTTGTGCCAGACCGTTCAATAAATTAATAAGTTATATTAAAAAGAAAGTCAACCTGACAATGTTCACAGTTTATCTGTTCTCTGTTTGTCCAATAACAGACATTTTTGTTTGTGTCAGGTCTGGCGCGTCCGACGGCATCCAAACGCGGATCGACAGACCGTTCAATTTTAAGTTATATAAAAAAAAAATGATAATGTTCCCAGTTTAACTGATCTCTGTTTATCCAGTGATAGTGTGGGCGACAGATTTATCGTCCCACTAACAACAGTACGGTGAGTTGTGTCAGGACCGACGTGTCCGACGGCATCCGGACGCGGTCCGACAGTCCGTCAAACGGGAGAGTTATAGTGAGAATTGTGAATTTAATTAGTGCAGTGGGATACTAACTGGACTTTATCAGTGTAAAAAGTTTTCGCTTTTGAATTTTTAGTTTTTCGAAATAGATGGTAGAAATAATTTGAATGTAGAGTTTGGCCAAGAGTGAACTTGTTTTTAATACTAAAAACTTAATTTTATCAAAACATACGGCCATATTATCTTGCACATGTTGGTATGTAGAATATTGTTTTGTTTTTACAAAAAATATATTTATCATTTCAGCCGCATAATGTCCACTGCTAGGTGAACATGGGCCTTCCAAAACGACCGACCCAAAGCGGCCTGCTTCAAGCGACCATCAGATCGGCTGACCATCTTCTAGGTGGTCTATAAAACACTTCTTTTTTATAATAAGATAAATTGATTTTATCAAAAATACCAAATTTTAACAAATCGTATACTACTTACTAGATAATGGGCCTGTGCAAAGATTTTTAATATGAATAACAATCGAGATTTTTCCTGCAATATTGAAGGGGGTTAAAATATGTTTACTTTATTTAATCTTGTTCTTTTTAAATATGCATAGGTAGTAACAAATAGAGCTAGCTATACTACAGGGAGTGGTCATAAAGTTAGGGTTGTCATTACACCGTCCAAGATGCAAATCCGCAGCAAACCGAAACCAGATCGCATCGCGTGGGTCCAATGCACGGGCCTATGGCATGCACTCATTTGCATCGTGGGAACACCGGCCACCTGGTTATTACTGGTATATTGCCGTTCTGCCGCAAATATGGCATGTAAAATCATGTTTTAATTCCTTATTAGGCTGATAGGATCTCATCGCGATCTAAGAACCGTAATATGTAATTAGTAGTATACTAACGTAATTTCACCTTCATTGCATGTATTTATCCATGGCGAGCCAGGAGTTTATTTATTTATTTTTATTTATTTATAAAAACTTTATTGATCCACAATATACAATTGTTTACAATTGTTGGACTTAACGCTAAAAGCGCTTCCAGTCAACCGTAAGGATAAACAGAGATCTAGTTGCGGCGCAAAATAATACACTAAATTAATCCAACACATACCTAATAAATATACCTACATATACCTACATTTATTATATGCATTTACTTACATACAATATATAAACAATCAATGATGATGGTGTAAATGAAATATATATTATTTTAGAAGATGAGTGTGTACTTTTCTTTTAAAAGACACAGAGAAAAAGAAATTGCTGAACCAGTTTACCAAACTCTTTTTCTAATTATTAGAACCATGTAGTTTTGATTAAAACACATTTGAACTGAAACACATTGTAACGAGTAGCCCTAAGTCACTCGATTTTGGTATGTTTTAGCAAAAGTTTTTGCTATTGGCAACCATTCTTTTTTCTCAGTGTACTTTGTTGAAGTTTATTGTACAATACAAAATGTAAAGTTTAATAGGTCCGCCTATAATGCTAAAAGCATTCTCTATATATACAGTCAAACCTTTTAAAGAGAGCTTTGTGGATGTTGTTAAGGGATGTTTTACTCCCACGTAAGTCATGTCGGCCAAGGAAATAAGCGATTTAGTCTTTGGAAAGCATCCAGTCACTATTTCGATGCAATTTTTTTATCTCGTAATCTATCTTTCGTGTGTGTAAGTGGCCAACACTGTTGTCAGATTTTCCAAGCTGCTTAAAGGCATCTGACATAGCTTGACGACTGTCAACGTGCCTTCCAAAGCATGGAAGAGTTTGAGAAAATTTAATTTTATCTTTAAGGAAAAAAAATATTTTCACAAGACCTGGAAGTCTATCGCACAAAATAAAGGTCAGGCACGTATTAATAATAACGGGCCAAGTGCGAGTCGCACGCGCGTACGAAGGGTTCCGTACCATCTAAATATATATAACTCAAAGGTGACTGACATAGTGATCTATCAACGCACAGCCCAAACCACTGGACGGATCGGGCTGAAATTTTTCATGCAGGTAGATGTTATGACGTAGGCATTCGCTAAGAAAGGATTTTGATCAATTCTACCCCCAAGGGGATAAAATAGGGGATGAAATTTTGTCAATTTTAAACCGATCGGGCTGAGACTTTGCATGCATAAAGCTACTATGACGTAGGCATCCCCTTAGAGAGGATTTTGATAAATTAAACCCCTACGCGAGCGAAGCCGCGGGTAAAAGCTAGTTATTTATAAAAAAAATCATATTTGTTGAATGGGAGCCTCGTTTAAATATTTTGTTAGTCTGTTTTTAGTATTTGTTATTATAGTGGCAACAGAAATATATTAACTGTAAAAATTTCAACTGCGTAGCTGTCACGATTCATGAGATACAGCCTGGTGACAGATAGACGGACAGACAGATGGATGGACACCGGAGTCTTAGTAATAGGGTCCCGATTTTACCCTCCAAAAGGGGGCTTTAGCCCTACAATGGGACAGAAAAATCTCCAACCACTATGGTCTTTTCATCAATTATTGACAATAGACAACTCAATGTTATACAAACAATAAATATTTCTTATTTATAATCATGTCGACACGCTTGCAAAACCTCAGTTAACTTTGCATGGCGCTACCATTATAAAATGGCATTCAGCAGTTTTCATGAGTTATCGAGGCAGTCAATATTAATTTATAGCCTTTATTTAGAGCGATTAACCCGTTCATTTCTCAATAACTACATAATTCGCGACATAAATCCTTTGTTTGACAGTAAACGGCGCATGGTCGTGCGAAATTAAAATAATTATGGGCACAGAGCCATCTGTGGACGAGAAAGGCGCAACCGCGCGTTAAAAATTCACAAGTTATAATTTGTGTAATACAGGTACTAAGCATTTTCGATTAAATAGAAGGACCCAAAGTAAAGAGTTTGCCTGAAAACGAAAACGAACGTCCAAATTTGGCTTCTACCTACCCTTTATATTAGTTCAAAATCAATCAAAATCGAAAATGTTTATTTCAGTGTGTGTCAGTGTGTGTGTGTGTTTGTGTGTGTGTGTGTGTGTGTGTGTGTTTGTGTGTGTTTTTTTTGAAGGTGTGTGTGTGTGTATGTGAGGATGAGAGGGTGTTTGTGAGGGGGGTAAGGGGGTGTGTGTGTATGTGAGGGGGTATGTGTGTGTGTGTGTGTGTTTGTGTGTGTTTTTTTTTGAAGGTGTGTGTGTGTGTATGTGAGGATGAGAGGGTGTTTGTGAGGGGGGTAAGGGGGTGTGTGTGTATGTGAGGGGGTATGTGTGTGTGTGTGTATGTGAGGGGGTGTGTGTGTGTATGTGAGGGTGTGTTTGTGTGTGTGAGAGAGAGAGGGTGAGGGTGGGTATGTGTGTGTGTGTAGTTATCTGAACATTTTAAGATTAATACTGTTACTATAGGTATTTATAATTATTTCTGGTTGCTAGTTTCAATATGACGAGTTAAAATAGAAATAGTTTCATTATTTACATCTAGGATACTTATTATCTGTATAGTCCGGTTTGTCACGTTAATTTTGTTTTTATCTGGAGGGACACATAAGGAGGTTAGGAACTTAGCGGAAGAAAAAAACAAGTAAAGAACTCCACCGGCAAGAGCCCAGCTCAACATCTAAGAACAAGACGTCCAGTTTATCACGTTATCTCTGTAAATTTTACAAAAAATCTAAGTCATCATCAAAATAGTGACGGGTTGCTAGCCATATCGCCTATTATATTTAGATCTTCCTTCAATCAGATTTCACATCTAAAGCAGATGGTACATACTACGTTTTTTATTCTCCAGACCATTATGACAGCATCCTTATAGTAGTACGTGATGCGAACTAGGATATATATTTAATTAATAAGCAAATAATTTATTTTGTTAATTTGTCACATCACGTACTAACTGGACGTGTACATTCAATATAACACTGTACAATGTTTTAGTATAAATACTCTTCATAATTCAAATAAATTATCCACTATCCCGTTCCCACTCCTGGCCTGCAGACGGTGATGGATCGAACCAGATCCAATGGGTTTCATTAGTACCTCAATGGTCGCTATAACCAGCATAAAAGGACCACAACCAACCACCACGACGAAGATAAAGCTTATCTTATTTAAAATCTCGTTAATCCAGACTCAAACTTGCCATTTACCTAGGCCAAAGCTAGTAAGAACTCGGTCGTCAATGGTCTTTGGTGGTGTCCGGGGCTCGTTGCGTGTCCGGAGCCCTATATATTTCGAACACTGCGCGATAAAGTCCATTGCACCCAAGTGTTTACACAATCATAAAAGTTAAGTGCCGTCACAAAGTAACGTTAGTGCAGAGATAAGGAAATTATATAGCACTTGTAGTGTTTCCCTCGTGCTTAAAGGCATAGTTATTGGACATACACAAAGTGTGCGTTAGTAGCGCTTTCGCTTTGTAAACCCCGAGCGTAGAGCATAGTTGAAAGTATAGTCGTCATTTCAGCCGCATAACGTCCACTGCTGGAGATAGGCCTCTACCAAGGATTTTCAAAATTACCGATCAAGAGCGGCCTGCCTCCAGCGCTTTCCAGCGACCTTGGTCAGTGACCACCTTGTGTGTCCTACGCTTCGCTTGCTAGTACGCGGTCGCCATTCGAGACCCTTTTTGCCCCATCGGCCATTGGTTCTTCGCGCTATGTGTCCCGCCCACTGCCACTTCAACGAACTAATCCGCTGGGCTATGTCAGTGACTTTTGTTCTTCTACGAATTTCCTCATTTCTGATTCGACCACGTAGAGAAACACCGAGCATTGCCCTCTCCATAGCGCGCTGATTGTACTGAGCGACCTTTAGCCTTCTTATGAGACCCATAGTAAGGGACCACGTTTCAGATCCATAAGTCATCCCTGGTAACACACATTGATTAAGCACTTTCGTCTTGAGGAACTGAGGTATTTTGGACGAGAAGACACTGCGTAGCTTCCCGAACGCTGCCCAGCCGGAGTCGGATTCGTCGACCTCTTCCTCGAAGCTATATAATATATAGCTATAATATGTATAGTAAGCATAGTAAACTTAGTTGTAAGTAAACATTTGACGTCAATTGAACGACAAAAAAGTGACGATTATAAAATATTGATAAGATTCCTTTGAAATTTGATGAGTGACCAAGTGGCTCTTCAGTGCTTCAGAAGTCATGTTAAGCCATTGGTCTCGGCTGTCATCATTAGATGGCAGTCCACAAGCTATGTCAAATGCCTTTAAGTCTTAAAATCTGACAACATTCATTCAGTCGCATCATGCTTTTGGATGCAAGCAACCGCACAAAAAATATAACAGCGCTAATTAGCGAGACATGTTAAAGCAAATTTTGGTTTAACATGTCTAACCTACTCAAATATTCTTGTATCTTACAACAAGAATATTTGAGTAGGTAGGAATCGCTAAGATACTTTGTAGTTAAAGATACTTAATAGGAATTAAATATGAGATACAAAAATGTACCTACTTGCGCTGGTATATTACTCTTGGCAATAAACCTACTGAACATCAAAACGCTTCGTAATATGCGGTGCAAATCATATACACGCGTAAGTTTTGTATCTGTATTTCACTTAGTTTGTGATCGCACCCTGTAAGGAAAAGCCGGCGCGATTTAAAACGCACTCGTGTTGATTTATTATAATGTACTGTGAGCTTGCACGGCGGTGAACTGCGGTGAAACTGTTGTTTGAAAAAATATATACGGACATCGTAGCCGTCATCTTAGCTCTTCTTCTTATCGAGTTTTTATGTTAAGAGCAGCCTTCCCGTCTTACTTTTCATACAAACGCTCGTACGTAAATATGGCGTTGTAAGTGATCTTTCTTGAAAACTTTTAAACTAACAGATATCTTGTGCACTATTTCTAGGTTTCTACCGAAAAAAAAATTAAAATTTGGAAAAACAAGTTCAGTATAAAAAATCTGCTTTTTTGCACAAATTTTACCTGAAATTCGACCGTTCATAAAGTACTCATAAATAGTAAAATTTAAAAAAAAATCCTATAGAAACCTTCCAAATGTAATGAAAATTTTAAATAAAAAACATTTAATTCACACACTCGTAAGGCTTACTGACAAAAACGTATAACCTGGAACCAGTTTTATGAAATTTCCGCACCCTATGAATAGTTAATATTCGTTCAATGGATAGTTATAGTTAATAATAATACTAATTTCATTCAATAGAATGCAAACCGTGCCCTAATGCGCTATCTCTCACTTTTTGGGTTGATTTTTTTTCTAGTATTGCCTTGGATGAAACACCAAGCTTTTCGAACTATGCTCGCGTTGACGACAGAGCCGCCGGGAAGGGCCGCCTTAATGGCTAACACTGGTGTCAGAGTTTTTGAACTGCCTAAACGCATCTGATGTAGCTAAATGACGATCTCTGTGGCCTAGTGGTCATCATGTCAGGCTGTTACACCGGAGGTCCAGTCGATCCCCGGTCGAAATGGGAAATAATCCTTTTCAGATTGAACTAGGTCTTGGATCTATATACGTGTAAAAGTGTATATAAATATATGTACTTCTTTTTATTAATACTAATGTCAGTGAGACATTGACATTATACACAAGCACGGCAACAAGCTACTGGCCTACACACACACATATATACAATGTCCTTTTTAATTAAGTACAAATATTTTAAGGGGCGATTCAGTCCATCATTTTGAACAACTTTTCTCAATTAATGTATACAGAAATAAGAAAAAAAAATTTTTGGTTCTCGTACAAATCGAAGTAGTCACGTGATATAGTTAGTATGAAAATTGCAAAAAAATTGCGTATTCCGATAAACATTTATTGGGAAAAGTTGTTCAAAATGATGGACTAAATCACCCCTTAAAATATTTGTACTTAATTAAAAAGGACATTGTATATAGATATATATTATATATTTACACATAAATGGGCTAAACAGTTTTTTGAAAAACTGTTTAGCCGGCCCCACGTCTCCGCGATCAGATCTTAGGCATCATCTACCAGAGCTAGTCAAGGCAAATCAAACGAGTCCCACTCAATGAGGTTATGTTGTTTTATAACTGAGTTGCGTCAAATATCTCCTGGTTCTATCATCAGAACAGCTCATAAACTCTATAATATTGTATTGTCATCCGACTTATATTTTATTGTATGCTAAATTTCAGTTCAAGCAGTTGAGGATAACTGGTTCAAAATTGAGTTGCAAGATTTGACCAAGACAAACATGCAAGATAGGTACGTACAACAAGATACATTGCAAGCTAAATAGAAGCTTGTAAAAATAAGCATGAGTCGTAAAATCAAATCAATGAAATTTGCGAGTTTGTATAAAAAATTGTTCAATACCCAATCGCATCTGAAAGTATGTAAGTACCAAGTTGAAAACATTGCCATCTTAAAATATAATCCTTCGTAATAACTTCACTTACAATTTCAATACAATACAAAACGATTTCAATACAAAGCCGTCGCAATTGATGTTATTATTCGTTATGACCAAACAAGCGGGGAATGTCCGCAATGCCCGGTATTTTCGGATTTAGCCCGCAATGCAACTTTTACCAATGTTTATCGATGTCGCGCACAATGCGCACTTTGCACAAAATACGAGTATGGCGAACGATTTTGAAGATAAAATTGGGTGTAATGTATACGATTTGTGCTGTTGATTTTATCGATGTCTTTATATTTATTTTATATCTAAATTGAGATATTATATATTATAATGTGTTCTTATATTTGTCCTGCCCGCAATCCAGTTTTTTTTTTCACAGTAAAAAGTTTTGAGATCACTTGATAGACCAAGTCAGTTAATTATAGTTTTCATAAGCTTACAAGAATTTAAAAACTCTGTCATAAATTGTTCCCTTGTGAGCTACTTACCAACATTCATTTATAAATGAAAAATGTATCATATTTGTTCCAAAAAGAAATGTAACTAGGCAATCACAAAGCAAGAAAAATAGATAGATAGATACAAAGATTATTATTTTATTTATATCATAAAGACACATAATTACACTCACATGATATAAGTGCAGCTTAAATATCTTATTATTCTTAACTCTTCTTAGATAATTTTAATATAGTAATATACAAAAATAGGCAGCTCTCGGCTTTGATAGCAATTTATGTAAAGCCTGTTTCTATAAATACAAGATACACTTAGTAAAAGTATGTAGAATATTCCAGAATACATTACCTATTCAAAATCTGATAATTTTAGAACAACAGACATGCTAATGGCAAACTCTGATTTGAGATAACTCAAGGGACTAAATTAGGCACTAATTGTACACATTCCTACCAAGAACATTCTCAGCTGTATCCTACATCTCAGTCTTGCAAAATCGACAGCCGAAGTAAATTAAAATAAAATAGAAAAGCTACTGAGCTGGACTAGTGAGGGACCGATATCGAAATCCCGTATATTTTACCGAAAGATATCTTTTTGTGTAATTTCTGATTTTTTGATGGTAACATAAAGCCACGCATTTTTAGAAAATTAATGTTTTAAACGCCTTTAAAATACTCGTATATCAATAATTCATTTGAATGATGACGGCTTTTGAGTTTTTGACTCGATTTTTTAAATCAGAATAATATTTGTTATTAACTTTCTTTATTGATGTAGGAACCTAGTGTATTTATTATACGTTCTCTCAAAGCAACAAATATACAATGTCCTTTTTAATTAAGTACAAATATTTTAAGGGGTTATTCAGTCCATCATTTTGAACAACTGCCCAATAAATGTATATCGAAATACGAATAAAAATATTTAGGTACTCATACAGATCGAAGTAGTCACGTGATATCGTTACTATGAAAAATGCAAAAAAGAATTCGTATTTCGATATATATTTATTGGGAAAAGTGGTTCAAAATGATGGACTGAATCACCTCTTAAAATATTCGTACTTAATTAAAAAGGACATTGTATAGGTAGGTACTGAAAGACGTACTGATACGCTATTATATCGGTACCGGTTCGAGGCCAACGCTATCCAATCGGAGAAATGCTTCGTTGTCTTATTTATATCGGCAATATTTTTTTAGAAAAGATCGGTAGTCGGTAAGCGAATAATAATATCATCGTTTACATCCCTACTTCGAATGCTGAGCAAAATTAACAATTCAGCAAGTAAATCTGCAGAACCTGTACAGGGCAATTCTAATTTCAACGCGTAGGTACTTGTTGAGTGGGAATTGGCTCTAACTTAAATACAGTGGACGAGAAATAGCCGATTATATGCACTAGCAACATGAACAGGAAGATTGCTAAACGAAATTGAAACAGTAAATTATAGAAAAATTATATCGGCTACCTAAGAAATTTTACAAATTCTCTTTGCATATTCATTGAGACAAAATCTATTTGGCAAAGTAGAATAAAGATAAAAGTCTAACACCCTAATTCATAAAAAAATACAAACCTTTGCTAAACCTTTGTTTTGTCTCGTTCTTTCAATGACAAATATTCAAAAGAGTGAAAGGGATATATGTTTTAACTGAAGTATGTTTAGCAAACGGTTGTTATTTATTATGAATTTGAGGGTTACTCTTTAAAAACGCTTTTTCGTTCCTCTTTTTTTTTACAATATATTGGTTTAGGCATTTGTCCTCAATCTCACCTGATGGTAAGCGACGATGAAGACTAGGATGCAGCATGCCTATCCAAAAGATACCCATTCAATCTACTTTTGAATGTCCCGGGACTGTACCTCTGGACCTACACGTGGCGTTTTGCATCGACTGCTCATAAAGTCAAGTTCACACTGACAGGCGGGGAATTGAAATTATATGAACATGTCTGATAAAGACTCATTTCAGATCACATATTTATTTTTGCTAGTGTAATTTGAGTTATCAATAATTTGGCTACCTTCGGAAGAAGACACCCTTACCCTAGACGTCTAAGTTATACAAAGTACTCGGTGTCTAAAGATAAAGATAATTTATTTGCCAAACATGTGTTACAAGATATTACATTCAGTTTCGTCCAATCATGTTTACCACCACCGGTGTGCAAATTTTGTCAGAAAAGCTATCATCTATCATAATAATACTATAAAAAATATACCTACTTAATCTATAAACATTTTACGATTTACTATGAAACAAAGTCAATTTAC
This sequence comes from Acrobasis suavella, assembly GCA_943193695.1. Classification (NCBI taxonomy): domain Eukaryota; kingdom Metazoa; phylum Arthropoda; class Insecta; order Lepidoptera; family Pyralidae; genus Acrobasis; species Acrobasis suavella. Next base: position 20,156,770 of record OW971946.1, read on the forward strand.
AGTTTTTCAGATAAGAAATCCTTAACACTACATAGGGCGCACTATAAGTTTCCGGAACTGGCCACTTACATAAACAATATTTAAAAATTTATTGCAACATTTGAAAATAGAACTCTTTGGCTGTAGAATGCAGTTTGTTTCATCTGACTGTCCTTTGTTTTAACCTTGTGGCGCCATTTAAAAAATTGTGTGTCTGCATCAACATGGATTTAACTAGGGAAAATTTTCGTAGTATGATTTTCTACGATTTAAAGTGTAATTTGACAGCTCAACAGAGCATCGCTCGGCTTGAAACAGCTTTTGGCAATGAAGCACCATGCAAGACAACTGTTTATAGCTGGTTTGCAGAATTCAAGCGTGGTCGTATCAATCTCAGTGACGAATCTCGCGATGGTCGGCCGTCCACCGCTGTGACCAACAAAAACATCGATGCTGTGCGCCGTATGATTGAAACAGACAGGCATGTGACCTACCATGAAATTCGCGCATCCTTAGAAATAGACATGAGTCAAATACAATTAATCCTACACAAACATTTGGGTGTGAGAAAGCTGTGCTCGCGGTGGATCCCACACAACTTGACCGAGGCTCAAAAAACGGACCGCGTCACTTGGTGCAGTGCCATGCTTACCAGAATCAACGAAGGTGCGTCAAATTTAGTGTGGGACATAGTAACAGGTGACGAAACATGGATTTATTGCTACGATCCCAAAACAAAGCAGCAATCGAGCGTATGGGTCTTTCAAGATGAGCCGAAACCAACCAAAGTGGCGCGCGTGAAAAGTGCATCTAAGCGGATGATTGCTTCTTTTTTTAATAAAACTGGACACGTGGCTACTGTTGCTTTAGAGAATCGTCGTACAGTGAATAGTGACTGGTACACGACCATTTGTTTGCCGGAAGTTATTGACGAACTCCGTAAAAATAACCGTAAACGCCGTATCATCCTGCACCACGACAATGCTAGTTCTCACACGGCCAGACAGACAAACGACTTTTTGAAGGCGAAAAATGTAGAACTCATGAGTCATCCTGCATACAGTCCCGACCTGGCATCTTGTGACTTTTTTCTGTTCCCAAAAATTAAGAACCAATTACGCGGTCAACGATTTTCATCACCAGAAGCGGCTGTCGAGGAGTATGAAAAACACGTTTCAGAGGTCACCACAGAGGAGTGGCACAAAAGTTTTCAAAACTGGTTTCATCGAATGAAAAAGTGCATAGACGCCAAGGGAGATTGTTTTGAAAAACAATAAATTAATTTTGTACCTTTAATAGTATTTTTTCATATTCATTCCGGAAACTTATAGTGCGCCCCACGTATAATAACATTTATCTATCAAAAATAATTTAATTTTCTTCTTAAACAAAGTCAAATTTAATTCTTTATATTGTTTTGGTATTTTATTAAATATTATCGGTGCCATACCTAATACACTATCATGTAATAATGCAGTTTTAGATGAATGTATGCACAATTTGTCCTCACGACTGTTTCTTTCTACTGTATCAGACAATTTAGGAAACAGGTGAGGATTACTCTTTACAAATATAGCTGTTTCTAATATACGAGTATATAATGACGGGAGTGTTAGACAAGTTAGATAAGTTAGTCTGACAAGTTTATTTGCTAGGCAAATATATAAAACCCCGATTATCAAGAACGCTATCTAGTGATGAGTAGCGTAACTACCGATACGACTTAATATCCGTAGCGCCATCTATTGTTTTCTACTGAGAGCACTAACTTTCAAGCGTTAACGCTCAATACATTTTTAACGGCTTAACCTATTCTCATCAAACATAGCTAAAAATTATCAAAAGGAAATTTGCTTTCAAGAAAAGCAAGAAAAAAGTTTGGAAGTAAAAGAAACCACATCAAAATCGGTCCATGCTTCCAGCGCTACAATGACACAGATAGACAGACAGACATCAACGTCAAACTATAATACCCCTCTTTTTTTTATCGAGGGTTACAAAGTCGTTTCAGTTGTAAAGGCGTCAAGTCCTATTTTCTGAGGTCCTCTCTTGTGCTTAGAAACGTGATTCGGTAAGTGTCATCGACAAAACAATGGCTCCTTTATAACTTTGTTTGAAGCTCAAATTCACCCCCTTAACACTTTAATGGAAACTATGAGGGCGATTCGTTTTAAGGCGGCGTTGTCGGGCAAATAAGCGATCGCTCGATAAATTGGTGTACTTCTGTTGCAACTTGCATCCACTGTCACATATAGTTAGTTAATTTTCCCACTTAATTTCATAAAAGAGGTATATATTCTTTTTTTTTTGCATAAAATACCTTTTTTACATTTAAATCATCATGCCTTACCCCTAACAGGATATATAGAGCCTTTAAACGTGTTGGCGGGACCAGCATGGAAGAACTATTTTACCTTTAAACCTACCTTACGTTCAAACCTACCTTACCTTTACATATAATACCTTTTTAACCGGCTTTCAAAAAGGGGGAGATTATCAATTTGTCGGGATCTCTTATTATTATTTTTTGTGTTCACCGATTATTCGAAGACGTCTGGACCGATTTGGAAAATTCCTTTTTTTTTTTAAGAGAGCATACTTGTCAGCTGGTCTGTCAGATAGTGTAGTTTGGGAGTGAAGTTGATTTTTTGTACTGAATTTTTTTTTCAATTTCCATTTTCATGGCCTTACCTAGGGTTTGGGTCCCGAGACGTCTCGTGTCTCGAAGTCTCGGGACTTATTATTCTAGTTGTCTCAAGTCCCGAGACTTTGAAACTGTCGAGACTTCCCAAACACAGGTTTGGGCACCGGGACGAAGTCGTGTCTCGAAGTCCCGGGACTTTTGCAAGTTTAGTTGTCTCGAGTACCGAGACTATGAAATTGTCGAGACTTCCCAAGCCCTAGCCTTACCCCTTATAGGAAAGATAGAGCCAAAGGCCGTAAGAGGCCTAAAGGCCATTTAGCGTGTTACCTACTAATAAATAATTAAATATATAGGGACAAATAACACTGACTGAGCTAGCCCCAAAGTAAGTTCGAGACTTGTGTTATGGGATACTAACTCAACGATACTATATTTTATAACAAATACATATATAGATAAACATCCAAGACCTAGGAAAATATGAAAAAGTCCATTTTCCAACTTGCCTTGATCAGGGATCGAACCCGGGACCTCTGGTGACGGACTAGCATGGTGACCACTACGCCACGGAGGTCGTCAAACCTACTAACCTTTAAACCTACCTTATTTATAGTTAAAATAAGATTTTATAGGTACTATAACATTGTCTTATTTTTACTGGGCTGCAAAACAACCTTTTTACAACACGACTTGCTTGGTTACACAGTGTTACACTCTAACCAAATAACATGGCATCATTATCAGGCATTGGGGATTTCTCCTAGAAACTGGGCATTACGAGTGACTACAAAAGGAAGAAACCGATAAGTTTCGGCGTCTAGCGCGTGCTTCTAACGCAAACGATCTAGTTTACCGTAACAGCGACATCTAGCAGCAAACAAACTTAAACTTGCATTTTAAAAACGTAATTCCTTACGAATTTGATCTCTATTGAATTGTAAATAGAAACGCTGTCTTGAAATTGCTAGAGAAAGTTAATTCGGTCGAATCACGGTAAGTGGACGGAATGGCGGTTTAAATTCGATCCAATTTGGGCTGAGATTTTCAGCTCGGACCCGCACGGCTGGCTTTGGAAAGGGGAGAGTCGGTAGAAACGCCCCGGATTGCAAATTGCTTTAAATGCTGGAGAAAACTTGAGACCTTTTATGGTTACTGGTTGCAAGGCGCAAGCGCCGCGTAGGAATGAGTTCTAAATCTACCATTCAAACTAATGTACATATTTTCTAAATACGGTTGGATTCTACTTTTCTAACATTCTCGTTCGAACTACTGGTATGTCACAGTCAACATAGTAGGTCTAATGGGATGAATCCCGTTAGACCTATTGGTAGGACTAACTCGGTAGGTCTTCTGGGGCTAGCTCGAAGCCTCCTTCTATTTATAATTTTTCGCTCAATTTAATTTTTCTCATTAAATTGCAATAACAATTTTTACCGCAAAATAAAGTTTGACAATCGTAAAGTGTGTGTTTGTCTGAAATATCGTAGCTTCAACACCAATGAAACGATTTGTTTGAAAGATGGCTTGGGCAAGAGTGTATCTAAAATAATTACAAATCGGAGTTGAAATATTTTTTTATTAATGTTCGTGCATTGTTCTGACATTCTTACAAATCCATATTGAGTCCCAAGACAAATTTTAAAAAAAGTTTAAAATACCTAGGTAAAATACTTTTGATAGCTAATTTACACTTTCTCTCCTACCATCGCCCTAAAAGTGATTCAAGATTCAAAGATTCAAATGTTTATTCAGAAATTAGACCTTTATAGGCACTTTTACACGTCAATAAGTATAATTTACGTTACGTGTAAAGTATATTAAAATTTAATTTATTTTTAACTTTGACTTTTGGGTCTTGCGAAAACGTAAGCTCTTTGGTCTCTTTGGTTGCTCCAAAAGCGATGCACAAGACGGACGTTACTGCGTATCCGCGTTTTAGTGTCAAGCAACATTGAGCATTAACTCATGATGATAAAGTCTAATTTGGATTGACATAGAAATAAAATATATAGGGACAAATAACACTGATTGAGCTAGCCCCAAAGTAAGTTCGAGACTTGTGTTATGGGATACTAACTCAACGATACTATATTTTATAACAAATACATATATAGATAAAAATCCAAGAATTTCGCTATCGTACGACTAACGTATTATTTTATGGAGTAACTCCCCAGGAATCTGTTTACTAGCTAGCTTCCAGAGGTCCCGGGTTCGATCCCCGGTCAGGGCGAGGAGGAAAATGGCCTTATTCAAATTGTCCTGGGTCTTGGATGTTTATCTATACATGTATTTGATATAAAATATAGTATCGTTGAGTTAGTATCCCATAACACAAGTCTCGAACTTACTTTGGGGCTAGCTCAATCAGTGTTATTTGTCCCTAGATATTTGTGTATTTTATTTATTTAGCTTAGAGTTGCAAGTTAGCTTAGAGTGGATATGGACAAAGTCGTAATACTGTTTGTATGTATATGTGTAAAAATTCTAGGTAGGAGTACCTATTTGTACTTCTTAGTACTCAATTGAAATCCGCGTAAATATAGACATCCGCTCGCAGAGATGGCCGGACGGCTTTCAATCCTCTTTGTGCGTCGAGCTCGTATACCGGTACACCACACTCGCATTGTCTGTCTGTCTGCTCGATAGTGCACAATATCAATGAATGCGAGGGCTTGCAATTTCGTGGTTGTTTGGGCAATGAGGGAAAGAATTATGTGGACATGTGGATGGAACTTGAGGCTAAATGTCTGTTCATTTTGCAATTTCAGTGTATCCTAGTAATGATATTATTGACAGGCTTAAACTATAAAGGTAATAGACCAATAGACACCAAGATATTACCGATGAAAGAAGAGGTATGAATGAATTAATGAAACTATTTAATGCATCAAAACAATAAAAATTAAGGTACCTACCTGATTATTTACCTGGAAATTGAACTATAATTTTGGATACAACTGATTCATCCAAATTTGTAACAGATTTTTACATTTACCGATCATTACCGTAATAGTTAACACGCTGGTCCGCCTCTCCGGAGGTTCTGGGTTCGATCCCCAGTTAGAGAAAGATGGAAAATGACTATTTTAAAATTTTCATGCGCCATGAACGTTTATTTGTATAATATAGGTATTTATCAGAAAAAATCGTTTAGTCACAAGTTTAAATCTAATTTAGGGTTGGTTCAATGTGTGAGCTCTATCTTTTTTTACCGAAGCAAACACATTAACAGATTTAAAATACATGAGATTTTTTGCCAAATCTCCCTTGGTGAATGTGACAAAAAGTGTCAGTTTGTCCAAGAACAAAGACAGTTTATATATTCACCTGCGTAATCTGGGATCGGTATTGCTTTAATGAAATGTGCAAAGTTGCGCTAAGCTCCACCGAATCACCAATTCACTGCGCCGCGGATCCAAGAAACAGTGAACATTATTCAATTCAATTTATTTATTGCATTTCAATATTAACTTACATCAGTTCTAACTACTAAAAGCCACTGTCTTATAATAGGTACACTACCCTTCGATACCCGACAGGATCGGGGTTCTGTATGTCAGCTTCTTCTATAATTTTCTGTACTTCACCATCACCGTTCTAACCCCGGTTCCCCCGTATCCGATCTCAAGATTACTTCCTGCACGTCTTTCTCGGTATTTCTTCCCATGTCCTGTCTTCGTTCTGTCTTCGTTCAAGTTACTGAACAGTTGAGAGGAGACTCTCTTTATTCTAAGTGTGTCAAAAATGTTACAATACTTATTTGTGTGGAATTCCTTTTAACTAGCGCACTTATTTTAAGAAACAATCTTGGCTTTGCTGAATTTTGTTGTAGATACTGTCTAATCTCTGTTGTGCAGACTCTTCATAAGTTGTTTTAAATATATTGAATTTGACGTAAATTTTTCATATTCGATATTTTATTATTGTTTTCCTAGCTACTACAATAAAAACATTGTTGACAACAACATCTCTTTACTATGTTCTTTATGCCCAGGACTCGATATTTCAGCAGTTCACAATTCATTTTTTATCAATACCACTCGTAAAACACATGTTGTATATGAAAAACCAATATTTAGATAGACTCGTTTGTAACTAAAAAAATATTTTTAATTAAATAAATAAATATATCAAACAATCACACAGATTGAGCTAGCCTCAAAGTTACTTGTATTATGGGATACTAATCCAACGATACTATATTTTATGATCAATACATATATATAAATAAACACCCAAGACCCAGGATAATCTGAATAAGGCCATTTTCCAACTTGCCCTGGCCGGGAATCGATTGATTCATTGGGAATGATACATAAGTAAAGTCCTTTTTACATAGGTTTACCAAGAGTGGACGCCCAGAGATATAAACACTATATAGAGCTAATAGATCACATAAAATCACATGAATTAATGTTAGAGCTAATAGATCACATAAAATCACATGAATTATGACGACCTCCGTGGCGTAGTGTCACCATGCTAGTCCGCCACCCAGAGGTCCCAGGTTCGATCCCCGGTCAGGGCAAGTTGGAAAATAGCCTTTTTCAAATTGTCCTGGGTCTTGATTGTTTATCTATATATGTATTTGTTATAAAATATAGTATCGTTGAGTTAGTATCCCATAACACAAGTCTTGAACTTACTTTGGGGCTAGCTCAATCAGTGTTATTTGTCCCTGTATATTTATTTATATTTTTTTTATATTTATATTGCATTTTTATATGATTTTATTTAATAAAAATGAGGTGAACAAATATTTATTTATTAAAACTTTATTGACCAAAAAGGTACAGTCAAGTACCAAGATACCTGATCTCTACTTATATCTTCAATTTTCTCTTAAACTAAAAATAATAATAACATGAAAACTTTTATTCAGAAAGACTTAATTAAAATCTGTCTGAATATAAATTTTCATATTGATATCATTTTTAGTTTAAGAGAAAATTCAAGATACAAGTAGAGGGCCTGGTCTGGTGTCTTGGTACTTGACTGTACAAAAGGTGGACTTAACGCCAATGCATTCTCTGCCAGTCAGCCTTTAGGAAAAACAGAAATAAATTTATGAGCGATAGAAGCTTAAATATAAACTATTTTAAAAACATATATATACAATATTATTAATACCTACATTCATATACATAAATACATAGTATAAAATAAATCAATTTATAATAATTTAGGACAATGATTAGCGCTGCTGCAACAAATTAGCTAGACGGTGCGTGTGGACATCTTTTTTTTAAAGAGGTAAACCTATATTAGATACTTTTGATGTCTTCGGGTAAGACATTCCAAAGTCGCGTAACCTGAATAAATAGTAAAAGATATTTACATAAACACAACACATAATTTATCACAAGAACCTCCTTTTTCAAATCCTTTAAAATGTCAACAAGCAGATTGCTTTTCCTAACTCGGGAACAAGGATAGGTTCCCCGATGTCGTGTCGATGGCTTTCTTATTCAAAACAGCCGGAGTTTAGGGGAGGGACGGCGAGGGGGAAGCTGATAATAGCTTTATCAAATCCAGGAGGATGCAAATGAAAGCGCTTTCCAATTTGAAGGTATCTTTACGGCGATCGGGAAACGTTCAGAAAAGGTGTTGACGTTTATTTGAGGTAGTTCATTTAGCGGAGCTCTAAAGGCCTTTCGTTGCAGTGCCTTTTAGCAAATTTAATTACCTTTATTGATTGAGTAACAATTTACGAGTATTATTATTTTCTTGGATGTTTATCTATATATGTATTTGTTATAAAATATGGTATCGTTGAGTTAGTATTTGGTAGTATTTTACTTACTACAATCACCGGTAGGTTTCGGCCGTCGGCCCGACCGAAACGCTCTGGGGTTTGGAGTACGAATTTTAACAATAGCCTGTATTCTTCCTGGCCGAAATCAATAGGCTTATGGAATGTCGTATATACGAACCATGTGGTGATGCGACTATTAACCTACTGGCTAAACCACTCGGCCACCACACGCGGCTCAAATACTACTTATTCAAACTTATAACATGCAGCACCGAACACGTGAAAACGCAATAAATACAGCGCGGAATGCAGGCGCTCTCGCCCGACTAATTACTGTTTTTTTATCACTACAAAGAAGCTATAGTACAGAGGTGAAGATCGAAATACGCGTCAACATTGCACACTTATACAAAACATAACCCTTCCTTGGCAGTCAGATAAATACTAAAAATCTGCCCTCCTAAATTAGTCATATAGAGTGAAACCTACTTATAAGGAGTGAAGGCTTTTAATTATATGACAGAAAAATCAGCGCAGTGCTTCTAAAATCAGAAGCGTTGTACATAACTAATTAATAAAATATTTTTTTTTATGAAAATGGAGATTAATATCTGCTAAGAGTAGTTAACAGCTCGATGGTTCAGCAATGCGCTTAATCTTTTGCGTTCAAGTTGAGAGCTTACACTCTTGCGTTCTTTGAAAGACTCTCTGGTTGTAGCTGCTAGATGAATCCTTTACTTTGCTGCAAATTTACTTTGATTTCTCTACTATATGAAAAACATAAATTCTAAAATTAATTTGTAAGTAAAGTGGCAACTAGCTGCCCTCAAGTTTGCTGTGCTCTTACAGGGCAAAGTCAAAGACAATTTTTTTATTCAATGTAGGATAAATTTATAACTTTTTGTAGGTTATTTTTTTAAATATTTTAGTGCAAAATCTAAAAACTACTAGCGTTCCGGAACGACTGCTGGGAAGATTACGCCAAAAGAAACCTAGTTCAGTAACTCAGGGCGTTATTTGTACTTATCTTAATGAAACAACTTGGAACTTGTGACTTGCAGAGAAAATCTGAATCTGAATCTGATCTTTATTCAGATGCTTTTTTGTGAATATGGCTTGAAGAATCTGAAAACTAACACACAGATTAAAACCAGTGTTGGGCACTAGCACATCCAAAAGCAAGAATACCTATAAACCCCCCCAATCCTTACGTAGACTCATTTCTATACTCCCGATATTTTGTGAGCATTGAGCTTTTGTGGGGAGTTTATGGCACATTAAGGTTTGTTCCAATTCCGTTATTAAATTTTTTAACATCCAAACGTGACAATAAGGTAGTGAAAGCACGTTTAATGGGATGACCGGTGGCTCCCTTGGGACTAATAGCAGTGAGTAGTGTAGCGATGAGTACATAAAGCATTAAAATAGTTTGCATTCCTGTAAACATTATGAAATTACGTTATAAAACAATATTTGTTTTTTTTAGAAGTGTTTTATTGATTTTCAAAGAAGGAAACCGTATCTGCCTACTCAATGTTTGTCGCTAATTCTTTATGAGATTTAGGCTTGCTTGATCCAATTTGCAGTAAGTTTGAGTCGAGAGAATGCCTGCCCGTACAACCTAATGTGATACAATCTAGATACGAGTCTCTGAAATATAGTGCCTTGTCCTCAGCGCAAGCTTTTGTCCCAGAGACTATTCTATACCTATCAAGGTAGCCCATATCAGAGGCAACGAGTTAATGCCTGAGCTCTGCATGATATGAAGTGTGTCTAGGAGTAAAGTTATGTCAAACGAATTTGACATAAAAAGTGCCGATAATGCTAGTCGTCATCGTTAGTTAAATCTCCAAATTTGATTAAATTATTTATGATGGGGAACGCTCTGAAGAATTTCACCACCGCACCACCCGCCTGAAATTAAAATTTCATCCACACCACTTGGATAGTTGGCAATCAACCGTACGGTTTCAAAGGAACGTTTTACCACGTACGACCGAACTGTGCAATCAACTTCCTGCAGCAGTGTTCCCGGACCGATACGATATTGAAACCTTAAAAAACGAGTCTATATCTTCCTGAAAGGCCGGCAACGCTTCTGTTTCAGTTGTGCATGGGCAGCGGTGATCACTTACCATCATTTGACCCGCTTGTTCGTTTGCCGCCCTATAACATAAAAAGAAAGAAAAGAAAACGTCTACAGAATTACGATCTGCACCAAAGAAGAAGCAGCTAAGAATATTGCTCTCTGACCAGCGTGAAAGATTCTGAAAGCCTAAATAAAGCATACTCATAGAACCTACTAAACTCAGTGGGTTTCAGGTTGTTTCATAACAAACCACTAGTCCAAGCGGGTGCGGCTCGCTAGCCGCAGCGGGCGGTCTCGGGTTCGATCCCGTCCCGTGCCTAAACGCTATTAATTACAGGCCGCTACCGTTGCCGGACAGAGCGGTAAGCGTGGCAAAGGCTTTTTGTAACTATTTTTTAATACGGTGAAGCTAAAGCATTACCAATGAAATACAATATTAGAGGAAGACCAAGGAAACGGTGGAGGAAATGTGTAAAGGAGATATGGATAGAAAGGAGTAACTGACGATGTGACAAAGGATAGAATGAGATGGAAAAAGCTTACTTTCATTGCCGACCCTACATGATTGTGGGGTAAGGATAAGGGAGAAGAAAAAGAGGTGAAGAGCAAGAATTACCGGGAATAGGAGGTTTTGTCTCTTATTCCTGTCTTGATGTTTTAACTGTTAAGAGGCTTTTCACATTTGGTTGGCTGTCTCGCACGCACAATCAAACATTTTTAAAGATTATTAAAAATGTGACTCATTATAAGAAAAATGTTTCATAAACTTTTTAATATATTATATGTTAGATATTGTAGACATGTTTGTATACTGTGTAGACATTGACTACATCGAAAATTAGGTAATCAAAATTTAAAATTTTTGCTGACCTTATTCTCGATACACGCACACTTAAACAATAAAAAAACATGTCTACAATATCTAACATATAATATATTAAAAAGTTTATGAAACACTTCTCTTCAAATGAGTCACATTTTTTAATAATCTTTGATTGTGCGAGCGAGACAGCCAACCAAATGTGAAAAGCCTCTTAAACATTTACTTTCGTTTGTTTCTAAAACTCGAGTAGAGTAAGAAACCAAAACTGTAAGTTAATTTTAAATAGGTACGTTGAAAGAAATACGAAGAAAGTTAAAAATTAATTTATAAGGGTCTTTTTACAATATGGTGGCATCAAAATTTTAAGGCGAACGGCAAGAGTTCGAAGCAAACTTTTTCTAAACGTCAAAACAAACACATTTTAACATGGGATTATCTATACTATAATAAAAGAGTAAAAAAAATGTGTCTGTACATTGAAAATTTTTCAAAAAAAAAATTTGGGGCGATGGAGATATAGTAATAGAGTAAGAAAATAAAATAAAATGTCTGTCTGTTTGTCTGTTTGTCTGTTTGTCTGTTTGTACACGCTAATCTCCGGAATTACTGGACGGATTCGAATGAAACTTTTTTTGTTATATAGCTGTGAAGCCTGGGCAACATATAGGCTATAATTGATTTTGGAAAATGGAACACATGATGCAGAACTATAATGGTCCAGCTAAACTATAAGAAATATTAAAATGCCGCCTTAGCAAAAGTTGTTAAGTCTGATGAGAACTTTTTGTTGAGTTATAATACAACTGGCCAAGCGCGAGTCGGACGCGCGCGAAGGGTTCCGTACCATAATCTATGAAAAATCACGTTTGTAGTATGGGAACCCCCCATAAATACTTATTTTATTCGATTTTTAGGGTTCCATAGGGTAGAGTAGAAACGGGACCCTATTACTTAGACCTTCCGACTGTTTGTCTGTCTGTCTGTCACCAGGCTGTATCTCATGAACCATTATAGCTAGACAGTTGAAATTTTTATAGATAATGTTTTTTTGTTGCCGCTGAACAAAAACATACTAAATCTATCTATCTATCCTATAATAAAAGAGTAAAAAAAATGTGTCTGTACATTGAAAATTTTTCCAAAAAAAAGTTGTTTAGTCCGAAGAAAAACTTATAAGTTCAGTATTTGCGGACCTTCCGAGCAAAACACACCAGGAAAATTCTTGGTTACGTGAACGCGCCATATTGACAACAAAAAATTAAAAATCAACTTATGACGCAAATTATTGTTAATTTCTTGGATAGTTTTGTTGACGACGCCACCAATTATCCAGTTGAGTTTCGTAATTCACTTGCAGAAAATAGACTCTCGGCTCACAAAATAAGTCCTAATGTCGGAGGGCCAATAATGCTGATGCGAAATTTGACTCCGCCGAAACTGTGTAACGGAACCCAACTTAGTGTCTCAGCACTGTATGCCGAAGTTCAGCGGCTGAATTTCAGCCAATGCATGCCTGCAATGTTATTTGCATTACTAGCAAAACATAATGCCAAACTTCCGATGCTTTTGCCTGAATCGGACCTGTACCCGTACCCGTACCCTTACCCGTACCCGTACCCGTACCCTTACCCTTACCCGTACCCGTACCCGTATCCGTACCCGTACCCGTACCCGTACCCGTACCCGTACCCGTACCCGTACCCGTACCCGTACCCGTACCCGTACCCGTACCCGTATCCGTACCCGTACCCGTACCCGTACCCGTACCCGTACCCGTACCCGTACCCATACCCGTTCCCGTACCCGTACCCGTTCCCGTACCCGTTCCGCTCCCGCTCCCACTCCCGCTCCCGCTTCCGCTTCCGCTCCCGCTCCCGTTCCCTCTCCCGCTCCCGCTTTCACTCCTGCTCCCGCTCCTGCTCCCGCTACCACTCCCGCTCCCGCTCCCGCTCCTGCTCCCGCTCCCTCTACCGCTTCTGCCACCGCCACCGCTTCCGCCACCGCTCCCGCCGCCGCCGCCGCCGCTTCCGCCGACGCCGCCGCCGCCGTTTCCACCGCCGTCGCCGCCGCTTCCGCCGCCGTCGCCACCGCCGCTTCCGCCGCCGACGCCTCCACCGCCGCCGCCGCCGCCACCGCCGCCGCCACTGCCGCCGCCACCGCCGCCGCCGCCGCCGCCGCCGCCGCCGCCGCCGCCGCCGCCACCGCCGCCGCCGCCGCCGCTGCCGCTCCTGCTCCCGCTCTCTCTCCCGCTCGCGCTTACGCTCCCGCTTCCGCTTTCGCTCCCGTTCCCTCTTCCACTTCCATTCCCTCTTCCGCTCCCGTTTCCGTTCGCCGCAGACGCGCCAAAGACGGAAGATTCTCATATCGGCACATCACTACTGTCCGGCGTTTCCACCGAACTTCAGCGGCTGAACTTCAGCTAATTTAGTGTGTCATCCCCACCGAACTTTAAACACTGAACTTTAGCCGCTAAACTTCGGCATAGTCTGCTGAGACACTTAAAGTTTACTGTGAGTGGTGCCAGTGAAACTGTATTTATTCCGCGTATGCCACTCATCCCTAACAATTTTCCTTTTGAAAATACACAGTTCCATATGTTTACTTGCTTTGCTATGAAAATAAGTCACAGTTTTAGAGGCTTAAAGCTGCTGATGTGGATCTAAGGACTGGTTTTTCGCATGGCCAACTTAATGTGGCTTTCTCCAGGGTTAGTAATACTTCAGCTCTTTTCATATTGGCTCCCAAAGGAAAGAATTAAAATAATATTGACTTTTAACTCCTAACACTGTAACAAGTACTTTCTTATCTCTCTCTTTCTCTCTCTTTCTCTCTCTTTCTCTCTCTCTCTCTCTCTCTCTCTCTCTCATTAGTTTTTATGTATATTAATACGCCGGAGTCATAAAGTCCACGCGAACGAAGTCGCGGGCATCAGCTAGTTATGAAATACAGGCAGATAAGGTCATCGTTTCTTGGAGTCAAATAGCTCTCTTATTTTCTGCAATAATAAGTCTGAAAGAACATTAAAATGGACATGTTTAAAGACAAGTGACTTTTTATTTTATTTTTAGTACAAAATAATTTATTTTTGACCGAGGAAAATACCAAATTATAAGAAACACAGGAGTATAAAGACTTACGGAAAAACAAAAAGAAAAAAAATAAGAAATAGTTGTTTATCTAATTTCTCAAGCTTGTTTTTTTTAACAAATGTTTGTTCTTGATGAGAAGTCCGTTCTGCACTAACCTAGCATTTTCCCGAGTATTTCCACAAGCCCCAATGCATCATGCGCGCTATCGTATCGGCTTCTGCCAACCATTACGGATTAAAAAAACACTTGCAGCGCCATCTAGATACGCTCTACGACCCTACTCAAACAAAAACGTCACAAACTACCCCCAAAACTCCACACGAGTTTTCCAGTTAATTAATAGTAGTTTGTTGTTTTAAGGGTGATAATCCTGTAAGTGTTGTATAGATAATGCAAGGCTTTTTAATTCAGTGGGTTTGTTCGGTGAATTAGTAATGGAGTAAAGTGGGCCGTCGGGAGCGATGGCCGGTGCGTTCCGTTTTACGCATTCTCAAATTAATTAAGAACATTTATGCGTCGGCTGTAATTTTTGATGGTTATGCCTTGTTTACGTAATTAGTTGAAAACAATATGGCTGTAAACATTGTATATGATGTGCGGGCAATAAGGAAAATTTAAATTACTGGGTCCTATTTAGAAAAAGTCTGGCCAACAAAAGCTGACTCTGAAAATCCTCGGCAAATTTAAAAAACCTGACGATGTTTTAAATTTTCTCATTTTTTTTTTTAAATAGATTACTTTTTATTTTTTATTGATATTTAAAATTGTATCTGTTATGTATGTCACAATATTATATTATACGTATATTGATCCCCGGTCAGGTCAAGATAAAAAATGATCTTTTTCAGATTGACCTGGGTATTGCATGTTTATCTATATACGTATTTGTTATATACTAAAATATAGCAGATATTCTTGAGTTAGTATCCCATAACACAAGTCTCGAACTTACTTGGGGGCTAGCTCAATCTGTGTGATTTGTCCCTATATGTTTATTTATTCACTTCGTTAATGTTATTTAGAATTGAAATTAAATAAAAAATGTATTTTTATTTATTTGCCGCGGTTTTTGATTTCCAGACTTTCATGCTTTACTTGACTATAATTCTACTGTAGTTTGCTTGAATAGGTGGTTTTTATAAAGGTACTATTTTTGACAAAATAAATATTTTTAAACCTTGGGTACCAAGAAAAGAATTATATTACCCTTCATGATTGCTACCAACTTATAAAATACCCAATAATTAATTTCGGAATCAAATAAAATAATTCAATTTATTTATTTCTTTTTCACATTACATCTATTAAATTACATGCATATCACTTCTTAAAATAGCAGCTACACTATAAATCCTAATAGGGCTGAATGCAACATAAAACAAATGGAACGGCATATGATTAGGTAGCTGAAAGTGCTTGCTTTGCTTGCTTTTTGTGTGTGTAAGTGGCCAACACTAGTGTCAAGCGGCCTAAAGGCACCTGACATGGCTTGACGACTGCCATACAATGATGACAGCCGGGACCAACGGCTTAAACGTGCCTTGCGAAGCACGGAGGAGCTCGAGAAATTTTTATGCCACTTGTGGTCACCAATCCAAGTGCGGACCACGCCCGGTGTCGCTTTACTTGCGAAAGCGCTAGTAAAAGTAAAAGGTACTCGTAATTGCGATGGGAAAACAAATTCGTTGACGTCCTTTAGGAAGATACTTTACTATATTTTTAGTCTAACTGATATATAGCAAACCTATTCACACATATGAACACATTCTTCTACGAGTATATAACAATCCCTACCCTAATAATCTCTTTGCTTGATTTACAAAACAAGTAAAAAAATAATAACGAAGCATTGAATGACAGTAATCTTACAAACCAGCTCTTTACACGTCATTACCGATGTCCTCGTGTTTACATGCATTATCCTCGAAAGCCTGTGATCTCACATTATGTCTTTTAATACTTTGTAAGCCAAAACTGGTTTTCAGGACGACTAAAATAAATGGAATAAAAGAATGAAGTGTCAACTCTTCTGCAAAAACCTCTCAAAAGTTAAATTCAAATGTATAAAAACAAATAATCTAGATGGACAGTTTTATTAGGTATTTAAAGCCAAATCGTTCGAATTATGATTTATTTTTATTTATCTTGTCCCGCAATTCCTAATCATCATCATCAATAAATTTAAGACCTAAGTTCTTGACGGTGGAGTATTTTCCATGTCTAAATGCTGAATGCTTGTCCTCTCGGTACGACACATTTTGCCTTTTCTTTTCTTTATCATATCACGTCATACTAATAAATATAGTATGACGTGATATGATAAAGAAAAGAAAAGGTACGTTACCTTCATTTCAACATTAACCCCCATATTCATAAAAATTTACAAACCTTTGCTAAACCTCTTTTAGTTAAAATATGTTTTGTCTCGTTCTTACTTTGTCAAATGAGAAGAGGGAAAGAGACAAAAGATGTTTTATATCAAATAGGTTTAACAAACGGTTGTTATTTTTTATGAATATGAGTTTGAGAGATAGATTAAAAAATTTGGCGAAATTAAAGTTTTACTCGTACAGTTAACTGAACCCAACAGAGGGAAAATCAGCAGATACGGGAAACCGAATCTATGGGAATATGTCAAACGTCTTTAGGAATTTAGATATACTGACATAACTCCATACATACGTGTCTCATTTGTTAGATCTATGGATCATATTAGTTTAGATTATATTGTTGCGAATTTATTTTCAATATTACAAAGATTCATCAGCTACAAGTTTCGTCAAAAAATTTACAAATAAATATCCGCAACATGCTTTGTCAAAATTATCAATCTAATAAACCGTCCCTAATCGTCCCTGGCTCCAAGGTTCCCATAATACTAGCAGCATTTCCTAATCATCATCAGTTGTATAGCGATAGAAATCCTCTGAGCAAGAAACGATACGGAGCGATTATCTTTTGTTTTTTCTTGTCTTTTGTTAGATTGTGTGCAATAAAGAGTAAAATAAATAAATGTTTTTAAATTATTTTGGTACTTTGCGAGCTGGTTTCGCGTGGGCTGCTGTTTAAAGTGATAAATCCCCGGTGGCACCAAATGTGGCATTTCCTTCTTTCAATTAAGGTCCACGGTCAAAGCAATGTTTTAAATAAGACTCGTGTACAGCAATTTTATTTTTAACGTATATATTTTTTGTACCTGTACGATAGTAGGTACACTACACTTCACATGTTGAATCTACATATAAGTATATCTCTCGTTATAAGAATATAATATCTCATCAGTCTATAAAGACAGTCCTACACTATCGTTCTTACCACTCCTATCTGCGAGAGCGTTTCTCTTTTTTATATCCTCCAAATTCTCATTATAAATCCCACCTAAGACCTATACTAAGATAACCTAAATTCCCTCCTCACAACACTGCTACCTCTTCCTACTTCTTCTCGGTACATTTAGTCTGACTATGAAACTCATTACCACCTGCTAATACGTGAATCTAAAACGATTTCTGAGAGACTATTTAAAAGACGAGAAAAAATCATTATTTATTCGCATCATATTTATTTTATTTATATCGTCAATATTAAGTATATAAGTATTATATTTCTTTCAAGATAGACATATGTATTTATTTAAGTATATGTGTAACATACGAATATGTATGTTTATTTGTAGTTTGTGTGGTTTAATGTTATTTTAATTTTCTTCTTCATTTATCCTATTTATGAAGAACACTCCTGCATGCCTCTCTTACATAAAATCTCTCACAGGCCTACTGGAAGAGATCTCTTTTGAAATAATTAGTGTCTTTGTGCAACTTTTATTTTATCTATTCTCTGTATACATTCTCCGTGTACATTGATTGGTAAATAAATTAATAAATATAAAAGCTCGTTTTTGATCTGTCAAAATAATAATGCCATGATTTTCAAATGTATTACTTTATATCAGGAGCTAAAACTACTTTCTATTCAGTAATAACTTAATTCCAGTTAAAATTGACGAAAGTTTATGCTCAAGAATTAAACCTCAGTGCACGCTCAATAGTTAATAACCAACAAATCCAACAATTAAATCTTAATTAAACTGTCAGCTGTATTCAAGACGCAGCTACGAGGAAACAATTCGACGGAGATAATGAAGCCGGCCCTTAATAGGCATTAAATTAGACACGCTCCAATAGGCCACATAGACTGGAAGAGTCTTCACAGAGTAGAGATATTGCGAAGGTTAAGGCCACATTCTTTGACTTGAGAAACACATGTGATATGTTCACCTACTCAAGTAGACCAGCAGTACGAACTAAAGCTCAGTGTACAATAACAAACCTTAATGAAAGTCAGCTTTAAACGAAGCCAGATTAGGAGCATCGCCGTATGTTTTTACTATGGAAATACTCATCGTTAAATTCCAAACACACACAGTTAAAACTGTGTGTGTTTGAAATATAACAATTAACTCAAAACGGAATTTAAACCACTTAATTGCTTCCAATTGATCAATTGCTGGTAAGCTTAGTCTCTGTGGTCTACTCTATACCAGTATAGCTCCATGTCCTCTTGCGCAGGAATCAGGGATGGACCACCCTGATTTAGATTGGACACGGTAAAGCAGGAAGGAGTCGGATGCGATTGACAGCCTGCACGAAGTATAGCTAACACCTGTCCAATAACGTGTCATCAAAATCAATGCCTCGAAAATATTAATTTCAAGACGCTGATTGGTATACATCACTTAACATAGCTAGTTAAGGGGCTAACTGATTTTTTTGGGGTCTAGTGCTGCCCTTTTGAAATAAATCATTTGAAAGAAAACGGAGGTATCATTTAAAATTTTGTCTCAATCAAACTCTAGAAAAACATTCTCACTTTAAACTGTAAACAGTAGTTCATAAAATAGTTTGAAGGGTTTTCTAGGGTCTGATCAAGACACAATTTTAATGGTATCTCTATTTCCTTTCAAATGATTTATTTTAAATGGTTGCAACACAGGACCCGAAGAAATTCAGGTAGCCCCTTAAATGAAAAGTTCAATTATGATAACAATACAAAAGTTGTAATAGTGTTATTAGAATCCAGATCACGATTTTCTGATTAACATAGCTGTAAAAATATTTAATTTACTTTTACATCAAACTTAAAGCTGCACCAACCACCATACCACGTTTCTTGTTGATGAAGTATGTTATTTTACTGACAACAAGAAGCATCTCAATGAACATGGCAATATACATTTTGGAGCTGTCTTCAACCTCTTTTTTTAGCTAACCATAAATTGTAGACAATAAAAAAATATTTAGTTATGCCTTAACGACGTCCGCCTGTGACACCCATCTTAAAAACGCATTTGTGCGAATTGTGAACTCATTTGTAAAACCAACCGGGCCCAAAGGTAACTCTACTGTAAATGCAGATATTTGTGCTTTCACTCAATCACCGCAAAGGACATTGATGGGAAGAAATGCAGTGGTCCAGCTTGATGCCGGAAACCCCACGTCAGTTGTTCGATGGCTTTATAAGCTACGTAAAGATCATCGAGCCTTAAGTCACACCGTGAGCGACGTCATAAATCTGCAGCCAAACGCAGTCATCTCGATGCTACGCAGCCTGGCGCGAACCGTTCCAGGCCAGACTTACGAACTTGACTCGCATTGCTCAGAGACTGGTTTGTGCAACGGCTCAAACAATATCTACGTCACAGAAGTGAGACAATCTTAAGCATAAACTAACTGCATCACTTCCGATATGAGGTGAATGATAACCTTACACAATACTACTTGCAAACTTTGGCTGTGCAGATTTGTAATTATATAAACATTCCAAATTCTTGGTAATTTTTTTTGTGCTATACGACTAAGTTAGCAACATATGGTCCTAGTTGGATAGTAAGAGGTCAAAACTTTCAAAGACGGCTGTAAACGAAACTCAAGTGAGTGTCCTGCGATATATGTATTATAAAAATAGGGATCCCACAATTTATTTAACAAAGGGATATATTATAAAACCAAAGATGCCACGCATGTATGATTGCAATGATTTATTTAACAAATATGGTTTTTAAAAACACATAATGACACAACTTGCATTGACTTAAAACTATCATGTGGAAACATGAGGCACATTGCCGGTTGCAACGGTATAAAGAGACGCATCTGTTAACGTCTTTAATCTTAGACCGGGCATTCCGGTTGCTGCACATGACACAATCGACGCAACACTGACACGTATCACCTCAAATCAAACCCTACCTGCCACTAATAAGACAGACTCTACAACGAAAACTGGACCCAGAATACACCCTTGCGAGACACTACAACGAGTTTCAGTTTTTCAATGATGTAAAACGAGACAAGACCTACTATATCACTCAATAAAACTGAGTTTTATTGCAAGATACAACAGATCAATGTTCAATAGCTTTTTGTTTGACATTCGTGTGTTTGTACGTCATGTGTACACGGTCGAAAGCTTCTGAGGATTCTGCATGACATTCCACGCCAAACAGGTATGTATAATATGCTCAATTCTTTGGTACATAAGGTAGCTCGCAGGTTGATATTTTAGCATTACTGGTTTGTAAGGCATCAATTAAGATTTATAAGGACTGGATCGGGCGCTCAACCTACATAACCATGATTTGATGCACATATAAAGCCTATTTTCCTTTCAAGTGATATTTTGTTTATTTATTTGTGCTCCCAGACATGGCAAAAAAGCAACGTGGACCAAGTTTCTTGAACTGTCAATTATAATGATCAAAAGTTACGACATCTCAAAATTACTTACCATATTCTAATTTGCTCTCCAAAATTACCTTTTATAAATGGGAAAGCTATAAAATAATTTCAATATTAAAAGTCAAATTTATTTTAAGAGAAGTAAGAGTAAAAGCCAATTTATTTGAAAATGACTAATTTCGAAACCATAAAAACATTTGAGTTGCGATAAAGAAACACCGTCGGCACATAAAGCCCATGTTTTAATTAAAACGAGCCCAGCATTCCCCAATAATGTGATTTGTTCCCGCTGGTCGGATTAATAACTGATTTTAATATCCGCGAAGTAATTATCATCGGCGGCTTTACTACTGCAATCAACGCACGTAAACTTTACTGCTTTACAAATTCTGTTGGAAGAAAAAGCTTTTAATTCTAGAATAAGGCTGTAGTTATTTCAAATAAAACTGCATTTTTATTTTTTTACGAGTACAATCAAAGGCAAGCATGGTACTGCTTTTATGTTGCAATCGTTATATTGATAAAAAGAGATTAAGCTTTTATGTCACAACAAACTTTGTCTTAAATTTGATTTAAAAAAAAAAACGATACTAAAGGAACAGATTAATTTTCAGTTTCAACTTGTTGCGTTGAAATGACATTGTAGCTAGTCAACGGAAGAGTATGCGTTTAAATTCATTTGTTTTTAACTGTTTGTTTATCTGATAGGTAAAACGAAAATAATTAATGTATACAACAACATAAAGTTTTTGTTTTGGCTTCTTAAATTATAAACCAAGCTTATAATTAATCTAAATCTAATAAATAAAAAGTAAGTGCAATACTATTAGTGTAAAATGTAATATAAAAGTTCAAAATTCTTTATTTTCTCCACAATCTTATACCTAAAAATACATACTTAATACTATAGTCAGATGTCAAACGGCAAATTTGAATTTAATATAAGAGTTAGTATGGAATGGTCACGTACGTAAATAGTCTACATTGGCAACTCGTCTAAAAAATACCTCGGAACTCCTGTAAATATAGCAACCCATCTAAGTTTTAGGTAGAATATACTTATTTAATAATGGATTCAAATTCCAATATTCACATATATTACAGGATCAAAAATCATTTTTGGAAAAGGAAAATGATTGGTATAAAAGATTGCGAAAATTATAATTCTTACGAAAAAGACCAGCAGAGAGGAGTCGTGAGGGGAATAAAGATATAGCAGGCTGACAACTGTTGGGTTGGAGGGCACTAGGGCTGCCGACTGCCCAAGAGTATGAAATGGGCTTGGTCACCAAAATTAAATATCAAATCTGTTCGGAAAAGTATTAAAAATAAGTTATTGTATATTTTATTATGCACCGGTACACCGGTACCAGCACACTTTTGTATTTAATACAAATCATGAAAATGTTTGTTTCGGCGTTTACATTTTTAAAAGTGTCTGATTTGACTTGTTGTCATCTAGCGGTTGGGACTTTTGAGAGTCTTGGCGAGAAGTTTTAACAAAGTGAATCTCTTGAATGTACAACAGAGTCGGTCACCTGCCAACCCTGAGCCCACAGCGCCCGCGGCCCGCGGTGGAGACACAAAGTGGTCCAGATCCGCAAACGCCGCGGGGCGACACTCAAAGTATAAAAATTCGGGGAGACTACCACTTTCTAGGAAGCCACAATTCTTTTTATTCGTAAATCACGCAAAATGTCATTTCATGTTGTTAATGCAGCACATACACTTTTAAATACGATGTATTTAATATAACAGTTCGAATAAACGTTTAGTATGAATATGCCTAAATGTAGACAAAATTATGACTAGAGGGAAACTGTTTATAAGTCTTGTTTAATAGATATATCTATTTATACACATTACGGAACTTACTGCTCTATTAATTTTATTTTGACCTAGATATATTTAAATATTGAATGTGAATATCAGTATCTATACATACTTAAATATATCAAATACCTAATACATTTGCTACAAATTTTACAAATGATATTTAAGGAAAGCTTGTGAAAGTGATATAAGGTGTTATAAGTAGTGTGATATAAGAGTACAGTGTACGTCATACCTGTCTTATTTAAGAAGATTTTGAATAGTGAGTTGTCTGCTTACGTTGCTCGGAATAAGTACCTGTAAACAAAAATAATAATAACTCAAGATGATGTATATTTTATTCTACGAAATATAGTATCACAGATTTGCTTAGAAAAAAGAAATAAATACGATTGAAACATTACTTAAATCTAAAAGATCTTCACTATGCAACATGGTACTAAGAACACTGGCTGCGTTTCCACTCAGAATAGCTATGCTACTTCGATTAGCAAATAATCACCCGTCTTTCTAATGCGAATTTTATCCTTCTCAACCACGGCCATCGTAAATGACCACTATGCCGAACTTCGAAGCCAAGAATTGTTTCTTCTAATTGAACATCCAGCTGGCTCGCCCGCCAAGACAAGGCGTCGCAAGATGACGCACAACGTGACCGGCGTGCTGAACGCCCGAGATGTGTCATTTTGATGCTGGGCAAGGAGGGTCACATGGAAATTGAAGAAAAGTGGAATAACAAATTTACTAGAGAACCATTATCTTTTCTTTGTCTCAACATGGACGACGTTGTTGTGTATTTACAAACAAGTAAGGTCCTTTTTTATTTTACATGCGGAATCAAAATTCGTTTTTTTTTTTTCAAATCGCACAGAGTAAGCTTAAAGCTTGTGTTATGGGATGCTGACCCAGCGATACTACATTTTATGATAAATACATGTAACTATATATAGATAAACACCTTAGACCCAGGACAATATGAAAAAAGCCATTTTTCAACTTGTCCTGTCTGGGGATCAAACCCAGAACATCCGGATTGGCGGACTAGCGTGTTGACTGTTACCCCACGGAGTTTTTTTTGGAATATCAGTTCGGTTTGGGCTAAATTAAAATACTATTTGTCTGGTGAAGTATGAAATTATATTGTTTTAACGCTTACTTGGAAATTACACGTCTGATTCTTATCACAATGCAACAGAGAAGAAAGATAACATAAGTGGGGGTTGCCAGCGCTAAAAGTATTGCTAGCTGTAGTAAAAAATAAAGATTGATTTTGCAATTAAAATAACATAAATCGACAGAATTAAAAGTAAAGACGAATTTATTATTTAAAATCAGCCTGTTTTTTTAATTCCCAATTATCACAGGAAATACACATAACCGGTTGCTTTTCTCATGTGAGCCCAGTAACCGAGCAGAAACAGTATTGAAGTCAAGAGAAAGACCTCCTATTACTCTCGGTTTAATATGCGTTCGGTCGGCTTTAAAATTCCCGGTAATCCAAAGAAGAAAAGGACCTGGATACATTCCTTGTGTCAGCCTAGTTCTAAAGAAACCTTTTGAAGGCAAGATAACGAGCTCCAAGACAAATCTGTCTGAAAGTTCCCAGTTATCAAAAGAACAGAAAGACCCGGACATTTTCTTCACGCGAACCTTGTACTACAGAAACCGTATTGGAGTCGAAATAAAGAGCTTCGCTTATTCCGGGTTTTAGCAGACCAGGTTTAAAGTTCCCGGTTATCAAGAGAATAGGAAGACCCGGATATTTTCTCCATGTGAGCCTAGTATTACAGAAACCGTATTGGAGTCGAAATAAAAAGCTTCGCTTATTCCGAGTTTTAGCAGACCCGGTTTAAAGTTCCCGGTTATCAAGAGAATAGGAAGACCCGGATATTTTCTTCATGTGAGCCTATACTACAGAAACCGTATTGGAGTCGAGATAAAGAGGTTCGCTTATTCCCGGATTAAGATGCGATCGGCCGGGTTTAAAGTTCCCGGTTATCGAAGGGAACAAGAGGGCTTGGTTTTTTTAAAGGCGCACTAATATTTATGAGGGAGCGGATTTGGGGAACACTTCGATATTAAACGGAAAAGTTCGGCTAAAATGTGATAAAATGCGAAAGGTTCGGATAATTTGGAAAGTTTTAGCGTTCAATTACGTTTCGTTAGTAATAAGACATTCTGTTATTTATTGATTTTAACCCCTGACAAAAAAGAGGGGTGTGATAAGTTTGACGCTAACGGACGACTTAAATGGATTTTTGCTACGTATATCAAAGGACTTTAAAAAACCTTCTACTCTGACTTATTTATTTTCAATCATGGTACGTCCAATAATAGAGTATGGATCAATTATATGGTCACCTTATTATAAAGTCCACCAGGACAATATTGAACGTGTCCAGAAGCAGTGTTTGACTTCGATTTCTCGGAGATTTGGTTTACATAGAAAACTAGAAACCTATGACAGCAAATTAAGCTATTTTAAAATGTCCTCCTTGATCTCTAGAAGACAAAGAAATAGTCTGCTTTATCTATATAAATTAATTCATTCAATGATTGACTGTCCTGAACTATTAATGCAAATAAATCTTAATACTTATCATCGTATTCGATATCCTAATCATACAATGATGCTAAACTTGACGGTTTTGATATCTTTGGACTAGGTTATAGACAATTCAGAAATTACGTTCATAAATTATGCCCTTAAAATTGTTATCAATACTACGTTTTACATGTATATTCTGTTCTATGTTAACCACATTGCTTTGAATGTTCTCTTAAACTTAAGAATCAAAAATTTAAAATCGAGTACTCCTTTTTAACTGTTAATAAGACTCAGAAGTTTTAAATTGATCATGCTGTGTACACAAGTTTTTTGGACAATTTTACTTGATCACAATATGTAGAAGTATCTATTAAGATAATGTTACTTATAATGCAACTTTGTAAAATGTCTGTTTTGTGTGCCTATTAAAGTAAAATAAAATAAAAATAAAATAAAATAACGTCTTTCTGTCTATGTGTCTGTCTGTGGTATCGTAGCGTTCGAACCGAAAGACCGATTTCAATGCGGATTTTCTTATTAGTTGGAAGCAACTTCCCTTGCCGTGGTTCTTAGCCATGTTTGATGAAAATCAGTCAAGTCATTTATAAGTTATTAGGTATTAATTAAAGCTTGAAAGCTTGGATTTTTAATTTGTGGTCCACAATAATTTTGGATTCAGCCAAAACCCAAGTATTTAATACAATCGGACGTAGATAAAGAACAGTCATTTACTTTAACTTTAGGTATTAACCGCCGGCTTCGCCTGCTAAAAACACGAAGTTTAGATTTATCTGCAGATAACTCTAATCCTAAATAATTCAAAATAGAGACTATCAAGTCCGATCCTATCAGAATTTCAGTTTCAAATGTGCTGAACTACTTATGGCTAAAGTATAATACAAAGTCGTCTGCGTACTGTCCTATGGCAACGTTTTGTATTTGTTGACATATTTTATGAGTGGCTAAATTAAATAAAAGTGGAGACATCCCTTGCGCTGGACCCCTGTTGGCCTATCTCGTAGTTACAATTTTACCTTTCTCTGAAAAATAATAGATGGCGCTATGGGTTAGAATATTATGTAGTTCCGCCAATTATCCTGCAAAACTACTTGTTATGTAACAAAATAAATGTTTCATTATTTATTTGATCTAGTTTTTTTTTTAATTGATATCCAAATAAAAACCCCTGCAGCGACTCTGCAAGTAAATGGGATAAAGTTAAGCAAATATTATTATTATAATTTAATTATGATAATTTAATTGCACTTAAGTTTAAGTTAAAGAAAATGTGCATGCCTGATATGGTGAAATGTGTGACACTTATTATTGTAATTAATATTATAATATTAATATTATATAGTATGTACATTCACATTTTTTGCAAATAAAATATGTTTATCTTTTCAAGGGGAGAAGCCTTGAGCATAAATACAGTAGTCCACTTTTATTGATTGGAATAGAAGAGCTCCATATAACTTATTAGTTAAAACGTACTGTACGAAATGCTATTAATTCTAAATAACTTAATATTTAAAATAAAAAATGAGAATTGTACTTTATCCGACGGATTTAGTAAATTTAGATACGTAATAGTAAAAAATAATTTCGGAGAATCCACACAGCAAAAAAACCTTTGTTTTTTTACGTGTGGGTGTCTCTCTACTGCCTAACGCATAAAACTTGAAATCACTTGTGCGTGATTTCAAGCTAAATGCCTGTTGTTTTTTTGCCGTATCTTGGTTAGAGGTTAGAGCACGGAGAGTAAACAAGCCATCTCCCAAAATTGAAAACGAACAATGACGGATGCTAGTTTGTCAATGAGAGAGGCGCTGCAATAAACGTGAGCGTGATGTATGGGCTGCCGACTGGTGGAGGTTGATGGATGATTGGGACAGGGACAGGGGGCATGCAGTTAAAGTAAAAACTTATCAACTTGAAATATCCACTCGTTTACAATAAGTCAAATGAAATATCAAATGTCGTCAGCAGTAAATAAATGAATACGGATAAATCACACAGATTGAGCTAGCCCCAATAACTTCGAGACTTGCGTTATGGGATACTAACTCAACGATACTATATTTTATAATTTATAACAAATACATATTTAGATAAACAACCAAGACTCAGGTCAATCTGAAAAAGTACGTTAGTTCTGAAATCAATAAAGGAAATCGGTATTCTTAGAGTCATGTTCAACATAATAATAGATGTGATTAATAATAAGTAAAATTATTTTAAATTGTGTTATCCTAACAGAACAAAATAATTTAATTTTATCTTACATGTTTTGTACAAGCCTTTATTGTGATAACATAATTTTACCCCCAAATTACACAACAGATTTTGATAAAATTTCATGGGACAACCTAACAAGAGAATGCCCATAAAAAAAATCTCAAACGGTCCAGGCATCTTTAAATATAATTATTGGTGAACATAAACCCCTCTTTTCAGTAGTATTTCTCTACTATATGAAAATTATATGAAAAAACAGTAAATTGTAAAATTGAATTTGTAAGTAAAGTGGCAACTAGCTGCCCTCATGTTTGCTGTGCCCTTGCAGGGCGTCACTTGTACTTATCTTTATGTAACAACAACTTTCAACTTGTGACTTGCAATAAAAATCTGAATCTGAATCTAGTAAACAAGGTCTGTCTGACCGCGACTTTTAAAATATTTTGAACCTGTGAAAACAATTTAGGGATCCGTTCCTGAAATATATGGTTTAATATTGCAAATTTTTGTTAAAGTCAAATATCCCCCCCCCCCCCTCCTCTATGTACTAAACTGCTATAAATGGACACGTGAAAAAATTCACGACAATCTTTTATATAAAGAAGTTAAAAAAAAAACTATCAGAGCAACTATCAGGTTTACAAATTAAAGAGTTATAGGCGACCATCGTATAAAATGTACTCTGAAAGGTAACATTTCATACAAATTCAATAGGAAACTATTTTTAGGCATTTTTAGGCCCGTGAACTCAAAATGGGCATTCCCAGCTACGGAACCCTACACTGCACGGGGCCTGACCGGTTATTTGAAGTTGGTTAAAAAATGGCAAATGAGTATTTAACAAGTAAAAGTAAGCAACTTTTTTCTTTTCTCTAATACAAGTGTGGGAGATATTAAATAAATTACGTATAATTATAAAGGTAATTAACACAACTTCCTTATTGACCACCACTGGCACATTCCGGAGTTTTAATTTCCTCACCGACGCTATTCAGCTCGGCGCATCAGTTTGACGTACAGCTTCCTAGGCGGCGCGTCTGATAATGCTGAGCGATAAACGGTGAGGAACATGCAAGAGGCGGCGCCTCATCACTAGTACCCGGGGGGAGATGTGCACAGTCGGCAAGTGCTTGTGTTATGCGGAATTGCGGAGGTTATAGTCTATGAAACGCCTGCAAACATGGCCGAGTGCAACACTAGCGTTTCGTAAATATTTCGCTTTTTTTGACTACTTATATAGCATTTATTATTACGTGTTTTATGTTTGTTTACTCTTTCGCAAGCAATATATGTTATAATGCGTCAACATTAAGTATTTATTAATTACGAGACGAATAATAATATGACAAATACTTTGAAAATGAGTTTCTTTTGGCGTTTCTTGTCAACAGTGATGATGGAAAGATCTGAATGGGTAGCTTTCCTTAAAAAAATAAATATACACTACACATAATGTAAGTTATACTTATTGGCGAGTAAAAGTTTCTGTAAACGTCTAATTACTGATTAAACATTTGAATTTTGAATAAATAATGTTTCGGTTTGCTCAGTACCGGATCTAGATTGTTTTTTAAGCGGGGCAAAATATGTGAATATGCCGCCCCCTAATTGGTTTTGCTACTTACTTGATTACTATTACCTTAACAGTACACATACACGGGGGGGTTGCAGACAGTAATCTAATAAGATCCAGACCGAGATGCGATTGTACATTTTTGAGTAGTAAATAACTTTTATACTTCTTTAAAAATAACCAGACGCCGCCTCCATTCCGTATCGGTAGCATAGGGGGGTGGATATATTTGATTTTGCCGCCCCTCTGACTTCACCGCCCGGGGCATGGGCCCCGGCTTAAAAGACTCTTCCATTTGGTTTACATGATTTATATAAATTCATATCTTCCCTTGCATGATTGTTTAAATTGAAAATCTACAACTTTGTAACAATTTGATGCCTGTTTGCAGCATTTGCAAGCCTGGTCAATGGTAACTGGCAGATAAATCAGCTTAGCGAAGTACGCAGATCAGTGGGGCGGAAATGAAGGATGTGTTTGAAGCGGGTTTAATTATATTTTGATACATCGATATCGACGGTTTCCTGATAAACGTGGCGTTTGTCGATATCCTGCCGATGTTATCTCGCGTTATTTGATTTACTATCAATTTACAGTAAATGTTGATTAATTATAAATTTATTTATCTTCCGTTTCCAGTCCCTCTTTTCTAACATTTTATTTTATTTTCCAAAGGTTCAAAAGAAACTTTTCCGACAATTGAAATAGTTTTGATGCTTAGAAGACGAATCACTTATCATCTTTATGTTTTATGCAAGTTATTGTTTTTTTCACATTCTTCTAAATATGCGTCAGAATTGCTAGGAAAAAAACTAGCCAGGTCAAACGTTGAAATTCTAATAAATACATTTCAGGATTCTCTACAGAAATTGGCGGCAATTTCGATCCTTATTCTTTTGTCGGATATTGAACTCAGCTCCCATTTTCACATTTATGTTTTGGTGTGATTTTATTTGTCAAAGGTTTAAAAGATTTGCCGACAATAATGTAATAGTTTCAATGCTATCAACAAGACGTACGAAGTAAATAACCTAAAACTTAGCCATGGAAAAAGAGGAAGGAGTTTGGGAAGATGACGGCTCTTAAGACTTTAAAGTAGCTTACCACTTTGACTATTGATACCGAAATATAATACAGCTATCATAAACCTTTGACATAAAAAGGAAAGAAAGTATATATAACTTAAATATTTTCATCACTTAAGGACAAAAATTGATATACCTAGATTGATTTGAATGCTTGAAGCACTGGCAGTATTTTTAATAAATTAAATTTCAATATATACAACATGTAACGTAAATTATACTTATTGACGTCTTATTACTGAATAAACATTTGAATTTGAAAATCTACTTAGTTAAGTATGAGATAATATTAATATTCAAATCGCGTTAACAAAATAACATTAATTATGCGAACTAATATCACTTAGAAGATTAAACGGCCACATCATCCGCGTAATGGGCCAAATAAGTTGTATCTCTCGTTTCTACAAGTTTACGACCTCAACGGAGAGTAGGTAGCCTTCCGGTTATGTCCTAATTGACGTCACATCCGCCGCCGAATCAAACACCAATAAAAAAATTGGTTTGAGACACGTACAGTCAGTAATATTTTGATTATTTTAACAATATACTGGATTGAAACAAAAACAAACCCAATAGTTGCTACTACCTAAGTGCTAACAATGCTTACTCCCGCTGGACCATAATAATAAGGGCCATGGTGAATAGATCCTTGAATCCAAAGGAAAGCTTATGGATTCAAGGATCAAGACAAAGGACATAGAAAAATTAGCGAAGGTAGCTCATAAACATAAAAATATTATTAAAGAAACCATGAACCATGCACGAGCCAAACTCGCACATTTTGGCTGCACGCTATTGCTACATGTAGATCGCGTGACGGCTGTATTTACTACGTGTTTTTACTACGTTTTAAATAAAGTTATAACAATCAAATGAGATACTATCGAACAGCGATCGAGAAAGGACCCGTCACATCCAGCTCTACAACATGCCATTTTTATCAACAATAAAGTTTCTATGTGACGTAGTCTTGAGTCTTCATAACATCGTCATCAGACATCCTCATTTCTTCATGTATGGCCTAGGTAACAAACGAATCTTCCGCCGTACAAACTGTGGCCTCGATTTTGAAATGCACATACGAACTAATCGGATTTTCTGAGGGATCAAAACAAGATTCGAGAATTCAAATTGGAACTAAGGTTTTTTATTTTACAATATCCAATCATCTTTATCATCCATGCGTATTTTCCCGATCGCATCCTCAGCAGTAACGCTTTAGATAAGTTGGATAGTTTGATGATAATGGCCTTGATGGCCTTCGGGACCCACAGTTTATACATACGTACCTTTAGAAACACGAAATCATCTTACTTTTCGGATAATCAGGTGATTTAAGACCCCAATATCCTAACCAGATCGGGAACAACTTTTCACAAAGTATGCTTCCCAGTTGGATTCGAACCCATGTCCTCCGGGTCACAAGGCGAAATAATCAATACAATATCTCAGTCTCCCAATACAGAAATTGTTAATTTGGGAGGCCACTGTACCATGGTCGCCAAATACTCATCACATCTATGTAAATCTTGTCGTAATGGCGTGCTAATGGCGGGCTACGGTCATAAACTGTAGCGGCATCGTTACGCGGATGATGTGGTGGGTGAGTGATCGATATTGTATGACTGTGAGTAGGTGATTGTGGACAGACATTTTGAGTGGCTGTATGAATATTGCCAATTAGGCCAGGCCTGTGTCACTCCCCGTTTAGGTATCGGAAATATACCTTCATTATTACTATGCGCACGGCGACCACTTCGAAGTGAAAATGCAGTTACATGAATCATTTGTCAAGAGTAATAAATAAGAATGAAATTGGCTTTCAATGGATGTCTAGGTGCTAAGAGGTGAGAAGTTCTGACGCGAGCTAAATTAAACCATAGCGCAAACCTCATTAAGTAAATATTTCTTTGAATTTATTTTCCGAGTAAGACTGCTGCACGTGAGTACTAGTACTTATTCTGTGGTTAGGCAAATCAGTATGTGAAATCATTTTATCTATGATTCCCAGTAAAAAAAAGACTTTCCATACAAATTCTCCGGTTAACTTAACTTTTTTTGTATTAAGTTATAAGACATTTATGTAGTCCTAACTAGTTATAGCCTTATTATCGTTGACTGTACATTTTCCCTGTATCTTCAATCAATGTGAATTGAAATCAAAAACGAAACATGATTCTTTTTTTTAAATATACTTAATTTAACAGAAAGGTCTTGTCTGTCAATTGTCCATACATCAGGTCGCAGGCGCCTCGGAGGCGACAATGTCCATCACGTACCGGACAGACTTCACAAAAGAAAGAGTAATGTTTACATTCAATACAGTCTAAATATACAGGCTTAATGAGGAGAATTGAATAGGCGCAATAGTATAAAATCAACAAAGAGTGCATAGAAATGCATAGAAACGCTTATTAGCGTAAAATGGTTTAAGCTAGAGCGTCTATAGTGAATTATAGAATAGACGAAGACAGCGAACGTAACATAAATGCTTATTAGACTGAAATCAAATGGCTTCGAAGTGAGTAGATGTAGTTAACAACAAGTCAAGCATAATAAACTTGTATAGAAGGTACCGAACCATTCTCTTTTCAATATTTTCCATGCCGCTGTTTCCGTAAAAGAAAAATCTGTTGATTACGGGGTTTCCTGGAGGAAAATAAAAGCTGTGATTATAATAATGCATAACTTAGCCTAAACCTAATCCCACCAAAAACGTAAATGTAAAAATAGGAGCCAAGTTCTAAATCCGACAAAAGAATTGATATCTAAATAGACGCCAAGTTCTGTAGAAAATCCTGATTTTTTTATCTCATCTGCCTTCCAAAGCATGTATCTCGAGAAACTTTTATGCCACTTGTCTTGCAAGTGTGGACCACGCCCGGTGTAACCAGGCCTGTGCCACTCCCCGTTTAGGTATTGAAAATATACTAACATTATTACAACGCGCGCGGCGACCACTTCGATGTGGAACATTCAGTTACATGAATCGTTTGTCCAGAGTAATAAGAATGAAATTGGCTTGCAATGGATGTCTAGGTATCTAAACGAAAAGGTGAGGAGTTCTGACGCGAGCTAAATTAAACCATTGTGCTAACCACATTAAGTAGATATTTCTTTTCTGAGTAAGACTTCTGTACGTGAGTATATTCTGTGGTGTAGCTTTACTTGCAAAAGTGTTAGTAATGCGCACTCTCGCTTGGCCACCGAGCTCCGAAATGAAGCAATGGTAGTAGAAGATGGTGTGGGTCCACAGAAAAATACTTCTACATACTCACCTAATAACTCTTCAAACTCGATGGAGCAAAAAAGAAGCTAAAAGTTATCTTAAAGAAAATGCCATTATAAGAAATATTACGCGGTACCTGATCTAAATTAAATGTCAATAAAGATTACGCCATCCGTCCATTAGTGGTATCTACTAATAAAGATAGCGAGTCTGTCTGTTTGAGATCGAGAGGCGCTGCTAATTAGCAAGGAGTTTACAATATTGTATTGAGAGGGTTATCTCTGAACATGATGTCAATACGTTGTTTGATATTATGATTGCCAATACTGCAAACGCTTTAATGAATAATACTTACATAATTTAAATAAATTTATACAGACAAATCTCACAAACTGAGCTACCCCCAAAGTAAGACGTCAAGACTTGTGTTATGGAATACTAACACAACGATACTATATTTTATAACAAATACATATATAGATAAACACCCAAGACCCAGGACAATCTGAAAAAGATCATTGTCCATCTTGACCCGACCGGGGTTCTAACCCGGGACCTCCGGAATAGCAACCTGGCGTGGTAGCCACTAGGTCACAGAGATTGTCGATGACGATGATGATGAACCAGCTGCTTCTCTTCCCGTCAAATCATTGAAACTGATCGAGGAAATGGGTCAAAATGCAATGTTAATGGTTGATGCGGTTAGCAACCCATCACTATTTGATTCCTTTTTCCACCTTCTCACCCACGGTTTGGCGGCCTGGCTCTGTCTGTCTAGAGCTGGAAGACCAAAATACTCTATCTGGCCCATTAAGAGCGGCCTTCCCGTCTTACTTTTCATACAAACGCTCGTAGGTGATTATGATGTTGTAACTGATCTTTCTTGTTTTTTTAACTAACATGTATCTTGTGCGCTATTTCTAGGTTTCTATCGAAATTAAAAATTTTAATTTGGAGAAACAAATTCAGTATAAGCCTCCAAAAATCTTTGGACAAATTTTACTTGAACTTCGACCATTTTAAAGTAGTCAAAAAATTGTAAAGGTAAAAAAATATTTCGATAGAAAACTTACAAATGTAATGAAAATTTTAAATAAAATGCATTTATTTTACAACCTTGTAAAGCTTACTGAAAAACACGTATCACCTGGAACAAGTTTTATGAAATATCCATATTATAATAATATAATTCAATAGAATGTAAACCAAGCTCTCAGGCGCTATCTTTCTCTTATTGCTTTGTCTCTTTTTTTAGCATTGCCCTGGATAAGATAACAAGCTTTTCAAACTATGCTCGCGTTGACGACAGAGCGGCCGGGAAGGGCCGCCTTAAGGTAATTAGTGACAATGTGTATATGCATAAATTTAAATACATAGCGACTAAACAATTCGCTAATTTCCAACAACTCAAATAAGATTTTTTTCTAAACGTCAAAACAAACATTTTCTAATGGGATTTGTATGAAATAAAGGCTTATGACGTCATAGTTCCTTGGAGTCAAATAGCGCTCTTAATATCAGCTTTTCTGCAATAATAAATCTGTAATCCCGTTAAAAATGAATAAGATCAATGACAAGTGATATTAATTTGTGACGTTTTATTTAATAGTACTTACCAAATAATGTATTTTTGACCCAGGAAAATATCAAATTGTAAATTAGTCTACAAACACCATAAGAGCACGATATCCTGAATTGTAAACCGAAAGCAACAATTTTAAAATGCAAGCCTTGTCCAAAGATCTTCGTTTCCAGGAGCCACCAGCAGCAAAAACCGAAGAATTCTCCGAACAAGCCTCCGCCATGCTGGATGCACTAATTATGGAATTCGCAATTAGCTGCCAAACTGGACATCGCCAAATTATCTGCTTGATTTTCAAACAAATTTAAACTTTATTATTGATCTGATAAGGATTACACAAACCGCATGGAGGATTCAATCAAAAAATACATTTAATTAAACATAAAAATATCTCTAAACACGTCAATCGATTTTCAATCTTATTGGTAGGTAATAGAGTTGTATATTGTAGGTAGGCAAGCAGACACAAATGGAGTTACACCGTTGCCATGGGGACCGCAAGGCACGAGTTCTGAATTTGAAGTTCGTTCAGGAGTTTCGGGACGTGTTCGCGGAACTAGCAGTAAAAATGATCTTGATACTGGCTGGCTAAAATCATGCTAAAAAATTGTAGTATTAAACTATGAATATCACAGTTATATTTTTCAAATCTAAAAACCGACTTCACACCCCAACTACACAACCGATTTTGAAAAAAAATCTATGGAAACACTTGACATGAATATCCTTTCATTAAAAAAAATGTAATCTGTCCAGACATTTATGAATAATCGGTGAACGTACATAAAAAATAATTGTAAAAGATCGCGAAGAATTGATAATCTCCTCCTTTTTTAGAAGCCAGTTAATAATGCAATCTCACACCATTATGAACTAAGGTTGGTTAAATACTCTAAGTCGTTAAGAATTATTTTTTATCTTTAGTGGAACCGATGTGGATGAAATTTTACAAAATGTATACCCGTCTATCGTAAAAAATAGACATTTTAGCCTTTGTTTTGATTCAGAAATAAAATAATCTACAAGAAATAAATAATAAGCACTCTAAACAAAGTCTCGTACTATCAACTTTATTCGTAGAAAAATATTCAAGTATTAAATAGACTTTATAATTGATAAGGAAAAGCTTTCAACATGCTACGAAGAAATTGTAAAATGCGGACAAGAACATTAAATCCAAAAGAAAAGGTAGAAAATAAAATATACAAACCCAGTTCTTGTAACTGAGAGCAAGGGCATAACCACACAGACCGTCACACAATCATCATAACAAGTAGTCGTAAACAGATAAAGTACTCGCATCGCCGCAATAATGGAAACAAATCAATATAAAGCAGGGAAGAATCCCAGCCTCGTTATCCTGATTGGTGCAATAAATTACAAGCACAAAAAGCCCTTCTAGAAATTTGAGAGGTCGTAGAAGTATCTTCTGTTTGTATTTTTAAGTATGTATTATAAATATTCGACTGACTTATTATATCAACGGACAGTCAAATGTTAAAGCGCTAGGAATACGCCTTTTGCACAAATCTTTTTCAGCTCATGTGTAAGGAAAAAGTATGCAAACCTTAAGGTTTGCACTTTGTTGCCTTAAGGGTAATCTAGAAATAATAACGTACGTATGTAACGAAAAAACTCCAGTTAAAGTGTTGTTTGCACTTTGTTGTTCCTGGTCTGGGAAGCCCAAGAATTAACGACTTTTATGTTCCAAACAAAACGTCAACCATACAAAAAATATGTGGTCAAAAGGCTCACATTTTATAAAGAGCGTCGTCTGTAGCTCTCTTTAATTTATGCCAGCTATACCAGAGATAAATCAGTACCTCAGCAACTCGCGATTCTTGTCCTATAATAAAAACAATTATTACGACTGCGTCTTGCAAGCTAAGTGATGATTTTATGCTCTATATTTCACATTTGTAAAGAAAATAAGCAGGCTCTATGGACACCGAAGCTGAACGATTGGAAAGTAAATTAGATAATAAATCTTCTAAGAATAGTTGACA
Source organism: Acrobasis suavella (assembly GCA_943193695.1). Classification (NCBI taxonomy): domain Eukaryota; kingdom Metazoa; phylum Arthropoda; class Insecta; order Lepidoptera; family Pyralidae; genus Acrobasis; species Acrobasis suavella. Next base: position 20,193,986 of record OW971946.1, read on the forward strand.
TTTATGCGAATGAAACTTCGCTTTCAAATTGCTAACCTTTATTATAGCCCTAGCAGATTACTAAAAAGAAAATTATTATTTTGATCACACATTCTATTCTGCTGAGACAAGTTTACTTTCCATCCTCCTTGGTGTATTTTAAACTGTACACAAAAAGGAATAGTTTTTTATAGACCATCTATATTCATAATTATGTAATAAAAATTAAATAAAATAAACCAATGGCAAATAAAATTAACCATTAATTCTATAACAGTTATGAAATGCGAAAATAAAAGGCTTAAGAAATTTTTTAATAGTTAATTTCTCAGAAGTTAAGATATGAAATCAACCACAAAACGAACGCTATGTAACCAATGTCAATAATGCCATTATTGTAATAAGGTAATTGTAAACATTTGTATCTTGTACAAATTACAGCAGTAATGTCATCTAACTATATGCACTATCAATTTTATTTGTTAGTTTTATTTCGATATACGTGCGTTTATTGCAGAAACTTGATCAGAATCATTGACTGATCTTAATTAAAAAGGCTCTTACAATAATAAATCTAATGATCGGCCACAACGTAGGCAATAAATGCCCAATGACAATAATGCAATATACCTAATAATATAAACAGGGTCGAGTCGAGTACCAATCAGCATCGGTCACAGTACACGATAAAGGCGGGCACACACTCGCGGCGCGCGGCACGTCCCGGCAACATGGCGAAGGATGTACAGTTGTTGTAACGAGTTTTAATCTAATAACAATAGTGTTTTAGAAATAGATAAAGAACTAAATAACATAACAACCTTGAATAAACCATAAGGTTTTTAAACGCTTGGAAATTGTTAAATTGCTTACCCGCAGCCAAAGATGTCGATCAAAGGAATGGACATCAATCTGGGAATCCTTTTAACACCTTAAGAGTCCCCTTAGCTAGACAGAATCATACTTTCCCATACAAACGTAGTCTAGCTTTTATTTTGAAACGGCATGTTCAGATATTGTCGAAATATGTAATTTCAAAGAAATTGCATATATTAAGGAATATAACAAATTTTCACAGTCAAAATATGAACTTAAAAGATAATATAATGTATCATATCATATTTGACCACCAGTATGGAAAACTTCTACACTCTCATATTTTCTTTCAAGTTCATATTTGACTGTCGTAAACTAGTTACATGCCTAGATATATGCAATTTTGTAAAAATTACAAAATACTGCCGAAATCTCACATGTCTTTTCAAAATAAAAGCTAGACTACGCTGGTATGGAAAAGTCTAGGTTAAGGGGATTCTTAAGCGTCACCGGTGGCCATGGTCTAGGCCTACAAAGGAAAGATATATTTCTGATGCTCGTTTTCCATCTTACCATAGTCTTCTTGAAAGCGTTTTATTAGATGCCTTACTTACGTATTAACTAAAAGCCCATTGGCTTACAAATGTTTAACAATATTTCCAAAAGATTTATGTTTATAACCAGCGTGGTTTGATGTATTCAGATGAGCATCCATTATCGTCCGATTTAATAGATTTAATTATGAACTGTTTAGCATAACGAAGTTTTGGGCGCGAAACCACTCCGACGCGTCTTATAGTTGAATAATAAAACGCCACATAAATATTTAGGGCCATTCTGACATTCTAATTAATAGCTTTTTTAATGTGATCAACTCTAATGGATTTTATCGCAACAATACGTAAATGGCGTTTTTAATTTTATATTTTTATCTGTTTATTGAGCCGCTTACCGACGATGTTTGCTATAAAAATGTATTTATCGCTATAATAGGTGTATTAGCTTAACAATGAATATTAGATTTTATGTATATTTTTATTAACTTTAATTATAAGATGTCAAAATATGCCTGTATAAAATGCATTTCAAATAGTGTAGGTAACTATACTCCATTATTTTAGGTACTTAACATTTTGTTATCCGGATGGCATTTATAAATGCAACATCGATTGTCTTGCTATTGTGTCTGGTATTGGCGAAATGGAATAATAAAGATTAACAATAGTGACATGTCGTTGTATTCATTTTAAAAATCAACATCTTTGCAAATTACAAATTAATTAATTTTTAAATTATAAATTGCTTACTTAATTTGTAATATGTAAAGATTGTATTTACATACGTTTAATGAAATAACCAAATGGAGTATTCGAATCAAACTTAAGATGGCTTCTACACACTATGGCGGCAGCAGGGCTGGCGGCATTGTGTGTGGGAGCCATTTCATTTATAAGGCTTATAGCGTATAGACAGTTGCAAAGCTGTCCACAGTTATTTAACTTTTTATGTCGTTCAGTGTCCTTTGTCTAGACTTGCGACCTATTTCCTGCAGGCATAGAGACACCCAGTGTAAGCTTCGGGAAAGAAAACAGAAGAAGAAACTGGCATTACACTAGGTAGGACAAAAGATGACTTTTTAACCGACTTAGAAAAAGGCGGGTATCATTTCGTCGCGATCTTTTTTATGTATGTTTACCAATTATTCGAAGACGCCTAATTCGATGAAGACCTTCTCTTTTGTCCGTCCCTGGTCCCGTTATTTGGGGTCGGGTCTCCTCACTCTACGGCGCCAGGAGATTCTGTCCTGGGTTGTCTGTTCTGGCAATTGGGCTTCCCTAAGGTCTCTCTCTATATTTAAGCACCAGGTTGACGGCGGGAGGCCTCAGCCTTCCTTTAGTTCTGGCATGGCTAGTGCAATTTTTACCACGTGGTCTTTACGTGTCCGTACTATCAAGGCGGTGTTCCGACATTTTGTCTGTGATTGGCGCAATCTTGAAGCTGCCTCGTATGTGCTCGTTGCGCACGCGATCCATTCTAGATACTCCTCCCGCCCAGCGCATTTAAATTTTTAACAATATTTTATAGGATATATTCGTACAAATTACCGTCATCATTCACCACTGATTCGCATGTGTTCTCAATATAATAAAATTTGCCACGATATGGATATCTTTAGTGCATCGCCCAATATAATTAAAAGGTTCTTTTTTATTCATACTCTATAATGTTAGTTTACTATATATACATATATGTGTTTTTTTAAGAAGCCGTTCATAAATATTTTTTTTACATTTTTTCTGCGAGCCAATATGTTCTATGTGCATGCTGTGTTCGCTCCTAGAAGGTTGTACATTATCTGCCATGTATATTTCACTGGAACAGATTATATTATTGTAACAACCAGTTTGCGAACCGAATAAAAAAAAAGGATTTTTTTTATTTTGTAAGTGTATACTTTGCAAGTGGTTCCAAGAAATTTTATCAAATTCGGTTGTGTAGTGTGGTGGTAAGTCGGTTTTTAGATTTAAAAAAAAAACTGCACTGGACGACTTGCCGCGACCGCCGACCGAGACCTAACAACCAGACAATAAAAAAAAATAATTTCTATTTTCTTGAACGACGCGGTGTGTCAACTTGATTTGAGGGTATAAATCTAAATATATATAACTCAAAGGTAACTGACTGACTGACATAGTGATCTATCAACGCACAGCCCAAACCACTGGACGGATCAGGCTGAAAGGCATGCAGGTAGATGTTATGACGTAGGCATCCGCTAAGAAAGGATTTTGATCAATTCTACCCCCAAAGGGATAAAATAGGGGATGAAACTTTGTATGAAACTTTGTCAATTTTAAACCGATTGGGCTGAGACTTTGCATACATATAAAGCTACTATGACGTAGGCATCCCCTGAGAAAGGATTTTGATAAATTACACCCCTACGCAAGCGAAGCCGCGGGCAAAAGCTAGTCTGATGATAAAGATAGTCCTTGTTTTATAATTAGACGGATCGTGTTTGATTCGATTTACTCCAATCAAAACAAAACAACAGTTTTCTAAATTTTCCGTACTTTCTCATGTATCTATCTCCCAGCCAGTTTAACAACAATATCCGTAAAGGCGGTCTTGGGCTCGCAAAAACTAGTCCTTTCCTCGGCCGCGTACGAAGACCTGGGCAATAAAACTTAATTACTAGGACATCGTGATGCCGCGGTTCACAGTGGTTGAGTCGCCTGGGCGAGTCGAGTCAAAAAGCGAGACTTTCTCCCATTACCGATGAATTTTTGGTAGGAAGGTGATCAGAGGCTCATGTTAGGATATTTAAGTACATATTAAGAATCTTGACATGATATTACCTACTTAAACACATATATCGACAAAGCGTCTGTAAGTAGGCGACCAAGTTTCTTTTAGATTTATTTATTCCTTAGCAGTGATCGCTTCGAAACGTAAGTACTTTGTAGCACTTTTCATATAAATAAAAAATATTCATAATATATATTTAACTGATTCGTGACTTATATGAAATTTACGTTGAAATGTCATCTTGTACGTTCTTCAACTACATTCACTCCTAGAGTTCAAATTCGTTGATTAATGATACACTCGCCACTCTCTCGCCCACTGTATTCTTGCTTTACTCCATACTACACTGACGTAAAGTGTGTACTGTTATACGCCTTGGAAGACTTCATCTTTAATTGCTTGTAACGTTCCTATGCTTTTTACAGCCGATTCCAAATCGGCCTTCCGTCGGCGCTATATCCATTTCTGAATCTTAGCACCTTCTACTATCTGTCAGACTTTTTGGCTCCGTTTTTGCCTACTTTTTCTATTTGCCATCCTTCCGCCTTCAACAACCCGATTCATTGGTCAGCAAACTAAATCCTCACACCTTAAGTAAAAAGCGACACGCTTAATGAACAGTGCGCTAGCCACGTCTTCCGTTCAAATAAAAAAAAAGGCCTAAGACCCCATTAAGGGCTTATTAAGATTTCTATAGTATCGTGTTTAGAACTTGTGCTGTTGCAGGCGTTTATAAGCTGCGCTCACCTTAATTATCATCAAGAGGACCTTATTATACAAGTTGCCTATTCAGTTACCTTTTTTTTTTAAATTACACCTGTATTAGCCTTTGACCAAAATAAGGCATCAAAACGTGTACGATGAAACTGCCTTCAAAGTACCCTTAAAAAATTGATGCTTGGAACCATATTCCCACGACTCAAATAACGCCCAATTAAGTTTATGGCCATCGGATGATACGCGGCCACTTAACTTATTTTAATCTCAGTAGTAGTTGTAGGTAGTCACAATCTTTGATAGTAATGGGATCAGTTTAGACAATATGCTGATGAATTTGGTACGTTCGGACCAGGATCCACCGAAGCATTCCTAACAGCGTGCTTTTTAGTAGATGAAGTTTAGGATACGTATATAATCTAGTATTGCGTTATACGGCTGCGAGACTGACGAAGAAAGAAATAAAGAGATTAGAAGCGTTTGAGATGTGGTGCTGGAGAAGGATGGAAAAAGTTAACTGGAAGGACAGGATTACAAATGAAGAAGTACTAAACAGAGCGAGCGAAAGGAGGCAATTAATAACAACTATCGGAAATAGGCGAGAAAATATGTTGGGACAATGGTACGGCACGACGAATTTATGAAGACGATAATAGAAGGAAAAATAGAAGGAAGAATGGGAAGAGGAAAACCCAGACACAGCTTTATAAAGCAAATAAAGGAGAAAGTAGGAGTGGTATCGTACCAAGAAGTCAAAAGGCTGGCTGAGGACAGGCAGGAATGGAAGAAACTCCACCGACAAGAGCGTCGCTCTTAAATTTAAATGAATGAATGAAAATATAATCTAGAAGAATGTCAAGAAGTTTGTGAAGAGGACCGAAATGTCCAGGAGTGAAATGATGATGATGAAGATCGAAATATTTTAGAATTTCCAACCAAAATTATGAAAATGATTTAGGATCCCTGTTGACATAATTATCGAGCGCTTTCTGATTTTCAATAATACTTTGCTAGCAAGACGGTATGATAGACAGAGTCAAAGATCTGTTTATCTCAACGATGAATATATCAACGGGGATCCTACTAATTTATATAATGTAAACGGTTAAGTGTTTGGATATTGTTGAATTCATTACTAAATAGAGTGCCTGGATTAACACATACATTGAGTAACGCCTTATATTAGTTTTATCCCGTATAATATCGATTCCCGAGAGATTGTAACAAATCTCAGGGCTACTGTCCCTTTGTAAGCAATACCGCAAGTGTCAATATATTTATGTAGATCATTCTAGGAACCATATCTGACCTCCATATTCTACAAGTAGAATATGGAGGTGTGAAACCATTAGTGAAGGGAACTTTTGCGCAGAGCCTTACACTATGCGCCTGATAAGATGGGAGTGGACGATACCAGCAGCTCAACCTTGCCATAGCGAAATAAATACATAATAATAACGCCTTTCATATTATCATACAGACATAATTTTCTGTGATGCACGAACCAACTAAAGTTTAGAAAACGTACGCATAATTAACAACCTGTAATGACAAACTTAAATAAAATATAACCAATCTGACAATCCTTTACGAGTAAACGCATTAAATCCCGATGCATGGCATTCGACGTATTAGTAGGATTAATAGAGGCGTCATTAAATTTATCAGCGGCAGAGAAGATCCGGAGACTTTGGAATGAAAAGATTGATAAAAAAACTGGACAAGAGCGAGTCTCTTTTATGTAGCGAGAGATCCGCAGGCAATCTTCAGGTATCGTGTATTTTCGGTCACACGACTCTTTATAAGGGATATTTTGCTGAGAAGTGATGAAGAAACGGCTTATTTTGTAGGGCCCAAAACTACTCAGGTATTTTTAGCCTGTCATGGTGTCCCACTGCTGGGAACATGCCTCCCCTTAACCTTCCACTCGTCTCTAATCGAGCGACAGCTACTCCACCAGTCAGTCATGAATGCATTTAATTATCAAGTAGGCTTAAGGGGCTACCTGAGGTCCAGTGCTGCCCCCATTTGAAATAAATCTATTGAAAGGAAACGGAAATTTCATTTAAAATTTTGTCTTGATCAGACCCTAGATAACCCTTCAAACTAATTTATGAACTACTGTTTATATTTTAAAGTGAGAACGTGTAGCTTTTTATAGCATTTTTGCGAAAAACGGCCACTTTCAGCAAAAATGCTATAAAAAGCTACACGTTCTCATTTCAAAATATAAACAGTAGTTCATAAAATAGTTTTAGGATTATATCAAAGCCAAATTTTAAATAATATCGTTTCTTTTCAAATGATTTATTTCAAATGGGGGCAGCACTAGATCTCAGGTAGCCCCTTAAGTTTAATTTTTGTTGATACATAATAATAATATATGAGAGAAATTAAATACAGATCATGTAGATAGCGAGTCGTGGTAATCCGTAATTACAGGTTCTTCGGAAACCTAGCATTGGAAACCAGTCCGCCGCAAACATGTATGTTTATTAATTGTTACAAAAGTATTTGACACAACTGTGTGACAATAAATACATTATTATTATTATTTAATTAATTAAGGTCTTTTTGTGTATCATCGCTATAAAAAAATCCAAAAGCCAAAAGTGGCCGTTTTTTGCTAATGTGCCTAGAAAAGCTTCACGTTCTCACTTTAAACTGTAAACAGTAGTTCATAAAATAGTTTGAAGGGTTATCTAGGCTTTAATAAAGACAAAATTTTAAATGATACCTCCGTTTCCTTTCAAATGATTTATTTCAAATGGGGGCACTGGACCCCGAAAATTTAAGGTTTACTGTTTAGTACTGTACCCTGAAAGTGGTTCCCGATTGAGTTGTTTATGTGCGCGATTGGCTATCTCCACTACAGGGCTGGCTTTAATTTATTCGAATTAATTACACACGATGATGTTTTCGGACACGTAATGGGATATCGGCATTTTAATGGTGATTAGATTCTCCTTCGACGGGGCAACTATATCATTACGTAAGTATCATTGACTAGATGTATTTATTCATTTTAATACTTGTGAACATGTCATAATGAAATTATGAACTTTGTTACAACGCCAGAAACAAGAAATTCACTGATCTATTTTTTATCTCACCAAAAACAATTACCTACTTACTTATAGAAATATTATACGTGTTGAGATGATTGTGTTTAAAGTGGTTAAAGAATGTGTAATAATGACCTGTATGAATATTATAAACATTAGTTAATTTTCAGCAGCCCATTTTCTGACCATATTTGCATACCATTCCTAGGGTAAAAGCACACTGCATTACTTTATCTACTAATGCAATATTTTTTTGTAAATGATGTGTTTTATTGCAAATAAATATATCTTTATCTTTATCTTCATTTCTCAAAGAAAATATTAAATTTTCACTTGCAGAGAAATCTTAAAACTATTGTATTTACGTAATTGCATTGTATTATATAAATTGTAGTTATATAAATATATTTTAGTTATGCTTTAACCCGCGACTTTGTCCGCGTAGAAGTCGAAAATGGTTCTAATGGGATTTTAATTAGTTTTGACGTTATTGATTTTGTTATAACATACGAATTATTGTGTTAAAATGTTTGAATAATTTTTAAATATAACAATCTTTATTATAGTGAAGAAATTTACTTTTTCTTCGGCGGACTTTCTTGCGCCTTCCCCTTCCTCTTCCCCAATTTTAAAAATCCTGAAACACGTCCTTACTCATTTGACGCCAGTAAGACTCCTGCGAAGTTTGGAATAAAATGGTCTAACTAATCTTGTTTCTCTATACAAAATTTGGACCCCCGCTTCATTCCGTTAGAGAGTGAGTTTTAAAAAATCCTTTCTAAGTGCACCCCTAGACATATATATATATATATTTCATTCACATACAATGTTGATGAGAACATTTGTTGTGCGCTTAAAAAAGAAAGAAAATTGCTTATATCGAGTACATAGACTATATCACTACAGTCATATTTACACCAAAGAGCATTATTTAAATAATAAATGCATGTACATTCGGGGGCAGATAAAAGTGACCCCCTACCGTATGGCCTTTAGAAGTCAAGGGGGTCAGGTTTATCTGCCCCCGACTGTACACACATTATTGTGTCTTAAGTGGAGCAGACGGAGCATTTTGGGTCTTGCGGCTCTAAGCAGACAGAGCCCAGGACCTTAAGGTTAAACTAGTCGCGGGCCAGAACTCACAGGTGGGCGCGGCCTAAAAGCATGCTGTATCACCTAACATTGTGTTCGGGGAAGCAGTGAGGTGAAATGCATGATAAATTGAGAGCGTAAAAAATATGTTAAGTCCTTTGGGAAAAGGGGTTTTATGCAAAAATGATTGCATTAATTAATTACAATCAAAGTTTATTAAAATCTTCGATAAAGAAGCCGTGTCGGTGTGTATTTCGTTTTGGAGATTTTACGCTTCTTTTATTACTTATTTACGCCGAAAATTGCGTAAAAATAAGCAAAAAAGCTAATCTTTGATGGCTCATAACTTTTTAATGGCGTTTTATTTTACTTTTCTGTTTTCATACAGACAAAATGTATAATCAGACAAAACGATATCATGTTAAACTTTGATTATACAATGTCAAAAAATTTTGGAAATCCGCTCCGAAATTTATATAGAAAAATTATCGACTAGTTCGCTTTTAAGACACAAACTCCACTTTTAGCATGATAACGAGGCAAGGAGGTGAAAAAAGTGCCTATTTATATAAATGATATAAAATTATAATACGTTTATTTATTTCCTCCACAAGAAACCATAAAGCGATGAAAACAAAACGTTTATTGCAATGTTTATCTTCTATCAGACGAGCTTTGTTTTTTCTATTCGTTAGACCTAATTGGGCAAACCCAGAGCCTGCACACAGTTACCCACATTTACAAAAGAGTCACGCCCGTGACGACCGCGACGCAGAGCTATGTAATTACCCGGCTGACAGAAAAATATGACAGCGGATAAAACGAGATCGTATCTCACTGTACCTGCAGGGCTGCCGCAATGTGATAAGTTTTTTTTTTTAATTTTCTTTTTTTATTTTAGTTAATAAAATATATGCAATAAGCCCGAAGTCCATAGAGTTGCATCGTTTGATTACTAAGGTCGATCGAACACCTTCCGTTTCCGTGATCAGACCTTAGTCATCGTCAAGCATAAAGTGCCCGTCAAGACAAAACAAACAAGTAATCAATGAGGTTATGTTGTTTTATAACTAAGTTCCATCAAACATCTCCCGGCTCCAATATCATAATATCTCCAGACTGTATTATATTGTCATCCGACTGCACAAGTATGCAAAACTTCAGCTCAATTAGTTAAAGATAACTGCTTGAAAATTTAGTTTCATGATTTAACCAAAACATTTTTGTTTTTGTAAATACATATAAGATATATTGCAAGTTAAATAAAATCTTGTAATACATAAGACGTTTTAGAAAAATATCAATCCAAATAGTCTGCATACATGGCCGCACACCATGTACTGACTGACCAGGCTCATTTAGAACGATAACGTTATGCAGTAGATAACGCAAATTAAATTACAAACGGAATTAAATCTTAAAGACAAATCATAATTATCTTAAAGACAAAAACGTCTGGCTTGAGCTTGGCGCGGGTCCCTTTCAAAGGTTTATTTGTACACTCACAAATGACATAATTTGAGTACAATCAGTACATGAATTTTATACAAATTGACATTAATTTCAAATTTGACTTTTTTAATTAATAATTATGACATAGCAATGTATTCTCAGTCCACACATCTAATTTTAATATCAGTATAATTGTAAGGTTGACGTTTTTGGAGAAAATGCTGCAGTACAGTTTGTTACCGCTTCTTCTGTACTTGCGCTTTGGAGGCGGCAGTAAACTTAGTTGTAAGTAAATGATCCGCCGTCAACAACTAACTATTAAGAAATCGAAAGAAAAAAGAAATGACAATTATCAAGTGATATAAATATCCAAAGATAAATAAATGATTTTTAACTTAAAAAAAAAAGTTAATAGTAATAAAAGCCAATTAAGTACCATGGGCGTCTTGTAAAAAACATAACATGAAATCTAAAAACCACGTCTACCAAGATGAAAACATCTGATTGCCAGTGATTTTCTCTTCAACTGTATTCCTCAAATGGGCTGCACAAATCGTACACTCACTTAGATCATGTTTGCACGCGCGCTGCGCTGAGCTGGTCCACCTCAGCGGGGGTCCAGGAAGTACATACATCGCTTCATTCATTTACCAGCTACAAACTTAGCAAAAAGTTACTCTTATATTTATATTCACTAAAAAAGAAGCTTATTCCTAGTAAGGTTGCTGGATAATACGAGTAGAAACCAGGTCCCTGTAGTTATCGTGTGTTTAAGGTGTCACTATCTTCTTGTCCATCGCAATAGTTACATTTATAAATTTATTTTGATTTGTGTAACGGAATAGTTTGAAACAAAAAGATTTTTAAATTATGATCATTATAATATCTATTGTCAGCTTTTAGTGGCGTGATGGATGATAATAATAGTACACGCTTTTCAATCAGAATTGACTGGCAACGATTCTTCCTACAAATGTGTTCATATATACATAAATGTTTCCATTTCCCTTCATCTCGTACTGTTAATATTTTTTTCTATGTAAGTTCTATGTATTTATGTCATCTGTATATGTATGTTTATTATAATTATTGTATATAAGAATGTTTATATTGACCACCCTGCACTACCTAATTTCCCATTATTATTTTCTATATAGCGAGGTTGCCTGGAAGAAATTGCTAAGCGATAAGGCCGCCTTTTGCGCATTTCCCAGTTCTTAAGATAAAAAAGAAATGTGGTGTCGTGGGACACCAGGTAGGAACGAAGTTCCTTCGGCTAATGTAGAATCGACACAATTTGCAAAAGAAATGTGTATACGACTGTCGCGCCTGCGCACGTCTCATTTAACGGTTTTATTTAACGAGGTCATCCTTACGGTTTTACTATCACATTTTTTTCAGTTCGGTCGCGCAGCAAAATCCCTATCTCCTCCAAGCCTGCCGTAAGGAACTTCGTTCCAATAACCTGCATTTATTTATTGTATTGTTTTGTACATACATAATGCCTTTAATTTCATAATTTTATCAAATCTTTCATAAGCTGTGGAATTCAATCAACTATAGAGTATAAATCTGCTTGGTCAACATTTATATGAATAAAAATTCATTACTCCGGAAGCCCTAACCCACAGGCCGCGGTCGCGAAGGCACAACCATGACAACCGTGACAGCCTCCGCCCGGGCCCGGCCACTCTCAAGAGACATAAACATCACGTACCCCTAGCCTGACAACCCTAGCTACACGTGATCCACATTAGCACGAAATAATAAAATTTTGCGGTCATCCAAGAGAACGTTCATCCGATTAAGTCGCCTTTTCAACATGAAGAACACCAAATTGGTTGTTCGCGTCATATATAATAAGGTGAAAGAGGTTAGAAAGAATTGACAACATTTCAAAAATTTTATATTCATATTTTATATTTTTTCCTTAAAGAACTTCAAAAATCGAACATCCTTTTTTTTCTTTTTCTTTTCTTATCATTATTTCTCCTAAAATTAAATTGTTTAAAATCTCTCCATTCTAAAAGAGCGTAAGTACTAGAGTTAGGATGTAACGACTTTACATCTTTGCCATACTGTATAATTAAAAAATAAAACTTTTACTGACGTCTACAGAGTTGTGTTTTGTAGCATTAAGATATCGATATTAATAGTACCTACTTTTATCTAAACATTAACTAACAAAAACTTACGTACTGTAAAATAGGGTTACTTTGATTAATTTGAAAATTCAAACGCTTTTATCTCAGCTATTTTTGGCATAAAAAAAATATATATTGACGACTTGGTATGTGGAAAACAAATGGCATAAAAAATTACGCTTGTAATATTCGACAAAAAAAATGTGCCCTATCAACTCTATATTTGAAATGGGGTTTTTGGATAACCCACGTTTTTGGATTCTCATAGTCGCCCCTTACAGGAATCTAGGACAAAAAGAAAAAAATGTTTCACTTTTTACTTTTTAAGTTACAGCGCTTTGAAGTTAATTGGGGCGAATTTGACTGAAAATAAAAACAAGGGCTCCGGCGTATACGCTTTGTGGAAAGATGGCGGACATACCAGGATTGCTATTTCAAAAATATAAATAGATATGCGTTCAAAAATTTGGAAGATTTAATTAAAACAAAAAAAAGCTATCATAAATGTCACTTTGTGTTTTGAAAATCGCCCCATTTTAGGGTAGCATTTTTCCTTACTTTTTTTAAAAAACCTTTTAAGACCTTGATGTCAATATTATTTTTATTTAACCTGAAATATCAATCAATGTAAACATTTGAATACATGTGTATTTTTTCCAATCCTAAGTCTACTATACTGAAAGAACTATCGATATTAGATGGTCTTCCTATCGAACTGATACTTCTATAGAACAACACTACTATTATCTGTCTCTCTCTCTCTCACTCGTGATGTGAGTTGTCAGATTGACGCACGCGTCAATTGACAGCTGACAGCTTGTACATTATTTTTTCAAGCAAAGGCGTAACCTGTTAAATGCCTATATCCTTGTACTTTTGAGTTTTTTTCATTTATCTCTAAAAATATAAATCAAAAAAATCTGAATAAATATTTTACGTGTTCAGAATCGCCAGATCTCGAAATGATTTTCGAATTTTCATACCTTTTTGAAAATGAAATGTTGTCAATTGTAGCAAGTAGAGATTCATAGTCTGTCCCATGGGAAACAGGCGTGATAATATGTATGTATCCATTGTTTTAATTGTTCCAGTTGTTTCTTCTCCACTTCGAACGGTTTTCAGCATCCTTGGATAATCGTTGATATACATGTTATGTCTGGATCATCATCATCATACCAGCCACGGAAGTCCACTGCGGGACATAGGCCTCCCCCAAGGATTTCCAAAACGACCGATCGGTAGCGGCCTGCATCCAGAGCCTCCCTAAACTAATTTCTGGATAAATAACCGGAAAGCAGCCAGTTGTATCCATTTATGAGTCCTTGGATGCAACAGACAAAACAGGTTGAGGAAAGGGGTGTGATTTTGGTTGGGGTTTTGATTTGTTTCAATCGCTTTCATCGTTTGTTATTTAAACTAGTTAAGTTAATAGATGTAGGCATCCATTGATATAGATTACAAGAATATTGTTTGTTTGTTTTGTGTTTCGAGTGTGTATACAACATTGTCAGATCTTCAAACTGCCTGAAGGCATCTGAATATCGTTTAAAAGTAACGAGCAAGGATTTTAAACATAATAATTTGTCAGACGCAGCGTTTAATAACAGCTACATTAATTACTGGACATCTTTATGAAGCGAGATGACGGCCGCCATTTACAATTATGCTAATGAAAGCGTTTACCGAGACAAGGTAACGCGTGGCTTTGATTTATAGGCTTCTGACTTTCTGAGACATGACTGACTTAACAACTAATCTCATGAGGACTGCTCCTTATGAGATAAAAACGTGATTAGTGCTCTATCTGCATAGAGCCCAGTTCCACTAGACCCTAGGCCACGTTCAGCAACATTGTAAATGAATTATAACAAAAGATTACGGAATGATAAAAGAGGGATTAGAAAGGTAAGTAATTTTGTCATATATTTTGTCAAAATTACCTACTTCTCTAATCCCTCTCTAATCATCCCCTAATTTTTGTCATAATTCGTAATTCTGCCAAGATATAGGCATAATCGCAGAACTTTGTTTTTTATTAGACATAAAATGAAATAATCGAACTTTTACTAAAATCATTTTTGGCCATTACCTCAAAAACCACAATTCAGGATAAGTCCACTAAAATAATAATTCGCTTTATTCATACTACATATTATCACGCATGTTTCCCACAGGAGCGGGCAGAATTATTTTATTATTAATTTAATTATTATTAATGAATTATATTAGTCAGTAGAAACTTAAATGATTTTCAATATGTTTATATTTTGGTGTTTTCGATCAACACTAACTCATTATTTGAACAAGGTTTTATATTAAGGTTTTTTGAAGTTTAATATTTACTTCAATCGTAGATATTCATTTCTTTTTAACACCCGACCTAAAACAGGGGTCTGTCTGTCTGTAGCTGGACCGATTTCGATTTGGTTTTTTTACGTGAAATTGAAACAGCTGATCAAATTCGAGATCATCAACCAGACGAGTGTTCTTTATAAGTAATAGTGTAAGGATATATGACGACCTTATGCCATATGTGTATAATATGCCATGTAAGCAGTTTTTTTACTGCACGCTACAATGCGACAACATGACTAGCTATAATAGTCGCTCGCTGCTCTTTAGTTCGTAAACACGCGCGCTTGTCCCTAGATAGCTTCCTGAAGTTAGTTTGTCTGTGACTGTTCGTGTAAACTGTATGTGTGAACTGTGTATCGAGAATATATAGACAATTACCAAATGTTGTTTACTTTACCTTCTGAATCCCGATAGCTAGATACCTCCACACTCACCTAGATAAACATCAGATAGTTTCAATTAATAAATCAGGAGTCAGATTAGTGAGCGATAGACAAGCAACAGTATCTACAATAGCTATAACAGAATAAACAAAAGATTCCTATGTATCAAGTTATGTAAAATTTGAAATAGTTGAATGCATATTATTATATACCTACTTTCTGCTGTTTCAACAAATATCTAAACGTAATATTCGTTGAATATGATTTAGAAAAAAAAAAGTACTTCGAATAGAAAGTACTAGTTTAAAAGGCAATAAATACAATTGCACATCGGCTGCACATGTCGTTTAAGAGGGCTACACTATAATGCCATAAGAGCTATAACCGTGTCGTAAAACAGGGCTCCGCAGGGCTCGGGTTACGAGCGGGACAAGTGGCGAGGATTAATAGCGATTTGAATGATTCCTTCAGAACTGTAAAGAGTTTGCATTCGGATTCTTGCGATAAATAGATGTTATTAAATGGATATGCTGAAAAAAGAGTCTAGCCCCTTAGAGGAAAGACAAAGAAGGACAATGAAAAGTTTAAGAAAAGGGATTATTCCCTTCCTTAGAACTTCCACGTTAATCGAAGAATGAAAAACAATTAGACATATCTCAATATTCTCAATAGTTGAGGACAGGTCAATTAAATTGATTTTAATTGAAATTTACATAATGTCACAACTTTTTGCTATTAATAAAGTCTTTATATAGAAGAATAGCTTAGGTTTTACTACCTAAGAAAACCAATCGATGATTACTAACTCTATAACGCAGCCATGACATCAATTTTATTTTATTTTATAGGTTAAGAAGTAGTATGCTAGTAAAAATATGTATGAAAATGTGTCTGCCCTTTAAGCTTTTAATGAATAAATATAAATATATACGGACAAATCACACTGATTGAGCTAGCCCCAAAGTAAGTTCGACACTTGTGTTATGGGATATTAACTCAACGATACTATATTTTATAATAAATACTTAAATAGATAAACATCCCAGACCCAGGACAATTTGAAAAAGGCCATTTTCCAACTTGCCCTGACCGGGGATCGAACCCGGGACCTCTGGGTGGCGGACTAGCATGGTGACCACTACGCCACGGAGGTCGTCATGAATTAACTAAAGTAATTAGGATAAGCAAACGATTAGGTAAGCTTAAAGATAAATCTTTTCATATCCTTGTTTTCATAGCTCAACGTAACCACAGCCCTATAGAAGTAAGTTTACGATCATATATAAGTTCACGTTTAGTGCGGCTGCACCTGTTGATCGCTTTATAGTCGGTTTAACTCATTTTGTGTCAGGAATTCGTAGGTTATTGAACTTGAAACTATCAACAACTTCGACCAACGTTCATTTTATATACCTTCCTTTACTGCAAGCTCAGAAGCCAAAAAACAATACAAGATTTGCTAAACATAGTCATTGATAACGCTAGATGCAGGTCGTTTACAATCGATCATTTTGGAAATCAATAGGTTTAGGTTTAAGTCATTGATTGCTACGAGTATTATTGGATCTTTCTCGTAAGAGTATTTTAGAGTAGCAAGCTCTAGTCAGCACTTTAATAAACGCGGCCTGTCCTCGATTAAGTTTAGAAGTACGAAAGAAATGCATGGCTTCACTTGTATTCTCCATTTCATAAAGACATACATATTATCGTGCCAGTTTCCCACGGAAGTAGGCAGAGACTATGGGATCTCCACTTGCCACTATCCTTTTGCAAACCTCCTTCACTTCAAATACAATAAACAGGATAAAATCAGTACTTACTTTCAGGATAACAGCTTTGTTTTGAAATGTAAACATTGTATTTTTGCAAAAAATTACAAATTCTAAAAGTTTTTTACCCACCCGCCTAAAAATGCCGGCCCATGCCACGCATATCATCCCTGTCATCCAGGGCGTGCGCCGATGCCAGGAATTCAAACGTCGGTGTCCGTCGTGCGTCACTCCTGAAATATATTAAAACGAGCGCCGGAATATAAACTAGGAGGGAATTCGGCGGTAGGGCTGGTTCAAACGTGACAGTTATTATAATGGGACGCCGCGTGTTTTATGGCGTTCAGTATTACATTTTCGCGGTTTTTTTCTGTTACAGATGAACGATACAAGTTTATTAGCTAGGCAAATTAAAAAAAAAACCCGATTCCGAGACGACATGTGCAGCCGATGTGTAATTTGTATTCATTGCCTTTTGAACTATTACTTTTGATTCGGAGTACTTTTCTTTTTGTTAATCATATTCAACTAATATTACGTTTGGATATTTGTTGAAACAGCTGTATGTAGGTATATAATAATCTGCATTCAACTGTTTCAAATTTGACTTAACTTGATACATAGTTATAAAATTAGCAATATCAGAATAAAAAAAAAATATTTATTCTATTATAGCTATTGTAGATACTGCTGCTTGTCTATCACTCACTAACCTGACTCCTGATTTATTAATTTAAGGGGATACCTAAATTTTTCGGGATCCAGTGCTGCCCCTATTTGAAATAAATCATTTGATAGAAAACGAAGACATCATTTAAAACTTTGTCTTGACCAGGCTTTAAATAACTCTTCAAACTATTTTATGAACTACTGTTTACAGTCTTAAGAGAGAAATAAAAACTGTTCTACGCACTATTGCGAAAAACGGTCACTTTTGGCGTATGTGCGTAGAAAAGCTGCACGTTCTCACTTTAAACTGTAAAGAGTAGTTCATAAAATAGTTTGAAGGGTTATCTAGAGCCTAGTCATGACACAATTTTAAATGATATCTCCGTTTCCTTTTACATGATTTATTTCAAATGGGGGCAGCACTAGACCCCGGAAAATTCAGGTAGCCCCTTAATCTATCTGATGTTTTCTAGCTAAATGTCTATCTAGGTGAGTGTGGAGGTATCTAGCTATCGAGATTCAGAAGGTAAAGTCAACAACTCTTGGTAGTTGTCTATATTTTCGATACACAGTTTATACGTGCAGTTTACACGAACAGTCACAGGTTTTGGTTATACGGATGAACAGACAAACTAACTTCGGGGAGCTATCTAGGGACAAGCGCATGTTTACGAACTAAAGAGCAGCGAGCAACTAGCTAGTCATGTTGTCGCATTGTAGCGCGCAGTAAAAACTGCTTACATGGCATATGTGTCCTTACACTATTACTCATAAAGAACACTCGTCCGGATGATGATCTCGAATCTGATCAGCTGTTTGGCTGCACTACATGAGTAAACCGTTAGTATAACATACATACTTCACGTCTTTATCCCTAACGGGCAGACAGAGCATTTGGGGTCTTGCTTAAGTAGACAGAGCCCGGGTACGCAAGACTTACACTTTTAGTGTGATGGTGAGCGAGAAGGTGGAAAAGAGAATCAAAATAGTGATGGATTGCTAACCGCATCGTCTATTAACAAGATTCGCATATTTGCCCATTTCCTCTTTCCGCGTAAGTATAAAAAAATCGCAATGAATTTTTCTCCCGTTAGTTTTAATAACATGACCTTAACTTAATCAAGAATAAATCACTTGCCCCTTCGATCTAGGTTTTGTTAAATTACACACTTTATTAGCCTCGGTCACGTTTCGCAATGTACATCTTTATAAAAATCCAATTAACTTTATTATGATGGAATTACGACATAATTCAGAATAAGGCGCGGGTATGATTACTGTCTCGGTTTTGTTGGAATCGAACCCGTGGCCAACTCGGCACGACGACAAATAGCGCAAGTTCAAAGTAGTCGAGTGCGTTAGGCGTTAGGCGAGTGTAAATTTTAATTTATTTGGGAAACAAACAATTTTATATTACACACCTAAATAAAAAATATATCTAATAATTTTCCCACTAGTTGTACATAAAAACATTATCCAGACAAAGTATGACGTAAAATAAAATTGACTTAACGAACCTAAAACTTGATGTTATTTTTTGCTTAAGGTACAAACTAAACCCACGTTCAAAGTTCAACCAATTGACACTACAACTGAATTCAGTCACATATTTTATTTGCATTGAAATGGAACTACATTTCAAAAGATATTATTAGGTATAGCTGCACGATCTATGCAAAAATGTATTGCTGGAGTAACTTGTTCTAACGCCAGGCAATGAAAAGGGTAATTGATGTGGAGTTGTTAGATTGATGAACAATCGATGTTACATAAACAGTATTTCTTAGATGAGTGCATCTAGTTTATTATTAACTTTTTGTGAGATAATAGTGTTGTGCCTGTAGACGAATACAAGAATAGAATACAATAGAATATCTTTATTATCAAATTTGAGAAACGTATATTTTCATATATCATATATAGTTATATGTTGCATGTTGTACAAAAATGTTTCGTCTTAATTTTTTACAATTTTGGATATATATATATAATATAATAATAATAAATAAATTCTTTATTTGCCTAAAACATTTTACAGAATGGTATAATTATAATATTATAGCGTAGGCAACCGAAGTAGGTACTGTATCATACGAGTGCTTAAGACTTAAAGGCGCCCAGTCCATATCCCATCCGGAAATCCATCCCCGAACTAGACATAGTCTGTATCTCGGGTGATGAACAACCGGACAGTCGACGGAAAGAGTGCGGTACATTTTTAAATCGAGTTTACCTACACTACACTATCGACAAAAGGCTACTTAAATTAAAAGTTGAGGTTACTTAGGCCCAGCTAGTCTTATCTGTGATTGGGCCTAAGTATACATATTGAATTTGGTAATTACTATACATAATATAAAGCAAGATAAATAAGTACTGGTGCCTTCAAACTTAACATATTATGTATATAAGGGGTGAGCGAGAATGAAATGAGTGTTTATGTAAGTATAAGGTGCGGTTTGTGTATGTTTGTTTGTGTATCGTTTATGAGTAAGTACGGATAGATATGTAAGGATATCACACAGTGTCACAATCAGTGAAGGGAGTGTCACATTTTATATTTGCTAGCATGTTCCATTTTTTGTTTTCCTTTCCCTATTCCTTCGTTCTTTCCCTATCCAAGATCTCATTAGTTTCATCTGTCCCGCCCATTGTCTGTCTGTAGTCAAATCCTGCAAGTTAAATTTGACCTACTTTACGACGTCCACATGGGCAGAAAGCAGAAAAAAAAAAAAAAAAAAAAAAACTTAATCATTGGTTTTGGGTAGGAGAGATTCTGTTTCATCATAGTTGAGACGATTTAACCAGTTTTGAACAATTGTTTTACATTTATATTTGGTGCAAGGATATATATTTAATATTTTGTTTAAATTATTGTAAAAAGCGCCACTTATTACTCTAAAGTTACGTTTTGCAAGTGTTGTTCTTGATTTTATGGTTTGACAAACCGCGTACTTCAGCCGTTTGCCTTTGCGAATTTTTTGATCAAAACCGATAAGACGGTGTTTTTTGAGAATTGTCTGAAGTATAAAGAGCTGCCTGACTGTTAGCACTGAAGTGTCGGAGTAAAGTTGGAAGGTCGGATAGCGGTATGGTTTCCGGGTCATGACCTTAAGAACAGCACGCTGTGATCTCTCCAGCGGCAGCAGTGTGGTCTTAGCAGCGCCACCCCAAACCGTAATGCAATATGTCAAAATAGACTGGCACAAGGCTAAATATGTCATTTTGATTGTTGGTAGGTCAGCAGCATGTCTTAGATTTTTAAAGATATAAATAAGTTTTCTAACACGGGACGTAAGTGTTTTGACATGTTGCTGCCAGTTAAGTGCTTGATCAAGGTGAATTCCAAGATATTTTGTGTATGTGACTCTAGTGACAATAAAGCAAGTACAATTCGGGGCGGGGTTAGAGCAGTTATGTGCTCTCAGGATGAAGTTATTAGAACAGGGTAGTGAAGGAGCTCTCAAGCCAAATGCAATATAATTAGTTTTGTCGAGGTTTAAAGTTAATATATTATTTTTAAGACACTTCATTACTTCCACTAGAGCAGTTTCAGCATGAGCATAAACTTCAGGCCATTTACTTCCATGAATAAGAAGTGCAGTATCGTCGGCATACGAGTAAATGTGACAGTAGGGTAGTTTTAGTTCACAGATCTCATTAATATATATGGTGAAGAGGGTGGGGCCAAGAATACTACCTTGCGGTACGCCAAATGATACTTTCACCTCTTCACTCGCATAGTTGTCTATCTTAGTGATTTGTGTACGGTTAGAGAGATAATCCCGAAACAGTTCAAGTGCAATACCTCTAATGCCTATTGCTTCTAATTTGTGTATAAGCCTAGGAATACAGACAGTGTCAAAAGCTTTTGACAGATCCAGGAAAATAACCAAACATTTAGATTTTTCATCTAAATTCTTAACTATGTCATCAACCAGAGCTGATACGGCATCTTCAGTGGACTTGCCCTCCCTGAAACCATATTAGTTATCAGAGATGATTTTCTTTTCTTTTAAATATTTTGTAAGTCGGGAATTGAGGACTCGCTCCAATATTTTAGACATGGCAGGGAGAACGGAAATGGGTCGATAGTTATTAATATTGTCGCCATCTCCATTCTTATATATAGGGTGAACAATAGCTTTTTTAAAGACGTTGGGGAACACACCAGTCGTAAGAGATAGACGGCAAATATGTGTTATTAGAGGGACAAAGATTTCTCTAGATGATTGTAATATTTTTGAAGAAATATTGTCCCATCCAGGAGCACAGTCTTTACGGAGTCCTAAAATTAAGCAGTTAATTTCATCTTCGTCAACATCCAACAAAACAAAAGAGTCTCGATAAGAGGTGGTGTTATGTTTTGGTATGTATTTAGACTGAGAGTTATGTTGTCCATCCATCCTGTCGGCCAGAGCTTTGCCCACGTCCCTAAAGTGATTGTTAATGAGGTTAACGGATTCACCCGGGTCTGGTTTAAGCTTAAGAAGAGCCCTAGACGGGGTTTTTTCAGGTGTGATGTTGGTGATTTCCTTAATAGCTTTCCATGTTGCTTTAGTGTTATTTTTCGTATTCTGTAATAAATTAGTATTGTGTGTGTTTTTGAGGTTTTTAAGAAGTTTGTTTATATAATTTCTGTATCTCAGGTAGATTATTTTTAGTGTAAGGTTGTCTGGGTTGCGTTTAACTTTTAGGTTAATATATATATATATATATATATATATATATATATATATATATATATATATTAATTACATTGTAATATAATAGTCATAATCATCATGTCCCTTCTTCCGCCCACTGCTGAGCATAGGCCTCTCTTCGTCGACGCCACCACTCTCGGTCCTGTGCTGCTCTCATCCAGGTGCCCAGGTGTCCTGCCTATTTCCATTTAAGGTTCATAACCGTTTTTCCGATATCCCGTACTTTGGTACGTTGTTGGATCACGGTGTTAGGAATGCGGTCCTGCAATCTGATGCCAAGCATTGCACGCTCCATGACTCTAGTATATAATAGTCATAATATAAAGACATTATTAAAACATTTAAATAAGTAAAAAGTCTCTAGTAAACGCCTGTATACCTCTCTTACATAAACATCTGCTCTCACAGATCTGCTGTAAGAGATCTCCTTTCAGATAAGTGGGGCCTTTGTACAACATTTATTTGATGTATTCTCGATATACATTTTCGGAGTACATAAATTGGGAAATAAATAAAAAGATAAAATCAAATAAGTTTAGTGTCACTAAATTACACAAAAATAACTATTTTCAGCTGTTAAAGCGCGTCGTCATTTAAAATAAACATAATTTAATTACAAATACATTACAGATATAAAATAAGAATACTCGAATCATATACAGGAAGGAAACAACGTATGGAATTTTGCCGAGTGGGTCTCAGAGAGACAAAAAGCGATGTTCGTCACACTGACAAGTTTTGCCAGAGCATTCGCCCAGTTACTCGACCGGTATAAACCAGAGCTGCACTGGACGGAGGCGTCGCTATCTTAATGAAATCCTCGGAACACTTTCACGCACTTCAAAGGCCTCTTATTACAGAATCATAAGTTATGTACTTCTTTTTGTCCGGCACGAGTGCAGCTAAAATATAGCATTAGGCGAAGTAGATAACAGTCGGTGGTCGGTAAGTGGCGAAATTAAATACGGATTGCATTATTCTTGTCCAAACAGTCATGATTTTAGTTTTCTTTTTATTTGGTATAATGTTCGCCAGACTTATTTGATCAATTATTTAAGATAGGTATAATTCGCTACTTTCCGTATATAAAATCAGGTACGTTTTTCTAAACGCCAAAACAAACCTTTACAATGGGATTTGTATAAAGTAAAGACTAATGACGTCATACTTTTTTTGAACCAAAAAGCGCTCTTAATATCAACTTTTCTACAATAATAAATGTAAAATCACGTTTTAAAATATCAATGACAAGTTATATTATTTTGTGACGTTTTATTTCCTTAACAGTACCAAATAATTTATTTCGGTCCCAGGAAAATACCCAATTGCGCGTGTTATACTGGGCAAAGAGAACTTACAGCTTTTAAATCTTTTTTCACTTCTTTCATATGAAAAGCCCTTTCAGGTAATCTCCGTCACGTTCGCAAACAAACAGATTCTTTTTCATGTTAACAGCAATAAAATACAAGGTACTCTTTCATACAAATCTCAAATATTTTTTTCTTCTGGACTATAAATACCTCGTAGTTTCTTTTCTCTAGTTACTGTCTTCAGTTGACGACGATACTTAAGTAACCGACAGTACTTTTAATGATCTAACAACCCAAACATTATGTTATCGGCATTCCAAATTAAGATGACTCCAAACCCACTCAAGCAGGGTCCCGTATCTCCTAATTAAAACAAATCACGCGGACCCTCACTAGCCCTAAACATTTAATATCGCCGTAGCCATTGCCCATTATCGTCGATTAATTAACAAGCCGACAAAAGTTGGAGTTACCGTGGGTAAGAGTTAACTGTGGGCTAACTCGATTAGCGTTGACGGTGTTTGGACACGGTGATAGTTGTAGGAGGTAGACGCAGAGATTAAGCTTCGTGGTACCGCACTACTGCCAAATTTAGTAGATGCAGAGTAATTGTCTCTAGCCGAGTAGTTTACACCGAAATAAGGATTTTTTTAACCTATACTATCTGACTGCCGGGTAAAAGGTCTCCCCTGTCTCTTTACAAACATCTCGATTGTGTGCACCTTCCAACCATTTCTTCCAAACATTTATTTATTAAATCTTAATTGATCAAAAAGGTACAAAAGGCGGATTAAATGCTAATGCATTCTCTTTCAGCACTCACTTTTTAATAACATTAATCATCAATTCAGCACTGTATTAATATATTTAATGATAAATATCTTTTACAACTAAGTTTTTAAATTTCAGAAATAGCATTAACACAGAGAATTATTCGCCAGCTTGCCTTCCCACGATAGCAGAGCACAAATAAGTATGAAATAATTTTAATAAAATTTTGATATGAGTCGCCTACTTATGTTAGATTCAAAGATTCAAATGTTTATTCAGTAATTACACCTTTACACTTTTACACGTCAATAAGTATAATTTACGTTATGTGAAAAGTATATTAAAATTAAATTGATTTTTAAAGAAAAGCTACCGATACCAGCGCTTCGTAATGACCACTGCTGAGAAGAAACGCCGAAAGAAACTCATTTTCACAGTATTGGCGAGTTAACTACGATTGGCGATTAGTCTCTGTATAAATGCTACCTCTACGCTGTGGAATGAAGAAATTATAAGAACACATTGGCCACGCGATAGCGGCTCCAACTTGGGACTTCAGGTCGTAAACCTCGGAATTCTTCATATTGTGACGACTTCAAAGTTTACAACCTCTTCCTCGTCGCCGGCACAGGATTTCTATACGTAACTTAAAAGTTTTAGTGTTGCTAAAAGACAGGCCAACGCTGGGACAATGTGCGGTAAAGAAAGCCTCTTCATTGGTTTGTTAATAATGATGAATTTTGTTGTAATAGGCATGACGAATGAAAAAATATTTTTAGCCCATCGGGTAAATTTTAAAAATATATTGTACACATATTTTTGCTTTTCTCTGAGAAACAAAAAAAAATACAAAGATACAGCGCAATGAAATTTTGTATGACGTCACGGCTAGATACGATTTTTACTTAGAAGTGACTTCGCAAGCCCCCACTTCGGAACTTAGACGCTCCGTATCTTTGTGAATTTGCACTTTTTTGGTAAACTGAAAAATATGGGTTTATTATTTTTTTATAATTTAAAAGACTGACTTTAACTGTAACGTGTAACATAAATGTTTTAGTTACCCCGTATTATAGGCTGAAAACAGTCAGTAAATCGTTTAAGGGAAACTGTATAAAGTTTTATAATAAATTGCCAAAATCGGTCCTTGATATGCCAGATAGAAAATTTAAAGCTTATGTAAAGAAAGTACTTTGTGAGAAGGCTTATTACGGAACCGATGATTATCTTAAAGACAAAAACGTCTGGCTTGAGCTTGGCGCGGGTCCCTTTAAAAGGTTTATATTTGTACACTCACAAATGACATAATTTGAGTACAATCAGTACATGTATTTTATACAAACTGACATTAATTTCAAATTTGACATTTTTAATTAATGATTATGACATAGCAATGTATTCTCAGTCCACACATCTAATTTTAATATCAGTATAATTGTAAGGTTGACGTTTTTGGAGAAAATGCTGCAGTACAGTTTGTTACCGCTTCTTCTGTACTTGCGCTTTGGAGGCGGCAGTAAACTTAGTTGTAAGTAAATGATCTGACGTCAACAACTAACTATTAAGAAATCGAAAGAAAAAAGAAATGACAATTATCAAGTGATATAAATATCCAAAGATAAATAAATGATTTGACTTTGACTTTGACTTTGACATACTTTGCTGACCTTGAAGTCACCCCTATTGCCGTGTGGTTTCCTGTCCAGAATAAAACTATTCCTGCAGACGTCATAGGAACAGACAGGACTAAGCACAAACATCTCATGCTATAACTTGGACTATATATTTACTTGGGAATGCAGTCATACCTCTATAATAAGTTTGCACATTATTTGGAGAAGAAAAAACTTACATGCGCACCCCGGACTCCGAAG
This sequence comes from Acrobasis suavella, assembly GCA_943193695.1. NCBI lineage: Eukaryota > Metazoa > Arthropoda > Insecta > Lepidoptera > Pyralidae > Acrobasis > Acrobasis suavella. Next base: position 20,220,397 of record OW971946.1, read on the forward strand.
CGACATAGAATCCAACTGAAACGCTGAGCTGAACGCTCTGATGAAAGAGAATTTATGCAGGAAATAAGTAAATATGTTCACACACACAACCCGATGACATTACAAAAAAAAAATACAGGTATTTATACCACGTCAAGTGTCTCCTGAGCGAGCTTTCGATTTGCTAAGCACGGCTACTGTGGTTCACTAACAAGGTATCCCCGCGGTCAGCTTTTGTGCTTTTTGTCCGTTTTGCCTTCTGGGCCAACTGCAACATTGTTGGAAATATATGTGAGAACAGAATAACAAGAACAGGGCTGTTTTAAGTCCACTCGTTATCAAAATAAGGTACTTGTATCGTTTTTTCTAAACCGTGACATCTAATTAGGTAACTTGATGCGGAAAAAACCTTCACCATGTAAAAATTACCATAGTATTTTTTGTATAAATGCCAGATGTCAATTTTAATTAGGTAACGGCTCTTTTCTTCGCTTCATATGAGATGATTATTTACACTGTGCCACATGATATTTAGTTCTCAAAAGCTATCCTGTGTTGACGTTTACCTTTGCTAAAACTTTGTATCAAATAATGTCAGTAATTGTATTCCAATGTACTATTCAAGTCTTTCTAAATAATACATTGTAGAGAAACATTAAAATATTTGAAAGCTGCATATGAACGTAAGTGAAATTTTTGTTAGGTAAGGTTTTCTGCCACTAGTGGTTCCAAATCCAAGTTTGACCTCGTTCGGTGTGCTTATCATGCTTAAACGCTAACTTAAATGTACACACACTCACCCTGATTTTAGTTAGTGGACTAGGTACCTAGAAAGGTTACCTTAGCTTGGCTAGCTAAACATGGGTGTTGCGGCACCCCAAATTGCCATACATAAAAAGCCATGGCTTTTATTCGTTTATTTATAAAACTTTATTGATGCACAATTAAAAATTGTTTACAATTGGCGCACAATAGAGCCCTTTCGAGCCCTATATGCGCTGCTGCTAGTAGTATAGATAGAATATAAATAAGATAGGAAGCCGGGCCTCTGGCTCGCTTCTCAAATCTTGTCCGCTGGAATAGGATTTACCGTCTGAAGCAACCTATTTCGTCAACAAAAAAAAGACTCAGTTTATCGAGCTTCTTTAGTCCGGCGTAGATTCCCCATGATAGTCACGCATCACGCATTTCATGACGTTCCCAAATATTATATACACTAGTGTCACTGCCAGCCCTCATGTCTCGGAGGGGAGATGCTCGCAGATAAGGTTTGAAGATGCCTTACTAATGGTAATGGTGCGGTCAGGTCGCAACTTTGGGTAATCGCTTCCTGTCTACGTGTTCTTTGAATTTTATTTATGATTCACCTGCATAAAGCAAGCATGATCATGAAGGAAAAAGTTTTGAAATCTACATTATATTTGACTAAATCTTACTAATATTATAAACGCGAAAGTAATACATACAGTATGGATGTATGTTACTCTTTCACGCAAACACGACTGTACGGATAGGAATGAAATTTTGCATGTAGATAGCTTATTACCTGGATTACAAATAGGACACTTTTTATCCCGGGAAAATGTGAGGTTTCCGTGGGATAGTTAAAAATGTTCCACGCGGGGAACGCCGCGGGCCTCAGCTAGTAATAAATTCATGAATAGCAAAAGAGATATAATTTAGACGCTTTAAGGAATCTATTACCGCCTCTTCTACATGAAAGGTCAGGGTTCATACCTTATAGTTAAATAATGCGATGGTTAGTGGATACCTTACGGGACCTGAGACTGGGATACCTCTCTAACAAGACTGTGAGTACTGTGCCCGGTGTTCGAGATGTAACAACTATCAAGTATAGCATTACTAGAGAGGTTACGAGCGCTCCCGTAACTAACGGATTGTTCTATCCTTAAGTAACACGATGGTTATACGATACTTCTTACGGAACTCGGCACTCGGATGCCTCTAGCAGGACTGTTGTGAGTGACCGTTGTTACGAGAGCGTTATTACGTAAGGTTACAAGCGCTGCTACTAACTAACACTTTTATGGGTAAATAAGATGATAGTAAGTCGAACTCTCAGTCCTCATGATTATTCATTGCGTGTTTTGTGAAGATGACATGCAGATTGTTTGCAACAAAACGTTCAGTGTACATATAATCGCAAACAGTATTAGTCAACGTAAAGCAATCTTACGGGACTCGGGATGCATCTAACGGGAATGCGACCGGTGTCTGATGGTTGATAAATGATAACCGATTGATCGTTTTATTGTGGCAAACGAGCAGGCAGTAAACGCTGTAAAACGATCGTTTGATTAAATTAATATAACAAGGCGGGGGGGTTGAGAAAACTTGTTGATTTTGTTAGCTTTTCCACAGTTCCCGAAAAAGACTAAACAAGGATTTTATTTATTTTGCAATATTGACACGTTCTATTCGTTGATTTATTCTTTAATAGACTAAGCTAGCAAGTTGTACTCACATAATTAATGTTATTAAAGAATAGTGTAATGACATCTTCATTATATTAATTTTCAAATCATTACCTACTTGTATCATCAATTTATCATCAGTGAATGTTTGTGTGTAAGATACGAGCAACATCAGAATGCGGTTGCAGCTTGAATTAAATAAAGAAATACTCCGATTAAGGACAGATATTTTGCCAAGAGCAAGCCAAATGAGCCCATAGCGTTCACTTCATTATCATACATTCATCGCTTCTCTTTTTATGCAAAATTCCAATCATTATTAATTAAATAAAAACACAGTCGGACGCGATTTGTGTAAATTTATCTTCAACAAATATTTATACGTTTGAGAGAACTATTAAATTTTAACACTTTATAAATGTATCGGTTTTACTTTATATTTGGCTGGTGTTTTCTTTATCAATATTCATGTGGTGTTTTTTTCGGAATTGTGTGATTTTAAAATATTCATTGACTTTTGCATCGTATAATGGAAGCCACCACATTAATTTTATGAGGATTAAACTGCAAACCTATTCGCAAGACACACCTAGAAAACATATGTCAAATACGAAAATGCTTAAAATATTTTTTCCATATTAGATTTATTCTTTCGGACGTTCTGAGATATCAATTCTAATTCTTTTAATTTCATCTTCAATTTAAACTATTACATCTTACACTCAAATTATATGGTTCAGTCAATTTACCTTATTATTAGTAGTTGTTAATTAGTTCTTTTCTTTTATTTTTTTAATAATAAAAAACGCTCTGTCAATTTGTCGTGTTAACTACGTAGGACTTGCAAATTCCCAGGGTCATCCTTAGATGTACTGCTTGGGAGCTAAGGCAGATTCAGGCTAAATACTTCAGGTTTCGCGTCCAGGGTGGCACATTCTGGCTTTTTCTTCCCAAAAGTTTTATAAAAAAAATTATACATGACTAGATCACCTTCATTTTTTGCACAAGAACTCCAAAGCACACACCGGTCCGCCGGTGTGTCACGACTTATATATAATTAATCTCTCAAAAATACCGTACTCCAGAGCAGAGGTCGAAGCGATCCATATAGTTCGCGACGCACCCATTCATTATCTTCCATTATGGCTTAAGTAAATTATGCGTTGGCTGCAAATTGGGAACAGATTAAACGCGAACTGGTTCGGTTTGGGGAGCTCGAGGTCAGCTTTCAGGTATCTTTGTATGAACAAGAAGAGTTCATTTTCTAGAACATTATTTGCAGAATCGTTGCGATGTAGACCAGCATTATACTCGTAGACAATTGGAATAAACACCTTTTTGGGCCAATTTCAAATGCCTTAGGCTGTTCTTGCTTATGTTGTTGACGTCCATAATATATGTCTGTCCCTTTGTTGTTGAGGCAAAGATTTTTCCCGTAATTTTAATATCTCATTTCGGACGATTTACTTATAATTCAAGTTATTCATATAGATGGTGCAATAAAGATGTGTTTCCGCATCTTATATCTAGGATCGTCATTCATTATAAATCGTGGTATGATGTGCAATAAACATTACCTAATCTTTCCACCACACCAAGATACCAAGCATTATCAACAGTTTTCACGATTGCCACTATTACCGGGAAATATATCGGTAACGAAACAGTTGCGGCGGCTTTATCTCCGATACATATGGATGACCACCAGTGCCACCACTCAACGACCAGAAAGATAAATCAAGACACCTTCTAAGTGCTATTAGAAAATCGACATTCAGTGTAAATGGGAACTGGAAAGCTAGAAATAGACTGTAAGGCTCATAATTCACTTAGTATTATGTGATGTGCGCGGTTGTGCTGTGTTTATGATACTGATGTCTGACGACAAATATACTATATCTATCTCTCTCAAATTGTCAGTAACCAAATATCATTGGTAGTTAAAACTCAGCACAGCCTCGGTCATCTTGAGTGAAGCGTGAGCCTTAAACTGTAGATAATTTATGCATGCTTAGAAGACCAGTCACTAATTCAAGATTCCGCTGTATCGCTCTAAGATAATTCAGTGGTCAGGCTGGTCTGAGTTGACAGTCAGACAGGTGTGTCTTTGTGACAAAGCAGCTAGATAACCCACGTCATAATACTATTAGGATCAATTATCTGAATGTAATAGTATAGACGTAAGTAGAACATCTACCAGTTGAGTCAACAGCCGGGTATACGCAGCGTTTATAGTACTAGTAGCTACATTGCAATGAACTTAGCTATTTTACGAGTATGCTGTTTACTGTACTACCTCAACTTCAATAATAGAATCTAAATTATAAGATAAGCTTAATGATTTAATTTATAAATATAATATTCTATATACAGATAATTTTAATGAAATTTGTTGGCGACAGGACTTAAATAAATATTATATTGATAATTTATATAGCGATACAATTAGCACACTACGTGCAGCAGCAGAATATAGTTTTAATATACCCAAAAAGGGACGAAAATTAGTGGGATGGAACTTTCACGTCAAAGGTAGTCATTCTAAGGCTAGAGAATGGTTTTTAAAGTGGGTGCAGTATGGTAGGCCATGCTCGGGCTATTATTATGAAAACATGGTTGCCTCGCGTAGAGAGTTTAAATCTGCGCTTCGATACGTACAATCTAACCAAGAAAAGATCAAAATGGATGTGCTGGCTCGACATCGAGCTGCTGGTAATTTCGTTGAGTTTTGGAAGGAGACCAAAAAATTAGACAGTAAAAATAGTTTGCCAGTAAATATAGAGGGAGAAAAAAATTTGAAAATTATATCTAACATGTTTCGAAAACATTTCAACAAAGAAAATAATTTTAAAAATAATAGCAGGTCATTTTATAACAGTAAAAATAGTCAGGGCCTGGAGCCTGATCGAATTACAGTTACAGTGTCACCAATAGAAATATGGGATATTTTGAGGGACATGAAACGTGGAAAGTCTCCAGGCCATGACTGTCTTAGTATAGAGCATTTGCTCTATGCGGGCCAGCACATCTGTTTAATATTGTCGTGGCTTTTTAATATATGCGTGAGGCAAAGCTATTTACCCGCGGATCTGATTCGGACACTGGTCATCCCTATTCCAAAAAATAAGACGGGAGATATTTCGAGCATGGCCAACTACAGGCCAATATCATTGGCTACGATTGTGGCCAAGGTATTTGAAAGAGTGATACACGGTCATTTTAATGATATCAATTGTGATGATGGACAATTTGGTTTTCGACCGCAGGTATCGACGGATATGGCAATATTTGCATTAAAACAGGTTGTCAAATATTACAAACAGCACAAAACTACAGTCTACGCCATATTTCTTGATTTAAGTCGTGCTTTTGACACGCTTAATCATGAGTTGCTGTGGCAGAAGCTTAGTGATACTAATGTTCCATCTGAGGTGGTTGGTCTGTTAAGATACTGGTATCAAAATCAGACTAACAATGTCAGATGGAGCTCCGAGATATCTGATAGCTATCATCTCCCGTGTGGTGTCAGACAAGGGGGCCTTACCTCGCCCGATCTGTTTAATACCTATGTAAATGGTCTTCTTCTGGAGTTGATTAGTACTCCGGTCGGACTTAGGTTGGATGATAAATACGTCAACAACCTAAGTTATGCAGATGACATGGTGCTTCTCAGCCCTACCATTAGAGGACTGAGAAAACTTTTAGCGATATGTCAAAGATATGCCTTAGATCATAATTTGATTTATAACGCTAATAAAACTAAAATGGTGGTATTCAGATCGGGCAAGGGACCGGAAAATATACCGGAGGTTCATCTCAGTGGCCAACCGATTGAAATTGTCGACAGTTTCAGGTACCTTGGCCACATGGTAACTTCTACTCTGAAAGATGACGCAGATGTCGAAAGACAGCGAAGGGCCCTATGCGTGGTAGGCAATATGATAGCCCGAAAATTTTCAAAGTCCTCTTTTGACGTGAAAGTAACACTGTTCAGATCTTTCTGTCAGAGTTTTTACACATGTCAACTTTGGACGGACTATACGAAGAAGTCGATTGATGGCATTAGGGTCGCCTATAATAATATCTTTAGACACCTAATGGGTCTGAAACGCTTTTGCAGTGCCTCAGAAATGTTTACAGAAGGTCGTGTCGACTCCTTCAATGCCATTCAGAGAAAGAGGATAGCTTCCTTTATGTTCAGAATTGACAGGTGTAAAAACTCTATTATCAGTAGCCTAGCAGAAAGGCTTTTGACGACTAAAACATACCAATGTTGGGTTAGGCTTACTCATGGTATGCATTAATTTCTGTGAAATAATTTTAATAATTTTTAAGGTAAATTTTAAATGTGTATTTATTTTATTTTATTTTAAACTATGACTGTACATATGAGTATGTTATATATAATTATGGATCTTGTGTCTGCAATAAAGAATTATTATTATGTTGGTACGCTTTTCAGCCACGGGTCCATGGGGACCCGGTCCTTTGAGGCGTTCATGGAGCCAAAGCCAACATGAAGAGGCCTTTTAGTACCTTTTTATCTAAAAAGTGAGATGGCTGCATCTATGGAGGTCTATCCCTTAATGTACCATTGAGATGCATTAACGGACAGTCCTCCACAGCTGCCGAACTATTGCCAGGGAGGGATTTACTTGGTTTGGGCTTCATGGATGGGATGTTAATTGACCGGTTAACTGGGTTATGGAGTGAGATACGGACATCTACCTAAAAATCTCTCACAACAATTTTAGCCTGGTAGATGGTGACTTGCTGCTCGTTGGCTACACTGCCTGTGGGCACCCTAACTAGCCACGAAAATGCAGCCAGGGCGCAACACAATGTGAGCAGCTAAGGGTGTCGAGAGGTGCGGCTCCGGTTTCACCATCACGGGGCTTACCCCCGAGAGCGGGTTTCCCCGTTATTACGCCATTACGTGCAATACACTTCCACCCTGGAGCGTATGTTCTGCTCTTGCGACTCCACTCTGGCCGGCCAGTTAAGGCAAGACAGAGGCGGGGGGTGTGTAACTGTGTGTATGTGTGTGTGTAAGCGCATGTGTGTATGGTCCCCTGGAGGTAGGGTACGTGGTGTCGCCACTCACCATCAGCTCGCCACAAGCTGCCCTGCGTTGACTGACTGCACTGGGAATCCAGCGGGCGATGGGGTCGTCACGTCCCGACGCCTTTTTATTATTATTATTATTATTATTATAAATTGAAATCGTGTTCTTGAAAACCACACGGTTCGTTCACTCCTAATGGAAAAGACATAGCCCTTGCGACGACGGCGGCTCTTCAAGCCGAGATGCGCGCACGAAAAAAGGCTTAGATCTTAGATGATTAATGTATCGGCGTGACTGACAGGTGTAGATGACAGTCGGCTGTCAACTGACAGCGTGCTGTGGTCCTGCCGGCAGGAAATGTCGGATTTGTAAGCTGATCCCTGTATCAGGTACTTTGTAATGATTATGTATTTAGTTTTTCTAAACAGTTATAAGTGTTTTGGCTTCATGGTAAATATTACCTATGCCTATCGCGGAGAAGAAGTCACGTCAATAGATGATGAGGCTGGCAAAGCCGTTAGTATTTTTATTTCTTTTTTGATATCTTTAGATCGAACCTGTTTATACCCTTGCTTCATATACGTGTTCTGCGACATTCTTGTGGTTCTATATTCCACGGATAGATTTCTAGGCGTGGTGTGTAGTGTATTCGTATCTAAGTCCAGATTAGTTATACTTCACACTTTTACCTCAGGACATATTATTAGAAGGTTAATTTAGTTAAGTGCTACTTACGTGCTGGCGACTAGTTTACTTTGCGGTAAGAAAAAGATCGCAAATCAATTTCCTTTAGTTTCCCACAAAGACTCTATAGATGTTACCATTTCCCATTCTTTATATTTAGGGTTCACCTGTTGAATTATAACTGCTGGGGTCAACGCAAAAAGTCTTTTCTCTCCCGGGCTTTCTGGTCCTCCATTTAACCAGTGCTACCGTCATGTTTCTTTAACACAAGCCTTAGCAGTCCACTACTACGTTCCTAACATTATTCACTAGCAATTTTAATGAGGTTTTCACCGTAACTTTACTCTTTACTTGGAAAAATAAAAATGTTAATTTATGGTGTACTCAATCATACTGCAGTGAAGTAGCTGCATTTACTTAGTAAATTTTATGGAGTTATGAGTGGGTACGTTTTAACTTACCTAACGTTTTAACGTACCTATAACCGGAGAGCATGCATGTAAAGAGTAATGAGTGTTGACGAAGCAAAAGAGGTTTGCAAGGATCGTAGCAAGTGGAAATCCATAGTCTCTGCCTACCCCCATGGGAAACAAGCGTGAAAATATGTATCTATGCACGTTTTAAGTTTACTTGAAAATTATTAATCACTGAAACAAACACAATACCTTATTTTATTAAAAAGTCAGCTTATTAGTCTTTCGACTATACACAATTGTTAGTAATAGCCACTTACCGGACATTTATGTTCCAAAAAAATATAAAATAGACAAAGCCCAGCGGCAGCGGACAAAAAGTGTAATCGTCATAAATATGAACTCAGATGTAATCTGCAGCAAATGAAGTCGTAGCGTAATGTTTATCCGAGATGCTATCGTCTGGACATTCTTACTGCAGGAAAGTTCAACGATTATTATACACCATGTCAGTAAAATTTGACAAGAGTAAGTCGAGTTCGAGGCTTGATGGTTCTGTCCCACAAAAACCGATTGACCTGTTACTTAGAACTTAAGTTTTTGTTTTACTTTCCAGTTTTACTTTTTACTCAATATTTAGTACTTATCGCTTTAATTTAAGGCATTTAGTAGAAAATTTGGGTATATGAGCCAGTCCTTTTGCTTAGCCTTAATCATGGTGTTCACATATTCCATTTTACACTTAGTCAGTCACTTCTGACTTTATGACTATGCGGAACACGGACTAAATGCTTCTTAACGACCTCTGTGGCCTTGTGTTCATCATGCCACGCTGTCATACCGGAAGTCTTGGGTTCGATCCTCGGTCAGGTCAAGATGAAAAATGATCTTTTTCAGATTGGCCTGGGTCGTGGATGGTTATCTATATGAATTTCTTAGAAAATATAGTATCGTTGAGTTAGTATCCCATAACACCAGCCTCGAACTTACTTTCGGGCTGGCTCAATCTGTGTGATTTGTCCATACATAATTATATTATTTTATTTGTCATAGGACGATGCAGTCTATTTGAAAACGGATCCCTGCTCACGACTTCCCACGCTGATAAGTGTGCGGAACGGCCTGTTAACTCATTGTGTTTCAATAACCATCGGCGACTGGAGTACAGCAGGGGAAGACTGCCACTTCAAAAAAAAAAGTGAAACCAGAACTTTATTTCTTTATCAGCCTTTAATAGTCCACTGCTGGAATTAAAGGCTTCTTCCAGTAAAGGGAGGATTTGATCATCATCACCACGCTAGGCAGAAGGATTGGTGATCACAATAGATATTCGTCGCAAGGAGAACGTTGGTGTCCGTTTCCCCTATACCTTCCTTAGTCATCTCTTATGGCACCCGTGGAAGAGGAAATTGACGATGAGACCATAGTACTTTTACACGTAATTTAGACATAAATAGCAGTAGCGTGCATTTCATACAGACACATAGACTTTGCCAGCCTAATATAATACCAGAAACTAGCGAAAAATGTATTTTGCTTGATATGCAGCCGTTCTCGTAATTACGGTAAGATTATAGTACCAACCCTATCAAAAATATTTGCGCACGTCACTGATAAATAGGCTTGACTCAGATTATAATCATGTCATCTATCCATTATTATCCATGAAATAAGCAGCTTCAAAGCTAGATCATCAAAGAGCAATAAAATCTAGGGCGATTACCATTCGCTACTAGCTTTGACTATCACCAGATTTACCAGTAATCAGTTCACACTTACAGTGATAATTGCCGACTCATGATCATAACTGTTTCCAATAATAACCGCAATCAGGGCATCAGATAAGCATAATCAAAGACCTCCAACGTTGTCATCGGAACCCTATTCTCAAAAAGGGGAGTCATACGTACATCGAATGGTTTATGCATTTATTATCAAATTGCCGTATTTGTCGTTCTAGTCAAAGGATCTGTGCAGCTCTTAACCATTCGTTGCATGTGAATGTTAAAAATCCCAAGTCGCGGTTGTCACAGAAATGGCCAAACAGAGACGATGGTGTTTTTGTATTAAATTAATACGAGTAAATAAGCAGAACTACCCTTTAACGTGTGATCAAGATCGCCGTTGCGACTCTTTAGTTTGGCGATGTATTAACACACGACAAAATCCTTCGATATACGACTCAGCCTTACAAAAATATGTCCCCCAACATTGGCCATTAATTAAAATGCATTTCTTACGGCGAGCGCGGTTTTACGACCGACCGCCTAATGTCAGTGATGCTAATTATGATCAAACTGGTCGCAAGAGATAAGAATCTGGACGTTATTCAATATGGTCTGAACATATAATGTAAATTCTAGGTCAGCGAGAACTATGTACAAGGACTGCAATACAAGCTACTCGTATGCACTAAGCATAAGTTGTATCGCAGACAGAGTCCCACTTGGGCCATGAATTCTAGGGGCATAACAATTTCTCGAGCTCCTCAGTGTTTCGGAAGACACGTAAAGCCGTTGGTCTTGGCTTTTATAATCATATAATGATGACCTAATGGAATAAAATTTTTAGCACCTTGAAAAATTTTACACACGAATAACAAAGGAAACAAATATAAATACTTTGGGCAATAAAATCGTTAATGCTACATTTCTAAACCTTAGGCGTCAACTCTACGGGCGAGAGAATCGCGCCGATATTTCTGTCGTGCAACTCCATACTGCCTCTATTGTTGAAATTGATGTATTGACTTACGTGGAGATGGTCCCTTAGAATCCGTTTTGTGGATATTCAAATCAAGTAACTAAAATCCTAACCTAATCCTAATATCAAGTAACTAAACTAAGTGGTCCTAAATCAAGTAACTAAAACCTAGAATTACGGGGTGGTAAGCGACTAGTTGGTTTTCTGATGTGATCCAAAAACACCTGTGTAAGAAGTGTCTGAAACTGACAATAGTTTATACTTACATTTAATAAATAGCTCATTGTACATAGTATTTTCTTTTTTTTATTTGGCATTGAACCCCGAAGTAATAATGCACTTAGTTTTACCATCAGATCTACTCTTGTAAAAATTCAAACCCTGACAAAAGAATACTAAAACAAATAAAACACTGAATAGCGCATTTCCTCCATAATCACCTAATCCATCATATCCCCTGCAGTATCTGTGAGAAGATCACCGCCATCATTACCATTTACACAGTGTTTACCACAGCTCCGTCGTCGAGATACCACACAATCTGGAAAGATCTATTTGACGGCTCATCATTGTTTGCTCTTTTTGCACATATTCATTTATTATGTGAGACCAACATTAATTTCGAAGGTTTTTAGTTTTTTAGTTAGTTACATTTTCATTTTGGAGTTAGATAAACCAAGCACAAAATTATTGGAATAATAACTCTTTTCCTATTTGAGTAACTAGCGGACATATCTGATTGTGTGATCATTAAAATTGGTCCCTTACCCCATGGGAAAATAAGCATTTAGCCGAAAATAGGTTGACATGGAAAATAATCCACCGACAAGAACCGAGGTCTTAAATTTATTGATGATGACCCAAAATGGCTTCTTTTGGTAACTGATTCTGTAGTCGCCTTCATATCGTGTTCTCTCATATGTAAAGAAAGTTGTCTAAGTGTTTTCTATTTTGCACTTAATCCCTGCGTTTAGTTACTCATGGTATAGGAGACAAGAGTCAAGTTTTCCGAGAGTAAAATAGACAGTATCGTGAGCATAGTTTACTATAGAATTCAGCAATATCTCTTTTTTCTCTCTCATCTAAACGTGTCCCCGACTGTATCCCTGTCTGGCGTCCACCTTGGCATTAGGTGCTATTGTAATTTCAAAGCTATCAATAAAACATTACCTTTTAATACTTTCCCGTACCCATGAAACAAATAACAGAAAGGTACTGCCAATCACGTAGTAAATGTAAAACCATAATTCCATGACCATCGACCTAATAAAACCGACCTCTAATAACAATTCACAGTTCCCACGTCTGTCGGTGTGATTGGCAGAGTCAGTCCAACCACAGAAGTGACTGCTGACCACAAACCACACCACCGAATTAAACCGACATCAGATGAATTTCAACTTTAATCTCAGGGGGATGAGGTTTATTACGGTCTGCCGGTTATGTGATCACAGAACCATACTGTAGACAACAGTAGTGAGATGGTTGTTTTGTTGTAATGCGGTAGCTTTGTGATTGTGATTTGGTTTCTATTGATTGCGGAGATTGATTTGATTGTGGACGCGATGGAAAGAGAGATTGTAGAGCTTGCTGTAGATAGCGCTTGGACATCTATATTATTGCTACTTTAAGAAATATGTTTTTATTTCAATAAAGCCACAATAAAGTTAATGTCTATGTCCAGCAGTGGACGTTGAACGGCTGAAATTATGATGAAACTTATTGTGTACGAGCTTTTGCCCGCAGCTTCGCTCGCGTAGGGGTGTAATTTATCAAAATCCTTTCTTAGGGGATGCCTACGTCATAGTAGCTTTATGCATGCAAAGTCTCAGCCCGATCTGTTTAAAATTGACAGTTTCATACAAACTTTCATATCCTATTTTATCCCCTTGGGGGTAAAATTGATCAAAATCCTTTTTTAGCGGATGCCTACGTTATAACATCTACCTGCATGCCAAATTTCAGCCCGATCCGTTCAGTGGTTTGGGCTGTGCGTTGATAGATCACTATGTCAGTCAGTCAGTCACCTTTGAGTTATATATATTTAGATTTAGTTTTTCTCCTACCAATTCACTACAAATTATGAATTCTAGACACAATCGTCGAAAGTCTTAAAACAAACATGATAAAATTATATTAATCACAGGACTTTTGAGAGAAACATGCGGTCATGTATTTAAAAAATCATATATTAAAAAACTAGAGGCGTTATACGGCAGGTAAACTTGTTTATTGTTGTTATTAGTGTATGAAAGTGCCGGGACTAACGGCTTATACTTGCCTTCAGAAGCTAAGGAGCTCGAGAAATTTTTATATCACTTGTAGTCACACATCCAAGTGCGGACCTCGCCCGGCGTCGCTTTACTTGTGAAAGCGCTATTAATGCACACTCTCACCGGGGCACCGAGCTCCTCAGTCAAGTTATCTAAACCTGAGCTACCCAAACTGTATAACTGACCTGACCGTAAATATATAATACATGTACGGTCAGACTTCAAAAAAAGGACTCATAATTTTTCATACAATGAGTATGAGAGATTATGACTCCATTTTTGACGCGTATCGTACATATATATTCTCTTTACTCTCTCTCTTCGTGAAGCGCGGCTTGCGTGTGCGCGTTGTAAACTTACGGAATACTGATATTGAACAGATGTGGTTGTCTGCGCGAGTGAATGGACATACTTTGGCAATTGGGACGGCTTATAGGCCAGAATGGATAAATGTTGACCAGTTTATTGACGCTCTAACGGAATCAAGCCTTTCTTTTTCAGACCACGACTACATAGTGTTTTTGGGAGACATTAATATTGACCTAAACAAAACAAATGACGCTGACACCTTAAAATTCACCACTTTTTTAAGTTATATGGAACTTAATCAGGTAGTTACTGAACCGACGCACTTCACAAGCCACTCTCAGAAATTGATCGACGTCGTGTGCACTAATGCCCCGGTTAGGAAGGTTTTAGTTACGAATATAACGGGCCGTGTGGACGGGCACGCTATGATAAATGTAGAATTAAAATTAAAAAAATCCAGAATACCCCCGAAATTTATTTCTTATCGCCCTCTAAAGACAATTGATATGGACGCCTTTAATAAAGATTTGCATTCGATTAACTGGAATTCTATAACTCAATTGCTTGACGTCGAGAAAATGGTGGATAAATTCAATAGTCTTATCCTGGGTCTCTTTGACAAACATGCTCCTACAAAAACATATAAAATTAGGTATCATCACTCGCTGCCATGGGTAACGGATACTTGTAAGCTTATGATAGAACTACGTGACCAAGCCCACAAAAATTATCGACAAACCAAATCTGACACTGACAAGAAATATTTCGCCGATCTTAAAAAGCTAGTGAAAGACAGTATTGCAAATGAAAAGATTGCGTACTTTAATCACCATGTAAATTCGAAAATTAATAACAGCAAAGCTTTTTGGAAGAATCTAAAAGAGAAAATTTTAATTGACCCTACTAAAAGTGAATTTTTGCCTAAATCTTTTGATAACCCTGATGACATTAACAATCATTTTTTGAATCTTCCCAATACATTCAATAATACCAATTTATCTAATTTGACATTTTATGAGTTTAATCGTTTTAATAATTCAACCTTTCAATTTCAATCTGTATCTGAAGATGACATAGCAAAATTCATAATCTCAATTAATTCGAATGCAGCAGGACATGACGGAATCAGTAGGGACATGATTCTACTTACTCTTCCATCTACTCTGAGTGTGATTACGCAAATAATCAACACATCTCTTCTCACGGGTTGTTTTCCTCCCCAATGGAAGGAGGCATTGGTGACTCCGATACCTAAGTCAAACAATCCATCTGATCTTGCTGATCTTAGACCAATTAGCCTATTGCCTTTTCTTTCCAAGGTTTTAGAAAAGGCTGCACACTTCCAGTTGTCTAGATATATTGAAGCAAACAATATTTTACCGATGTTCCAATCCGGATTTCGAAAAGGCCGTGGAACGCAAACTGCGCTGTTGGATGTCATCGACAACATCCTCGCTGAGCAAGATAGCGGACGTGGAACTTGCCTGACTTTACTAGATTATTCTCGCGCTTTTGATAGCCTTGAAACGCCTCTTTTGATCTCCAAACTTTCATACTACGGCCTCGATCACCAAGCTGTACTGTGGTTTGATAGTTACTTGAGTGGGCGGTCTCAGAGAGTAAAACTTATAAAAGATGATGGTTCTTATCTCCTTTCTCAGCCACGATCTGTATGCCGCGGAGTCCCACAGGGATCTATACTTGGACCCTTACTTTTTATTATTTACAGTGCTGATCTCGCCAAGGTTATAAAGCATTGTAAATGCCACTGCTATGCCGACGATGTCCAGGTATACATATCTGATACACCCGAGAATATTTGTGAGGCGGCTCGAAAAATGAATGAGGATTTGGAGAATATTGCTGATTGGTCTACCAAAAACTCCCTTGTACTCAATCCAGCGAAATCTAAGTTTATGATTTTTGGATCAAAAGCGCAAATTGCCAAAATAGTTGATCAAAATCCAATTATAACTATGTTAGATACGGCGATAGACAGAGTGGATGAGGCAAAAAATCTAGGCATTTTAATTGACGGTGAGCTTAGGTTCGAAAAACATGTCAGCAATATTGTTAAGAACTGTTTTTACCGTTTGAAAATATTATATAAAATAAGAAACTTGCTAACGGAGAAGGTACGAATTAGGTTATGCGAATCTTTAATTCTGTCGCGGCTTAACTACGGAGATATAGTCTATGGGCCTCGACTTTTAGAAAAGACACAACGTCTAATACAACGTGTCCAAAACGCGTGTTGTAGATTTTGTTACAATATCCCGCCGCGAAGTCATATCACGCCGTATTTAAACAATGGTTCGATGCTAAATATGGTCTCCCGTAGACAGCTACATCTGGCAACTCTGCTATTTGAATTGATAAAAAATAGAACGCCAGAATATCTCTACACGAAGATTATGTTCAATCGAAATCCTAATGCAAGAACATGTCGTCCACCACTTCTCGTGTATCGTCACAAAACAGCTTCTTTCAGGGGCAGCTTCCGTTATCAGGCGACGAAATGTTGGAACTAATTAGCTAAGGTGTGGAATGAACTGCCTGCGTCTATATTCCCAGAGAAGTACAGCCCCGGGACAT
Source organism: Acrobasis suavella (assembly GCA_943193695.1). Lineage (NCBI taxonomy): Eukaryota > Metazoa > Arthropoda > Insecta > Lepidoptera > Pyralidae > Acrobasis > Acrobasis suavella. The sequence continues at coordinate 20,236,853 of OW971946.1, forward strand.
TCAAAAGTAGATTGAATGGGTATCTTTTGGATAGGCATGCTTCATCCTAGTCTTCATCGTCGCTTTCCATCAGGTGAGATTGAGGACAAATGCCTAAACCAATAAATTGTAAAAAAAAAAAAAAAAAAAAGAACAACATACCCCCTCCAATAAGACTTTGTACAACCATTTCGACTTTCAAAACAACGTTTCGTACCTACTTATTAGATCTACAAAAAAAATTAATCCAACACGTCGCTGGTAGCTGATGCTGTCGCTGAAAGTTCTTCCGGGCGTATGTAACTATCTATTAACTATTTATTTTTCCCACACCCTGTTTGTCATTCTTCCTAACAGACATATGTGATAATGACAATGCCATCCGAAAGTATTTACGCAACAGCAATGCAATATATATGTATTTGCCTAATATTTTGTATTCTATTACACTATCTATTTATGTAAACATACACACAGCCTTATTTATTTATATTTTTTTACATTATTATTTTTGGACCCGCACCACGCATCCCTTTAGGGCACAACTGAAAATCAGTGTATTGCTCTCGGGCAATATTACCACTGAGCTGTGGCCTATTTGTATTGCTGTAGCACACACAATGAAAATTGTGCAGGTAGGTAGATGTTTACTTTTTGTGTCTGAGTTGTGTTTTTTTTTTGTGTGTGTTATAGCAGCAAATAAATGTGTTTATCTATCTATCTATCTATCTTTACTAGTTATTACTAAAGGTCAAAAGCTCGCGTGATATTTCCCAAACGACCGACGTCGTCATACACGACGGATGAATGACGAATTTTCAATTATTTACATACGGTTACTGACTGGTCGAGTTAAGCTGAACTTATAGCGGGTATCGTAGTGACGAAGGGAACCTTCATACAAACAAACGGGCCACTATATTTATTCTATTTAGTTTATTTACAATGTTATTTACACACACAGATACGATATTATGTAGCACAATGCACCAACTATTAGCAAGCTTTAATAATTATTACGGAGTCGTATTTAATTAAATAAGCTTCATAGGCAGCCACGAAGAAAGCAAGCGAAGACATTGACATCCTTCATCGGGCGAGTCCATCTCACGTCGGTCATCGGGCGAGTCCATCGCCGCTGGCCAGCGGAGTGCGGACCATTCAGCAGCGTGCAGCCGTGCGCGCGCAGGTAGGCACTAGGACCGTTTACGCTCGACGATTTGGAGATGGAATGAACTTGATGGTGAGGTGCTAAGTGGTAAGTATGTAAGTTATGTACTGTTTATTTTATAGGTGTAGTGTGATGTGTGACATACTAAATAAATATATAAATATTATTTTATGTTTATGTGGACACGCCACATCCTCATACTCAAAGCATGAGTACCTACGCGATGAGTAGTCATCGTTGGTGTGGTTAACTGTACGAGGAAATATGTTGTGGAGTGGAATAATAGAAATATTAGAACGTATAACTAGAGTTGCGGTAAGTCTTAGGATTGGATGGATCTCCAGCGATAAGAAGAAGACTTCAATGAACAGCTTACATTGCATTAGATTGGCAGGCGACAACCACTAACACTACTTATTATTATACATATGTACAGGAATTTTTTTACCAGGTATCAACACAGTTTATACTACGCTTAACATTGCTTAAAAATTCCTTTTATGGACCTTGATGTTAGCATCAACGAATCATAATCATCATAAAAGGAATTGTAACTACCCTGCGGAACACCGGCAGTCGGTGAGTACCCACCAACGACCTTAGCAAGTTTGCAAGTAAACGCTGGATGCATGGCGCTTCCAATCGGTTGTTTTGGAAAACCTTTGAGACCTATTGAGTAGTTTATTCCTCGCTTCGCTTTAATCTTCCTCATTTGCGTGCCGCGACGAAAGCGTAGTCAGAACACAATCAATATGGCGGCTAATCTCAACACCTCTAACGATGCCCGTGACTGGCAATACAAGCCAGTTCACGTTGGCCGAGTACGAGTGGTGTTGAATGGGATGAGTACGTCAAATTCCCCTCCGATAAAGATGTGTTTAAATTTTTCATGTGTGTTAGCGGCTAGACAATGTCAGTCTTTTTTGAGCTTGATGACTGCCGGGATCGATGGCTTGACGTGCCTTCCGAAGCGCGGAGGAGCTCTAGATTTTTTGAGTTGACTCCCACTGAGCCACCGAGCTTCTCACCCTATAAAGATATGGCATATAGTTTTTATAATAATAAAAACTGACTTCACCTCCAAACTACACAACCGATATTGATAAAATTTAGTTACACTTTACACCTGACGAGTATGCCCTTTCAAACAAAAAATAATTTTCAAATCGGTCCAGGCGTCTTCAAATAATCGATGAATTGATAACCTCCCTCTTTTTAAAACTCGGTTAAAAATACAAACATCCGCTACTGTCCACAATCATAGTTATCTAATCCTTGCTGAACTGTTTATTTAATTACAGAATAGTCGTCTTTCGCACTCGACCAGTATGAAACTCAATTTTGAATCACAGGCAAGAGCATTGCTATAGAATTACCATTCAAGTCATAGGGCAGGGCTACCACCAAAACAAAGTAGGTAAGTACAGAGTATGTTTCTTTGATTTTAAACACCACCAGGGTATGCTAACCGGATCATGTTTTTGGACAGAACAATCGAACAGTGGCCTCCTCACTGATCTCATTTTTCGTGACTTTTTGGTCGAAAAATTCTAACAGCAAAGCGTGCAAAAGGCATTAAAAAATACGGTGCGGAAAAATTTACATTCAGACCCAGCTAAAAGCGGTTGCTAAAATAAAGAACATTGCACTGCATTGCCAACCCTGAATGACAGGTGCATATTGGCAGTTCCCACCGGCCTTTGGTAAGGCAGCCCGGCGCGGCGACCGCTCGGCAGCGGATTCAATCTCCTCATTTCACGGTCGGAGGCCTGAGTGAAATGCCGGTCTTTTGTTGAGGGTTCTATGTAGGAGTTATTTTCCTTAGGCCAAGGCTAGCATCAACGCGCGTTTGAGTCTTAAAATCGTTTGTTGGTACTCAAATAACAATGATAAGATGACAAGTGAGCTATGAATTATATCAACGGATCTTAGCACACGAACCTTTTTTGTTGGGTTAAAGTTCTTTGGAGTGTGATCGTCCGTAAACGCAGCTAAAAAGTGAAAGTTGAGCAACCTAAAATAACCAGCCACGTGCGACTCAGACTCACGCACGAAGGGTTCCGTACCATTTCTTTTCTAGCCTTGTCTTGCCTTGTAGCTTTTTTTTGGGATTGTGTCCCACTGCTGGGCAAAGTACCTTCCCTTATTTTTCCACTCGTCCCTTTCTTCTGCGACCAGACTTCTGCCACCCGCATAAAAATCTGTCTAAGTCGTCCCGCCATCTGGTCCCGCCCAACTCCACTTCAACTTGGCTGTTGTTGTTGTTGCTCCTACATCCGTAAAAATCCGTTTAATAATCCGTACCATTATTATAAAAAAATATGTATGCTGTATGGGAGCCCAAATTAAATATTTATTTTATTATTTTTTTAGTATTTGTTGTTATAGAGGCAACATAAATATGTTCATGAGATACAGCCTTGTGACAGACAGACGGACGGATGGACGGACAGCGTAATCTTTGAAATAAGATCCCATTTTTACACTTTTGGTTCGGAACCTAGAAAGTACTATATTGTACTATACTCTGCATTTATGTAGATACATACATCCTATCACGTCTTTATCCTTAACGGGAAGACAGAGCACTTGGGGCTTGCGGCTCTAAGCAGATAGAGCCCAGGGCCGCAAGACTTAAAGGTAAATATTTGTTGATATTTAGATAGTTATAATTCAGTACTGATTTAAAAAATACTCAAAGAATAATATCATTTCTAAGATTCCCTTCATTCTGCTTTCGTCAAGCAAAGATTTCTTCCCACTATTTTGCTCACCAAAAACACGACAAACTAAGTACACCGAACTTTCAGCAGCCCATTCCTTAGCTGCACCTGCTCTGTTCCTCAGCAGTACCATTAGCATATTGCGGCCAGATTGGGACTCCTTGAAAGCCTGGCGTCGTCAGCCAACACATTAGCAAGATTTGCCCGCATTTTCCTTGCTAAGATATTGGAGACTTGGCTCGAGACCATGTTTTGAGCAGCTAAGTGATGTGCCCATTATGGTACGAAAGATCGTGAAACTTTGCTTCTTTCGTTAAACTTTGTCATAGCGGACATTAAATAAATAAATATATAAGGAAAGGACAAATTACACTGATTGAGCTAGCCCCAAAGTAAGTTCGAGACTTGTGTTATGGGATACTAACTCAACGATACTATACTTTGTAACAGATACATTTATAAACACCCAAGACCCAGAAGAATTTAAACTAGTAATTGTTAAAAAATATATTTTTTTAAACAAGCTTTTATCGAAAACAATGAACTTATGTTAAAAGTAATAATAATAATAATAAGTTCTTTATTCGCTTAAAGATTTGTACAGCATACGTTTGTTATTACACAAAAAGGTTGTTAAAGGTAGTACAAATTAATTTTTAAGCCCTGATTTCCAAACTAGGCAGGAGCCTGTATTTTGGAATCCAGTGTTCGGCCGTATTTTATATGAAGCGAGGACCAAAAGTTCAAAAAGTTAACAAACAAATATAGGTACTTAGGCTAAAAAACAAAATAAAACGAAATAATAAAAAAAAAATTATAAAGATACAAGCATGGGGCATGTGTATGTATAGAAGTGTGTGATTGTGAGTGTGGTAATGAAGTGTGTTTGTGTTGTGTGTGCCGTGCCGGGGGTTGACAAACTGTTACCCAGGAACATCTAATATATTTCTAGGTAGCAGTTTCTCTGTGTCGTCATAGTCTTGTTGTGACAACCAAGTGGTTAGTTTTGTTTTGACCTCGTACTTATTTAATCGATATATGTTTAGAGTGTTGTTAATTGTTTGATAGATAATCGAACTGGAGAAATAAAACTGTCGAGACGCAAATGAGGTTCTGTGCGGGGGTATGGGACATATTCTGCCGGGGGTTATCCTTTTTGATGGGTCTGGGAGTGGTAGTTTAGCGTGTTTTCGAAGAATAGTTCTGAGCACAAAGAGCTGCCTCACAGTCAGCACAGAGGCAAGAGTATAAAGTTGCTGGGTGGGAAACCGGATGGGTTTGGAGTACATGACTTTGAGTACAGCTCTTTGTGCCCTTTCAACCTTAATGAAATGGGTTTTAGCAGCACATCCCCAAGCTGTTACGCAGTAGGTTAGTACTGAAAGACAGAGCGCGGAATAGACTAGGTTTAAGGTTTCTGGGTCGGCTGAGTGTCTAAGAGTTTTAAAAAGGTGAATAAGACGCCTTACTCTGGTAGTAAGAGCATCAATATGATGGTACCAGTTTAGATTAGAGTCAATATAAACGCCAAGATATTTAATAGATGGTACTTGTGATATAGGAATGCAGGTGCATTTATCATTCTGACTGCAGTTGGAGTGGATGTATATCTTATAATCTGAGGGTGGTTGCGTATTGTTTCGAATTGAGAACGGAATGAGGTGTGTTTTAGAGAGATTAAGAGTCAAAAGATTTTGAGACAGCCAGCTATTAATAATCATCAAGTTGTATTCTGCTGTAGATTTGATCTCAAGCCAGTCCGAACCATGGACCACAAAAGCGGTATCGTCCGCGTATGTAAATATTTTACATTTTGGCAAAGTGATATTGCATAATTGGTTAATGTAGACCAGAAATAATGTGGGTCCGACAATCGATCCTTGAGGGACGCCATATTCGATGGGTTCTCCATCACTAATACACCCGTCGATTGTAACGCTTTGACGGCGATTGGTGAAGTAGTCGCGAAAGATGTCATGTGTGATACCTCGGATTCCAAGATAATGCAGTTTACGCAAAAGTGTAGGCACATCGACGGTGTCAAAGGCTTTTTGCAGGTCAAGGAAGATACCCAAGCATTTTTGTCCCTCGTCTAGTTTCGTGGTGATATGCGTAACTAGATCTGCTACAGCGTCTTCAGTGGACACACCAGTACGAAAACCGTATTGTTGGTCCGATAAGATCTTATTTTTTATCAAAAATTGGATAAGTCGCTTATTGAGGAGTTTTTCAAGTATTTTGGACATGGAGGTTAGGACGGAGATAGGCCTATAGTTGGCAGAGTTGCTTTTGTCACCGTTTTTGTGAATTGGGTGAAGTAGGGCCTTTTTAAAGGCATTAGGGAAGACTCCTGAGTGAAAAGCAGTATTGCAAATATGGGTGATAACTGGGATCAAAAATTGTCGATTGGATTTGAGTATGGAGGACGAAATTCCATCCCAGCCGACCGCTGAATCAGACCGGAGGCTCACAATAATGCAGTCGATTTCAGCTTCGTCAGTGTCGAAGAGAGCCATCGAGTTCGTAACAGGTTGCTGCTCTTTTAAGAAAGGTGTGAGATCAGAATTGGACGGGCGAATCGTTGTGGCAAGGGTTTTACCAATCTTGACGAAGTATTTATTAACTGCGTTGAGTGAGGACTTGATGTCGCCCGCTAACTTCAGAAGTTCAAGTGGAGGAAGACGAGGTTTTTCTGTATTAGTAATTTGTTTAATTGTGCTCCATGTAGCTTTTAGGTTATTCTTATTTTTAAGTAACTCACTTTTTTCATGTAATCTTTTAAGCTTATGCAAAAGAGAATTACAGAAGTTACGATATCGGAGGTAGGTGGTTTTAATAATTTGGTTATTTCGAGATTTCCTAAATTTTATGTGAAGACGATCCCTGTGCTTGATACGCCGTAATAGTCCTGGGGTAATCCAGGGTTTCAGTATTTTGTTTTTGTTAGAAACGAGAATTGATTTTGTATGTTTAGCGATGATGCTCGATAAGATTGTCACAAGAGTATCGGCTGCAAGGTTTGCGTCTTCAATAAATAAAATATGAGAGAAGTCTGTATTTGAAATATCCCTATGTACGCTGGTTATATCAATAATGGTCTTACGTCGAGTAGCATTGCAAATGTTATTTTTGAGTTGAAGATGAAGGAGTGTTGGTTTGTGATCGGTGATATGAGAGTCTATAACAAGTGTAGTATAGGGAAGTTTGGTTTTGAGTAAGACATGGTCATAACACTTATCTCCTCGAGTGAGGAGAACATGTGTTGGGGACAGAGCATGTGTAGCATTGAGAATTAAATAATCATTTGAAAAATCATCATCGTTATGGGGTTTAATATCAATGTTAAGATCACCAACAAGTGTTATGTTATTAAATGATTTCAAAGTATTTAAAAAAGTATTTAGACTGTTAAGAAAGCGATCAAACTGATCTCTCTTGGAGGCGGAAGGAGTCCTATATATTCCTATTATTGCTATTTTGTTGTCAATAATGCAAGTTAGACAGTCTGCATATTTTAAATTTGGTTCAGTTATGGTATGAGGTATGGAAGATTTAATGTAAATTATGACACCCGCGTTTTGGTTAGGGGGATTGGTTGTTGAATAAAAAGTGTATCCTTCTAGAGGTGGTATGTTAGGGCATTTTTGAAGCCAGCACTCTGTGAGTACTATGACATCGCACGTAACCTTAATTTGGGAGAGGAGAATTCTAAATTGGTCAAAGTTATGGTTAACGGAACGGATATTTAGTTGTAGAACTGTTAGAGAATTTTTAACCGAGGTTTCCAAAATTGAGCAACACATGTCCGGTTCACATAATTGTGAATTGAAGCTGTCAAGGGAATCCAGCTCAGAGTTTAATTCCAGTACGGTAGCCATTTGTATAAAAGATGTTTAGATAATATTGGGAAGAATAGCGAACTTATCACTCAATATTGGTTTTAAATGTATTAATAGAGGCGTGGGAGTGTGTGCGATTTAGATGAGGAACAGAGTGGAAGGTAATGAGTGGAGAGTGGTGGTTTGCAAAGAATGCAGATGTAATGTATGAAATACTTGTAATGTTAGAAATTGGTAAAGTTTGAAGTACTTCTCAAGACGAATCAAACGAGCCCATGCTCGATAGGGATGCGCCGCTTCATTACAGAGTTCCTATGGCCATCTTCCGGCTCCATCATCATATAATTTCTATGTTACCATAATATTGCATTGTCACGCGATATACGTACGCGTGGAAAATATCAGCTCAATCGGAAATCGGAAAGTGGGTCAAATTTAACTTGCGAGATTTGATTACAGACAGACAGACAACGGGACAGGTGAAACTAAATAAAAGCTTGTAAAGCCATTTTCCAACTTGCCCTGAGCGGGGATCGAACCCGGAACCTCTAGGTGGCGGACTAGCATAGTGACCACTACGCCACGGAGGTCGACGTTGCGTCATGCACGGGAGTTTCAATCCATTTATTGCATTCGCGTACATAATTGAGTTTTTAGTGTTATTGGGAATAGGAAACATTTTGCGATTTTGCGCGATGAAAATGTTGGATATTATATAATTTTTCACAGTTAAAATTTATGCTGCAATATGCAGACCACGCTAGAGAAAGGAATAAAATTGAAATATGTAGATTGAAAAAACAATCAGAAATAATAGCAGACTGCTAGCATGATCTCAGGAAAAGACGTGGTAAATGAAATTTTTTTTTGATGAATACTAACGTGAGACACATTATTAACAACAACTCTCTACGTGAGTAACCCGTGCTTGTTATTAATAAAACAAAAATCTCCAATCTTTTACTTGTAGGTACTCGATCTAGAATTCTAGATTGTTCACTGCATTCATGCACGCATCTTCTCGTTCCTGTGAGATAAGTGTTAAAATGTGTTTCTTTCTTCCAGCCCCGTCTCCGATGGCATTCCGTCAAAGTTTCGCTCCTCTGACTCCCGGTCCCGTTGCATCCGAACAACCGACAGAGCAAATAAACTGGCGCCCGCAGCGCTCCCAGGGCTGTGCACTATAATACTATATGATTCAGTAGCCAGTCTGTTTGTCACGGTGTTTTCTTTTTGTTTTTTGTGAGTGTTAATGGCCAAAACTGGTGTCAGATTTTTCAGGCTGCCTAAAGGCATCTGACAAAGCTCGACGGCTGCCATATGATGACAGCTGGGACCAACGGCTTAAACGTGCCTTCCGAAGCACGGAGGAGCTCGAGAAATTTTTATGCTACTTGCGGTCACCCATCGAAGTGCGGACCACGCCTGGTGTCGCTTTACTTGCGAAAGCGCTAGTAATGCGCACTCCCGCCGGGCCACCGAGCTCTTCACACATTTAGGTTAGAGACACAGATCTGTGAGTTAGAGTAATAGTGTTTTAAATAATACTGCACGTAATCAAAATGTGCCCATTCGTATAGTATAGATGCTACGACACTAGACAGACATACAGATATGTCAAACTCATAACTTCCCTCTTTTTCGTCGGAGGTTAAAATTCATCTTTGAGACCATAACTACACGAAATAGAGACCAAATACTTGACGGCTTATCTTCAACCCCCGACGAAAAAGAGTGATGTTATAAGTTTCACGTGTCTGTATGTCTGTCCGTGGCCTTGTAGCAGTCGTAGCGCAACGAATGGGCCAATTTTGATGCGGTTTATATTTGTTTGAAAGCTAACTTGATCGAGATGTTTCTTAGCTATATTTGATCGATTTAGCGGTTTAAAAAATATGGAGGTGAAAGTGGGGGTGAGCAACCCAACGGGTTTCATTTTTTAAATTAAGAAATCGGTTTTTTGATGAAAATAGGGGTGTCGACAGGGTTAGAAAAGTATAATTGTAATTAGTCCGTCTTTTAGATTATCCAACAATAATGGACCCATATTTTTCAGTTTGCTAAATAAAGTCAACATTCAAAAAGATACGACGCATCAAAGTTCCGGAGTGGGGGCTTGTGACGTCACCTCTATGTAAAAATCGTACGTAGCCGTGACGTCATGCGAAATTTCAATGCGTTGTATTTTTGTCATTTTTTATTTCTCAGAGCAAAGAAAAAATCGTGTACAATATTTTTAAATAATCTAACTGATGATAAAAGTATTTTTCCATTTGTCCTGCCTATTGTCAGCCGTTCTAAAGTTAATAGGGGTGAGCGCTAGAATGTCTTTTTTTTTAAATTAGCTGGTAAACAAACTTGCCATTACTCAATAATGTTAGCCAGACTGTCTTGTTTTCGGACATGCGGCATCCCTGGCGGCCGGCATGGAACCTGCCAGTTTTTGTCGCGGACTGGTTTGCGACACGACAGGTCGCGGAGCCGCAGCCCGGCAAATGCTAATGTCAACATCCACAGGAATTCGCTGCTGATCGGATAAAAATCGTTACGACTAATCACGTTAGTAAATTGTAAGTTGTTACATTTCTCAATTACTTTATTTGAGTAAATAAAAAAAAATACAAATAACAAATTATTATTACCCAAGAAAACAAAATAAAATAGCAAAATATTATCTCTTTGACCCCGACGTGATTTGAACACGCAACCTTCTGATCTGGAGTCAGACGCGCTACCGTTGCGCCACGGAGTCGATGCATCATGTGCCGAAAATAGCATTGACTATCATAATGTGATAGTAACGTCATCTAGTGATAGAGGTAGATAATTCAGAATGATGTTATACAATACAACGCAACTAGCCCTGGGCCTTATCTTCTTGGGGGCTTATAAAAGTGAACTATGTACATATATTTTCTTGCGAGTTTCTTTTGAAATTGTATACGATTTGATCATTCATTATTAATTATGATGATTTTGATCGCCGTTATTACGTACCGTAGGCCGTAAGAAAGTTAGAACATTATTTTATAATATAATGTATTTGATCAAAAATTTATGAAGTTTTATACAATTATGTTATTAAAATTAAAGGTACTTAGTGTTCAGTAATTTATTGCTTGGTGTTTATCATTATTACACAAAGATAAGTGTCGTAGCGATGTGTTTTTTTTTCTCGTTTTCCTTGTGAATGATATCAAACAAGGCTTCTATTCTAAATAACAGCTACATCAACTTATAAATACTTTATTTATATATATCAATTAAAACATGATAAGAAGATAAACTTCCTTGACCTTGCATTTCTACACGGGCAATGCGCCAAGTGACGTCAGAGCAGCTGCAAATTCATAACGTCATACAATCACAGCAACTGAAGGTTATTTTCGCTGACAGTGTGTCGGACCCCGTGGCGCAACGGGTAGCGCGACTGGCAAGAGTGCGGTGTGTGTCCGCGACGGTCAGAGGCCGCGGCGCGTCGCCGGCGGGAGCGCGGCGGCGGCGCGACGCGAGCGGCTGCGGCGTCGCGCGCACGCAGCCGCGCCGCCCAGGAGATGTGTGTTCGAGTCACACCGGGGTCCAAACTCTTTTTCTTTTTCATTTCATTATTTGGAACGTTATTCAAGTATTTTGACAGTGTTTTGAGGAAGAATTTGAGAAAAATGTAAAACATCTCGAGATTTGTGGATAAGTCATTCGATGATATAACGGCAGCTGCGGGGCAAGCATGCTGACGGCGATAAATTTTTATTTTGTAATTTATCACATTTCGCGTAATTTACCGCAATAAACATAGACAAAATTGAGCGACAAAATAACTTTCATTCACAAAACGTATTTATCTCATGCCTAACTCCCGTTCGAGCGTGGTTTTGACAGGTCAAAGTAGACATTTCGACGGTTGGCAACGTGAAATCGTGTAAATTTGTCGTCGCTTTGCTAGACCCACATAAGACTTAATTTAAACGATTTTTAACCATATTTTATCTTTAACAATTATTCTGTTAAAGATATATTAAACGTATATTTAACTACATATTTAAACGTAAACAGACATCTTAAACAATGTATTATTGAACTTAAAAAAATATTTAATTACGAAAGCTTATACATCTTTTGATGAATTAAACTACCACTTTGGCGGCGGTGAGTGCAAACCTACTCGTTTTTTTCTTTATGTTGGCTGTACGACATGGGTTGAAACGTTCCATTGCACGATTAAATTTTCTTAGCAGACATTTTAACTAGGCATTTTACTGACTAACTAGACATTTTAATGACGACTCATTTAACTACGTCTCCATTCATGAATTTTATCTTGTCATGTACATTTTTACAGAGGGAAGATATGTAAAGACCTCTCAGTTAAAACACCATACTAACGCCGCTGGAGAAATAGTAACTAATTAACAGTAATCGTGGAGCACATCAGTTACTCCATGTAATTTTTATGACTGTTATTATGAAAAAGAACATGCTATTTCTGTTCTTGCACTCAACTCACAAATAGAGAAGATGCATAATAAGTAGATTTTGATAAATGTCTCTGATTTTGTGAGCAAATTCGTAAAAAAGGTCTTTAAGCACAATTATATTTTTTATCGATTCATTAACTTTAGTTTTCAGTTGATTCGAAAATGCAGTTTTAGAAGTAATAAAAAGTTTAAAAAATAATATTTATACCATAAGATTTTATTTAAAAAATTACGCTATTTTTACCCGACTACGGCAAAGCAAAAGGAGGGTTATGATTTTGACAGGCTATGTGTGTATGTATGTATGTATGTATGTATGTTCATCTGTTCCCTTGTAACTTCTAAACTACTTATCAGAATTCGACAAATGACATATCATTAGAAGCGTCCTAATTGTCCGCTGGTTATAGGCTATATGGGGTTTCACAAATTCTAATGTGGCGCCCTCTAGCGGACAAAACATACAGAGTAAAAAAATAAAGTTAAGATAAATATGCCGTGTTTGGTATCATTTGAAAGCGCTTTACTTGTACATTTTGAATATATATATATTACTAGCATTTGCTTGTGACTTTACCTGTATTCATGGACTGATTGCATATAATTCACATCTTTTCGTTCATAGCTTCTTTACTACTTATCTAGTTCATCAATTTAACTTTTGTTAATATTATGCACCACAAATACACTTTAACACCAAAATAGTACAAAAAATAAAAAGTAAAAAAACTAAAACCCAACTACGACAAAAAACGACGCTGAAAAAGGATAAAACAAGATTTTCAGAATACTGAACTGAACAAAGTTGCTAATGTAGTTGCAAGTAAATGGACACAGTAGACTCTACCAAGATGCCTTCGTTGTAAATTGACAATAATGTCATACAATACTATTCTGAAGTATGCAATATTCACTATGTAGAGATAAATTTTCATGTTTGGGAAGGCGTAGTCACACGTTGTCAAAGTGCTACGGTAGGTAGGTATATGTAACGTGTGACTACGCCTTTCCAAACATGAAAATTTATCTCTACATAGTGAATATTGCATACTTCAGAATAGTATTGTATGACATTATTGTCAATTTACAACGAAGGCATCTTGGTAGAGTCTACTGTGTCCATTTACTTGCAACTACATTAGCAACTTTGTTCAGTTCAGTATTCTGAAAATCTTGTTTTATACTTTTTCAGCGTCGTTTTTTGTCGTAGTTGGGTTTTAGTTTTTTTACTTTTTATTATTGTTACGAGGCCAATCCTGTAAACGCAATATTTGACATAGCACCCGAACAAATGTTTTTACATCACGCCTATAAATGCAACACAAGCGACGTCACTCCAGTCCGCTCTTTTTAAAACGCTCCGAGACGCCCCGTCCAAAGGAGGACGTGACTTTGTAACCTTTATATCGTAAAGAGATTTTGGGTAAGCAAGGTAGTTTTTTTCTTATTTATGTCTATATTTAGGAAATCTTTCCATAGCACAACGAAAAAAAAATATGCATCTTCCCTATTGTTGGCATACCAACCATCAGAACAGTGTCTATTTATTTAACGTTATCGCAAAATTCTTAAGTTATCGCGCGACGTTCTTATTAAATAACATATCATTGATAATCCTTTGACAAACATTCATACAACAGCTTATCTTGTATACAAATAGACTAACATCTTATAAACATTTTTAAGAACTACTGACCTAGATAAAATAGTGTTACCGCTGTATGGTTTAGAGAATATTTACTAAATTGAAAATCTGATATTGGCATTACCTGCCCTTCATTGGTAGTTAGTTAAAAATGTGATCAGCATTGTAACATAATTCCCATGCTCGGTCCGGCGCGGCGTCCGGCGCGGTGTCCGGCGGCCGGCAGCCGTACCGCGAACCGTAGCAATTACCCGCATTTTACTACAAACTACACACGACCAGACCGGACCAGTTTTTCACGCGCCCGCATGCAGTAATGCGACCGCTTTTTAGTTTTCTCTCTGCATCTCTATATCTAGGAGGTAATTAATTTAATTAAACGTTTGAGAATTAGATTAACTGAAACTATTGATAAATTGTTATGTTTTGAACACACACTATGGAGCCTTCCATGTATTTATTACGTCACAGTGTCAGGAGGGGTCAAATGTGACCGTATAGAAAAAGAAGACGATAAGACAGTACGTGTTAAAGAAATGGGAATAAAATCGTGACAAGGGGGAGAGTTTCAAAAAGTTATAATTCTGCATTACGTAATATGTAGATGGACGCGCAGACTAGATAGAATTAATATCGTTTATACTTTATTTGAAGAATACAAATATATCTCAAAAATACGAACGCGAATGTAGCACTGCAATTCGACGACAAGAATACACACGCCCTATAATGCAAGCCAGTTTAGTCACATTCAAAGGAAACGGGAAAATGGCAAGCGGAAATGGTCGCACCGCCCCGGGCAGCGCGGCGCGAGGGGCGAAACAGCGCGTTACCGCGAATAGTAAGCCACTTGAGCTATAAACTCATTTCTCTCCCCTGCAGTGTGTGGCCACGAAGCTTGATGTTTATCACTGCTTGTGATCATTTTGCTACTTGTCCTAGAATTTGTACTTTTGGTAGGTGTAGTTTTTGTCAATTTTAAATGCCTTTGATTTAGCAGGAACTTAAAAGATCAAATTTTTGTGTCAATGTCGAATCATTTATTTATCTTTGTATCAATCACGTGATAATTGTCAATTTTTCTTTGGATTTCATTATGTGTTTTGGTGATATACTAACAACATTGAGTACCGTACGTGCCAGACTTTTAAGTAGAGATATTATATTCTTTCTACTTCTTCATTGAAGGCTGATTCTTTAGCTTCCTAATACTTAAATTACGTAAAGTTTTTTTTTTTGTTTTAAGTATTTTTGTTATATACATTAATTTTTCGGGCTTCAGTGTTGCACCCAATGTATGTAGAACAGCTTCACATTCTTACTTTAAACTGTAATTAGTAGTGCATGAAATAGTTTGAAGGGTTATCTAGGGCTTGTTAAAGATAAAATTTTATATAAATGATATCTCAGTTTTCTATCAACCAATTTATTCCAAATAGTAGTACTGAACTTCGAAAAATTCAAGTATGCCATTAAACACTTTTTCCGGACCACACGCTTTTGAACTCGTCTCATGGATATCATGGCCTCCGGCGACAGCGACACTTGAATATAAAATCCGCGCTTTACGACGATTGCTGGATTGACAGTTCTGTTGCCGTCCTGCCATGACTCGGTGACGGCCTCTTACCCATAATATTATTACGGGCTAGATATTTTAACACAAAACGGTTGGTCTTGTTGAGCACGTTTGATCTGTTTTAGAAAATAAAAGAACTCAGATAGTTTAGTGGTTAGATCTTGATTAAATTGAGAAATATTTTCTTTGATGAAATATACTGCGAAATCGGTTGATTATTAAAACACTAAAGAAAACCCAAGGCTACTTAATATTCTGCGCTTCGATATTTTGACCTGACAATGCAATGGAACTAAAGCCAAAACGCCACGATTAGAAAGATTGATAATGGTATTTTAATACTTCAATCACACCATGAACAAGACCTTAATGAAGCCAATGACAGGGGAGTCACAGTAAACACTGATGAAATTTATTATAATTAAATTATACTCATACATCAAGAAGAAGAATATAAATTGGGTTCTGTTTTGAAAGAACATACTACAACAGAATGATTTTCGGTAGGTGACGTGATCTATACAAGTCATTTCTTATTTTCTGATTGTTTCATATCAAAAGTTACGCGTATTGTTTGCCAGTCCCCCACCCGTGGGAACTATCCTAAATGCAAATACTATTCAAACGAAGCACTATATAAACCCGGTATCATTGCAGCGATTCATACAACGACCGCTCTGGATTCTCTCCGGTGTAGTTTGTATATCGGCTGCATTGGATACTATATTCATGCATGCGCCATGAAATCGTATTTGCAATGATAACGGCACTATCTGATGCAGGTGGATTAAGTGACTCTTTTAGCTGTGGCTTTAACATTTCTCGTCTAGAATGTACTTTTAGAGGCAGTTCTCGTAGAATGTAGGAACTCTGATTGAAATTCATTTGATTGCTTAGATTACAATATTTGCTGGATGTAGGCTGCTTCCAATTGTTTTGGAAATCCTTGGGGGAGGCTTAGGCCTCCCCCAAGGAGGTCCAGCAGTGGACTTTCTGCGGCTGATATGATGGAGATATTTAACAACAATATTGTCTAAGCTTGCTAAAGAAATTCGATTTTAAGTGACTATTTTAGAGGTAGATTTTCTACGTAATTGCTAATATGTCAATAAAACAAATGCCAATTTTTTGAACTGTAGCGAAATCACAACATTATGTCAATTGTTTTGAATCCAGCCCCGTTTCGTCATGAAAAGCTTAAAATTTTTTAAATAGTTAGCCCATTTTTAGCATCAGTTTTTTGAAATGGAAATGTCTTTTCATAAATCCCATAATGTAGTGTGTGTTGGGGTGATACTATATTAAAGGATAACTTATAATGTTACTTTATTGTAGGGTGCTTCAGAGGATAACCCACACGGAGCGGAAATTATTTAATTCTTAGTTGTAAATATACATCCTCTATTTCGTACATTGCAAAATTATGACCATTGTTATTTAAATATTATTCATTCGTATTCTGCAAAATTAGTTTTCCAAAGCACATTTGTTGAACCCATATTTATCGGCTCGTAAACCCGTCGTAAAAGCATAAGTAATCGTTTTCGTGTTCGCACACAAGAATCGATATTTCAGTGTAATGATTCCCAAACGAGTACAAATAACTGAAATGAATCGTCTCGTGTGAGTCCGGCTTCACAACTCGATATTAAAGAATAAAACTGTCAAAACCCATTTATTTGAATAATGTCATCCCTTTACGAAATCTCTAGTGATTCTGCTTGTGGAAATTGAAGTTTAAATTCAAACACATAGAGTAGTGTTTAGGTTGGAGTGTGAAGATACAAGTAAGTTAACTGGGTTTTTATGGGGCGTATGGTAATGCCGAGCTCGTCGTGAAGTGCAGGGCTAAAGGAAATGCGACGGAAAACTTACGTCTTTATTGTAAGTAGGTAGAGCGGGCTTCGGGCACTTCTCATAATTTAATACGGCTTCCAACTTTTTTAATATTTCTCCGAGAACTTTAACTTGGTAACGAAGCTTTTTATATGATATACTAAAGCCTTAAATACTTTCATGATCTCCAATTTGGCTGTCGCTTGTTTACTCGCTCGTTTAAATTTAAAATTATCTTTATTTCTGTCTTCCAAAGAAGTTTGAAGAATTAAATGATAACTCTTTTCCCAAAAAAATAAGCCACAGTTTTAAATAGGTAATTATCATCATCATCATCATACCATATCAGCCACAGGAAGTCCACTGCTAGACACAGGCCTCCCCCAAGGATTTCCAAAACGACCGATCGAAAGCGGGCTGCATCCAATCCAACGCTTTCCTGCAATCTTGCTCAGGTCATCTGACTATCTAGCAGATAGGTGCCCTACGCTGCACTTGCCGGTTATGGTCGCCATTCGAAAACCTTTCTGCCCCATCGGCCATCCGTTCTTCACGCTATGTGTCCCGATCACTTCCACTTCATTGAGCTAATCCGCTTGGATGTCAGTGACCTAGGTTCTCTTACGAATCTCCTCATTTCTGATTCGATCGCGTAGAGAAACACCTAGCATAGTCCTCTCCATAGCCCGCCGAGCGAATTTGAGCCTTCGAGACCCATAGTAAGAGACCACGTTTCAGAGCCATGACTGGTAATAATCAATTAGGAATATTCAATTAATACGAATTTATACAATAAACCCCGACCTCTTACACAAGTGTGTAAATAGCATGTTAATTCCAGAATTGTTTAGTATTACAGTAAGACACGCGAACTAACTAATTACCAGATCGCGTAAAACCTTCGCTTCCATTAGCCGGCGTTCGTTGTGGTCATATCCCATTACTGCACAACAGAATTGAAAGCTTTTCAATTACTTGGAGGAGCGCCGAGCCACCGCAGTGAGCTTTTTCAATTTACAGTTCGGTGATAACTTGAATATAGTCGCGACGAGCTTTAGAATTCTAGGGATATGGGAATGGCTTTGAAAGTAAGTTTTTTCCGATATTCGTAATAGCTTTAATCAATACGTACTTAAGGTTATTATACTCGAAGTTCCATTAGAAATCTAGCAAAGTTATGGCATAGAAAAATTTTGCAGAACTCTACATTTTTTGACACTGAAAAAACATAGATAAATAAAACTTATTGTTATTAATTTATTTTTACATTCATGGACCTCCTCCTAGATTTCGTTCTGAAAATGATAGTTTGTTATTATTTCTTCCACTAAAACATTTTTTATTTAAATTTGGGGCGGTAAATCCTAACTTAAATGCCCTGGGCAACATGGTTTAAAATACACCACTCTTATTAGCTCACAATGGAAATATGGAAATATTTTATTGTTGGTATTGATATATCAGCATATGCCGTAAATGACAGCAAGTAACTTCATGAAAAGTATGTAGGTACTGTTAAGATCAAATAAATATTTATGTCTGGAAGAAGTGGTTGCAGAGATACGGGGTGTAAGAGAAAAACGACGTCACAGTTCGGGAGAAAAATCTAGTTCCCGTTAACATGTTTTCCTGCTTCAAATGAATCTCAGCTTAAAATGCACTAAGGTGGTCTGGCCAGACAACATTTTGGTCTGCGGTCAGGGTAAACTACCGGGCGGGCGGCGTGTCGGTGTCGCCTGGCGGTGTCGGGTGTCCGCTCCCGGGTCACAAATACCACTCGACTCGGTGTCGGGTTTAACCAGATGATGCAAGTGTGTTTTTTAAGTTGAATAAGGTTTTGTATCAGAACAGCACAGAATCCAGAAAGGTGGCGTCAATGAAGAGAGGCCTACATGTGCTCAGCAATGTGCGAAAAAAGGTTAGGTACTAACACAGCGAAAAAAAAAACAAATCAAGAATTTAAAATTCAATTTCACAAGGTGGTCTGACGACCCAACCAAGGACCTAAGGAAGGCGCTGGATGCAGGCCACACTAGATCATTTTAGAAATCCTTACGAGAGGCCTATGTCCAGCAGTGAACGTTATGCGGCTGAGATGATGAAGTACATATACAAAGTAACACAGGAGTAAATAAATAGGTCTCGGCCCGGCCGAAACGTTAAGTGTTTTGAAGTTAAAATTCGCAATTTACTTACTCCAAAAGCTGTAGGGTTCGGCCATCTAACCGGCCGAAACGGTCTGAAGTTTGTAGTGCGAATTTTAACTTTAAAAGCCTGTGTGCTTCCTGGCCGAAATCAACACGCTTATGGAATGACGCGGTGCACTAAGAAAATATATTTATTTATGTGCAAAGTTTCATATAAATCAATGATTTTAATTGAATATTCGTAATCGAGCCACCTATTATTACATGATGCAAACACAAAATCTTATATGAGATGCTATAATGTATTAAAAAATGGTCCCGTTGCTAGACCTATAAACCAAACTAGGCGCGCTATTTCTATAGCTGTACCACGATGTTGCCAAAAAAATGAGGTTGTTAAAATTTTAAATTTAAAAACTGACCATCCAATAATCCACATAGAGCTAAATAGCATCCAATGACCGCTGGACGACGACTGCGGCGTCGCTTTGTTACTGTGTGGTCAAAGGTGAGCAGATTACAGATACAGACTTTAGATCAGATCAAAAGATCCAGTCTGACCTAGCCAGTAAAGCTTTAATAAACTGCCAAAATCACGAAATGATAGTCTTCAAAGACTATTCTAACGATGGTTAAATTGTTAAAGAATTTTAATTTTTAGCCTGCTAGGAGTCTTGGGCAAAGGCCTCCCTTTTCTTATTCTACAGTTCTCCGTCTTGGGCAGCTTGCTGCCATCAATTCAATTCAATTCAAGTATAACTATATTATCATATGATATTTAAAATATCTCTTATTAATCGGAATTTTGTTTTGTTGCACAATTGTTGACAGCAAATGGTTACAGCTAAGTTTTCTGCCGCTTCCGAAGCGCTAGTAGAAGAAGCGGTAACAAACTGCACTGCATCTACTCAGATAGCGTTCGATGTCATCTCAGCATCTCTTCCTAGGCCTTCCTTGTCTCTGACTGACGCCCTTCTGAAATCTATGTACTAAAACCCGACTACGCCGACTTTTGGCTTCGCCGGCACACCATTTCTACACAACCTATTTTAATAATTTTTTCAAGCCTGTTGGTGTTATGTCCCACTGCTGGGCAAATGCCTCCCCCTTCTTCCACTCGTCTCTGTCCTCTGCGATCTTTTTCCATTCTATGGCATAAGAATCGAGGTCATTTCGCCATCTCGTCCTCGATCTGTCTCTACCTCGACGGCCATCCGGCAGCCAGAACGTAGCTAGTTTCACCCATCTTTTCGGGCACATTCAACAGACGTGACATTTCTATTTTAATTAATCGTTGTATTTAATTTATCGTATGTATTACACACTGTGCCCATAAGTAAAATAGGAATCAACGAGAAAGCATTATATCTATCCCTTTGTTAGCTTGCTTGTCTATTGTAGTGCTTAGTATATCTGCCCCTGATAGGTACTGTAATGTTAAAAAACAATAAAGATTTTAAATAGAGCGTGACTTTACTGGGCACCTAGTCTGCAATTCTAACTATATAATACCATTCTAGTAATATAAAGTTGCAATGCAACTAAATCGTTAGTTATCACTATCACTTCTTTATCCCTTACGGGATAGACAGAGCATTTTGGGGTCTTGCGGCTCTAAGCAGTCAGAGCCCAAGGCCGCAAGATTTGAATTTGAATCTTTGAATTTGATAACTACTTTTAGCGTGATGGTAGGCGAGAAGGTGCAAAAAGGAATCAAAAAAGTGGTAGGATGCTGCCGCATGAGGCATCGCATAACTATAACATGATTCACATTTTCTTTCATTCCTTGAATCAGCTTTAACGATCTTCGCGAAACGAGAAGCTGAATACATTTTAAGTTTTTTTCGTTTCTCCTAGACCAGCATGAAAGAATCTTCAAAGTCGTATAGTGTCTATGATTCTTCTAAGTCCTATGTCATGAAATCGCGAGAGTATTTGTGTTAGCATGTTATCAAGGTGAGATACTGTAATAATAACATTTGCGCAGAAATAACTGTATCATCTAAAGATGACTTTTTCAAATATTAACATAGATAATAAAGCACAGCCTATACACGTGAAGGCGTGAGGTGAACGAAGAGCGCCGCGTGAAGCAATTATGCAAATTATAGGGCAGAGATGCGTATTGAAATGCTATAGTTATTTATTTGGTGGAGGCCGATCGAGGTCCCACGCTAGGAGGAAGTGCGTACTCAGAACAGAACAAGTCGTTATTAAAAACATAATACAAAAACCCGACTGCGTGAAAAAAGATCTAACTTATAGGTAGGTATCTAAATAAACTGAAAAATAAAACGCCTTTTTTGTTAATTTCTGGCCCAGTGTTGTTGATATTACCACGAAGGTGCATGATGCGATTTTGATAAAATGTCTCTGATTTTGTAAGCATTTACGGGAAATAGGCCTTTAAGCACAGTTATATTTTTTATCGATTCATTAACTTTGTGTTTTAGTTAAAAGTCAATTTTAGAAGTGATAAAATGTTCAAAATGTATATTACCAAAGGATTTTCTTAAAAAATTATAGCTACTTTTGTTATGAGGCCAATCCTGTAAACGCAATATTTGACATAGCAACCGAATCTTACATCACACCCACAAGAGCGACATACGTGACGTCACTTCTGTCTTGTTTTTTAAGGCGCTCTGATACTTCGTCCGAAGGCGGACGTGACTTTGTAACCTTTATATCTTAAAGAGATTTTGGGTTAGCAAGCTCGTTTTTTCTTCGATGTGCCTATTTTTAGGAACTCTTTCCATAGCACAACGAACACAAAATTATTCATCTTCCCTATTTCGATACAGTATATATATATATATATATATATATGTTCCTCTTGCAAACTAAAAAGTCAGTATCATGAAATGGATTCAGTCTTAAATAGTTTCAGTTAAATATTTTTTGTACTCTGTATTTGCATTTACGTTGAAAATAATTTCCGTTGCAGGCCGTCAGTACAACACAGAAACCACTCGCACTGCCAGCGGCCTGTTTTGAATATTCATGAGGTCGGGTGAGGAATTGAGACGTAATGGACATAATTTACAGGGATATCGAACGTCAGCTTTTTATTTTTCTTTTGGAATCGTGATAAAACTTAGACTTATATTTAAATAACTACTTTTTTTCTTTCAAGCAGTCTTAACATGCGCTAAGCGTTTCCGGCCATTCTGCCATTTGACCAATAGGTAATATGCACGTTTTTTTTATTTGCTTAGTAAAATCCTTATTAACCACAGTAAACGAATGTGAAAGAATTTATAAAAATATCTTAATCAGCAACGAACATGTGATACTTTAAAGTTTCAATAAGAAAGAGAAGTCCGATATGGACTTGACGTCAAAGTCTACATCATCTATACATTTGCCATAGAAAATAGCGTTTTTGCGAGTGAGATAGACATATTTTTGTAAAATCTTTAACTCGTTAGGTTTTCAACCAATTTTTAATTTGTTTTCACTTTTAGTACTCTACTTCTGAATAAACTGTTTAGATAGCACAATTTTTTTATGCATATTCCTTAATTCTACTTAGCTGATTTGTACTAGACCTTGCTTGATTTATATCAAGTAAGATCTAGTACAAATCAGCATGATAAGGCCAAGTTCTTTTATTCTACTTCGTTTATTTAAAAAAAATTGGCTTCACATTTTTTTCTACCACAATTTAGTAATTACAACAACCGTTCAATAGATTCGTCTTTTTTACAACTACAATTTATAAAACACTAATCAACATGAACAACGTTTAAACGTTTGTGACCAAATATATCAAAGACTAGATCACATCAGTACAAAGCAATCTGGACCTTGCTGCATTGACATAGCGAGAGAGCTTTCTCGTTAACCTGTAAACGGCGCGATGTGTGGGCGCAGTGTCGGAGTATGATTTATTCGCGCTAAATGATACCACCGCGCGAGATTTGTACCGATATTGATATCTACTCCATCGTGTTTGGTAACACCATTCTCACAGAAAATAATTATACATATGAATACATTAGATCAGATCAATAATTAAGTAACGCCCGAAATAATGCTACAAAATTGATTTTTTCGTATTGTTTGTATCCAAAATAAAGCAGATAAAAAGAAATTATAAATACCTAATACATTAATAAATAAATTAGTGACTGTTTTTTTAATGTGTCATGCATAAATAAATAAATATATAGGGACAAATCACACAGATTGAGCTAGCCCTAAAGTAAGCTTAAGCTTGTTTTATGAGATACTAACCCAACGATAAAATATTTTATGATAAATAAATATATAACTAGACACCTAAGGACCAGAACAATTTTAAAAAGGCCATTTTCCAACTTGCCTTGACTGAGGATCGAACCCAGAACCTCCAGATTAGCGGTCTAGCGTGTTGACCGTTACGCCACGGAGGTCGTCATAAATAGGAATGAATACACAAAGGAAATAAGATAAACCTGAAATGAACCCTCAATGCCGGCCATTTCTTTCCACATCAAATATCTGTTGGAAACATTATTGTGCCTTTTATTTTAACATCCGTTTCACCAAGTCCATCTGAGATATTTGCAGGTAGCCTCACGAACACGAAGAGATGCTCTTATTACGAGTATTAGTGGAGCAGTAATAGGAGTCACGAGCGGTCTAATGAGCCCGATGCGCGATACTGCCCGATGGGCCGCGGCGGAGGGTTACACAGATAGGTGGTAGATTTAATTGGTACCTATCGAAGTTGTGGTTAGCATGGTAACCAATGAAAGACATTCTTCTAGTATTGTATTTAAAATAGTTTTATAGAGTTCTTGCATAAAATAACTAGGTGCTCATAACATTTTCAAAATTTCACATGTGCTATTAATGTTAATTAATATAATTTAATAATTTCGAAGAAGAATATCAACTTGCATTAGCTTCATGTACCTACATGTACCTTTTACATGTTCAGTAAATGTTCCATAAAAAAAAACTTTTTTAATTTTTAAATATGCGCCGTGACGTGACCTATCTAATATATAAAATTCTCGTGTCACAGTTTTCGTTGCCATACTCCTCCGAAACGGCTTGACCGATTTTGATGAAATTTTTTGTGCTTATCCGGTATCTATAAGAATCGGCCAACATCTATTTTTCATCCCCCTAAATGTTAGGGGTAGTCCACCCCCAAAATTTTTTTTTTTATTTTTTAGACAAAATTTTTAATTTCTATTTTTTTATGATACAACATACAAAAATACATACAATCCTCAATTTTGGCAAAACAACGTTTGCCGGGTCAGCTAGTAGTAATATGTAAATGGTGTAAATGATAACAATTCCATGATACTTTAATGACTGCATAAAACACAATTTCTCAACCCGCTATTAACCTGCTGGTCAATAAAAGAAACAGTTAAAGTTAGAAGTTTCAATAACTGCTGACGCTCACGATTTCCAACGATGGCAACAACAAGTGCAGATAAATCACAGATTTCTTAAAGTTATAGACACGTCATGTTTTATTTTTGTTTCATGACTTAAACACGAAAGAGAGATGAAAGCTAACATTTTTATAATTTTTGATGTAAGTATTGATTGAACAGACAAAATTACCCGTCTTTATTTTAGTTGACGACTTGCGTATAGTAAATGTCTTGTAGGATAAATCTCAATCGCTGATCCAAGGCGCCTATTTATATCAGTTTTTAAGTATATAATAATTATATATAGGACCGAGATATGACAAAACTGAAAAAAATATAAAGCAGGAAAGTTGTCACTGTGATCTAAAATAAACGTTTTTTAAACAACCACAAAAAAACACAGTGAATCAGACAAAGGTATTTGTCATGCAAGTTCTTAGATCAAAACTATGTTTATCATCAGCTCAAGCTTTCACGTCTTCCATGTCTGTACTCTCATATAGTCTACGAGTAGCGAGATAAAGGTGGGCATCGTAAGAAGCGGATCCTGCCATTTGGAGCTGATCGCAATTATAGATGGTATTAAAACTGGCGGTTACCGGCGCCGGGAACACTAAGCTTGCTTTTAAACTGTTCTTTATTTATTCTCATAAGTTATTTTTAGGGTTCCGTACCCAAAGGTTAATAACCAGCTAAGTGGGTGTGGAACTCGTGCACGAAGGGTTCCGTCCGTCTGTCTGTCACCATGCTGTATCTCATGAACCGTCATAGTTAGACAGTCAACATTTTCACAGATGATGTGTTTCTGTTGCCGCTTTAACAACAAATACTAAAACGGAATAAAATAAATATTTAAATTGAGCTCCCATACTACAAACTTGATTTTTATAGATAATGGTACGGAACCATTCGTGCGCGTTATTTTAAGCATATTTTCAAATAATCCAGCGAGCGAGCAAATTATCTCTGATTCAGGTTTAGCGTAAATTTTTTCCTGTGTCAGAATTCTGGATGGCCAGATCTCCGGCTGTTCTCGCCTACCGGCCATTGTCTTCTTACTTATACTCGTACTTACATACATTATACAATAAGTAACAAAAATCCTTCCACCCTTGTAGGAGCAACTCAGACCGTCAATATGAACAACTTTTCCTATGGGACCAATGCTTAAAACACGAAAAAAAATCGACATTTTCATACAAATTACCGGGCCGTCAAACACTTTTGTATGAAAATGTCGAGTATATTAACTTGCAAAAAATATTATAAAACTTTAAACATGACTGCTAATATTTTAGTCTTAATTCGCGTGCCACTCGGAACAGTAATTATAGGTGTTAGTGATCAACCGGCTGTGTTTGTGTTAAGCACACGCACGTCGGTCAATATTGGTCCGAGTCGAGTTCAGCGCACTGTGAACAGCGAAAGAGCACTTGAATCAACAGACCCTTACGTAAGTCTTAATTATAAATATATCGTTGAGTTAGTTTCCCATAACACAAGTCTCGAACTTACTTTGAGGCTAGCTAATATGTCCCTTTATATATAAAAAAAGCTATGTAACAAGACGTTAATAAAAACTAAATCCCGACTACGGACAGTAGACTTGTTCGATTTCTGTGATAGGCCAAAAAATCTGGCTTAAAAGTGTACTTATTCAGTAAGATAATGCAAGCTCAGGGAATAACAGGTAATAATGTACTAATATATTTTCAAAAACTTTTAGTTGTGCCACAAGTCACTAGATCAACGAAAACTTAAGAGCGGCCAACCCGTCTTAATTTCATACAAACGCTCGTACGTGATTATGGCGTTGGAACTGATCTTTCTTGAAAACTTTTGAACTAACAGTTATCTTTTGCGCTACATTTAGGTGTCTGTCAAATTAAAAAAATAAAATTTGAAAAAACAAATTTAGTAAAATCCTCCAAAAATCTTTGCACAAATTTTACCTGAACTTCGACCGTTCATTAAGTACTCATAAGTTGTAAAGATAAGGAAAATATTTTGATATAAACCTTCCAAATGTAATGATTTTTTTTTAATAAACAAACATTTATTTCACACACTTGTAAAAAACACGTATTATTGGAACAAGTTTTATGAAATTTTCGCACTCTATCAATAGTTAATATTCGTACAATAGAATGCAAACCGAGCCCTCAGGCGCTATCTCTCTTTTTTTGCTTTGTCTCTTTTTCTAGCATTGCCCTGTATGAAACAACTAGCTTTTTAAAACATGCTTGCGTTTAAAATAGAGCGGCCGGGAAGGGCCCTCTTTAAGCATCCATTTCAACTTATTTCTTGATCTTATAAAAAAGTTAGAGATATTTAACTGCCTGCGTAGTCTAGTGGTCAAGGCGTTCGCCTTGTGATCCGGAGGTCATGGATTCGAATCCCATTTGGTAACATACTTTATAAAAAATGGTTTCAGTCTGGTTGGGATATTGCCATTTGATTCCTGACCCCTTCAAAAAGAGATCAATCTAAGTACATCACCAAAATTTGATTAAAACCACGCAACTCACCTTCTTTGAGATCCTTCCGACTTATTCTCAAAAGAAGGACACATAGAAACCACTCTCCACCGTCAAAAACATAGTTCTTATATTAAAATTCATTAAATTTTACTAAGAACAGGACATATGGAACTCTAGAGAAGAGTCCTTCGCCTAACAATGGGATATAAAAACGAACTAACTGACCTGTCATTCCTGGCGTTGTCAGCCCGCACCCACGTGGCGCCCCACTCCTCGTCGGGCCCGGGGCGCGCGCCCAGCAGCCCCGACAGCCACGTGTACGACTTGCTGCGCTTCATGCCGCTCACATGCTCACCACTGCACTCACACTCAGCACTGACATAGCCTTCTGTTACGCCTCTACTGTGGCGCTTCACTTTTTCACTTTTCACTTGGGTTTTCACTATTCACAGTATTTTACTTCTGGTTTTTGTTAGGCATTGTAATTTACTTCACACTTTAAAATTGAATCCCCCAATCAATAGTTTCCTGAAAAATTAGTAATGTTTTGAACTTGACTCTACTTTTACTGCTTTTTCAACACACTTGCTCGTAAAGTGGATCTCATTTCACCGGTTTTAGATATATAAAGCAGCTCATAAAACACGCGTGTGTTTTAACGCAAATGGTGAAGTTATCTTCTATAACCGCAGTATTTGCTAAAATTTAAAGGCCGCGCGCCGCGCTGATTTAAGTGGTCGAGTTTATTTAAATCAAAAAATTCAGTATATTATGTATTTTTCCTCGCAAGTGTGTTGAAAAACGTCGTACGATATACGTGCGTATATTGGTTAAACACACTCGGCTCTATTACGCCCTCGCCTGCGGCTCGGGCTTAAATTCCACCCCGCATTTTATAACCATCATAACGCACATATCTTAATGTACTATTACAATTTAGTTATCTAATGCTTCTTTTTTAGTTTTGAAATTTAATAATAGCCTTTCCGTGTAAAGCAAAAGAGTTTTTATTATTTATTACTTGTTACGAGTATGAAAAGATTGTATGAAAAATAACAACACTTGACTAAGAACCGAGTTCGTCAGAATACTCAAAAGAAGTCGAGATGAAAAATGGTTATATGTGTAAGTACTTATTATATTGTTTCGACACAAATTCGTTAGGCGACTGTCTGCAGTCAAAATATCAATTATTTTGCCTCATTAAAACTTTCCAACGCACTACACAGCTAAACAGGCTTGTGAGTTAGTGAGCTTTTTTGTCAACCGATATGCTTTATGGTTTTAGATATAAGAGCGAAATTTCGGCAGCCAGGAATCAAGTACCGAGTCGATTTGTAATCTCATCGAATAAAATTGACGTTAACGATTAAACGGTGGAAAAAACGGACAAGAGCGAGCGGTCACGCACGCCGTGGTCCTGTTTTTACCGAGAGAGGCTCGCCTAATGAGGAGAGGGCACATAAATATACTCGGACTTAGCATTCAGCGGAGAAAAGTAATGAGGCATTTTGGACTTATCTGATCCACAGATTTCAAAAGAAAAATCTTGATTTGAATCAACGTTCTTCACTTGAATGTAAACTGTATTTCATTATTAAAAAAAAAATATGGCTTCCTGAAGCTTTTTTGCCAAAATTAAAAAAAAAACTTTAAAGAGATGAAATGAGCGCTAAAATATGAGAATCAAATTGGCATCACGTTAAAGTTACAATGAGTCAACTTATCTTAATGATGACATAGATACCTAGGAAACATTTGAAATTTATTAAAAAAAAAAACTTTTAGTTACCTTGTCTAATTTACGTTCTGCCATATTTTTTTTGTCATTCGGTTCATTTGAAGCCATATTCAGATTGTTCAAAAATATTACCTACTTTTAAGAAATCTATAATTCCTAACATAACCAACAACGCTGTGGTTTTGTAGCCTATTCGTTACGGGACCCTAATTCGTCCGGTGACCCCACTGACCCGTTAGTTCTCCACAATAGAGGTGTTGATCACGTGTCCACAGCTCCTAACGAACCTGCAACAAAAACAGGGTTGGTGAGAGCACGTCATCGCCCATTGTTGACACTGGTCGGACAGCGTCGCTCGTCTGGCCCGGGCTGGGTGGTAGATGCTGAGCGAGACTAAAGGCTTGTCTGCGCAATGAAGATATTGGAGAAAAGATTCAAAGTTAGTTTTAATGTTGATGCTGTACAAATACCACCTGTCGAAAACGTTTACAGAGTGGAACTGAAATTAGTAAGTGTAGGTATGTAGATATATTTTTCGGCATGCCAACTAGAATTAAAAATAAACTATTATCCAATTGCTTGCTTTTCGTGTGTGTAAGTAGCCAACACTAGTGTCAGATTTTTCTAACTGCCTAAAGGCATCTGACATAGCTTGACGACTGCCATACAATGATGACAGCCGGGGCCAACGGCTGATACGCGCATTCCGAAGCACGGAGAAGCTCGAGAAATTTTCATGCCACTTCTGGTCACCAATCCAAGTGCGGACCACGCCCGGTGTCGCTTTACTTGCAAAAGCGCTAGTAATGCGTACTTCTGCCGGGCCACCGAGCTCCTCCAATCCAATAGTGCAATGTTATCGGAATAATTATAACGGAATTACGGGAATTCGTGGAAAATTTGTGTGTCACTATAGAGAGACAATGATTGAAATAGTGAAACAACAGCCTTGCTCAGCCTTTCGTGGACCACGCGATAGGATTGCTACGAGAAAGGCACTTTGTTACTCTGCTAAGACCATTGAACTTAGAACTAAATAACAAATAAGAGAAAAAGGCTAATAAATAAAACAGAATACCAATCATTCTTATGACAATAGAAAACTCAATAACTAGTAGTTCGCCGCGAACTTAGACCTCGCGATTACAATGTAATATTTTTATTAATATTTCAAAAACTGCTGAACCGATTTTGATGCCCAAAGAACTTGAAAATGATTGATATTTCCAACATGCCTATCAAATTTCATTAAAATCAGACCATCGGTTAGGCAGTTATCGCGGTACAAACATACATACATACATACATACATACAAACTATGTGTTTTCGCCTCCAACTCGATTTAGAGACTTCGCTCGCCTCGCTCGCTCGGTCTAAAAAATGTAAGGCATTTTCGCTACGGACTTAAGCAGCTAAATCAACGCAACATTTATTTTGTTTTACCAGCAGGTTGACTTGAGACGATGTTCCAAGAAGAAGATTAAAATTACAATGACAAATGCTTTTCGCGGAACACTTAAATGTTTTATTCGACAATCAATGGAACTAATTTGTAGTTAAGAATTCGGCGATAGGTATTTAATTTGTTTTTACTTGCTGTACGTAAAAATAACTGCATTTTTAATGAGCGTTGACGTCAGGTAGCCGCCTGGTCACGGCCAAATCCTTTAAATCAATCCAAGTTTTCTATTTTCCACTTCGCACGATCTCTGACCGGCATCGTGTGACAATTGAAATTGTCATCTTTGTGAAAAAAAGCCGGATGGTGTATCTTAAGCGGGCTCCAAATCATGTGCTGCTACTAAGGAACTTAGAATGCAACTTCTTCTTCCAATTATCGCGTCAGTGGCAAATATTTGAGTCTACAAAATGCAACTGAAAACGTGCTCGGATACAGAAGAAATAAAACTCATTTGAAGATAAGAAGTACCGTACCTGCCATGCCTATTTTTCAACAAGATTTACACAGCCCCACATTTCATTTGCGCTAATGCCCACCGGTGGCAAGTTATAATGACTTCCAGAACTGCAAGTCAGTTTGTACAAGTTTCGAGCCCTGCAGGCGCGGAATGTATGAGATAATCTTATGCCCGGATCACAGGGAGCCAGTATACGCTACGTGCTTGCTCTTATTTTACTATTTTTTATTACACAAAAAGGATTTATTACCATTTTGATTTTGATTAATTTTATTGTTCGGATGGTGACTATGTTTTTAGCTGCAAATTATGTAGAGAAACCAACATTACTTTTGTGATTCTAATATCATGACAACTCGGCAAAACTCTTCAATCCGTTATGTTAACTAACTGTAAATAAATGACATTTTCGCAAATGACAATTATTTACAATATAATGATGGCTAAGGCATGGCTATAAAAACATTGGTATTTCTTTCCATAGGAAGATTTTCAAAACAACATTCCCTAACTACGATTTTTATTTCTGACAGCAGCATACTTTTGGGAATTTAAGCGTTTTGCCAGTTACTCATATCAACTGTTCGCCCCGTGAGATCAAGGCCTTAGATAAAGGCAGAAATGAGCCCCCAGCTTAAGTGTTATTCCTATGACTCCGCAACAACACTACATCCTCTTCAGCGCGAGGCGAGTGTGACCAATTGTGTATTTAATCCGACTGTTTGCCTGTAGCTGGGTGGCCGGTGTGCTGTCATGTTTTTGCTGACTTGTCAAGAGGTTATGATTGCGACAGGGTTTCATTTTAATTTGAATTAGTCACAGTTCGTGCTCAAAAAGAATAGATAAGTAAACAATATAAGATAAAAATCGTAACAAATGAACTTGAAATCCCCTAACAAACTCGTGGCCGATTTGAATCACGTTTAAAATTAAAAGAAACATCGTCATACCAACTACAGGTAGTCCTCCCCTAAGTTTTTCCAAAACAACCGATTGAAAGCTGCCTGCATCGAGCGTTTTTCTGCAACCATGCTAGGCCGTCCGACCACCTAGTAAATAAAGATTCCTAAGATGCATACTTACATACAACCAAATGGATTGTCTCGCTCGTACTAATTTGACATCCAATACCCGAGCTCCAGCAACACGGTGTAGGCGTATAGTCTGTCTGTCACCCTGTCACTAGCGATCCCCGTGACAGACGGCGGATGCTTCACAAATTAGTTGCGCAATGTATAATTGCTGATCAACCAGTTATCGAGGCACCTAAGAGTGGCTAAACACGCTTTTTTACACGAACAAACTTTTTCTTTCATTCGTATTCAATTAAATTTTATTCAAAGTTGCCTCACTTCAGATAATTGAAAGAGCCCTTAACATTTGACATATGAACTTGGGACAGACAAGAGACTACCTTTCCTACAATACAGAAATTTTATTTGTATTAGCTCTAGCTTGGGGGCACTTATTTGTTAGTGTATGGTTTGAATATTTTATTAAACGTGAAATAAATTAATTACGAATATTGTTAAACGGTTCACTGCAGATATTGCAGCGAAACCGTTGAGACGCTCCTAACACACGCCCTGATGATGATTGTCTGAATCGATCTAGACCTGGTCAGCCTTTCCGAATATATCACAAAATCTTCAAACAATATTCAATTCAAATGATCTGACTGACTGAATCAATAACAAAATACACCCTACATATGATAAAGTTGTAAAAAGATAGACTTAAGTCTATTGGTTGTATCAACGCAAATGATAAGTTTATTGACCAGGTGTTATGATCTACCAGGAGCCTTTAAGGATGACTGATTGGTTCTCCTAATCAGTGGCAGTAGCTGCTGGCGACTAACAATTAATCCTTTTAAATAATTTCTCGCGTTTAATTTCTATATTTTACATCGCCATAAATTGCGGGGACTCTGAGAAGCAATTTCCCGTGTTTCTTTTTTTTTTCGAAAAAGCTGTTGTTGTATCTGCAGCCAATTATATATGTTCTTTAGCGCTTGCAAGGTCGTAGCCACTTTCAAGCTGTGAATATTCCCGGATAGAAAACCGGTACATCAGGGTCATGTTACATCCCTGTGAACAAAAGTTGTGCTAACTTTCTCTAGTTTCGGTAATCTCAGGTATTATCATCATCCAACAGAGTTTTTCAATCTTGGAGAAAAGAAAATCATAAAATTTACCAGCAGCTTGTCTCCTCAATCGAGAGAATGGGTGAAATTCTAAATTAGCAGCCCATCGCTATGTATATATATTTTTTATTACACCCTCCCAAATGCGCTGAACGTGTGGCCTTTGGGTTTCACGGCCTTGGACCCCGCCTGCCCATAGGGATAAATATGTGAAGGTGAAGCAAGTGTCGCAAGGAGCAAGTTTCACGTCAGGTATCACCCCTGCACTCTTCTACAATATCTTACAAGATCTATTCTCACAATAACTTCGTCATCTCTT
Source organism: Acrobasis suavella (assembly GCA_943193695.1). NCBI lineage: Eukaryota > Metazoa > Arthropoda > Insecta > Lepidoptera > Pyralidae > Acrobasis > Acrobasis suavella. Next base: position 20,270,234 of record OW971946.1, read on the forward strand.
GATTATGACAGTTAAGCGTCAGTCGATGACAAAAGCATCAAACAAACGGTTATACAGTGGAACAGTGTGTTGCCTGATGGTCGCATTATACGGCCATTATCAGATGCCTGTGAATGCCGTCATGCATTGGGGTCACAGAGCGTCGTGTGTCATTTGTTGGACAATGCTCTGCTCATTACAATGAACCACAGTGTCTCTCAGATGCTATCAGAGATGATATTCGTGAAGCAATCATTAACCCATTACCCCAGAGCTATAAGAATTTGTCTATATAGTCTTTAAAATTTATCCACCCTACAGTTTAGACTGTAAACTGTTACTTATAACACGATTTTTTTTTGTACAGTTGATATGATACATGTAATGGGTTTTACATCGTCATCGTCCTTATCAACAATCCTTTACATGTCATTGCTGGCTTGTCTGGAATAAGACGAAGGTCATTCATGGCTTTTGATAGAAGCTCATAAAACATACCTAATAAACTAGCGTTGAACCACGGAAATTCTCGTATCGTCGAATCCTCTTGCTTCGTCCGAGAATATTCAAAATTTACACACCTATAAGCTGCTAAGGCTAATTCCTTTCGAGTGGTGTTTCTAACACATCGCCAACTAAAATAATGTCAATGATCACGTAGCTCACACCTCACTGCCAACCTTTTTCTTATTATTAAAGAGATAAGCTCTTGTCTGTTAGGCAACGATTGTCTACCATCTCTCTATATAAAGTTAATGCCTTTTCCTCCTTGCAGGTTTAAACATTGATTTCATCTTTTGTTTGTTTTATAAAACTATGTTTGGGTCTTGCTTTGCCTCTTTTTCCTTCTATTTTTCCCTCCAATATTGCTTTTAGAAACTCATCATGTCTAATAAGGAGCCCATTTACCTTCTCCTAGAATTTATAGTTAGTAGCACATAGTTTACGTTTCTCCCCAACAAGTACCAAAACCTTCCTAATTAGTTTTCTTTTCTGTCCAACTGATGCCTTTCAATCGCTGGACAGAAAAAATATTATTATATTAATGAAAGGCACTGCCAACCGCTTCGCATAAAATACTAGTATGTTTAGTATAATATACTTGCGAAGTCTGGAACTTATGTCTATGGGTTCAGGGATAGCTGGCGGATATTGCCCGAGCTTGTTTGAATGCGCTCTGCGCGCCACGCAGCGTACGTGAGATACATGGGTTACAGAAAATATCAGATAATTATGAGTTCTCTACTTATATATGTATTTCTGTATGGTGGAAGCGGTTGGATATTTGTTATTAGTTTGGTTACAAGTTGCAACTAAGGCGCTACCTATTTTATAATGTGTCAAGACCCTAAAAATGCTCATGGGTTTTCCAAGCAATTGATTTTTACTCTTTCCTTTGTAAATATGATTATGAAATTGAATAAAATTAAACGAAATGTATTTATTCACAAATATGGAATAATGTCGATGAACCGAATTGTAGAAACTCCAAAATAGAGACAGCGTGATTGTCTCTATACCCCTTTTCGGATTCCCTACGTTATTCAGAAACACTATTTTTATTTTATTTTATTTTATTTATTAGTACATATTCAGTGAGTTGGGTACATGAAATGACAAATTATAAAAATAAGAAATATAACTAGATAGCCTAACTCACCAATTATATAAGTACATAACATTTATGGAATTATGTTTCCAAGATGACGTTCAACCGATAGTTTAATTTAGATAATATTTATTTTCTTGATTTTTATCAACCCGGTTGTTCGTTTTGCGGAATAATTTTATTCTCGAAGCTACATGCCTATTCCCCACATCTCTTTGTTTCCCTGCTCACGACTAGTACGTGGAGAAACGCCGAGCGGGATGCCCTGTGGATTGTTTACTATGGACTACGGCGTATTGTTTGCTATGGCTGCTTGAAGACGGGACTCAAGGGCGGGGCAAGGCCGGCTCATGCACTGACCACTTTCAACTACAACGGACGAAACAGCTTGGTATTTCAAGGCTGGTTATCAAAAAGATCACTTTGGATGATGAGCTGATTAGAAAACGAGAGGGCTTTAGTGTTGCGGGATCGTCCAGCTTTGTCGACAAGTGTATTACCACAGGATGAGAGTTTACTATTGCTTCAGCTTTCATTAGCAATGTCATAATTAGTCATAAATGTTTTTTCCTTGGGAACTTTTCTTCTAAGTGTGGCATTCAGCGCTACTTAGACCGTGCGCACTAACTGCTCCCAATAAGAAGAATCAGAGTAAAAGACACAGATCAGGCTAAGCAGAATTCTACGTTGTTGGTCAGAAGGTAAAAGAGAAAAATCTCCGAGAATGTGCCGTCATTGTCCACAAAGAGAATATAACCATTACGTTAGTGAAGTGATAATTGCACTTTATTGACATTTGTTTGGAGGTTGCTGCCACTACCATCGATCAAATATGTAATTATTGAAATAAACATTTCAGTAAATCTTAAAATTTGACCACAGGGTCATCAAGTTCGTCGTCGTAGAAGGCAGCATCAGCGTCATTTCAAATAGGCGTAGAGCTAGCTCTATTAGCTAGACGTTACAAAATTTGTGTTTTTTCAATTAGTGAATTTGTCTATCTCTTACGATGTTAAAACGTATGTGGAAACTTTGTCTCATCTTTCATCGTATATGCTCAGTGATTGTTCTGAAACGCTTGATGTAGCTTGTGCATTAAAAAGAAGATGAAGATGACCTTCAATGTTAGATTTTTACATACATGCATTAAATAAAAAATTACATTGACTTTTTTATGCTCCAATAAACATTTGTGATCTGATGTTATATTTTTGCGAATATTTACGTTTCTTATCTCTTCAAAAGATCCCTAATCGAGATCTTCACATCACAGTCATGTGATGTAAATACATAATTAGTCAAAAGTACACAATTTTGAGCCATCAAAGTTACATTATGCATATACAATACCAATCTATCTATAGTATCTACTAGTAAACATTATAAGTATTATTTGTTCAAGTGATTTGGGATTTTATTTGTCCACCTAAAGTAATACTTACTAAAAATATTATATTCTATATCTATTATTTTTGTTCTGCTTGTAAACTGCCAATAGGAGATCAAACACTTTACGCAGTAAGATATCTCTCTTTTATCCACGATACCATTTCGTAATGATATCTACTCATAAATCTTTAAAAAAAATATTTCTTCATTCATAAAAGCCTCTAGAAGCAAGTACCTTGATATAAGTTCACAGAAGAGCTCTAAAAATAACGCAAAAGCTCATAACTGTTGATTAATCGAAGGTGTATTACGGCAGAATTATGTATTTCGCAATTACATGCGCCTGCGCATATGCAGATTACGTCTGCGTTGATGGAACCGATGATCACGCAGAGATTAATGCACGGGAGCCGAGTGAGAAATTATATAAATAATTTAAAAACTAATCCAGATTTCCGCGGTTTCAAGTCATCTGATCTTACTTTGTAAATGACATCAGGCACTTGCCCGACAATTGGAAAGATGCATCATTTAATATTCGTTGGGTCATGGAAAGAGTTCCTAAAAATATACAAGAAAAAACTACCTTGCTAACCCAAAATCTCTTTAGGATATAAAGGTTACCAAGTTACGTCCGCCTTTGGACGGGGCGGGGGTCTCAGAGTGCCTTAGAAAGACGGGACAGGAGTGACGTCACTTATGTCGCATTTGTAGGCATGATGTAAGAAATTAGTTCGGGTGCTATGTCAAATATTGCGGCCTTGTTACAAAAGTAGCAATAATTTTTCAAGAAAATCCTATGGTAATATTATTTTTTAATCTTTTTATTACTTATAAAATTTTAAGCAACAACCAAAGTTTATGAATTGTTTAAAAAAATAAAATGGTACTTAAAGGCATTTTTTACGTAAGTGCTTACAGAATCAGAGATATTTATAAAAATTTACTCTTCATGCAGCTTTTCCATTACAGAAGAGGCTGGCGCAGATAAAAGGAGGCTTATGCCCAACAGTGGGTACCTGAGGGCTGTTGATGATGATAATGACTTTGTAAATATATACTAAACCAGACAAAGAATTCTTGGATTTGTATCATACCATTATAACCATTATAAAATGTTAGTAGACTACTACCTATCAAAAAGTAGATTACTTTTTGATAGGTAGTTTAACCCGTTGTACTCATTTTAATGTAAAGTTATTTCTTTGTGTTACATTTTTCTTTTTGGTGTACAACAGTTATCTGTCCCTAACTTAAACGCTATCGATGGTTATTATGCAAAAGGACTCTTTATGCAGCATGCTTTTGTCGTATATATTAGCTTAGTGTTTTCTCCACTTATTGCTCTAGAACAAAATTTTGTAATATGTTTGTTACATAGTAAGGAAGATCTGCAAATAAAAATTTAGCTTTTGTTTTATTAGAATATAAATAAAATTTAGACTAAACGCACCGCTATCAGCGTTTATTTAGATACTTGATACCCTAAATGAAACAGATCGAAATGGTGTAAACACCACCATAGTCAAGTGCAAGAAAAGAATGCTTAACCACGCATCAATTCTTCACATCTCCGATGGCTGTGTGTATCTGTGTGTAGAATAAGGAATTAATCTCTTCCAGAGATCACTTGTTGTAATGGCAGCATTCTGCATGATACGCAAAGAAAAAGCATAATGAGCGGCGGCCATTTTAAATAGCATCGGCAAGTGCAGGGATGCGCCCGCGCAGCGCACGGGGGATTCTATTTTAGAATTTCCCAGAAACGACTGACGTGAAAGATACAAACAGTTACATACTTACATTATTGTCTGTTTGACTGTTTCACGCTACCTTATCAATGAGTTTTTAAATATCTTTGTGGATGTAAATGAATTGATTCATATTGATTGATACAGATAATGCTTCTTTTTAAAAAGTTACAGAAATTTTAAGTCTAAAACAGTTCTGGCTCCAAGGAAGCACAACTAAGGATTTGGCCTGGAACGAGCCAAGATGAGGAAAAGGTCGTAATATTGTCATCGATATTTAAATATCCTTCTAGTCCCGTTAGATGACCGTGCACATTATATGTCCAACTTAGTTGCACAAAAAGTTTATTTTTATGCAAAGGTAAACACAAGCTGCGACGACTGGTTTTGAACTGTTTGTCTAAGAATTACAATGTGTCGTGTAAACAGAGGCCTAGCGGTGCACCGCGCCGTCAGCAAATATTGGCGCAAGTCAACTGTCCCAGAAATACAATGTTGTAGCGAGTCCGCTACTTACCGGTGTTTAGGAAATTTTATTGCTTCAGATAGTATTGCATTATAAAATCCAAAAAATCTCACAATTGTGTTTGCCCATGTCTGTTCTATAAATTATCAGTATCACATTAAACAAACTTGACTCAAACAAATACAAACAGACATGTTATTATTACTGTCAGTGTCAGTTGAAAAAGAGTAAAAACCAAAGATTTAGAATATACAAGTAGGTAAAAAGACACATTACAGATACTTCTAGAAATTACCTTATAATTAGGTACAATCATATCGACTAAATAACTAGCGTACAAATAAATCAATACGGCTGGTCATCAATTATAAATATATAATAAATAAAATGTCACAAACGTAAATACGTTGTCGCGTGATTTTAACTACAACATAGAAAATTTTGGCACGTAAAATACAACTGATCACTTAGTTTACGTACTTATACAGTAGCAATAAATAAAGTATTAAAATATTCATATTTGCTTCCAAAAAGATAAGAATGGTGTACATTTCAATGCCACTGGGTAGTCAGCTATAACGAAAATACAGTAAAACGTTATCATTACTCTGAAGATAGTTTGAACAAATTTAACAAACTGTGACATTCAATTTAATGTAAGGAGTGCATACGACGGACGTAGACTTCAAAATCGTTAACAAAAATTCCTAATGCAGAAGCATTTTAGATTTTTATGAGGGACTTTAATGAACTTGCATTATCTTACGGAAACATAGACCGGCTACAATTGAAGTCAATGGTTCTAACATTAAAGTGATGCTTTAAAATTAAAATAAAAAAATGATGAACATTTTAACAAAAATGAGAAACTAAAAAAATCGACGGTTTTGTTTTAGAAGAAATATCTTACTGTGTTTCTGAATTAATAAGACAACAAGATTATTTTAAAGAAACATGAGTGCCGAGAAGATGAAGCTGACAGAAGAAGAAACGCTAGTACCTCCTGAGGAGCCTGTGCACTTGGATGACGTGTTGGAGAAGCTGGGTGCCTTCGGGAGACACCAGGTGGTGACCATGTGCCTGCTCGCGCTGGTCTACGCCACCAACTCCATGTACAACATTAATTATGTGTTCGCTGTTGAAGACGTGCAATACAGGTCAGTTTCTTACTGCGTTTAGTTTTGCCTCTGTTCTCATAAGCACTCTCGTCGTGTAGCAAACGTGTTATTTTTTACCGACTTCAAAAAGGAGAAGGTTATCAGCTCGATCCGTATTTTTTTGTGTGTATTTGTGTTACCCAATATCTCTCTCTACCGATTCTATGATTCTTTTTTTTTATTTCAAAGCCTGCCACCAAGTTGGTCCGATGTTGATTTAGTGAAGATAGGAAAAAAAAAACCTAAAAGTTATGGAAGAAACTCCTGAACGAGAGTGAGTCGTACAGCCAGACAGACATTCCTAGCTTTCTTACCTAATACAGGTTCGAACTGACCTTCAATCGGTTGATTGAAAGCGTTAAAGGAAAACCTGAATAGAGTTTTACAACCTCAACCTAGTGATAGAGAATTGGGTATATGTAGGTCAATGCTACGCACAACGTTATTCTAGTACTAAAGTAATGTCGACGAACATCCGAATATGTTAGACTTAAAAAAATTACATCTTCAATGTAGAGGTATTTCAACGAGTTCTTTTCAATATGCAATGCAGCTAGCAACTCATCACTTTCCACCCATACGCCTACCATTACGCTTTGGGTTTTAAGTCTTTAGGCTCATCATCAATACTCAATACTCAATACTCAATATTTATTGCTTCCTTAATGTACAATATAGGTGTTACAATAAAATAAGGATCAATTAAGGGTCCTGGCGGGCGCTGCAATAGGAGAAGGGCTATTTTAATTTTAAAGCTTTACATTACTGTGGATGCACGTGCGTTCTGTGCCTAGTTATTTGTAGGTGTAATTATGTTGCAGCCATTTCTTAATTTTGTCCAGTTTATTATTCATTAAATTTTCATAAATATTGATAAATTTAAAATGTAATTATTTAATATAAATAAATATTATTATAATATATCTTTATTGGTAATTTTGTCATTTTATATATTGGTATTGATTTGAATATTTATTTTGTCATGAATTAATACTCTTTACAATTTTCGAATAAATTTCTCTTTGTCTTCTAAATATTTATTTACGGAATAGTAACATCATCATCATCATCATCATCATATCAGCCACAGGAAGTCCACTGCTCCCCCAAGGATTTCCAAAACGACCGATCGGAAGCGGCTTGCATCCAGCGCCTCCCTGCAACCTTGCTCAGGTCATCTGACCATCTAGCAGGTGGGTGTCCTACGCTGCGCTTGCCGGTTATGGCCGCCATTCGAGAACCTTTCTGCCCCATCGGCCATCGGTTCTTCGCGCTATGTTAGTCTTTAGGTTATGTACTGCAAATGATATAGACATGAATGTTTGTATTAATCCCTTTTATTAACCCCCGACAAAAAAGAGGGATGTTATAAGTTTGACGCTTATGTCTGTTGGTGTATCTGTCTGTCTGTGTCATCGTAGCGCTCGAACGGATGGACCGATTTCAATGCGGCTTTTTACGTGAAAGCAAGTTCTTGTGCGGTGGTTTTTAGCTATGTTTGTTGAAAATCGGCTCCGCCGTTAAATAGTTCAGGCGTTTAATAATATTAACGCTTGAAAGTCGGAATTTCTCTAGCAAATAACAGATGACGCTACGGATATCAAGACGTATCGATAGTTCCGCTACTTATCACAAGATGACGACTTGACAGTCAGGGGTTTTTTTTTTGTTTACTTTCAGATGCAAGATCCCTTCGTGCGAAACAAGTAACTCGTCTTTTTCTGTCCCCTGGCTGCAGAACTCCTCCGAGTTCAGTAAAGATGTGAAGCAATGCAGTCGGTACTCCCCGCTGGACGACCAGTGCGCCACGTTCAACACCAGTGCTCGGGACAGCTGCTCCGAGTGGGTCTACGAGGTGCCCGACAGTTTCGTGGCTGAGGTTAGAAATGTTTCAATGATAACTTATTGAAGCCGAAGTTTTGACTGTGTAAATTGATATGACTGACTGTTAAACGAGGTCCAACGTTAAAGGTATATCAATTTTTAAGATCGGAAAGGCCCTTACCGCAAGCCAGATATGAAGATTCAGATTCAGTGTTGTTACATAAAAATAAGTACAAGTGACGCTCTGTAAGGGCACAGCAAACATAAGGGCTGATGAATAAATGAAAAGAAGGCAAATCTGTAACTATTTCGAGATAAATTTTGATATAATTGAAAATTAAATAGGTAACTTAGTAACGGTAGGATACTAAGAAGATGAAAATGTACAAAAAACTAGTTAATTTCTCGAATTACTACTACATTAAAAGTTTGTAAAAAAAACAACGCAGGTACTTAAGCTAAACGATTACTTGTAAATAAATGATTTAGCTGATACAAAAAGATACATAAAAACTGAAGACCTCTCGAATCAGAGGAAAAACTAGTTCTTAGCGACGTCACTTCACATGTTGATAAACACGGTTGAATGATTTTGCAAATAGGCGAACAACATGCAAATAAAAAGTTCCTAAAAACAAGTTTGAATTTAAGGATAGAGGACTAGTTTATATATTTAACAAATTCAAAATAACACTAACGAATAAATAATCCAATTTTAAATATGACTGATATAGGCGCAACCATTTTGACTGCTGCAATTATTAGAGTTATTACATTTAATCGTCCGCAAATGTACATTTAGCCGTATGGCTTACAACTATTCGGGTCAAGCACACTCGACTTGACGTCAGCAATACATTACTGCATTTCTACCTCCTCGCTTCTCGTTCAGCAAACGAAATCACCAATGTAAGTACATCAAGAATAATTCTCGGTACGGTAAGGACCGGTTCGGGTCACACTTAATCATTCTCTCACGTAGCCATTGCTAATAATAACATAGGTTGTCGCGCCAGCCATTGTGTTATGTATGAATATGTCCAACACTATTCCTAATACAGAATGCATTCCATCTTCCAATAGTTTTATAGCCTCTATTTCTGTTCTATTACAGAATCTATTACCTATTTACATCCATGTACCTCATGTTTCAGCTTTCTATAGAACTTATATTTTTATTGCTTATGATTTCCTTATATGCCTTTCTATTGGATGTCTATTAGAATACAGAATTTTTTGACATCGGAATTCATTTCCCAGAAAAGTATTCCACGATTTTTCATACATATTTTTCTTAAATCGAATAGTTAAAATGGTTTACTGGAATAGCAAAAAAATATATTTTAAAATGGTTTTCGATACTAGAAAAACGGTATATCCAACTAACATTTAATATCTTTTTTTTTAATCTAAGTTAAGCTATCGATAAAACTGTTCATAAAAAAATGTTTCAATAATATGTATTTAATTTCGGTTGGTCGCAGTTCTAACATAACCAAAAAGTCCTATCCATTTTACTAACTAACCTAGTAAAATGAAAAGGACTTTCCACAGTGGAATTAAATCGACATGTACGCACATCGGAACAACACAAGCAGTGGGTTCATCCAGGCGCGGTCCGAAGGGGGGGGGGGGGGGGGGTCACAGGGGACATGAACCCCCCCCCAAATCTAAGGTCAAATTGAAATATCTCAAAAATTATAAAAGGAAATTTCTTGCTATCCCCTAACAGCGATAAATTTATAGATTGCTGACATCTATCTAGTGGTGTTTTTACGCAATAATGTTTATTTTATTCCAGATACCTATTTTTTATTAGTGTAGTGAGTGACCCCCTCCAAAATTTCAGGCTGCGACCGCGCCTGGTTTCATCCCCCTAATTTAGGTCCGTTAGTCGCATCTGTAATCCACAAGTAGCTTTGTAGAGTCTACCTCATCATTGTATGATATAATGATGGTCTTTTGTTTTCAGTTTAACTTGGCCTGTGAGGATTGGAAGCCGACTCTGGTGGGGACCGTCCACAGCTTCGGCAACATGCTAGGGTTGCTCTTGCAAGGGCAGATATCGGACAGGTAAATGTGTGTATGACAAGTAACAGGTCCTCGTAATAGACTCTAGACATTGTGTTTATAATTCGGCTTTCATTCAAAACATTTTACGATAGATTGTATGAGGCGCGGAGAAAGCGAGTTGCAATCACGCTTTAATACGGCTATAAAATTAATTACACACTGTGCTGTGATTAGTTCAGCAGGAAATTAACACTTTTAGTTTAAACCAGAAATTAAAAATTACATGTACACTAAAATATGATTGTAATACATAATTAGAAAAATAATTAAGATCTGCACTACCGCTAAACTTACTTACAGATTGTCATAGCCAGGCTCGGGTTCACAACATCGTACAAATTATTTAAATATAAATTTCTAAGAGAGTGGACGTCAAATAGGTGACTGGTTGTAAAAACACAGCCAAGAAAATATAAATAATAAAAAAGTATACGATCAAATATCATCTTGATAAACATTTGCAATATACTATCACTAAGCTTACAATTTCTCATAGATTATTATCGCAGTAGACATTATTCAAACTATATATCTTGGCTTCAGTATATTAAGTACGCCTGTATGCCTCTCTTACATAAACATCTCCTCTTACAGGCCTACTGGAAGAGATCTCTTTTGAGATAAGTAGTGCCTTTGTACAACATTCATTTGATATAATTTTTTTCGTGTACATAAATAAGTTAGACCCTGGAATAATAGCATCTGTTGAGATAGATGTGGTAATACGAGACTGTTCAAATGTGGCTCTCGCTATCCACACGCAACCGTCGCCAATCGGTAATAGCTCCGCGAGCGATACAGCACAAGGTTTAATTGGTCTCAGAACTACAGAACAATTAGCACCTGACTGTAACTATATGACTACAGTTACCTCTTCTGATTGCTTGCGAAGAAGCCATTGATGTTTAATCTAACGATTTCACTCGGGAATGGAATCCTATTACAGAGGAAACAATTAGTAATTAGAACTAAGTCAGTATTTAATTTATTGGTGACGTAAAGATATTTTTAACCCAGATCCCATTACGATTGTCTCCGACATATAGTCCCGTTTTGTCCCGTTGCTAAACAAAGCCTTTCGAACCTCGCTTTACTTAATTAGCCTTCATATGAGGGGTACTGATGTAATAGCGATACGTTTTTCTGGATTTGCATCCTGGCTCACATTGTATTTCTAGGTTTGGTCGCAAGACCGCAGCTGTGTTCGCTGGCACCATGGGCGCTGTGCTAGGGCTGACCAAGAGCTTTGCAACTTCGTTTTGGTACTATATCGTGCTTGAAGGCTTAGAGGCTGCAATCGGAGACGCTCTGTCGCCTATGTTCATGTTGAGTAAGTCACTTATTGATTTTAAGAGTCCATAATTTTCTTAAAGATTAGCTTTTTCTGAATATTATCTACCTGGTAATGTTCAGAAATGTAGACAAAGTGTATAACTTTCGCATTCTTTGAGATACATTAAATATGCTTTATCTATGTTTATCGCTAAAATGTATATTAGATTTATTACTCAAATTTAGTTCCTAAACACTATTTCTTGGTAAAGTATGCAAGCTAAATAGGCAAGTGTCTAACATCAGCCAATATTTTCAGGTATTGAAATTGTTGAGAAGAAAAAAGCGGTATTGTTCCAAATGATATTACTGAATTGCTACACAAGTGGCCTAATCATTATGCCCTTTATAGCCTGGGCCGTGCCGTACTGGAGAAACTTCTTGCGAGTCATTTACGCTCCCACCATTGTCATCCTAACCTACTCCTTCTTCCTCGATGAGAGCATACGCTGGTTATTCAGCAAAGGCAAAAGGAAAGAAGCTATTACTTTGATCGAAAAAGTTGCCAATCGGAATGGTGTTAAGATTGACAAAATCATGTTAGAGAGATTAAAAAACATTGATGAGGAGACAAAGAGTGATTTAAAGGATAGGAAACTTTTGTTAAAAACTTTCAAGTCAAAGATAATGGTACAAAGGTTTCTGGTATGCATCATGTACTGGTTTACGATGACTCTGATTAACTACGGCATGATGGTGAGCGCGGTGTTCATCGACGGCAACAAGTACCTCAACTTCTCCCTCCTGATGTGCATGGACATCCTCTCCAACGTCTTCTACTGGCTGGCACTCTCTAAGTATAAGAGGAAGTACCCCTTGATGTTGTCTTTCCTAGTTGGGGGTATTTTTTGTATCTGTCAGCCGTTTGTACCAAAATGTAAGTGTTTGTTAAAAATATGTTCACAAGCTGTTTACAAAATCTTATAAAAGTTAGATTGAATATACATACACTTAATTGAGCAATTATGATTATGTAAGTCACGGCAAGTCGTATAATTGATCCTTGTTTTGTTAAATGCTTTTGCATGAAATTAGTTCGCTATTTACAATCAACGTAAAAAAAAAAAAACAAAATTCGCATTTTACTTTTTCTTTTCTCCCATAATGTGATCATGATTGTAACTAAATTGTGTTACTTTCTCGTTCATCTTTTGAAGATTTGTTGATCTATGACACTGCAGAACATACGAGTATAATTAAGACCAACACACACTGTATGTGTAATATTTCTCATCGCAATAACTTTCCCTCTTCACTGCAATCTATTCGCGAGTGTAATTTTCATTTCCTCTAACATTACTCGTACTTGTCGTTTTAACTACTAGTCTACTACTAATACGCTCTAACTGCAGCCTTTGATGACGAGTTTTGTTGTAATAATTTCTGTTATTATTATTTATCTATTAAAATATACTTATTCTTAAAGAGGCTGCTACGATCGTTAATTATCATTAAATTGCATATTTGTTGAAGTTACGTGAAATAAAAAGTACATAATACGTTATTCAGTCGACCTTTTCTAATTTTGTCTATTTGTAAGGCTGGCTTAATTGGAAAAGCTTTTAGCTGTAGTTGGATCAACAAGAGCACGTGAAATCTCAATCAAAATATTTATTGACTTTATGCACTGACAAGAATCTATTTAGCTCTATTAACAATTACTGAACAAGTATTTTTATTAAAAATGAAATAGTTTAACATTATGTAACATCGTTATAACTAGACACATCCAACTAAAGAATTCAACACATCATTTTTTGTTGTAATGACAAAATCATTATAGTCATAAAACTTTGTACATTTTGACATTTACACAATGAAACCATTGGACAGCTATATTCCGGAAGGATTTCAGCTACTGTTCCTTGCTGGAATGGCTTCTCTCCAAAGAATTCCAAAATCAAAGTTCATGGAAGCGACCAGCATACAATTATCAGAAGAGAGTCGTCAGAAGACATCAATGATTTGATGATAAGCCGACCATCAACAATGATTTAACCCATTGTTGAACGCGGCTGACGCTTCTTATGATTTTACCCAACCCAACATTTACATCACATTCAATCTTTTGCTTTTAGCATACGCCTGGGTAGGGCTGGTGCTGTACATGGCGTTCGAGATGCTGGCAACGTTCTCCAGCAACATCGTGTACATGTACACCTCGGAGCTGTTCCCCACCTACACTAGAAACTCGGTACATGCTCTGTGCTCCGCTGTCGGGCGGATTGGATCTCTCATCGGGCCACAGACACCTCTCATGGTAGGATTCGCCTCGTTGGTTTCTTTATAGAGTTCGTTATATTGATTGTGTACCTTATTGATACAAAAGATTTTCTTTCTTAATTTTGTGGACTATCGGGAATAAGAATTACAATTATTTTTCAGATATCATACTGGAAGCACCTGCCAGCTCTGCTGTTCGGCGTGACGTCACTCATCTGCGGCGGGCTCACGTTCTTCATGCCGGAGACGGCGCGGACCGAACTGCCGAATACGGTCCGAGAGGCTGAAAACATCGGACGACCGGCTTACAAAAGGCGATTTTCTACTATACCGGAGACGCACAAGCTTTCAGACTGCTGATACCGGCGGGGCAGACCGAAGACACGGTCTGATGCTAATAAAAATGGACTACCGACAAAGCAGTTATCCAAACAAGTAGCAACATTCAAGTGAAGACTACATTAGAAAAGATAGCAATTGTTGAATAATAAAAGTATGAACGACGTAGTAAATTTTGATGTACCATAATATAGGAACCGTCACAATAGGAAATTAAATTTGTTTTCATCAAATGCATGTAAACATATTATGTCCATGTCCAGCTAGTCAACTATTCGTAAGTTACACTCCCGTAAACCGTGTTCATCCTCGCCGACAAAAGGAACATCTTTACTCCGTGTGTTGCTATTCAAGTTTGTCACAGCTAGCCTAACTGTATTGCAAATAATTATCATAAATATTTCGTTGTTGTAAAGACACGAAGCTTTTATTTACCTTGCAATGTATCTTGTGTGTATGTTTGTTTAGTAGTAATTAAAATCTTGAAACTCAATTATCAACCAGTTGCCTCAATCGATTAAGCTGAAATTTTGCTTTCTTGTGTAGGTAAGTCGGATGATAATACAATATTATGAAGTCAATGAGCTGTTCTGATGATGGAGCTGGGAGTTATTTGATGGAACTTAGTTATAAAACAACATAACCTCATAAGTGGGACTCATTTAATTTGTCTTGACGAGCACTTTATTGTAGACGATGCCTAGGGTCTGATCGCAGAGACGGAAAGTGGTTGATGGAACTCAGTAATAAAACTCTATCGAGTTTGGGCTTATTTCATTTGTCTCAATAAGTACAAAAAAAAATTGTCTTTTTTTTAACTTATTTTACATAGAGCTGTTAGAAGACGACTATACGTTCCTTTTTTAATAAGTTTTTGATCTTTTCCTATTTGGAGTCAGTTCAGTTTGTTCAATATAACCTTGTGCCATCCAGCATCCACATGCCTATCCTGTAATTCTACATCAGCAAAAAACCCTATTCTTCCTTATTTCCCTTTCTATTACTATCTGATCTAAAGGATATTTCACACTTTTTTCTCAGCCTTCTTACTTTCTCATCTTCTTCCGTTCCCATCTTAGAATATGACCAATGATAATGTATGATAAGAATACGAAAATAACGAGGAAGTTCGTTAATTAAGTCAGCGTAAAACTCCAACCAGATATGGTTAATAGTAATAATAAAGGCATTTACCATAAATTAGCAAGATATGAGTTGAAAAACTAACAATACGTGTGAGTTTCCTACGAGGAACGCGGGTCGAGTCAACCTGTATTATATTATTAGGAGTTACCACATGCTTTTTATTATTAGATTGAAAGCGAACTGTTTTGTATGCGCTATGCGTGAGAGCATTTGTGATGTCATTGTTCATGTATTCGTTGATTCTCGTTTTCATTGTAAATATAATACGAAGGTTGTTACAATAAATGTGTGTTTGAAAACATTGGTGATTACTCATTTGCCCAATTACTTGGTAAGTGACAGCTCCGATGATGGTAACTTGACCGTTTGATTAATGATTGGTACACCGATTCTGATCGTTAATATTAGGAAGGAAAAATACATCGATGTTTGACTCGGCTTCTCCATGTCGTCGGTCGGAGTGCATAAAAACATCTATTTTGTGTCTGATTGATGGACAAATATTGCGAAAATTATCTTTTTGTATCCTCTACTTATCATTACTAAGGCATAGATAGCAACTTTTTATCCAGAGATCAAAGACTAATTTAAAATTATTAATTTTATGTACAGTTGTTCATTCTTGCCTTTAATATTTGCATTTTACAACTACTTTAGCATAAAAGATGCGTTAAACTATTCTGATTAACACAGGTTGCCGCTTGCTAGCGTGCTGCAATGAATAAAACTATGATTGAAACCAACATTTTGTTATTTCTCATTCTGAAAGTTTCGTACCCCAAGGGTAAAAACGGGACCCTATTACTAAGACTCCACCGTCGGTCTGTCATTCCGTCTGAATCTCATGAACCGTGATAGCTAAACAGTTGAAATTTTCACAGATGATGTATTTTTGTTGCCGCTATGACAAAAAATCCTAAAAACAGAATAAAATAAATATTTAAGTGGGGCTCCCACACAACAAACGTGATTTTTGAATAGATTTTTGTACTAAACCCTTCGTGCGCGAGTCCGACTCGCTCTTGGCCAATTTTATTTGAAATTACAAAAGTGATTTTCGAAACAAAGTTGTTAAACTATCGAGTAATTAAAATTTGTTTTAAAGACTTTTTTGAACATTGAGCTTTTCATGCCCACATGTCAGTTGCCAACACTGTTGTCAGATTTTGCAATTTTTGGTCAAGGGTTTTCAAGCGGCTTTAAGGCATGTGATCTGAATACCATGATATTTTATTCCATTTGTGCGACCACAAATGTTGGTTTACACACTTCCAAGCGCGACCTGCTCGTGGCCGTGGAAACTTCGACCTACATTCATCATCATCATCCGAGCCCGGGGTCTGCTAAATAACCAAGGTGATTTGACTAGGTTACTGGTATTTACACAGAGCGACAGCCGTCTGACGTCTACAACCCAAAGGGTACACCAGAACCAATCCTTAGATAGGTTTGAGCAAACGTTGTATATGGCGTTAAGGCGGGACCACAGTTTATACCGTATACGTGCCTTTCGAAACACGGAATCAACTTTCTTTTCGGATAATCGGGTGATTCAAACCCGCCATATCCTAACGAGACTGAAAACCATTTTTCATATAGTATGCGTTCCAGTAGGATTTGAACCCACGACCTCCAGATCACAAGGCGAACGCCTAGTCCATGAAGGCTGTCAAAACTTCGAGCTACAGGCGCCAGAAAATCTAGGCAGTACGCAGACCAGAGGCGACAGGCAGGCACTTAGGGCAGCAGTGGATGGTAATGGAATAGTAACAAGACGCCGCTCCGCTGCCGAGTGTCCGGCCCTGGGGCCACGGGTCAGGTTCTGCTCATGGAATCTAAGTGTTTTCTCATAACGTAATGATGAAAAGTCAGCAGCTATTATAGAGTAGTAGGAAGTACTGAAAATTGATTACTCAGTTAATTTCAAAAGTTTTTAAGACTAATTCAAAACAGACTTTCGCCACACAACAAGACACAAACTGAAAGCAAAACCACGCGCCCTTCTCATGGATACTGATATAAAATTCTTCTTAGGATTGAATTTAAAATAAAAATTGACAGGTCAGAGATGAAATAAATATACTTTGATCAGAGAGGTTCCAACCAACCCCAGAAGAGGTAGGATTTCGTTCATTTTCGACGCATCATTAGCACACTTTCAATGTAGTCATAGAAAAATTCAATGAGTTCCGTAAACCCTTAAAGTAAATAAAACTAAAATTGGGTAACGTTAAATTCTAGTCAAACAACGAAAGCACACAGACACGTCCAAGGAAATCCATCCTCTAATTGGTTTGAGTAAACAAAGCCGGGACAAACAGTGATATTTGCCGGCATTAGGCGAGCGTGCGTGGTACAACTTATTCTACAATAGACCTTACTGCATCGGTATAAGAGCTAGTTGGTGTGTGTATTTGCCGTCACGTGTACCACTCTTAATTGTAGTGTACATAGATATGACATGACATGACAAATGGTAAAAGTGGACTTCGTTACAGTACTGTAGTCGGGTCGGTCAAGTTTAATTAGGCTCTTTCATGACTGACTGACTTTTATTTTAAGACTAGCTTTGTACTTAGGCTCCCGGATTATTATTTCTAAGCTAACTACGCTTTTTGTATTAGTTTGATTTATTACCTGTTTCCTTTCGGTGCGTTTAAAGGTATAAATAAATAATAATTCAAAGTGATTTCTCTGCCTGGTATCTACTCGAATTTGTCTCTGTCCAGTTTGAGGCGAGGACTTCTGTTAGAGTTATTATTTTCTAGCAACAGGTTCTTGCAACGATATATCAGCAGATTAGTGTTGTGTCACAGTATATTACTGTTTAGATTATTATAACAGGTGTAACAAAGTAACATCTTTCGGTTTATTTATTTGATCTTTATTGTTCAAATACGCGAACTTAACGCTCAAAGCGTCTGTCTACCAGTCAATCTTTGGCTTATACAGATATTTCGTTTGTTTCGTTGTAATCTCCTTCAATAGCTTAAGTTTCATAAATTATTTTTTTCTACTCCTGTACTGTTATATGTCTTTTAAATGGTCCCGAACACTAATATAAGAACATAGATTATATGATTTCAGAAAAGTCTATAGTCTATTCCTAATATAATAGCACATGTGTCGTTATTTCGCCAAAACGATACTCCTAGCCATAGACCTATTACCTTTTTTTTCTTTAGATCTACCATACCGCCAACATAATAAAATTGGTGCCATTTTTCGAACGTGGAGTCACTGAACAAACGGTTTTTTGTATGAAAAACATTCGTTTAAGTGACTCCATGTTTCAGAAATGGCATTTTTAGTCACTAGGAAGACGTCAATAAAAAAAATTAAGTCTTCCATAGATACCTAGTATCTACCCAACATATGGTAGTATTTCGTACTTTTCTTTGTTTATTTTTGTATTTATTTTAGTAAGTGTAGTCGTAGAAATAGTATTGTATGCAACGTTGTATAAGTAGTCAAAAAATGCTCGATGGCGTCAATTTACGATGCTCGCCAAGGCTCGCATCATAACCTGCGCCACTCGCATTTTTTAACCTTCCTTATACAACTGTTGCATAAAATACTATTATTCGATCTTTCCCGATAATGGAACAACAATCAACATAGATTAGGTACCTAACAAAAAAAAATATTGAATGCACGTGGACGTTGGATGTAAACATGGGTGACAATAGTCAATCAAGCGAGTTCCTGTAAACTCTTTTCTCCGCTAGCAAAGCACGGCGTACTACGTACAAGTACCTGCCTACTGAAGCTACGGCAATGATACTATCCAAAATTTATAACAAGTTTTAATAATTAGGGAGGCGGAACAAACGAGTACTTTCACTGAATTTTGAACAAGTTTAGCATCTTGATAAGATAACCTGATTTAAACTGGATCATACGAAGCCTATAAGCGTAAAAGAATTTAATAGATAGGTAGGTCTTTCATTCAGGAATTTTTATGCATTCGTTTCAAATAAAACTGTGAGCCAAATATTCAGTGTAGGTTTAGAATTGTCTACACAGACCAAGATATATTTCTGTGATTGTCTGTCTGTAATAACTGGACTTTATGAACACGGTAATTTATATGAACCCCATGGACGAATAAAACGAAATGAACACAATGCCCCAACTAGTAAAACTTTATTTCTATTTGTCTTTCATTTGACAACTAACAACATATACCTATACTAACAAAATATATTAAAACAATTTTAACGCTCGATTCTGTCCATGCTAAAAACTTACTAATACCCAAGACATATACTTAAGTATCAAAATGTGAAAAAAATGACAACTTATATGGGAGGAAAAATTATTTTTCATGTTTCGATGGTCCTTGGCATAAGTTCCTCAATACCATGAACTGCTCAAAATAGTTTTAGTATATTTTGTTCGCAAATGGACAAACGTTTGAAATGTTCTCTTCAACTAAATTTTGCTATTTATTATCAATCAACCTTATGATGACGTATAGAGAGTGAAGGTTATTTCATGCACCATCTAGACACGTGCGAGTCTTGCAGATGCAGATCTCTAGTTCATGTACTCCTTCCTTGAATTGACAGGCTGTAAAGTAAAGCTGAGCTCCACGATGGAACATTTAACTGGCTCGACTTATGGATGTATGGAAGTGTGTACTTATGGATGTGGAAGGGTAAAGGCCGGCTGCACCTGCGCGGCGCGTACGACGACCTTGCACCGGCCGCGCCGCGACGGCATGCGCAGGCGCAGTGTGCCCCACACATGCGAAAGCTCGCTCTCGATGCGTACTCGGACGTAAGTTTAACGGTTCGTTTCGGCGCATGGTAGTAAAGTTATTTTAGTTTTACTTACTGTACGGAAAATTCTCTTTTATTTTATTTATGCCTATATCATAAAAAATTTAATATATGCGGACGAATTACACATCCAAGATCCAGGTCAATCCGAAATAGATAATTTTTCATCTTTAGGGAATCTACCTGAATTTTACGGGGTCCAGTGCTGCCCCCATTTGAATTAAATCATTTAAAAGGAAACAGAGATATAATTTAAAACTTTGTCTTAACCAGGCTCTAGATAACCCTTTTAAACTTTTTAATGAACTTCTGTTTACAATTTAAAGTGAGAACGTGAAGCTTTTATGTGAGTATAAAAGCTTCACGTTCTCACTTTAAATTGCGAATAATGGCCACTTTTGGCGTATGTGCGTCCGTTTCCGTTAAAATTATTAATTTCAAATGGGGGCAACACTGGACCTCGGAAAAGTTCAGGTAGACCCTTAACCTGACCGAGGATCGAACTCGGGACCTCCGGTGTGACAACCTGGCGTGGTGACAAATAGGCTACAGTGGTCGACGTCATTATTGTAAAAGATCCATTCAATTAAGGAAACTTTGCAAATAAGTTTTCTGTCGAATTGTCTGTATTTTTTGTAATAAGCCGGATCATATCAAAATAATGTCTATTAGTTATGAGTTTAATGCGAAAAAAAACCTTATGTTACGCCGCAGCGCAGAATTAATATAAGCACTGGCCGTTACTCGGCAGTTATTTAAAATGAATAAAATTATCGATCGCAGCGAATTCTACGTGTAATTGACATGACCTTATTGTTGCGCGTACGGTACGATCTTGGTTCGATATTTGGCTTTGTCGATTCACACAAGCTTAGAACTAAGTGTTTAGTTTTATATTTATCAATTCGGTGAGGCCTGTATACGTGACTTGGCTATGGGGTTACAATTATAACGTTTGTAATAATGTTTTATCTTCCCTCACCTAGAAAAAGCACATCTACAGCATTGGATGAAATTTGTTTTAGTTGTGTGTTTTGTTTTAGACGTTTACTTCAAGGGGGATTATTTGCCATTACGAGTTCTATTATCAACGATTCACTTACAACGCCAACGCCTTTTCAACACCCCATGATTGTTATGTATCATCCTATCGACGACAGTCCAATGACGAATAATATCTCCTATCGGCAACGAAATAAAATCTTGGTTTCTAAGAGGCATAGACATTTACCACTTCTCATTACACGAGTTCCGGCGGCAAATAATTATTCGCTTAACCAGATAACCTAATTAATTAATGATTTTGATTTTATGCTATTTTTTGTACTTCATTATCTTTACCTATTTTTTTTTTTAGTTATCTTTTAATAATTTAATTTTATCAATAAATTGTGTCAATCTCCAGCACATTACCTTGTTATTTGAATTGTATTTAGACTTTTTAGGCAAAAATATGTAAGGAAAACAATCTAGTTCAAAGCAAAAAAAATGTTGTACTTGTGGAATCGTCTGGAATCCCTGTCATTGTACCTATAAATGCAAAATAAACGAGTGGTGTGTCTGAGTTTCTATTTCAAAAAGAAACTATCACATCTTTATCCCTAAAGGGTTAGACTGAATTAAGTGCGGCAAGTCACAGGCCACATTTAGCGTGATCGTGGCCGTGAAGATAGAAAAAGGGAATCAAAATAGTGATGGGCTGCTAGCCACATACTCTCTACATTTCATAGTCTCATCTGATCGCATTCTAGTTTCATTCTTAATTGTATTGGGCTGCCTCAAAACTTCGCTCCTGACAATTTACAATTATCTACTGCGCATGGAGCGTTACTTGCCTCATGTAAACGACCATCAGTTTAGTTGGAGCCTCTCACCAGAGCTGCTAATGTCATAATCGGCATCACGTATGTGTGAGCTCGCTCAATTGCTCAAGACCTCGGCCGTCCCAAACATGCATTATAAATTGTAATGTACGTACGATGACGAGCTATGACAGAGCTGATCTCAATACCAAAGAAGTCGCTGTAAAAGCACGAATATGTAATATTCTTGATTTTTATATTATACAATGTGTATTTTTTGTACTTGATCAAACGAAATGTGCGGATATAAGACGAAATATTATCAATAAAAAACCGGAAAAAAAAAATCCCTAGTAACACTGTCATTTAAAAAAAAATTAAAAGTCGTGTATCGGTTTGTATTTTTCTTATCTTTAAGAAAACGGTGTATTTTCTTCAAAGTGGTCTCAATTGAAAGCTACAAAGTTAAAAAGCTAAAAAATTACTAGCAATACCAAACAGAAAATTAGATAAAAAATAATTAATTATAAAATTAAAGTGCCTGAATTTTTGTAAATAACTCACATAACGATTTTATTTCTTGCTTTTTATCAATAATATTTCGTCTAATATCTGCACATTTCGTTTGATCAAGTATAAAAAATACACATTGTATAGTTAAGTGTCATATTGCTTGATTGAACAATAATTGTTAGCGTCAAAGTCAGTCTTTTTTTTTCAAAAGTGAAAGTCAAAATTCAAAATTTTTTATTCAATGTAGGATAAATTTATCTCTTATTGAAGGTAATTTTTTATTTTTAAATATTATTTTAGTGCGAAAGCTAAAAACTACTAGCGTTTCGGAACGACCACTGCTGGGAAGATTACGCCGAAAGAAACCCAGTAGAGTATTGGTCCCTACCCACCCTAATGGGCTATGCTTCAGTTAAAATACAGATTCACACTTAAGCTCAGTATACATTATATTTTACAACTAAATTAAAATATGCAGTCAAATCGTTTAAGTCACTTCTCGCTTTCAAATATACAGGAACAAAGCTATAAAATTTAACTGAAACTTGAGTCTTATTAAAGCAACTGAATTCTCTGCCGGTGGTACGATACGTGTGAGTTCTGCGACCAGGAAGCTGCGCACAGGCCGCGATTTCCACAAGATCTCCATAATTTGCGCCGCTTACGTAACCCTGAAGTTATTCCCCTTCGTGATCTCGCGGCCGTTTGCATTCGTTCCACGCAGAGCCTCTAACGTTCCAATTAGCCAGCCATAAACTATAAACTGATTCACTTTATTCCTCCATCGCAACGAATTGACGCTAAAGCGTACGAATTCTGAAATGTGAATCAAAGTTTAAGTTATCATGTTCTCACCAACAAATCTGACTGTCTTTGAATTCACTAACAAAAACAATAACAATCATAGTACTTATAGATTCCGTACAGTTTCCAATTAAATATTCCGTATAAATATCCTTACTTCTCATATGATTCATGCATCCCGAAATGATACAGTCATTAACACGAATATGATGACTCTCTATATGTTTGGAATTCATAATTAGAACATTAGACGAATCAAGTTCATCAATCGAATACTGTAATTATGTTACCCAATTACGCTAAAAACAAACCTAATGAACCTGGTTATTCGGGGACGGTAATGTCCAGAATTATCTTCTCGACGCTCCCTTTGCCGCAACATCAACAAACGCCGTTATTATAAACAAACCCCGCTTTTTCCTGTAATGCTGTTAACTAGCTCGAGTAAACACCCACGATGCACACCGAGCTTGCCGGATAATGCAGTGTTCGCGGGCACGTACGATCTGGTCTGCTCGGTCGGAATTGCAGGATGCTGCTGAAGCGAGCAAATTGCAAGGTAAGTAGTGGTTACAGAGCGCTTGATCAAGCGTAACGTCTCGACCTTTGCACTAGTTAAAACTCGATTCGAAAATAGTATCGCCAACATTCCTTCACATTTTAACGCGTTCCATATGTATCTTGAGAAAAGTTAAGTCAACAACCAAGAACGCCAAAGACCTTACAAAGTGTAAAAGAAAAAGCTTATATAACTAGTGGTTCGCCTCAAACTGTGAACTCGCGTACCTAACCCCTTGACCGATTTGACTAAAGTTCGTACCTAAAAATTCTATTGGCTACATTTTTACCCCTACCAACTTTCACGAAGCTCCGATAAAACTTCTTGAGTTCTCGTCGAACAAATAGACAAAAACTCTAAAAACTCTTAGAATTTTACTCATATCTGACTCCTTGGCCTGAGGATTTGACTATGGTTCCACATCAACCCTTCTTGGTAATACATTTACAAGGAAGTCCCACCCTGATTTAACTGTTTTATATATTATTCGCCTCTAAAAGTTATCGCAGGAACTCTTATTTAATAAAGTTTAATATAAGTAACATGCTAACTTTTTAAAAGTCAACTCACTGGTGATGGCGAGACAAAACAGACTAGCCCTATTCTTCGCCGGAAACCAAACTGCATGGACATTGAAACCGTTACTTGTCAACCTTTACCGAGTAATCACTGCTATTTTGCAAACGAGACCCCATCACATACTTGACACTCCAGAGATGATGTCAATCGATTCAGTAATGCCAGGGTCGCTTACAATACAGTACAGCCATAAGGCCACAGTGCTTCGTGATCCGATGGTAACGGAACGGAGTCGATGGAACCAAATGGCTGCAAATGAACGCCAACTAGCGGGCCGCCTCACGCCCCACACCAGCGCACTATTCGACACGGATTTGTTATGTATCGAACTATATTCTCACCAGCATCTATCGCATGTATAATCTTAGACAAAGTAGTAAAATTTACTAAAGTTATGGCACCTTCGCTCAATTTGCGCTCACGCGATGGTAGCAAACATGCGTGCACATGTTCGTTCACATCCTTAACACAATTTCTGAGTCTTTATCTTTTAGTTAAGCATAAATATGACAAATTAAAACAGTTTCTAACCACAGTACATTTATTACTCTGCGTTCTGTCAGTATCCATAAAGTCCCTTTCAGATTATCGATCAGACGACCGATCCATCGATCCATAAAGTGTGAGGTGGATAATATGTGAGGAGATGGATAAATTTAATCAGAATAACTACCAGAAATTCAGAATACCTACAGAATGTAAGTATTTAATTCTGTGAGATGCCATTGTTATCAAAAAGTTCAGAGTGAAGTAACAATAATTTAAAAGTATTTAAGTAGAAAACAACCGAAATATTTAAAAGTTCTTGATGTAATCTAGTACAATACAATGCATTATCTCCAAACACAGAAAACTCAAAGGTACAATACAAACACAACATTCCTAATTGCAATTATAAGTATTCGAAGCAATTAAGTGTAAAAACATTTAGATAAGTTTGCTCAACCAGGCTTTGACGCTAAAATCCGTTAAATCAGAGGTAAATCATAGGCAGAAGCATGCGAATCTCACTTACAGCAATTTGTGAAGACTATAAGAGTTGTGACGCAGTTCGTCATTTTCGCACATTGTCATTTTCGCAATATGTTACTTTAGCACTTTGTCATTTTCGCAACTGGTCATTCACAGCTTTTCTGCTACATTTACTAAGATATTCTGTTATAATTTGGATAAAAAACTTGTGTGTATAATATGGATTTTTGCGCAATATATGCTACACAATAGATGCACAAGACGTGGATCGTAAAACAAGTACGAAAATCCCTACAGCGCCGTTTTGATGATACGGTGTTATAATGAAATTTACAAAGCATCCATACAAAATATGCGTGAAAAACGTAACCCATCCTAATCAGTTGGATAAAAATAAATCCATCTGTTTGTGAGGTATTTTGACACATTTAGAAACATAATAACAGTTGTGCCGAACCGTTTTAGTCGTATATCCCATTTCTAAAACTAAATGTGGTAGAAAAGCTGTGAATGACCAGTTGCGAAAATGACAAATTGCGAAAACGACAAAGTGCGAAAGTGACTTGTTGCGAAAATGACAATGAGCGAAGGTGACGATTTGCGAAAGTGACATTCTGAGAAAGTGACCAATTTTTCAGCGATGACTATTCGCGAAAGTGACGAACTGCGTCACAACCACTATGAGGTCCACAGTCGGGCAACAGCAATCTTTTACGAGCCAAGGAGTTGGCGCCGTAACCGAACGAACAAATTGCATAATTCCCGCTAATAGGCTTTCAATGGTGGCGGCTTTATGACTGCACAACCCGCTATGTGATTATGTTTGCCCCCAGTAAACTGGGTAACTGTATGTAGTGATGGCCTTGTGAGCAAAAATTCCATCCTCGCTTCCTATTCTTAAACGATCAAGGTGGTTTATTAAAAGGATACATGAATATTGCGGGGTAGTGTCCTGCAGCCATTTGTAAAAAAAATTAAAGGAAACGGTGATATAATTTAAAATTTTGTCTTGATTAAGCCTTAGATAACTTTTTAAACAGTTTTATGAACCACTGTTTACAGTTTAAAGTGAGGACGAGAAGCTTTTCTACCCAAAAATAGTTTTCTACGCAAATGCTGCGTAGTGCGTAGCAAAGCTTCACGTTCTTACACCAAACTGTAAACAGCAGTTTATAAAATAGTTTGAAGGGTTATCTATGGCTTGGTAAAGACAAAATTTTAAATAATGTCTCCGTTTCCCTTCAAGTAATTATTTCAAATGGAGGCAGCACTGGATCCCAAAAAATTCAGGCAACCCTTTTAACGTGTTAACATTTTGATATCTTTGGAGGAAGACCCTGGCTAGCCAGGGTCTAACAATTTGGGTATACAAAAAAATAACGACAAAAGATAAAAGCCTAGGCTTTTATCTTTTCTCGTTACTTTTCATGTAATACAATAAGAAGCTTACAGAACATTATTAACAAGCACGCAGGGTGTATGCGCGTCACATGAAGACCTCCGGATGAAGTCGAAACATATCGGGGACACCAGCTAACTCTACGGGAGTAACCCGTGCTCGGTAATAATGTCTGTGTCTCACGTTAGTTTAGTCAAAAAAGCTTGCAGAAGCTTTTAATATTTAGAGACAAATGTTTTACCAGATTTTTCTTCAACAATTTGAGTTCTGCACCGAAACCATTACTTAACGACGTTATCATATTGTAGTTCAACCATTAATGTGGTTGTTCTAGTTTAGTTTCCCATATAACATTCGTAACTTGTTTACTATAGTTTTCTTGTTCCTAGTTGCAGATAGGTGAATTGTTCTATATCTACAAGTACTACTTCACATATAGGTATAATATATATCGTATATATTAATTGATTAAGTTTTTACTTCTCGTATATTTTGCATAAAACTGGATATTGATTATATTGTTATTGGAGGAAAATAAATACATTTTATAATTATTATTATGTATCTCCTTTAGATTCACAGGTCTTTTCAACCCGGTGCTTTGAGAGGCTTGCGTGGGGATACAGATTATTATTATAGCTACCGTGATAATTTGAACTACAATGACAACGTGCAACGCATTCATTTTTTGTTGAAAATTTAAGGCATGATAGATCGCAAATAAAGAACTGCAATGCAAAGTTTGAATAAACTAAACATTCAGGGAAGTAAGGCACTGAAATTTCACTGATACTTACCTACTTCCCTCAAGTTTTATGGCCAATAAGAGAAAGTAAGGCGATGCAAGTGCAAGCTCGGAGTGGGCGCACCCCGCGCGAACCTGCAAGTGGCGCACCAATAATATCGCGAAAATAGCTAATGGATAGTTACCGCTTATTGGAACGGCCGTCGAACTGCAGCCGGTCAACGCACCAAGATTTATCTCTTCATCCTGCACCCTGCAACTGCAGGGCAACCCTCCTTGCAATATGTTAATTTCCACTTAGTTGCCAAATCACTCACTTCACTTGCACTTGATACACTAGTCACAGAGTATGGATTTTCCCGTTTTCCGTTGGAACGTAGCAATTCGAATCAGGGCTGACCGCGCATGCGTGGAATCCAGCCAATACGTGGGTCGATGGCGGCCGGCGCGCGCGCACTGGCCGGCGCTCTCCGCCCCGCGCCGCTCGCAACCTGCTCCGAACTTTTTGCGGTAAGCTCTGGATAGATAAAGCGGAATTATTGCGCTCCCACGCCACCACCACCGCCACATTTTCGAGCTTCCGATCACAGGCATTTCTAAACTTAAATATGTTTTTATCTACGAATTAATGATAATTTTTCAAATCGGTCCAGGCGTTTTCAAATAATCTTTTTTCGTCCTCTTTTCAGGAAGTTGGTTAAAAAGAAGAAATTAAATTGGAAAAGCTATGATTAAACAAAATAGTGTGTAGTCTTATAGTAACAAATAGGTACAAACCATGAGATTTGTGCTTAGCTGTGGATTTCTTATGCCCAGCTGAAATGATGATGAGGAAATAATTGCTACTGGCGATATGTTCCGAATACTAATTTATACAGTGTGTGCGTGCGTTATTTTTTTACGGGTTATTTGTAAACCTAATTACAAATTACCTGTAATTATAATAACCTAAATATACATTTAAAGTTCATGTAAATCTAATAACTATGACAAATTGAATACATATGATAAACAACAATGCAATTCGATCAAGTAAAATGTAAATGTTGCGTCCTTGAGCCGCGTCGTTGGTCTAATGGTCATGGCTATTTTGGTAAGTAATTTGGACATAATGAGTTTGCACTAATAAATCAATAAAGTGATTTAAGCGTTATTACATGCTGTCGTCGTAAAAGCAAATGAAGTGGTTCTGAAATAATTACGATAAATTAGTCGCGTTGCGAACCGACCGCGGCCGGTCACAAATATGGAAGCTGCAGGAGATGCACTTTCTCTCTTGTTCATAATACCAAACGTTTGTTTAACTTATTGTAGTTTTTTTTGTACTATCATCATTTACACTTTTTGGCCTTTGTCAACTCACTCTACTAGTCTAATATTATGGATCTTTCTGAGGCAAAGACACAGGTAGGAGTCATTACTTTTATGTATGTAGCCGGATTCACAACAGATATATTTCATCCATATATATATTTTGGTTATTATCAAATGAAATATTGAATGAAAAACAAGGGTTCCGTTTTGTCACTCGGTATACGGAACCCTAAAAAGGTTAGAATGCTTACGGTGTAAATCTACTTTTTTAAAATGAAACTTTACTGCACCACTGCTGGGCAAACGTCGCCCCCATCTCCTTCCAGACAAATTATAACAGGTCTTTGTCTGAACTCGGCAAGTGAATAGGTATACTGCGACCATTCATAAAGATATGATTCACGAGCTTGATTAGAACTATCGTTCTGCATTGTTGATATTTGTTGTTCATGCAGCCAAAGTCGGCTTCAACTTTTTAGCATCCTGCAATATGTAATGCTAGTGGTACATGCGTTATGCTTGTTACAACTTACAATGTAGTCACGAGCAGGTCTTCCGTAAATCATTACAGGCATAATATCTTAGGCTCTTGATCGGTAATTTGAGAAATCCTTAGGAGAGGCCTATGTCCAGCAGTGGACGTTATGCGGCTGAAATAATGATGATGATGATGATCTCGTTTAAGTAGGTACCTACATATAATGAGTTATCGTTCTGCACCGACTGTATTTGCAGTTCGTGCAGTCAAACTA
This sequence comes from Acrobasis suavella, assembly GCA_943193695.1. Taxonomy (NCBI): domain Eukaryota; kingdom Metazoa; phylum Arthropoda; class Insecta; order Lepidoptera; family Pyralidae; genus Acrobasis; species Acrobasis suavella. The sequence goes on from OW971946.1 coordinate 20,299,745, forward strand.
GTCCAGTGAGTCCGATTTCAACTCTTTACTTATTGACTTTATACTGCAACATAGTCGAGGGGAGCGTTTACAATGTATAGGAAATCAAGAACAGTGTATTCCAGGAGCTGGATGTGGAATGAAAATCATACTAGCTGGGCAATCGAGCTTTGCTCAGATACTTTTCTAATGAAAATATTTGTGCTCGTCACTCCCTAATTACCGTGTTTCATCAAAATCGTTGGAGCCGTTTCCGATATCTTCATTATATACATAGGTATTTACAAGAATTCCTCGTTCAAAGTATAGGATTAGTATCCTAGCTTCTTGATTTTACATTCATTATTTGTACACTTAACGTGAAGGAGCTTATTTAACAACTCTTCGTCTTACCGCGTTCACAGTTGCATTCAAAACTGTGCTGCTGCCTCGGACGGGGTACGCTATCCCGCTTTTTTTCCAAATATAATATGCATGTCAATGGACATTAGTCACCCAAGGATACCAAAGACCTTGCGAAGTAGAGAAGAAAAAGACGGAACAGTATAAGTAAATGATTTAGCTGTTGTTTTGCGACTCTCTACCTCTCGATCACGGTCGACTTCTACGATCTGCGCGGAAAGAGGAACAGCTGGTACGTTCTAATTTTTTTTCTTTTCTTCCTTACCAGCATGGAAGAACGACCAAAGAACAGTACATACAGCAAATTTAACTTAAGTGTAACATAAAATCACTTTCCAAATGACATCATTGAATATCTGAAAAATAATCTTTTTAATCTTAGATTTTCCATGGCAAATAAAGATTTTTTTACCAAAGAAAATCTAAGATTTGAATCCATCTTCTTCCATTTATCTCTTTCTTGTGCTCGACCATCCTTTTTGAATAGATTGTCTCGCCAGCGCTCTCTTGGCCTACCCGGGCGACGGTAACAATCTTCTGGCAACCATTCTCTTGTTATTTTATTTTCTTGCTGTGATATCAGTAGGATGCACAGCCAGAAATAAAGAATAACCTTCTTTTAATTAAATTTTTTAAGTGAAGTGATCACTATTATTTATCACAGTATAAAAATAGCAGTTATCTAAGTGTCATCCTGATGCGCACGTCTGCCAGCATGAAGAGAGCACGTAGCGCCGGCACCGCTGACACCCGACACCGCACCGTCTGCGCCGCGGCGGCGAACACAGCACGCCGGTAGACGGACGGCCTTTATTATGTTGTTAACGTGCCCTGACACGCGAACCCTAGGGCTGCGAGGAACTAAGAGGAATGAAAATCTATCTCCGAAGTCAGACAGACTGGTTAGTTCCGTGGCAATACTCCGACATTCGACACCGTGTCGTCTGGTCTGCTCCAACCAACCTCCAAGGCGCTGCCATCTACGCCACGGTCTAAGTGGTAGACCGACGCCTTTTATTATGTTGTTCGCCCTAACCTGACAAGCGAACTAGGGCTGCGATGAACTCGGAAGAATATCTCAAAAGTCAACTAACTAGAAAGTTAGTTGACTTTTCAAGGATTCTACTCTTCTTCTTCCTTCCCTTTTCCCATTCGAAACGGGGTCGGCATTACATATCAGAGTATGTGTCCATCTACCTTTTTCTTGACCTCTCTATTGTAAAACCTACCTAACTGTGCTTCTTTTTTTTAGATTATATTAAAATCCATATAAGTAGAACAAACTTAGCAATTTGGGCAAAGTCTGAAATCAAAAGCGAGACCCCATGCATGTTTTAACATCAGCAGTGTCCTATATTCCTAATAGGTACCTATCTAAACAGTTAAATTGACAATCTATGTCGGTATTTTTTTTTAGTTACACCTAAGGCGCGTTTTTTTTCTCCAAAATAATATTGATCGTCCTCAAACAGCCCTTGAAGTAACCTGAGACGTCAACTTTATCTCAGGGCCGTCTGGAGACGCTGGCGGGGGGATGGAGACCGCTGAGCTATGAGCACCATCAAATATTGGATTACACCACTCTATTAAACAAACTTAAAAAAGGCAAAGTAAATGACAGACACGTACGAGTACCTGGCAACTGGTGGAACAGAATAGAACACATTTATAAAAATAATTTGTGTGTATTGATAAACTAAATAAAACAATATCCCTCGGTGATTAAAGTATTCCTCCGAATTAGCAATTTGTGTTTTAATATGTTAGGATTTTTTCACAAATGTCTATACTTAATTAAAATTGCACGCCTTTTTAAAAGTCATTTAAAAATGTCTCGGTAAGTAACTAATAATTGTTTACGAACAGGAAAATACTGATTTCTAAATGATGGCATTACGATCATATAAACATGCTCACAGACTGTTCGTTAATTATTCTTAGAAAATATTTGTAAGAAGGTGTTTCTATTAGTAGATTTTTTGTGATTATAAAAAAGATGTTTCTATTAGCGGTCGGTACCGCACATTAATATGACCGAACATGTTATTATGAATGTGTGGGAGATGGCCGCCGCCGCCCTTGACAAATACCTTCCGATTCCGCGATTTATGTGTGCACCACCAGCGCTGGGAAAAATATGCGTCACACTGACGGATTACAAAACAGATCACACGCAAGGATTTAGAATATACACGTATTGATTACACGAGTACGTAAAATCGATGTCGGAACTTTCGTCAATTTCGTTTACGAGAAAACATAGGTGGGGTAAGACGGAGTATAATTTACCTGATTCAGAAACAAATTTTACGATGAAAAAAAATTAAACGAACGAAGAAGGAGTTTAAGAACTTAGCGGAATTAAGAGAGACATGTAAAGCATTAAAACGACAAGAGAAAGCTATTAAATATATAAAGAAGATGATTTAGAAATAGGTTTACTACAAGTAGGTATACTTACTATTGTATATTAAATTGCAAAAATATTGTTGTAGTTTTATTTTCTACGCCGAAACAATTTATCTGCTTATGGCTAGGAGAGCTCTTTAGGTGGCTTTAGTGTCTCAGCGGACTATGCCGAAGTTTAGCGGCTGAAGTTCAGCGGCTAAAGTTCGCTGAGGATGACACACTATAAGCTGAACTTCGGCATAGTGTGCTGAGACAGCGTAAAGTCTGCCGAGTGTAGGCAATAATTAATTGTGGATAATTAAAATTTTATAAATAAATAAATTCAGTACCACATACAATGCTATTACATTGATTACTATCACCATAGAAGTCTTTATTAATAGCTCAGTATATTAGAACCTTGGTCTGCGACTCTACTCGTCGCTCTTTCGTCGTCTACCGGCTAATCGGTCAAGAACCCGTCGGTACTGCCTCTACGGTGTGAGCTATCGCTATATTTACCATTACACACAAACACGCAGTATCTACATCTCAATTATAAATCAACCATTTGTTTTACCGAGCTTAGGCGAGCGAGCTCCCAGCGGGAACTGCTTGAATGTTGTGAGAGTTGTGACGATTAATATATATTGCGTACACTGCCAGGTATTAAGTTACAGGATCATACGTTAAATAAATAAAAATGTCTTTGATCATAGATTTTACTCCGTATTTTAGTTTAAAAAAGGAGAAGGTAAATAACCTCGAATTGATATTGGAGGTTATCAATTTTCTTTTTATGAATCTATAACGCGATGTCTTCGTCACTTTTAAACCGATTTTGATGATTATTTTTGGTCTTATTTGAAAACCATTAGTACCTACAGAGTTGGCCTCATATTCATTTGGTGATGATATAATAAAGAACTTTGGAGATATGCAATAAACTCCTGAAAGAAAATGAAGTCGGTTGTTTCTTTTTTTATTTTAAGTATCGCGAGTGCACGCCTATATGTGTTTAATGTTACTACAGTGGTTAGAGTTTTGGTTGATGCATGGATGACATGCGCTGCGACCAAAAAAAATCAGGGAAAGAGATAAAAGAGGACTGAATCTTACTTTCCGTCTCCCACTCGCATCATCCGGGTTTCGGCCTGGAGTCTATGCCCTACCTACAAGCAGCCTAGCTTGCCTTACTGGGCCCGTCCTGTGGGACCGCACTGCACCACCTGCAAGTGAAACGACTGATGCCACTGAGCATCTCGGGAAACCAATAAGCAACTATCGCAGATGTAAGTTTAAGTTTATCTACCGTACGTCAATCTCAGTCAGTTACCAAAGTACTTCTCTATTCCATATACTCTCCCCATGTCAATACCTTCGCTACAGCTGTCCGGCGCCTGGGCGCCGCGCTGGATATATCAATGGGTTCCCGACTCAGCCGTCCGGCCTGCAAAGCCACAGGGATTAGCTCAGACAATTCTTAAGAAGGCCTAATGTTAAGCTATAGGGTTTTACAGTGACATTACAAGTCCGAATGACACTAACCTGGAAGCCACCCCGGTTACGCGGAAGCCCGTGTGACACTATCCCTAAAACCACTTGCACCTCAGAATATGCGGAAGGTCCGAATGACTTATACCGTAAGCCTCCATAGGATATTTGACACGTTACTTAGAAAACTCAAGATTTCTGAAGATTTGATATTCGAAAGATTGAAAAAGTGCTCATGTTTTAATTTCTTCTTTACATGCACTTATACTATAACATGGTTAGTAGGTAAATAAGTACATGAACCCTGGCAGGGTGTTGCGAACTTTAAGTATGTAGTTGATTTTATATAATAATAGTGATTTCAGAAATATTACGTGTGGGATATGTCAGAAATTGTTAGTAACAAGTTAGTAATTGAATTGAATGTCAGCTGTTACATAAACTTATAAGTTAAGTATTAATTTCAGGGAAATTCTATTACATTTTAATTAAATTAAATTGGATGTGTTTTCTGATACATTAAAACATTTCAATTATCTCAATAATAGCAATGTAAAAAAATAATAATATAAATATGTAGTATAAATGTCAGTATAATAATTGATGAACGGCTTGAGAATTCTTTAAAACTAGTTTTGTAATTTGTCTTCTAAGTATTCTTCAACCGAATAGTAACCTTTTGTCAATAACAAAGTTTTAAGATTTTTATCAAATGTTTTGTCATTATGTTCTAATTGTAATGATTTCGGTAGATTATTAAATATTTTGTTTTTTTGTAATAATACTCACTCACACAGAAGCTATCAATAAGTAATTAAGAATCCCCTTACCCTAGACTTTTTCATGCAAACGTAGTCTACGTTTTATTTTAAAACAACATGGCAGATTTCAGTAAAAATTTGTTATTTGTAAGAAATTGCAATTATCTAGGGTTATTATTGGTTTCCCACCGTAAAATTATGAATTGGAAAGAAAGTATAAGGGTGTAGAAGTTTTCCATACTGATGGTCCAATATGATATAATACACTATATTCTCTTATAAGTTCATAATTGTATGTCGGAAACCAATTATATATAACCAATTAGATAATTGCAATTTCTTTAAAATTACATAATTTTGCCCATATTCGACATGTCGTTTCAAAATAAAACGTAGACTACGTTTGTATGGAAAAGTTAGATTCTGTCCAGTGTAAGGGGACTCTGATGTACTGTACCTACTTATATCCTGTAACTAAGCATTTGATTAGTATTTGCGAATTAAAGGCAGACAATCAACCTTCATCAGAGGTTGCCCTCGTCCAATTAGTCCTCGCTAATGCATTTATAACAAGATGTAAAAAAAAAATAATTAAAAATTACTCGTTTCAATAAAACTTTTAATTTTGTACTTAAAGAACAGGGCTTTCTAGCGAACGAGTAATGAGGTACTTAGACATAACTACGGAATAATTGCAATCGCGTGTCTGGAGTGTGTTTGTTCTTGCAAATAATCTGGTATGGGAGATACTCGGTAGGCAGATAAAGCGTTCAAGTCACAGTAGACATGATACTTGGACAATATTTATCACATACTCTATTATGCAGTCTTATCAAACCTGTTTACGTGCACGCATCACAAGAATACGAGACTAGCTACTTTCCTGCAACTCTGTGCGTCTGCATATTAAATATAAGTCTAACTAGATATAGCGCCTTGTTTTTTTTTCGTTTTCGCCACTAAAATTTGTTTTATTCTATTATTACTTTTATTGTAATTGTTTATAAATGGTGTCCGCGGAACACCAGCGTCGTAACTCACGCATGCTACGACGACATAATATGCTGAGCGACGCGATGACGTAACCATCTCGTAGTGTCTGAAGTGTTTGGTTATTTTTATTTCTGCCAAATAAACATGTTTTCATTGTTTCTTCTTTCTTTCAAATACACAGATTATGATTTGGTGTATCAACTTTATTATTTGTCTCTTCGTTGTGATTGCTACGTTACGAGTTACTTGGTCTTTCACGTAAAAAACCGTATCATTATCGGTCCATGCGTTCGAGAGCTACAATGCCATAAACAGATACACCGACAGACATTAGAGACAAACTTTAACACTCCTCCTTTAAAAATAAATTACAGTTACCATTTACAATCAAATGACCCGTGCGTGTACTCCGATTGTTGTTTAAGGTAAAATTGAATAACTACTGCAGCGCTGATCCCGTTTAAGAGTAGCCAGTCTGCTCTGGATTTCAGTATAAACAGATGATAGAGTTTTAACCGTGGTTTTAATTTACGTCTGCAATACGCGGCGCTGCGAGGAGAATATACGGAGGAGGGAAGTACAGGCGCACGGACACACGTTGTTAGGGCAGACCAGGAACGATGTCCTTTGAAGAGTTTTAGTGAAATAAATAAAAAAATACATTTATGTATATCATAAGCAAACAGTCTCTTTAATTTAGATAATAATAAATAAGTTGGGACAAATCACACAGATTGAGTTAGCCCCTAAGTAAGTTCCAGACTTTTGTAATGGGATACTAACTTTTAGATACTATATTTTACAACAAATGCATATAAAATATATATGCATGTAATACACACGTTATCGTAATAATATGTGTCTTTGACAAATGATAATTCCAAATATTATGTCGGGAATTTCTACTTACATATCTGCAATAAATAAAAATTCCAATACTAATTTGAACTGATCATCAACCAGTGCTCCCAAGTCCCAACTTCTCTTCTCCGTCATTTACAAACAGTCGACCACCTTTTGTCATGTCCGAACTGCTCTACCTCATGTCAGTACTAGCATTGAGGACCTTAATGAGGCTGACGACAGAGAGACCACATATTGGTAAAAAAATATTTAAAACTAAACATAATGGAATAAGTATATCATCATCATCATCATAGTCACCTTTTGTAAGAGTCCATGTCTCGACGCCATAAGTTATTGTGGGCAGAACACACTGGTTGAACAGGCGAGTCTTCAGGCATTGTGGTATTTTCCGGCTCTTAAAAACGTCCACCAACTTGCCAAATGCCACCCATCCCAGCTGAATCCGTCGATCAACCTCCTTAGTTTTAAGATCCTTGTCGAAGGATAAACTATGTCCCAGATACGTGTACCTATCAACTACCTCTAGCCTCTCACCACGTACAGTTATGTTGATGTCCGAGGGGCCAAGTGCAACTGCCAGCACCTTCGTCTTGGACATGTTCATCCTCAGACCTACTTTGAGAGACGCATCATGGAGCTGATTTAGCATTTCTTGGAGATCGTCGGGCTTTTCAGCAAACAAAACCAAGTCATCCGCAAATCTTATATGGGACAGATATACACCATTTATGTTAAGACCCATAGCATCCCATTCTAGAGTTCGTAATGTGTCTTCTAGAGCGTCAGTAAATAATTTTGGTGAAATGGTATCCCCTTGCCGCACCCCTCGGTTGATGGGTATGGGATTGATATTTGAATGTAGGCGTACCTGCATTGTTGCCGAATCATAGATTTCCTTCAGCAGGTCCACATACCGCGCATCTACGTGACAACGATGGAGAGAGTTAAACACAGCCCAGTGTTCGACACTGTCGAAAGCCTTCTCATAATCGACAAAGCCTATGCACAGGGGCCGGTTGTATTCAGAACTCTTCTCCATCAGCTGTTACACAGTATGAATGTGGTCTATTGTGGAAAACCCGCTTCGGAAGCCAGCCTGTTCTATGGGTTCTAAGTATTCTAGTGACACGGTTGCAGACGACTTTAGCAAAAAGTTTATAGATTTGTGAAAGAAGGCTAATAGGACGATAGTTGGATAATTGGGTCGTGTCTCCTTTTTAACCGACTTCTTTATGGATAATAGTAACAATGGCATTTTTCCATACTTGAGGTATTTCACATCTAAGCAGTACTTCGTTGAAAAGTTTAGCCAAAACCTCCATTAAGGGTACCCCACCTGCTTGTAATAGCTCCACTGTGATTCCATCTTCGCCGGGGGATTTGTCACGTTTCATTTGGTCAAGAGCTTTCTCTATCTTTTAGAATTGAGGGTAAGTTTCCTTCTTCTAGGTGTTTAAATGGTGGCGTTCTAGGATCTTCAGCACAAGGACTGGGTTCAGATGTTTTAATATATCAATCAAGTAAAATTACAAATGCATGTTGATTTCGGCCAGACCAGAAAGCACACAGGCTTTTGTACTTGAAACACACTCCAAACCTTAGAGCGTTTCGGCGGGAATGAACCCTACAGGTTATTGCAGTAGGAAAATACAAAAACACTATGGAATATCGTTTTTCGACTCGACAAGAAGGAGACAAACAAAAACTCCCACAATTATTCAGACAGGTACGCGAGAATCGATTGACGTGTCTCGGAGCGGAGCCAGTGTAAACATTATATAAAGATCCACGATTATTGCAGCGAAGCTCAATTCGTTAAACTTTAAGATTTACTCATGGGTAGAAGATAATTTCAATAACTATGGACAAGTGGGTACAAGACATGCAATACATGCAGGACTTTGACATGGATCGGTGAATTCTTATGTTGATTATGTGTGGCTGTATAGGTACCTACCGTCAAGCATGTCATGTATAAATTATCCAAGGTCACAAATGAATACCTTTTTATTTATAAAGTTGGAAGTATTAACCCCTTTTATATGCCTAAACAAATGTATTTATCTTATTTCTTTACAATTGTATGTTTTGTTGAGTATATTAATAGTGTAACATTCCTTCCTTATTTAATTGTGCTGCATTATTAGTTGTACTGCAAGTATAAGTTGTGAAGAAAAATCTGGAACCTACCTATCAGTGGCGTTGGGTGGCTATGAATCTATCAAACAATTGGATACCTACCTAATTAGGTTCTATATAGATTAATAAGAGCCGTTAAATGTCCGGCTTAAATATATAGTTATATATGTCTCTGAGCGTGTTTATACAAAATTTCTCATTGTGAGTGTATTTGAATAAACAGCGAAAATTTTTGTATTTTGAATATGTGGGTGTGTGCAATCCAGTCATACTGCTAGTTTAGGGCTTATGAAAATAGTAAATGGAATATAAGAAACCCCTAAGGGGTGGGATGTACTCGATGGGAATCAGCTTCTTAGGAAGCCCCGCGATTGCTACCTTTAAAACGATTTTCATACCTTTATTAAAAAAATTTTCAAAACTAAAAACACACTTCATCATCAAACTACACAACCGATTTTGGTAACATTTGTATGGGACCACCTGACAAGTAGACCTTTCAAACGAAAAAAAATTCTATGTTTGTCCAAGCGTGTTCGAGTAATAAGTGAATATACATACATACATAAAAATGAAAAAAAAAAAAAACATAAAAGATTCCGACTAATCGATAAATAAATAAATATAGGGACAAATAGCACTGATTGAGCTAGCCCCAAAGTAAGTTCAAGACTTGTGTTATGGGATACTAACTCAACGATACTATATTTTATAACAAATACATATATATAAGTAGATAAACACCGAAGACCCAGGACAATTTGAAAGAGGCCATTTTCCAACTTGCCCTGGCCGGGGATCTAACCCGGAACCTCTGGGTGGTGGACTCGCATGGTGACCACTACGCCACGGAGGTCGTCACTTTTATTGATTGATAATTTTTAAGATTGATACCTCCTCCTTTTCTGAAGTCCTTTAATAAGCTAGTTTCAGTGGACCTACCAAGCTAGTCCTATGTCCCAATGCACCTACCAGTAGTTCTACCATTGCTCCTTTTGGTTTCTAAAAGATAGTTACTTTAGTAAAAATCTATCAATCGACACAACTTATGTAACATTAAAGAATGTTAACTAGATGTTTAAGTACACAAATAAAAGTTATGACTTCTAATCCCTTCATTTTATCATTTTAATTGACAGAGGCCACCAGCATATCAATCTTATTTATTGATATGCGTTTCAGCAGTAACAGAACTTTATATTAGTTGTTAGCACACGTCGTTACTTTTACAGCTCAGGGGCTATGAAATATTGTGGATATGCGGGAGGAAATACACTACTGTTTTGACAGGAGTTATCGTCATATTTTTGCATAGACCTAGAATTATTTTCATGTATTTTTCACGACTCTTAATAAATAGACGACGAAAGATGATTTAAAAGAAATATAAGTTACAAGGCACTTTTACCTCATATCTTGACATTCTTAACAACAAATATTCTCATTCGATGAAACCTCTAATGAAACTCGGAGGAATTTTCTACAAAAAACAATAAAAAGACTGTTGCATTATGTTTATGTTTGGATTTTGCAGGAAATAGCGTAAAGTACTCTCTTAGAACAATGATAATTATCTGCGACATAAACTTTACATATTGTGTAACAAGGCCTCTGAGAGTCCACTTCTTCTCTTCTCACGGCGGTCTTGGTTCTATTCTTAGCTGGTTTGCAGTCCGGCGAGAGCTTTCCGGCTTTTTCTACTGCAAAAATTATATAAATGTTAGTGATCACCAAAAGATGCTGAATTTCTTGCCAAACGTTGTAAGTACTATAAGAAATCTCGTTCATGATAAAGGTATCAATCTATATTCTGTGTTTACGAGTTGTTAGCTTAACGCATCTGTGCGAGCTACCAGCAATTATAATAATTAACTTCACGGTTTTTCAGTTCATTAAACTTCATTGGGAAACGTCAGCATTCGTTCTCAGCTCTGACGTTATGGCGATGTAACTTATAGGCATGTAATCTGTGTTTATGGTCATTACTTTTGAAAAGCTCGGTAGCCCGGTGGGAATACGCATTATTAGCTCTTTCGCAAGTTAAGTGATACTGGGCGCGGCCCGCACTTGGATGGGTAACATGGTATAAGTGTCAAATTTCTTGAGCTCCTCCGAGATTCGGAGGGCACGCTTAAAAGTTCTAACACCAGTCCTGGCCACTTACACACACAAAAAGCGAAAAGAACTTGGCCATAACGCTTCATGGAATAAATATGTCATGATATAAACTGATGGTATAGGTACTATCATACCTACCTTACAATCATAATTATTTCTCTTTCTTGTCACTAGATGGCGCTGTAGCTATTTGTTGAAACATCAAAATCTTTTATTACTATTATTTAAATAAAGTAGTACTATAATTAGTTAAATATGACTAATATGTATTGCAATAAATATTTAAAAACATATTCAACACTTACTTTGTCACTTTTTGCTAGTCGTGTGTGCTACCATCTCTGTATTGCCTACTCGCAACTCCAGTTTTGCCTACTTTCGGGCCCTCCAATAGTGTCTATGGTGTTGGCTATCTGTCACGTTAGTAATTATATTATCTTTGCTACTAGGTATGGAATCTCTTTGTAGATAGGTATAGTCCAACTGATAAATGCTTTATTTGTACTTTATATAATCTTTTTCAACTTGCCATCTTTTGCCACCTCCTTTATCTCATATTTGCTTGAGTCAATCTCATCCATCATTTTCTTATCTTTTTCCAATATTTGCTTACCGTCGCGTCGCTCTTTCAGCAGCGGCGTGCGAAACGCAGCGAATGCATCACGCTAAGTGAACCGATCGCTCAGAGATCTCCTCATTATGATTATCCCTCGCTCCCGGCTCCGAGGCCTCAATTAAAAGCCTGTCGATGTCTCCATCGGCATTCACTCGCTAAATGTCATCGCCACACATTAAAGAGAGCCACAGATGTGATGTGACTTATTAAATTATGATACGATAACTTCCATGAAAGTAAATTAAAAAACGCTTCTAAGTAGGCGATGAGCTGAAATACATATAATCTCGCAGTTATTCTTCTTCTTTTGCAGTTGCAATGAGTAGGTATGAATAAATCGGAAGCTGTCGAAGAAATATTTAAGAAACAGGTGGAGGCACGTTTTCTTCAAAAACTTTTAGATAGATCATAGTGTATTTATGTAGTACCTATATGTAGGTATTATTTATATTCGTAAGTATATGCTTAATAGTATTATTTATATTCGTAAGTATATGCATAATAGGTATTATTTATATTCGTAAGTATATGCTTAAATAAATTGATTCTTATTTTTACATATAGTATTTTTTCACCATATAACCCATTCAAGTTTTGCACTACCCCTGTCATTCTTCACATCACCCGTTTGGTTGACTGGTAGATATTTAAAAGGGGCTTTGAGTCCGCCTTTACACGTGTATTTATGTATAAAATTGAATTAATAAATTATCTGATGTGCATTATTTCGAAGAAGAGTATTAGAATTTTTCAACCTGTGTCATCTTTCATATCCGATTCGCTTTTTTCCAACAAGTCAAATCAGATACTTTTTTTTCCTTTGTATGAAATCACTAATGACGTCATAGTTTATTTTAGTCAAATGGAATATCAGTTTTAATGCCTCTATGGGTTATAATTCTATGGTTTTAATACAATAATAAACCTAGAATCACACTGAAAATGGATATGACCAATGACAAGTGACATATTTTGTGACGTTTCTGTACCAAATAATTTTATTTTTGCCCCAGGAAAGTACTCAATTCCGGCTGTAAAACTTTAATAAAAAGTCTAATCTCTTTATGATTGTCAATGATTATGATTTTATAAGTTTTCCGACGAAGCCCAGAGGAACAGGAAAAAATTGAAGAAAACCCAACACTTTCGCTGAAAAAGGAAACATTCGTCAGGAGGGAGAAGCTATCTTCTGTGGTGTCCATTTTGTGGCGCCGCACTCAGAAGTGAACATCAAAATGTTAATTGATTAATGGGCGCTAATCAACGCGAGACCACTTCTGCTTTTATTGCTGGGGTTAACCCTGCGGACGACGATTCGATTGCAAACGTAGACACCGGTCTATAAGACCCTCAAACATTCATCAAAGCATAGATAAGATTCAAATCTAATTCGTTTAAATACATATCTTTACCCGTATTTAAATTCGTAGGAATCGTTGAAGTGGCAGTGGGCGGAACACATAGCGCGAAGAACCGATGGCCGATGGGACAATAAGGTTCTCGTAATAGCGACCGCGTACTGGCAAGCGAAGCGTAGGACACCCACCCACAAGGTTGTCAGACGACCTGACCTAGGTCGCTGGAAAGCGCTGGATGCAGGCCGGTGTAATTCGGTCATTTTGGAAATCCTTGGGAGAGGCCTATGTCCAGCAGTGAAAGTTATTCGGCTGAAATAATAATGATGAAGATGCCTCATAAGCGGAGCGTTAAGGTTATGAATTACTCAACAAATCAGGGTAAAGGATTTTTCTGGACTTAAACTGTCTCTAATTTTTAAGAAATGTTTGATTTCAGCGTTTTTCATAAGAAAAACACTTAGTAATACCTACAATACAGAAATTGATATAAATTAAATGATTGAACTCTAAAGCCGGAGACTAAACTCGAAGATTGATAAAATAAGTGAAAACGCTACAAAGGATCTTAAAGGCTGAGAGCTTTAGTAATGGGTCAATTAATGGAATAAAGAGCATTTACATGAACAAGCCATAAAACCACGCCATTATACGAGTATTAATGACGCGACATCGCTACAAATTCGCCATAAATCAAGATGGCGGCGTAGGCTAACTATTCTGTTAATAATGTTAATATCGCACGATTTATGTCATCTCCTGTCGGATGTATAAATATCTATTTGCGTGTCAATAGCTAATTAATAATATTTAATTAAAATGTATAAGATAAATTAATGATTACCATATGTGACGACAATCTTTAATTTAAATCGCAACGTTATAGCATTATAATTAACATAGTTTTTTTGTTTACGATAAAGTTATACAGGTACCCAGTGTCGGATCTAGACCTTTTTGCAGAAGGGGTAAAATCTCAATATGGCGCCCCAGCGTTCCAGTCATTTCTGGCGACGGGGAAGGATAGTCCAAATATGATAGGAGTCGACTCTTTACGACATTTTTTAAGATATAATCCATACGTGCCGCCCCATGTCCACTTATTCCCAAATACCTATTTAGTTTCTTCATTTCTTTACTCTAGATCTTCCACTGCAAAAGCAAGCTCTATTTGTTCTTCATCTTCACTGAGTGCTTGTAACATAAAACATAGGCAAAAGTAAAGGCAGTTGTAAATAATACCAGAGTTTATGTATGTGCTACCGGTATGCAAGCAAAAAAGGGCAATGCTAGGCGTGATTAGCCATTTGTTAACTAGTGGGGTCGTTAGTCACTAAGCCGATATTTTTTTAAATACTAGTATCGCAGAATGAATATAAGTACCTAAATATTTACATTTAATATTAGTTGATTAATCTCAAAAATAGATCTCCAAACTGTAGCACCTTGGATTTTTTTCTACCAAGAACTACAATGCCTATTGTTATCTCTAATCATCAATAAATCACGGCACTGTCCCGCGCGCTGATTGGCTAAGGCGAGGCGTGGCCTCTACCAATAGCACGCGTGCGCACGCGCATAGCTGCCGCTCCTAATTACTATTGTTCCAAAAGCTTAGCTTCAACGAACCTAGTATTATTCTTGTAATTAAATGGGTGGTCTTTTTGATAATTTGACGAGTAATACGTACAACAATAAATTATTTTGTCACAATTCTGCAAGACGAATCAAAAATGTTTCGCTTTTGTTTTTATCTTTGCGTAAAATACCTAATAGATATCTACACGTAATTATACCGTGTATCAAGTTTAGAAAAAATATCAAGAACTCCGTCGTTACCGTTCCCAAGCTTGGATGAGAAAGGGGGAGGGTTGGCTGGAGGAGATCTACTCTGTAAAACGTACTTACTTACCTATATGCCGAATATCGGGCGGCAATAGCCCGATCCAAGTCGCTACCACAAACCAAAAAAGACTACTTTGAATGTAAAGACTCGCCAAATTTCAATGGCCAGTACGGCGTTATGGTTAAACAAAAAATTCTCTGCCCCCAGCCCCGATATTCCTGCATGGTTACCATGACCGCTACCAGTAATATAATAGCGGCGCAGGGGGTGCAGGCAGAATCCCTGGCAGAGATCTGGCTACCACTTTCAACGACCTGACCAAGGTCGGTGAAAGCGCTCGATGCAAGGCCTCTAGATCGATCATTTTGGAAATCCTTAGGAGAGGCCTATGTCCAGGTGGACGTTATGCGGCTGAAATGGTGATAATGATGAATGATGAATGTTATGCGGCTAAAAAGATGATGATGATGATCAAGAACGGAGTAAGTAAAAAAGTTCTTACCTACCTCGTGTCAATTGTTCATGAAAATTACAACGATGGCGAACTATTTATCATATGAGTAACAATATCTTCAACAGCGTTTTTCCCCTGGCAATTCATCAATGTTAATGTTACACTACACACCTTGTCCGCTGTCTGACAAAAACGGATATGCCATGACACGGAAGATAACATTGAATCATAGAGTACTATAATATAACTGAAATAGAGAGCCATCTCGCGTAATTTTTATGCCAACAATTTAAGCTGCAAAGCTGCAAATGTAGTGTCATCTATTAATGCTATTCCAAAATAAAATAAAATTCAAATATAAAATTTACATGCATTGAGGTGTGATTTGAACCTGAGATTCCTGAGATCTTTGTTAATTTGAGTCTATTGCGTTAACCACTACACCATTCAGGCTTGGTACTGCACATGCGAAATTATCGCTTATAAAGTTAACACTAAATTTATAGAAAAACTAATAAATGACTATTTTTTTTAGGCATTGTGGGGAATTGAACCTGAGTTCTCCTGATAAATTTGGGATGCCCAAACCGTTACATCATTCAGAATTCGTAATACGTACTCGAAATTATTGGTTACTATACCGTTAAACGGTAGAATGATGAGAAAGCATATAGTGCGACATCTATACAAATTATAGGAAACTATTAACTAAAACAGCTTTTGATATTTAGTCCCGAATAAGACTAATAGATAACGTCGTTCAAAACGTAAATTTCGCAATGTATGGGACTTTCACCCCCATTGAATACTCGTACACTCGGCGAGCGAAGCCTGATGGGAGGCTGAAGCACACTATACGTTCAACCTGCGTTTCCCGTGTGATGCCTTGAGACTTTGGCTGTGGGTGACGTCGGACTGGCATCAATGCCACAAGGACGTAACGCGATAAAGACAAACATTTCATTTGCAAAGCATGTTAAACATGTGTCACAACTATTACAAGCAAGATATTTACACTTCGTTTCGCCAATCACGTTTTACATCAAGGGTGTGCTAGTTTTGTTAGAAAGCGAATACATATTAGCTTATCTCACTTTGTATAAGAATGAGGTAGAAATCAGAACAATAATTTAACGGTTATGTATGGCAAACGAAGACAATAGTTTGGTATTATAGTTTGAAGACACAACAAATCTTTAATAATAAACTTTTTCTCGCCCATCCCAAGATGATCACAGGCCTCCGGTCTCACCATTTTATGCTTCATACGACATCTATCACTTTTTTGCAGACAACAGTTCATTAATATTGTAACACCTCCGCATTACCCATGTTATGTAATCTACAGGTGCAGTTATTTGAATAAGGCGCCACACGCGGGAAGAAACATTATTACATGCCTTTTCACAGACAGAATACTCGTATCGTTTGTCTGTAATATGTTGATATGATTATGATTACATATCACGTACTAAACATTGTTCCCAAAAAGAACCTCCTGCGCAACCTTTGATAAAACAACGTTAACAACTTCTGCCAACTGCTTTACTCGCAACGAAAATAATGAATCAGAACCTGCTAGATTCTGGAAATGTCAGCGAAACGAGCGTGATTTCACACGCAATCTGCCAACACTTTAGATAAAAACGACAATATGTGTTGAGAGCACTTTGAAATACTCGTAAAAACAACAATATGCGCTTGCGACCCAAACGGCGGCTTCCGTGCCGCTAATTGCGCAAAGGCACTGCCACAAAACATTGCGGTATAAAAATGGCACCATATTCTTTGTATTCATTCCACGCCAGCTATAATACCGTAAATTGACATAAAATTTGCGCACTAAACGCCATTTCAAAACCAACATTTTATTCTTTTTGGGTTGGGTTCTTCAAAAAGATTAACTTTCCGCTCCTTCATGAAAGAATTTACAAATGACATATCAGTATCTTTTAAGACGTCCAATTAATTATGCCATCCAGGTCATCCTGTTTCTTTTAGGGTGCATGCTAATCTTAAGACAATTTTTCTTCTTGCTCTCTGACTATCTCTAAGACTTCTCTTTTACTACTTTTACAACTTTCAACGAGAACGATAATGCCATCTAACTTCACTAATGAATTCATCAGTAATTTTAAAGACCGAGTTATATTTCTTTTACCTATTTATTTTGGGGTGCGGACTTATGAGTGTTTCTCGGAAACTTAGTACTGCACCACTTTTGCAGATATGGCCGCCATTCTGACGGTTTTAGAGCACTTTGACGTCTTTGAGCATGAGAGATGCCGTGCGCCGGACGTCGTGAGACAGTTATTAACATTGTCCGTCAGACTTTTTCTAATATTTATGACTTCTTTAGTAAAGATGTCACAGTAATTGTGAAGTCTAAAATTGCCGTCTATAGCTGTATGAACAAGAAGGTACAATTAAACTTTAAAATTACTAATATTTCCTTATGAAGGTGTTGTGAGCTTGTGGACTTTAAAGGAATCAATTGAGATACCTAAGTCAGAAGTTCATATCAGTTCATATATAAAGCCCGGTGTTTATCAAAAGGTCTAATGAAACCAGCAAATAAAACAATAATACCTAAGTAGTACGTATTCTTCATCTAAGATCAAAACCAAAAAAGAGTACAGCAGAATTCAAGATAAATACTTAATAGGAACATATCTTTTTTATCAACCATATTATGTTGTCATTCGGTCACACACAAAAACAGTCGATAAATCTTGCAATTCATAACATGTAGACATCGTACGATGTAATTAAACCAGCAGCTGGCAGCAGCTCCATGCGTAAGAGAGAGGCACCAGACTGCTGCGCCGGGTGG
This sequence comes from Acrobasis suavella, assembly GCA_943193695.1. Lineage (NCBI taxonomy): Eukaryota > Metazoa > Arthropoda > Insecta > Lepidoptera > Pyralidae > Acrobasis > Acrobasis suavella. The sequence goes on from OW971946.1 coordinate 20,317,990, forward strand.
TCCCGTCATAAACCAGTGCGGACAGCTTTACGTCTCCTGGGACCGAACCCGGGACTTTTTGCCCATAAACAACACCGCAATCGAGTATAAACGCATCGCCTCTCTATGGCTGGTAACCGACTTCATTCTAATGCTAAGTTTACATGTGCATAGCAGTGGCTTAATTGAGACCTATAGTCGCAGTTCTAAATAATCAATAAATATATAGGAACTTACACTGATTGAGCTAGCCCCAAACTAAGTTCGGTTATGGGATACTAACTCAACGATACTATTTTATATAACAAATACATATATACATAAGCATCCAAGACCCAGGAAAATTTGCATAAGGCCATTTTCCAACTTGCCCTCTTCTTCTTCTTCTTTTCGTGTCGATGGGCTCAAATTACACTAAATTTTGTCCCTCCAGTAGGTTGCCACTCTTATGCCTCTCTCCGACGCCGAGTACAGGTCGAACTTTGTACAGCTGGTGGCACAGTGGGCACGAGAGAAGGTGCTGCATGGTCTGATCGGCGTGACACATTGGCAGCGGGCCTCCGATTTTTAACTTGCCCTGATATCAAACCATTTTTGTTCAACTTATTTGAGTCACATTGTTATTACTAGTACCACAGATTATACATATAATTACTTTACTACAAATAAGTAAGTCTCAAGCTCTGTAGCGTTATCTATAACTGGATGACAAGTTTTATTGAGATGAGATCAGCAGAGATGAGTCAAAATTACATCGAAACTACTTTGTGTTACACAAAGTAAAATTAATAAAAGTGAGATTAAAGAACAAGATGGCGCAGACAGAAGGAGGCCTATGCCCAGCAGTGGGTGCCTGAAAGCTGATGACGATGATGAGGTTGAGATTAAATAGGATGTAGTATAGTCAAAAAAAATGTTAAATGTAGGACAAAATCTCTTATTGAAACATATAGAGTAAATAAACCCATGTAGTACAGGCATATTGCTGGAGAAATAGTTGTCAAATCAAATATGATTTGTGGAGAAAAGAACAGATCGTGCATAGTCCGAGAGGATAATGGGAGCTTAATTATATTGCAGTGAAATGAGGGTTCTACACTGTGACTGATTGCTAGATTGTCATGAACGTATTGCTACTATGCACTACTTGTATATTCTAAATCTTTGCTACTATGCGTAGGTAATAACACTAATAACAATAACAAACAGGAAGCCAATCCGCCACTTCAAAACAGTGTATAAATATCTAACCTCAAAAAAGGCGATTTAAAAAATAATAATTTTGAAGTCGCCTTTTTAAGGCGACTTCAAAATTGTATTAAGAGATATTTGGTGTGTTTTACAAAACTTACTAGTCTGTATCCTACCTGGAGGAGCCCAAACTTGGTCTAAAATCCAAAAAATGTTCTAAAAATATTTTTTGGATTTTAGAAAATATGTAGCTAAAAGCTGATGCTGTAGTAGGTATATTTTTAAAATTGGCTCATAAAGTATTTCTTTCATTTGACACCAAAGATGACAGGCTTTTAAAAAAAAATTCAATTCTCATAAGTACCTAAACATAAAATTTATGACGTCGAGAGCGACGGGAGCGGGGAGTTAGTTTTAGCACGTCATTTTCGTCTGTATTCTGAGTAGCAAATTTCAGCTAGTTATGAGTAATGACAGATTTTACTAGTAAAAGCTAAAATTCGTAGGCTTTGCTGCACTCTTTGCGACTGTAGAGGAGGATTTCCCGAAATTATTTTTTACTATTATTTTTATTTCCATTCGCTTTATTCCCCAAACTTGCACTCATAGGTAACTTAACGCAGAAAGAAGAATAATCTTAAGAGTGGTACAGGTAAATGAAATCAATGGGTGCATGCAGATAAAGGCCCCGCTGCCTTCGGAAGCCGCGGCCATGCCTCACCCCGCATCCGCCGCGGTCGCGCCAATGAATCGCCAGCGCCGGCCGATACGACCTACATAATATATTAATCTGTGGATAAAACGGCGCCGGCGGTCACTTACTGACCAGATAATAATGACGTGGAGCTTGAGACGCTGCAAGAACTGTTTGAAGAGTATTTCTGAAAACCTAACCTCTTTTAATAAGGTGATTCTTAGTCAGATCCTCATTTTAGCTTTATGACGCTCAAACTGGACATAGTAACTCTTTTTTATTCTATTTCCAGCCTTCTCACTGCAGGACAAAGGCCTCCCTTCCAGTAGGTACTCCAACTCTCTTAATCTAGGGCTTTCGAGGCCCAATCCAATTGCAGCGATAACTCTCCCAAATATAATTCCTACGAGCTCTTCCTTCGAAATATTTCGAGGGATGGAAACGTGATGCATTTTCAAACGCATTTGTCCATAAATAGAGACAATTTGACTTCCACCAAATGAGGAAAAAATAACGTTCTGAAAACGTAGATTCCCCATAAAAAACAACGTTTAACGCACATGCATTCATAATTGCAAACCTATTAAAAATAATTAATTGAGTAAAGCAGGTATCCGTAATTACAGATTATTGTATAAGTTATTGGATAGCGAACAATCGAACATGAAGGAAGTGTAATATGTGTGGCGGTCGCATTGCTGAGCCGATTAACCATATAAATATAGACATTTTAAAGGCAATTCGTCTCGGGGAATATTTACGTTACTTTTGTAAAGTATTCTTTACTCAATGTACCTACATAGTATACTTAGTTTATAGTAATTCTGTTTTTGTAAAAATTTATGTTACTTAGCGAATTACCAGTTGTATATTTATGTATTGTTTGTTTGTTTGGAATCTCTTTAACGTACCTTAATAAAATTTATTATGTCTTACAAAATGTTTTAAAACACGCTTTTATTTCATAACCATCTAACTTTGAAACAACAGAGATGTTGCAAAGAACGTCACTAGGAACTCTTCGTCCTTTGTTCCCACTCTGACACATTCGCCTTGCTAATCAGTTTATTGGAAAAATAAAATCGTATAAATACTTGTGAATGCCAGCCATCTACAAAAGGAGTTATTTGCAGGTTGCGATGCCTGCAATCTGGCAAATGGCTTCAATGAAGGCGAGTTAGCGGAATGGGCCGCGCGGACACCCACGTCGGCGGCGCTTCAAACGGATGCCGGCCGGTAATTATATACTTAATTACTATGTAATACCTGTGATACCCCCTCCCCTCCCCACGGTGGGATATTTGCACGGAATCACGGCTGCAAGGACAGGTCCGACCACATTATGAGGTCTCACTTGCCGCTTTGACGGCAACAGTCAGCGACTACGGAAAAAATACTCTGTGAATGTTGATCAAGTAAAATGACACCAATTCTGAAAGCGAACGCTCAAAGTCACTTCTACAGCTTTTAACCTACTCGGTTAGTGCGAATATACCTGATGTTTTACCTTTTAGTTTAAATTCCTTGCATGTCTAGCTTGTGCGTCTTGTGAGACTCTACCATGGTCCATTCCTCTGTGCAGTAAAATCTTAAAAACTGACACTAATCTGAGGCTATACCGGTAAAGGGTTCCTCGCATTTTCATATCATTTTCTAAGTGACACAATAACACCTCTGGTATAAAATAAAGTAACGTCAAAATTGTATAGTACGTCTGCTTGTCTGGGGTCACGGCGCAAATTAAAAACATCTAACATTCTCGCACGGTTCCCCATGAATTCAAAATCCTTGCTCTCATTGCATATTTTTGTACTACTATAATATCTTGATAATTTTTGTTTTCTGACAATTCTGAGGTATTTTGGAGGTTGAAAGCCAAGATCCTTGTTGGGTCGCTGAGACAGCGCTTTAACGAAAATATACGGCTACTACGTGTATCGGGAGTATGCACTCCAAAGCGGCGGTATTCGCCACTAAATTCCTTATAAACATAAACACCGCTTTGAGTGGTTTTTAATATCCTCGTAATCGAAGTAGCCGATACCGTGTCGTGGACCACCCGCCTCGACGCACCGAGCTCGTCATGAGGGAGGATGACGTCAGTCAATAATTGTGACGATGTGACAGCGATTGGTATAGTCCTAATGAGGGCTGAAAGAAGGTAGGTACTACTCGCTACATAGCTCTAGTAGCTACACGAAGAAGCACGAAAGGAGGTCTAAAATTCAGTGGACCTTATTCCCAATTTTCGATTTTTACCTGTCCTCTTAGCATAGCGCCAGTGACAGCGTATATCCAACGCTATCATCTACCACTTTCTCGCTCTACAAAAATGGCGCTAGTTATCTAGGTTTATCAATGGTGCCATGCTGCAAAGGATGGACCTTTCGTTTGTTTACGAACGAACACCACCCACTTCTTATTACTATCATACTGCCTGGTCCTATCTGTTGCTTATACGAGTAGTTGATGCATGTTTGTTTTGTAATCAATTGTAAGTATAATGTCAAGCTGCCTATAACAGACATCTGACATAGCTCGACGCTTGACAGAAATAAGTTAATGATTCGTAAATTTGCAATACCTATTAGAAATAGTTCACAGCTATTCTGTTTTATTTACGAGTATGTTGCGAGCCTATCAGCTGCTTCCGGCGCCCGCTGCGATGTTTCAACACATTGCCTGCCGCGCGGCTACCGTTTGCTTGATTGCGGATCTTGTTAAGGAATTTCATAGCCCATAAAATTTACGAGTCGAGAATTAACGACTACCTATGCTTATATTTCATATGTTCTAAACCAACCTGTTTAAAAAGATAAGTTTTATCTTGGGCAACAAAACACAAAAAGTTAAATTTTGTTAACCAAAGAAATGCATTGCTACTTGTGTCTCTGAAATTATTGTAAACATATTGCTAGCAACAGTTGCAACAAATATAAAACACAAGATTTCTACCCCTACCGACCTTCAGTCCTCATTTGATGACTTTACAATGTCCGTATCAAGTTATAAGGCACACGAAATCCTGTGTAATCGTCGAAACCAGTCCGAGATCTCTCATTACTGACCCGACAAATTGTCGGCCGCCGTCCGACAGCCCGACAGACGGACGGCAAAAACCTGCGCGCGCTAAATGCCAAATTACTCGCCTCCGTACTTCGAGCACTCCTGCGCAGCTTTCTTTAAGCAGATTGTTTAATTTCGACTCAGTGTCTAAAGAATAAGAGTTAAGATATTATAGTCTTTCGGATGTGATCGTTGGAGGTCGATTTGGTGGTAGAAGGCGCGGGTATCGCACGAAGAGCCCGGTATTTAAGTTGCGATTACCGAGACCGGAGAAATGCAGGATGCAGACGTAAAGTGTACCTACCAAACTAGTTGAGAAGTGGTTAATAAGATGTAATGAAATGAAGCAAATAATTATGTGAAGGTTATAATATTTGTTACTAGCTGATGACCGCGACTTCGTTCGCGTGGATTTTATGACTCCGGCGTATTAATATAAATACAAACAAATGTAGATACATAAGAAAATACTTTTAGCAGTGTTATAATTTAAAAGTCAATATTATTGTTGATGTTCTCAAAGCAAAAAACTAAAGTAAGGTGTAGGTAAGCTTTACTCAAAATCTATCAGGTTATGGGCCCGTGAAACTGACGCTTCCTTACGATTTACTACATTTTCGCTCCAGTGGTTATGTATCATATTTTAGTAGAAACTAGATTGTCTAAGTTTCAAGATAAAAAACGTTAGTATGCCTCGATGCAACGAGTTGATCGAGAGGAGAGGTCTGCCGACCTTCTCAAATCTCAAACATAGTTTTTTTATTTTTGATTTGACATCCATAGCTTGCCTCGGACGGCATTTCCTACTTCACCGGACAAGGTTTGAGGAGCGAGCCAGAGGCCCGGCTTCCCATATTTATAAACTACTAGCAGCAGCACACACAAAGATAATGTATTCGGTGTATTTCTTGTCTGCATTCTCACACTGAAGTTAGTCCAGGTCAATTACTCGCAGAATTACAACCTAGCCGGTTCCCGGCTCGCCGGCAAATCATCGCGATGCCCACGAGTAACGTCCATATTACTTCTTCTATGATTAATGCTCTTCTTTGCCTTTTTATTCTGCCTCTAAAAGCTTTTACGCGTTGCTCATTTGTCAGCGGGTAATGGTCACTTGCTCATTGCTCAGTCAGAAATTAAAAACGGTATCGGGTGTGGCACCTCATACTATGACTAAAAGTCCCGGGATGTAGTATACACAAAATTTCCCTTTAAATGAATAATAGAAAATTGGGAACTAAACTAAGTAAATAAAATAATCATAATTATGTGATTTCAGGACATATTTTAATCGAAAAAAATGTATCCTGAAATCCCGGGACTTAGTCTTATCCCTTATCCGAGTGTCATTCTTAATTTCGACAGTTAATTATTCCAACAGGGTCTCAGTTTCGAAACACAGTACTTCGACTACTCATTGCTTCGACAGAACATATATTCGAATCCCATTATTTTGATAGAATTTATTTCGACAACACATACTTCGAAAAACATTACTTCGCAGAATTTTTCTTCGAAATACATTAGTTCGGCGGATCTCTATTTCGAGAGGTATTCATTTCTTGAGGCCACGCCTCAAGGAATGAATGCCTGAATATGCGTAATATACGGGTCTCTTCTGTACTTTCTACAATGTGGAGTTCGCAACGCATCTCCTGCGCCGGCGCGGCGCGTCGGAGGTATTTTATCTCGCTCATTACTCGAGCGCAGACTTCGCAGTTACACAGATACACTTGATCGCTATTCGCCGTCTATTTGCTAAAGTCGCTAATGTAAACCCCGGGTTATATTATCTGCAGCTTCCTCTCATTTCATTGCCAATTTAATAAGCCTTATTAAGTATAGGTACACTTAGTTCATTACAGAGTATTTAGTAATTGTAAGATTTACTAGTTAAGTGCTCATGAAAATGAGTAGTACCTAGTTGCTCAACAGAGCTTACCTGCGAATGCCAGGTGTTACGGTTTCCTAATTAAACTTGCATCAATCATAAACACTGCGCACAACTCGTTACGGCTCCTTGAGGAACGCCACCAAGTCAGAGTTACAGAAGTGACGACGTCGACACCTGTAATGTTTTCATAGCTTTATTTATACAACGTGGACGGCACATACCCGTAATAAATCGAAACACGGGCTATACTAGACCACTATAGTATAATGAAATTAAAATAACAACCAAAAATAAAAAAATGACATTCCCAGACAAATTGCCGGGGCGGCTGCACACTTTTGTATGAACTGCCGATTATTTTTTTGTTTTGCCTAGTATAATCCGTGGTTCGATTTATTACGGGTTTGTCCCTTCTACGTTGTATAAGTTTAATCCACTTGAGATCTGTAACGCAGGCCAATCTGTTAGACTGAAAAAAAGTCAAAGTGTGAAGTAGAAAAAGATGAAACCAATAAATACTAAACACTGTTAGCCCTGTCGATACACCTACCATATAATTAATTAACCATGGTGCTGATGCTGAGCTCAGAATGTATTTAGCCTCGCTTTAGCAACACGTCTGACACGGGACGAAAAGAAGAATAAACTAATGTTCGAACGAGAACGGTGTGTCCCCAAAACTTGCCGCACCATGATGTGTGTACCGAAACAGGTAAAGACTTCCATGAGTGAACCTTCTATATCTGTCTCTATTTTGTTATGTTGTACAGTGCATAGCGCAGAACTATCGCAATGCGTCCTAACGTGGCAGGAATCCTGACACTTGCACTGCAACGCTGATGTTGATGTAGACTCACTTGCTCTTACTAGGGTACCAAGGCTAGATATAGATGACAACTACATTTATTAAGCTATTTCTCTTCATTGTATTATGTGTAGGAACGTGAGCACTCGTACTTATTTTGTGGTATACAACTAGTTAGTGTAAGTGTTGGCATATTAAATTTAGTTCATATTTTTTCCGTCATATATAGCGAGGTCTTTTATGGATCATTATAACCATAACCAAGAAGGGCAATTATGGATCAAATAACAGAGAAAGTTGATGCCTTATCGTACAATGAGGTCAGAAGGATGCCTCAAGAGAGGGAGACATGGAAACTACTCCACCGATAAAAACGCGTCGTTCATACATTATAGATAGATAATATAGCGAGGTGTAAGTGGACCTCGCTATATTCTGTTTACAGAAATCATTATCACATTCAAAAAACATTAAAGGATAACATTTTGTTAGTAAAGTTTACCAAAAGGAAAAGCCACAAGGCTGAATGATATCACACTTCAAATTTTCAATCGGTTTAAAGTTTTTCTGGTGTCGTATATAACTCAAAAAGCTAACGAAGCTCATTGGTCGTAAGTGCGGGTGCAAGCTCGTCGCTCGAGCTTTGGACTGGCAGCCTGCAGCTGTCACATTGTGAGCTTGCGATAATTATTTTCTGCGTAAGTAGTTGTCTGCTTTGGGGATAGCAGGATATCAGGGTATTACCACACATTAATAGTAGTACTGAAGGTGTGAAGTCATTTTTTTGATGTCCGTTTCAGCTTGATTTTTATTTTACCACATAAAACAAATTAAACAAACATCAATCAAAATACCCACCTAATATCCCTTCAAAACCAATGCGAGTCTCATTACAATGACACACAAGCCGCGAGTTTTTTTTTTTTTGTTATAAATACAAGTAATTTTGAAAGCACATTTCACACGAAAATCAAAGTCAGTAAATATAAAATTACTTTAAACTTGGCCATGAAAACTTTATTGTAAGTATCTCTACATTCAGTTGTCTATTTTTCACAAATAAACCATTTTAATTATAATAATAATCCGATTAAGCCCTCAAATGAAATTATTGATCGAAAGTCAAGGCCCAAGGCTCGTCCAATTGACTGGAAAATTTCTGCCGCCGGGTCCGGCAGCAGTAGGCAGCCACGCACGACGCGATGACCGATGGGTTGCCAAGGCCGGTAAGACGTGGACTGAGCACACAGCATGCGGGAACGCTTCAAAAAGGCAACGTTGTATCTCTGCCTCGCCTGATTTATCCCGACTGATTATTCAGAAGAGCCTCGGCGATAAATCTCGCTATTTCTCGAGCCGTAATGAGATCCCGAGATAATGACGACTCGCGGCAGTTGCAGCGACACGCCTGTGTTTACGCAGACACGTGCAATTATGAAGAAGTGCACGCAACCGACGAGCCAGCTGCTATAATAAATAAGTTTCATAGGAAATCCGAGATTTGCGATCATCATGAGACGTAGAAAACACATCTAATCATATAGGTATTAGGACATTTAAGTACCATTAAGCATGTAAAATGTGTCAATGTTGCTAAAGCGGGTGCAGCTAAAAGCATGCATTAATCTCAAGCAGTGATTACGGGGCAATTATGTCGATAAAATGTGTTGGGACGGATTTTTTCTTGTCAGTCGAAGTCAGGCATGGAACAGATGCGGCGACTGGTGACGGTCCTGGTAGCGCTGCTGCCGGGGCTGGTGATAGCCGATGTGGTGGTCATGAAGGATGTCACGCTCGGCTTCGGGGAAGCGCTGGAGCATTGCAGGGAAGAGGTTAATTTCAGAAAACTACTAATATTCGGTAGATCAACATAAGTCACATACGACAACACAGGTAAAATTCTGGCGCTTACGCACACTAAACCCTAGATGAACTGGATGTACCCGGGAGGAACCAAGTGACATTCAATAGATGACTAATGAGAATGAGTGCCTCGCAGTTAGCTTTACGGTATTATACCCAGCGCAATATCTTTACAGACAACGAGCCTAAACTTGGACTTGACTACCATTATGTATGTGTTATTTAGATAGCGGAGGAACATATGAAGAATCTACAAGTGCAAAGAGGCCTACAAACCCATTTCGATTGATCTTCATTTTGACAAACGGCTGATCACTTGAGGCAACCGAAATAAAAAAAGTTTTAAGTCTAATTAATGAATGATTGCTTGGTTGCAGAGTGGGCTGACCCCTGAGAAGATGGAGGAGTTCTTCCACTTCTGGCGCGACGACTTCAAGTTCGAACACCGCGAACTGGGTTGCGCGCTGCGCTGCATGTCCAAGTACTTCAACCTGCTCACCGACGCCTCGCGCATGCACCACGAGAACACGCACAAGTTCATCAAGTCCTTCCCGAACGGTAGGTCCCTTTATAAGACAGAAACTCGTAAAATGGAAAATACTTTGGGACTCACGGTATAACAGGCCAGGCTCAGTCTTACGGACTGATGCTCCTGCCATTCTATTCAATTCCATTCATTTGTGCATATATTACATACAAATTACATACTATCATAGCAATGACACTCGTATTTTATGAGGTCGAGTCAATAGTCGCAAGATCCACACTTATAAGGTTTTCAGTACTTTTTAGTAGGTGGTAGATGGAATAAGGTATGGTATACATTTAGGCTAGAGAACCGGCGCGATCCCATTCAATTTAATCAACTCATAAACAATAATACATTGCATTCGAATATCAACAAACACACAAAAAAAAAACAAAACAAGATTTACAAAACAACGTTACAAAAATAAAATTCATTTCACACGCATGATATGTTTGATTTTACTCAATTATGTAAGTACGTTTCAATATACATTTAACTTTATATGCAAACAATGATTTCAATTTCATATTCAATGCATGAACGATATATAAATATGCATCCAGTTACTCGAAATTAAAAATGCACACTATATAGCAGCACTTCTTCAGAAGCACAGTTCTCAATTCACTTTTATACTTAGAAAGTGTTCGTACAGTTTTGGCAATTTATGAAATAAGACTACCGTTTGGTATTTTTTGTTTAATTTATTTTCGTCTGTTACTTTCCCTCTTCCATCTCAAATAAAGCTCTATTTTTAATAAAATCTACTAAAAGCATAAAAAAAATATATAGAGAAAGAATGGTTAGAATTTAAAGCCTCTTAAAGTACATATGAGCTCCTCTTATGTAGACCATAGACCGTAGCATTTTATATTCAGAAGTAGAAACTCTATATCTGTAATACTGGTACTCTCGTTACTATAATGAAAATTTTAAGGAAACAAGGGATATACCTAAGAACTAAGAAACTAGCCGTCATGTTGAAACCTGGTTGGAACTTGCGTTTTCTTTTGCCTGAAGTAACTAAAATTCTGTGTCTGCCGATGCTTTTTAACCGACTTCAACACTAGGAGGAGGTTATCAATTCTTCAGTTCGTTTATAGGTATGTTCACCGATTACTCGAAAACGCAAGGACCGATTTAGATTTCTTTTGTACTAAAGGGCATATACTAGCGGGGTTGTCCAATAAATTTTTTTATCAAAATCGGTTGTTTACTTTGGCACTGAAGTCGGTTTTTAGTTTTCAAAAAATAACGACTTATTTGAATTCTTGCTTTAGGTGAAGTCTTAGCGTCAAAAATGGTGGATATGATCCACACGTGCGAGCAGAAATTCGACCACGAGGACGACCACTGCTGGCGCATCCTGCACATCGCCGAGTGCTTCAAGCAGTCCTGCCAACAGCAGGGCATCGCGCCCACCATGGAGATGCTGCTCGCAGAGTTCATCATGGAGGCCGAAGCCTAGACTCCGAGCACACCGCTTTTAAATTCCCAACCACATGTCCATTAATCTACTACTTCTTCTTATCGAGTCGAAATGGCTCAAATTAGATATTGTTAGACCAGAATCTAGCCACGGCAACCTGTCATTAGCCACTTTCAGATCTGCCGTAGTACAAGGAGTCAGGCAGTTGGGACATGACAAAAGGTGGTCCATGGATTGTGTGACCCCACAGTCACACAAACTGATGCCAGAGTTTCAACCCCATTTAGACAAATGGTATATGTATTTACATAATCGTGTAAATAAGTTGTATGGCACTTTGGTATGATTTTAATGATGATTTGAATGTTATAGTTTTTCTGTGGTTTTTCATTTTTATTCTGAATTGAATGGTAGACGACCTTGGCGAGGTTGCAGGAAAACGCTTGATGCAGCCGCTTCCAATCGGTCGTTTTGGAAAACCTTCGGGTAGGCTGATATGATGATGAATGGTGATTTCTTATTAAAGTTTTCATGATCCACCTTTTCTAGCTTCGAGAAACACTAGTGATCGGGTTGGCCGAATTTTACAAAAAACATTTCTTTTAGGCGTAGACTTTAAGTATAATTCAAGTTTTATGTTCTAAATTTCTCGAAATAGAATTGGTTTGTTTATGTTTATGACATGATAAATATTAACGATCATTAGAGAAATTTAAAAGATGGAACAAATGAACTGTAGAATGGTGCTCGTGACAGCGAAATAACATGTATTAAAACAGCTGCTGTTGATTAGACACTGGTAATGGAGATACGTAACCCAGACGACATTGGCGAACCTTAATGACTTGTATTATGTATTGTGTTTAACATGTTGTTAAATACGCACCTAGTTATAAATTATCGTAGAATAAATTTTAAGATTACACGACGACCATGCTTGCCCAGAAGTAATATTTATTTTTATAAAAAATTAGATTTAGTGACTTGTTGAGCAATTGGAATGAAGTCAATAAAGGTGTGAGTTGTATTTTGTACTTGTTGGCATATCCTGAGTTTTTTTTATACCTCTACCTATTTAAAACTATACCGAGATTAGGGTTTGATTATTTTACTTGTTTGTTTGTTTGAAATTACTTTATTGTACTATGAAAACACACAATAACAACATAAAGGGTAAATTGTCAACGGCGGACTTATCCCACAATGGAATCTCGTCAAGTCGAGAAGCGAATAAGAGTTCGTACCTACAAAGAATTTATGAATATCTCTTACTAAACTAAAATATCTACACATGCATACTTATTACAATATATATGCATACGTAGACGTACATTATATAAGCTAACATACATATTGTAATTACATAAAAATACTGGTCACAAGTACCCGTAACCGGCGGGCATGCATGAAGAGAGTGATGAGTGTAGATGAAGCGAAAGAGGTCTGTCAGGATCGTAGCAAGTGGAGGTCCTTAGTCTCTGCCTACCCCTGTCCGGTAAACAGGTGTGATAATATGTATGTATGTAAGAATACTGAAATGTAAGCCCAAAGTAACAACAGAAAATATAAGGAGATCAGATTTGAAAGAGTTGACTTTTTCGTATTTTACCCTTCTTTTAAGATAAGAAAACACACAAGATGATAAAACCCCCCTATAGTCATGTGCCCTGGGCAAAGCAAATAGTAACCACAGAATAAGTATCTACAAAATAGTACAAAGAGCAACCTCTACCATACCATTTTTAAAACCCCTTTTTTTATTTTGAGTTTAAAACTCTCCAATGAATAAACAAAAAAAATATATAAATAATACACGTCAACGGTCTTTATAGAATATTTATCGCTGTCGTTAATTTTGCTATAACTGTCATCAGGGGATGTAGCTCAGTGGTAGAGCGTTCGCTTTGCATGTGAAAGGCCCCGGGTTCGATCCCCGGCATCTCCAACTTTTGATTCTTTTGCCATACTATCAAAACAAATCAAGTTCTCCTGTTTCATTTTAACATTTCCGAAATTAGTCTAAACTAATTATTTTTTTAAATTATTGAAATAGCAAACTTCGCTGGTTTTATTGAAATAAAAACCACATCACTATCAGGGAGTCATTTAGTAGTGCAGAAGAACAAAATCTAGGTAACACCACGGATGCGGAGAACAGCCTTGCCTTAGAGCGACCAGTACAGGCCCTCATGGCCCATGTCCTAGCTTTTTGTGGTTGAAATTACATAGAATTAAGAAAACTACCATTGATAACATAAACTAATAATATGCGATACACTACTCACACTATCCCTAACCAGGCAGATGAACCCAGGGCCCTAAAACCCAAATGCAATGCAACGTTTATACATAGAAAGACGCATAAAAAAAAATTGTCAGGTGCACGTGAAAATGGTGGAAAAAGGATATCAAAACAAACGTCAATTTGACCCCGACGTGATTTGAACACGCAACCTTCTGATCTGGAGTCAGACGCGCTACCGTTGCGCCACGGAGTCGACGGAATGAATTGCGAATTTATAGATCTTAATTGTATAGCTACTATTGAAGATGAAATAATAATATATTAATAAACCCTATTCATTCAAAACAAAATTCAAATTGTATTAAAATATTTTACAACAAAGCCGAGAGATAAAATTCCTAACAGGTCAGTGGTGACATTTGCATTAATTATTGTAGATAAGACTAGTAACGCCATCTATAATCGATTTCCTAAATTAGTACAACACGGGTTCTTTACAATGCTTGCTTTCGGTATGCACACATCTTGCTTGTAGGTTAAAAACTATTTTTACCTTTCTTATGCCTTTGCCCAGCAGTGGGATATAAATGGCTTAAAAAGAACTGCGACTCCGCAACATTTTTTCAAATTTATGCTACCATTGACCACAAGGTGAAAATGCGCCGGAAGGAGCTCAGTTCAGTATTAGTGTAAGTAGGTACATCTTATAGATAAGAATATAATACGATGCTTGCTATCTACAATAGGTAACAAAAACGCTGGCCGATTCTTGTAGGAGCAACTCAGAACGTCAATATGAACAACTTTTTCTATGGGACCAATGCTTGAAACTCTAAGAAAAAAATCGAGATTTTCATACAACTTGCCGGGCCGGCCGAACACTGTTGTATGAAAATGTTGATTTTTCTAATTTCAAGCATTGGTCCCATAAGAAAATTTCATATTGACGGTCTGAGTTGCTCCTACAAGGATCGGACAGGGTTTTTGTTACATATTTTATATGTAACTCTTGCATTATGCAATAAAAATACATAGGTATATAAGAAACTAATTAGGTAAGTACCTATGTGGGATTGTTGGAGAATGGAACAACGCCGGATGACAATTTGAACTTTGAACGATACGAATAATAAGAATTGACGTTAGCATTTACAATAATATAAGAGCACCTATTATTTCGACTACATTAGCTCAACTAGTTCTGGTTTTCCTCAAGCTTTATAAACAGCGGAATGTCACACGATAATCCCAGTTCAATCGCGATCGACTTCCAATTGAGTACACAAGCTGTATTTAAACGCCAGTATTCTAATATCACTAAAAATGATTCTGAGAAGTATTTTATTTTTTAGTATCTTTTGTGTTGTGTACGGCCAGGCCGAACTGAGTATTTTCTCACAACTGTATTATCCGCCACCACCATCACATTTTAAGACAACGTCTGAAACCATCATCTGTGGCTACGATAGCATCTTCTAAGGATCCAGCTGTCACCGACGCTATACCAGCTTTAATACGCTCTCGTAGAAGTTTCTTCAGCAAAGACCCGACTCATGGAGGACACGACGCAGTGCTTTCAAAGTTTTTGCCAAAACTGTCGGACGTAAACTGGGTGCCGGAAATAAGGCCCAGGGGGAATTCTTTGGACTTAGATGTGTGATAGTTGTAATAGCCTTGTGGAGTCAGACAACCAGTTTGCAAACCAGTTTCAGCTAGAGATATTGTGTGTGTTGTCATATACCTTACATGTTTTAATCTATTTATACTTGCCTACTTATGTATAGCTGTTTAGAGGTGTCCCTGTTTAAAATTTGCTCTAGATACGACTAAAATCGTTCGTATTGTTTTTCTTGGTGATTAATAATATTATAAATGCTCTTAGGTAGGTACTTGTGACGTAATCTTTCCCGACAAGTCATTTTGTGTGCCATAGTTTTACTTGGTTGTACGCTTATTAAAATATACTAAAATAAAGATTGAAAACAAAGTTTTATTGATTTACACCGTCTCAAATTATGAGGAATTTAGGTACTTGTGGTAGATTGTAAACAGAGCCTACTAGATCCATAAGACCAAAGCCCTATAAAATATTTTGTGAAGTAATTTTATACTAGGCGTTTACCCAAAAATAGGACCTAAATATATCGTTTTAAAAAATGATATACAGGACGAGACGGAAGTCTACCTGTCTCCTTACACACCAACTTTGCAAACTCCACGATCAGAGCCTTTGCCATCATTTCCCAAAATGATTGATGATTTTTTTCCTAAAGAACTGATAGTCCTATAAGAAAACCACTTATACTTGCTGATTTTTTAAGTATTTTTACACCAACCTCACCCCTAAATGACACAACCTAGGTATTTTGAAAACATTTCTGTGGGAACACCTTTCAAAAAAAGAATTTTTGGAATCGTCTTCCTTCGCATATTTAGTGAACATCTTGTGAACATACATAAAAATAATTCCGACGAATTTATAACTTCCTCCTTTTTTAAAGTCGGTTAAAATAAGGGATTTTATTGATATCAGCCTGTATGTCTGAACAGGATAATCTCAGCAAATACCGGAGAGATTTTTATATTTACAGCTTTCACTTCCATCCATCTCAAGTATATCTTCAAAAAAGCTGTTTAGTACAGTATTTACTCTGTAGTTATTTTGTAATTATTACCATTTTGCCATGCACTACACATTAGGGTGCTTCTTATTTTTCGACTTTTGAAATGTTACCTGGTCACGTTGTGATTTGAATTTCTACTGTAAAATATGAATCAGTGTCTTTTATTAAAATTTTTAGACCAAATTTAGAGGTCGCTACCATTTTTCAAACTACTAAAAAACGTTGTATGGACATTTGACTTTGGAAACTCGTTAATTGATTAAAACTTGTGGTTATGTTGCGGTTTATAGCGAAATATGCACAAAGGTCTCCTTCCTTTTCCTTCCCCATCCTTTTTTTCACCTGGAGCATGTCAAATGTCTGCAATACGAGTACACTAACTCCATGAAATTTCAGCCTTTTGACACCACTGCTGTAAAATCTCTTTTGTGCTCCTTTGGAGCCAAAAATAGTGAAATGAAAACAAAATTGAAGTTCTTGGAATCCTTAATTGACAATGCTGAGTGACCACTGACCAATGAGTGTACAAGTGGCCATAGACAAGATTACTCTTGCGGAACAAAAATGAGATGAATAGTGGAAGTTTTTTGAATCTTATCATAATACTCTTAGCTAGAGTTACTGAATAAGGTGTTGCTGGTGATCTGCTGGACTACCCTGATGTATATACATAGCAGAAACCTAATAGTGCGAAATTTTTGTCCCGTTTTAAAAATGAATTTGAATCGACAAAACCTAAAAAAATATATGTGAAAGAAATATTTATTTTTTTACAATAAAAAATATTGGTTACAAGCCTCTACTTGATAGTAAGCACCAGTAAATGACCTTAAGTTAAGCAACCTTAAAAAAAGAACTAACTAAAACTGGCTACTAATTGCTTAAATTAATAGCTAGTATATTTCATAGTTCTTAACAATGAAATTTTAGTTGATGTTTCTTTTTTTTAATTGTGTTTGCTAATCATAGGCTAGAACATGAAAATAAATAAGTATTATTATCAAACATATCTAAGACAAAACACTGCAGACTTTGTTTCTAGCAAATGCTTATATTTTTGTTATATTCTGGGTTACTCATCAACAATTTTGAACGACTATTTACAAACTTGAAACAATGATGTATTTTATAGGTACTTATATTATATATAAAAATAACCATATTCTTTTTGACTGGTGAACCTCAGGAAGGTTTTGCGAAAAGAGGAATATATTAATTTAGTATATTGCTGATATTTACAATTTCAAAAGAGCAAAAGCAAGATTTGCTATTGATGATTACGGAGTATATTTGAAAATACCCTATATTAATACAAACCATCCCTTGTATCTTTCAATAAATGATTTCAGGGTTTAAGTAATAAATATTTATTTTAAATAATATCATTTAATTCGTATTTAAATGCCCGGTGTCATGAAAAAATAACTCTAAGCTCTGCAGTGATTTTGAGCTTTTAACTAAAATTTAAATATTGGTAGCGACCTTTAAATGAAACTTTTGAAAATAATACTGAAATAGTTTCTTAAGGTATAGTATCAAATGACAGTTCGAGCCGAGGAAAATTAGAAAAAAAAAATTTTTTTTCTTTGTTGTAAGAAGCACCCTACTACACATGCACACATTACTGTTATCATCTTTCGTCAAAGCCTGCATTCCTTAATGGAGGACATAGGGGTCGATGTTATAAGACCGATAGAACATACAGTCTGTTTTAAAACACACACACACTCTTCTTTGCATGTAAATAGTTATTTTTTTAAATATCTATCTAAGAGTACCTCAATATTGGGCTGATAGACAGCCCAATATTGAGGTACTCTGACGCCGTCCTCAGTGGCACATAAGTTGCACAGGGTGCAGGTGGTGAGGCACCTGAAACAAGAGCGCAAACAGTTAGTTTGTGGAAAAGAGCCACACTCGCACTCGTTTTGATAACTATCATCATCTTCCACCTGGACACACTCTCCAAAGCGACTTGCATGGGTTCGCAGCCTGTTCATTGATTAAAAATAATTAATTAATATCCGTTTAGTAAAAATATAAAATATTATCTCTATTATAAACCAAATCTTTATACATATAAGTGTCTACATATATATGTATAAATTACCGATTAGTATGTAACCTTTTATGTGCAGTGTCTGTTTACTCTCTGCCATTCATGGACTGCACTTATAGATACACATTGTTTATGTTAAGAATGACATAAGCAAAGCATTGTTGCACTATTTACGCACTTGGATTATTGTGGGGCTTTCCACGACCTACTAAAAGTCTTGTGGGCTGGCAAGGTAAGGCCACGGTCCGAGCCTAGAGAAATCTGCAAAATATTAATTAATAATAGACAACATTACTGGTGTACTATTTGAGGTAAGTTTAGAAAATAATACATATTTATGTATCCTGAAAATTTTCGTAGTGCTATGTAACTTAGCTTCAAACTAGAACCATATATTAAATTAACTGTTTGATGTTATGTGGTAGAACTAAAAGAATTGACCAAAAAACACGAAAATTCAAAAGAGATTATTACAATAATAATGCACACATTTATATATTGGAAAGGACAAATGACACAGCTAGCCTCAAGATAAGTTTTAAAAACTTCTATTGTGTCGTGTGCAACACCGAGAAGAGATTGGCTCGTCAAGTATTTAGGTAAAGGATAACAGATAAAATGCACATATAATATAATAGCAAGAGTGATGATAAATTAATAAATAAAAACAACGGGCCGAAAGAAATGCAGGAAGCGAGATAAATAAGAGGGCTTTGGTCCCACATTTAGACTAAAATGGCTCGTTATTATTTAACACCAACTCAGCAATATAAAGTGCAACTCGACTCACTCTGGGCTTTCCAAGAGCCAGCTGTAAACGGACCGCAGCGGCAGGTACCTACAGCGCGATGTTCGTACAAAGTCGAATCAAACGCAACCTTCCACATATCTAACTGCGTAACGCAAAAACCACAGCCCACCATGTGAGTGGAATAAGTAGACACTTCGGCATCTTATGAGGAAAACCAGGATTTAATAATAGTAGATCCTATTAGAATTCTCGTGGGGAAATCCAATAAAATCATAATTGGGTCTAAGAAAAAATATTTAAGTTAGTATATATTTAATCACTAAAATAATAAACGGCTGGACTGAGGATATGTCTACAAGATTCACATCAAAAAATAATTAAGAAAATCGAATTTTTGAATTATCAGAAAGCGCCATCTGTAAATTGACCCTGTCTAAAACTATAATTAGAAAAGCATTGACCGTACCGGACCGTACCTTTTGATTGAAACTAGTAAGACTGAACTGTTGGCACAGAAATAAAAATAAAATAAGTACCTGTAGATACCACTACTTGTATATTCTAAATCTATGGTAGATACCTCTTCTATTATGCGCAAGTCTTCTATAGGGCTAACTTATAAAAAAAAATAAGGTAGCTACCATAGATGTAGCTACCTACAAGTCCTACAACAGCTACTCCTTTCAAATAAATTATTTAAAAGGAAACTGAGCTATCATTTTAAATTTTGTCGTGACCAGACCTAGCCCTAAAAAACCCTTCAAACTATCATATGAACTACTGTTTACAGTTTTAAGTGAGAAAGTGAAGCTTTTCTTCGCGCATTTGCGAAAATCAGCCGCTTTTGGCAAATGTGCGAAAAAAAAGAGACACGTTTTCACTGGAAAGTTCATGTTTCTCCTCGTCATGAGTGTTGTATTACAAGCATTATACTAGACTACTTGCGTTTAAGACCATTCGATACCAGCTCATAGTTAATAGGTAGGTAGTAAACCTACACCATACCTATTTACAGTCTTACATACTTCTTATGTTATGAGGCAAAAATAAGTCATACCGTCTGGAATTTCTAATCATTTTCTAAGAAGACTTTTCTAACCTTTATCATACCGCACGTAAACAAGATTGATTGAGGAAATACATCTCTCAACTTAGAGCACGCTGTATGTGGAATCACGCGTCGCATATATACGGGGCATGTGTCGGGAAACCAGTCATTCTACAAGCAACCGCGACCTCGCAGCATGTCTGTCCACGCCGCCGTCAGTTGTGCCATGCTCGTCTGTTTGTTGACACTCGTCCATTGCGCGCCGTCGCCTGCAACAAGCAACCTTATGGACTTCGACAGTGCACCGGAAGAGAGCCCAATGTTGACTGAACTGAAGAGAAGCGTGCAGGCTCCTCGACGTAACCTCTTCGTTGTGAAGACTCCATGCAGCGCCGACAGCCCGTGCGACCATCCTGAAGTGCTGGAGTTCATCCTCATAGGGAACGCGTCCCCGGGCGGGGTACCGCCACAGCGCACATCAAACAATGCAGGTTATTAGAAACTGCTGTTAGAACTAGAAGCCGATCGAAGGAATCGGCACTTAGGGATCCTACTTAGGTGACAGACTAACAACCTGTCTCTATTTGGGATTCTTGATTTTGATATGCTCACCATCCCGGTACGCGATGGATTTGCATCCTGAGACTCTGTCTACCCGTATAAGTGATAGTGATTGTGTAGTATACTTGGGTAGTGTAGCTGTTGTTGTAGCCTAAACACAAGCCATTGACAAGACTGATAGAATGTATTTTTTTAATTTATCTTTATTTGTTATGTTTGTGAACTTTAATTTAAGTAAATAATTTATTCTATCAAGTATTGTTTAATTTATAATCTCTTCGTGGCCTAAAAAGATTTAGGGACTGAAGTCGAAGTGTTATATTTACCTTTAAAACTAATTACCTATCTAAGAAAATTCATATGTATATGATCACTATTTATGTACTAGTATTTACTTATAAGATTACTCGTTTAGTAGTTTGACGACTTATATTAAGTACTCTATGAATATACCTGTTAGTAGTCCTTTTCAGGAGCTAAGCGCAGCGTTAGGCCCCTGAATGGATTCCAATGAGATCCCTCGCCATCACAGAAAAATAAAAATATTGTTTGTTCCAGTCGAGTTTAGGGTTCCGTTCCTCAAAAGGAAAAAACGGAACTCTTATACGGTCACTTTGTTGTCTGCCTGTCTGACGATACTCGACTCGGGAACTCGTGGAGGTACTGAGTTGAAATTAAAAACGTATACTCAGCTCTACAGTCCCTTGAAGCTGCGAAAATATCAAGTAAAAAAAATGATGTGGCCGTTTTTGCCGCAAAATACGTTTATTTCGAACTGTGCTGTGATTTCAACTCTCTCAAGGAAATCAAAATTTATAGAGTATACTTTCCGTTGTCCTATAACTAGGAAATTTGGCAAGTAATATCGGGTATTGATTGCATGAAAAGGTTTCATCGGCACAATGAACGACGATTTGACGACCTCCGTGGCGTAGTGGTCACCATGCTAGTCCGCCACCCAGAGGTCCCGGGTTCGATCCCCGGTCAGGGCAAGTTGGAAAATGGCCTTTTTCAAATTGTCCTGGGTCTTGGATATAATAAAATATAGTATCGTTGAGTTAGTATCCCATAACACAAGTCTCGAACTTACTTTGGGGCTAGCTCAATCAGTGTTATTTGTCCCTAACATTTATTTATTTATTTATTATAAAATTATAATCTTGAACAGAGTACAAAACCCTTGGTGGGCGAGTGCGACTCGCGCTCGTTGCTTCCATAGTTTTCCCTGAGTGGCCGTATCAAATGTGTTCCAGTTTACAGTCAGCGCGTGTATTGAAATTGCATTGTAGCACATCGTCATGACATACATATTCCATGTAAGCCCCTATCCGACAGTAGGTATGTTGCACACACATCAAGGTTCACGTAATTGCAATACTTTATTTTTATTATCCATTTGTAATTAAATAGACATTGTTCTACCTGTTCTGCCTGCCTGTGTCACATGATCTGTTAAATGTTACAAGTGTTACAACAAACAGGTGCAAATGCTATAAAGCGGGTCGAACGCCTGTCTGCTGTTGTTCTCATTCCCTTCTACTTACGCTTATAGGTACAACTAAGCGTATACAAACAATGATAAGTATCTAATGTTTGTGCTTTACCATTACCATTACTTACCACAGATAACGTAGATCTCTAGATCATAGTCTGATAATTCTGATACCTAATAGTACATACTTACTTTTATATAAGTACCTACATTAAATAAGAATGCTTTCGTCACAAGACGGCCACAACATATCTCTTCTTATTCCTCATTCGAAATAATGTCGGATTGCTTACGGTGAGTCAGCCGAGATAATCACTATCTCGAGCATAGCGGCCGCTGGGGAAACCCTGCCGAATGCTGTGCGAAGGTCACTGTTCGCCAGGGCATCGCCCAGCACCACACAATGCCTTCACTAACACCAACACAAACTAGGTAATTGAAATGTAACTGGTGCAGAGCGCCGACCTACGTCTGTCTGACTCATTAGAACAAGACTAAACTTGGATTTTACATTTTGCAAACCTAGAATAAAGTACTAAGTATAACAACTATTAAATTAATTAATATAAAATAATAAAAATACGTCATTTAAAACCCGCCCCTTAACGTTTCTGGCGCAAAGGTGCCTAGTACACGAGCGGCATTGCCGCGCTGTATTGCAATAGCCACCCTTTGCACCAAAAACGTGTAGGAGCGGGAGTCCCCGTTCTTTTCAGCTATGCGGTGCCCTAACTCGCTAATTAAACGCTTGGCGTCTACGCCCCAGCAGCCCATAGTTTCTACAGCTATGGGCACAAAAGAGTAATTATTTACTTTGCTCTCTTTCGCTCTGCAGCATCCTCTGCAGCCGCCGCTGCCGCGCAGACAGTGCGACTTAGGTGGCTGGTAGCCACTGTGCTAACACAAGTGGCGTCCCAGACTACGCACTTCCCGTGCTTCCACGGTACCAAAGTTAGGCCATCTGGTCGCTTCCCATCAGATCTACTGAGGCCTGGTGGTTCCAATAAGCAGGGGATATTGGCGGAGACGAAAGCTCTGCGTACTATGTCGTTGAGCGCGTGGTGACGTGGGAACCTACCGGTACAGCGACGACAACTCAGTGCATGATGGCCATCGGCCCCCACCATGGACCCGCAGATGCATTTGTGTGGTTCACACACTCTGCAGCCCAGGCGGAGCGCAACAGCCACCCGCAAGGAGTCATCGTCTAGTAAGGTGCCCAAGTGTGGCGAAGGTAGAACGTTCAACCATGCACCTGATTCTGACCGCGACACAGCTTTGAGCCTCGCCAAATCTGCTTCCGAGGCACAGTCCAGAAGAAGACTATGCTTCCTTTTTGCGCCGATGTCATCCCAAGCGCGCTGAGCGTGGAGGGCTACTGAAGACGGCGCACCAGGATTAATGGCCGACCAGGCATTCACCGCCTCAGGCACATAAGGATGCTGACCCTGTCACCGTTGGGAGATAAAATGACAGTAACAAGTCCCGCAACCCCATGTGCCGAGGCCAAGAAAGCCGGCAGACCAACATCGCGCGCGCACCGATTTCCAAGTCCACCGAAGCGTACTGGTAAGGTCGCCTGGCTCCATTGAGTTTCATTGAGGCACACGTTCAAAATCGATTCCACTGAACGTTTTAAGGTGCCATCGAAGCTAGACATTTCTTGAGGGCACAGCCACGTCGGCGCGGTTCGCAACAGAAAGTTTATCTTTGACACCGCGAAACACGTTCGCAGTAGAACCATCGCCACATGAGCAGGCAGATTCTGTAGGCGTTCCTGGGCCGTCTTCAGGAGCTGCTCACGAGATGTTATAGCTTCTGGAACTGCCTCGAGAAATATGGGCGAGCCTAAGAGGTTAAAAGATAGTGGGGAAAGTTCAGCGAGGCCAGGCAAGAGAGCACGAAACCTCTCAACATGAGAACACGCTTCAGCACTGCAGGGAAAAAGCTCGCATTTTGAGGGATTCACTTCCAGTCCCAGCTCCTTGAATTTTAAGATGAGAGCTGTCAGGTCCTGCCGGACCACCTCTGGGTCGCCACCAATAGTACCGTTGTCCAGGTACCATATGTTAAGTGGAGACTTAAACCATTAGGCGTGAACTCAAAGTAAGCATTCGTAAACCGTAACGTAACTAATCTACGGAACAATACACTGCGCGTGGCCCGACATTTATTCCTCTTAAATGGTACAAAAACAGTGTAGCCAATGCAGTAAACTTACCGAATAAAAAATTACAGCAGGCAGTGGCAGTTGGCAGCGCTGCTTAGTTGTCAATGTCAGTCATGTGTCACGTCATGTCATTTGCACTCGATCTCGGACGGGCTTGCATGGGTGTCGGGCAAATAGTTAAAGATCAATTGATTTTTATTGTAAGTTAAATCACAAGAATGATGTTAATGTAGTACGTTAAATCATTGTTATAAGTGCGCCGTCACCATGGGCTACGACATCGGGTGGATCATCCCGCGGCTGCGGAACCCTGGGCGACTGTGGAGCTGCGCGAGCTCAATCACCGTGGCTGTTGTCGGTTTATTTAGCAAGATTATCGTAGGTGCGTTTAATCATCCATCTAATCTGCTTCTTTGTGTTAAATAACAATGATCCTTTGTGATAAAATTGGCTGTATCTTTCGTAATAAGTGAATATTTGGGTCGTGATGGAAGTAGTGATTGCATGTGTGGTAAAACTGGTTTCGCTGCATCAGCGTAACGTGAGGGTTGTGCTGACGCTGCACGGGCCCCCGCGCACAATGGTTCATATACTCCTGAGTCATCATTAAAATTATAAGTCCTACCACAGGCACACTTTGTCAAATTAGGAGTACATAAATGAATAATTATTATAAATTGAAGTAATAACAAATGAGCAACAGGTTGTTACTTGTTATTCTGTTATGTAAAGCTTTTTGTTTACTGGTCGGTAGGTACACTAGTGTGGTTTATACTTGTATGAGTGCATAAATTATAGAAATACACAGATCCCAAGTTGCAAGTACTGAAATGAGCAAGTAGAGCAATTAATAATTTTTGCATATGAGTGTATCCTTAACAATACAGTAACAATGAAAATGTTTACATCAAGCTTTCAATTTTAGAACATAGTTCCACACAAAGTACATATACTTTAGGGTTTTTATATCCATGATCTTTTTATCTTATGGGGATTAAATGTACTATCTGACACTCCAATTATAATTCTAATGTTTAGACTTAGATTTTTTTAAATCACATGGTTTTTTATTAAACTATAGGAAACTAGCAGTGCCCCCGGGCTCTGCTCTCTGTGGGAATTTCAGGATAAAAACTATCCTATGTTCTTACCCGGGTCTCAAAGTTTATCCATACCAAATTTAATCTAAATCAGTTCAATGATTGAACCGTAAAGAGGTGACAGACCAAGTTACTTTCACATTTACATAATGTAAGCTAACAATTTAGTGTTAAGTGCATAATAGTGTCATCAATAAATTGAAGAACTGGGTTCTTTTCTTCTTGTCGGTTAATTATTTTCCAGGTCTCCCTATTTTTGGCTAAATGCTTGACCTGCCTGTATGACTTAACTTTTGCCTTTCCTTTCACTGCATCCATGAACAACCTCTGTCTTATTTTTCCTTCCACTTTTTCTTCCATGATTTTTTTATGAAGTTGTCATTATGACCGAAGCCAGAAATGTGTTTCGAGGTGGTTAGAGCCACAGATAAACATCCATTAATGATGTGAGGTGATTGGGAGGGGAGAGGGTCAAGCAAAGTCTCACCATATCTCACCTGGGGGAGAGGGGGATCTCAACAAATATCGAGTAGTTTTTTTCTTTCTTAAAATTATGTAAAAATGTGAAACAGGTCAAATGAATGTAAAACATGAAACTTGACTGAAACATAGCGAACTTCTCTCTGATTTAGCCACTCTAAACCTTTGTCTTTTGCGCACATAATTTTGTTATATAAAAAGAATGTGTCAGATTTCATCATATTTTAGTACAGAAACATATTTACATTAATTTGCTATTTTCCAACTCAAACCAGATACTTTTTCCAAATGTCAAAACGATCAATTTCTATGAAATATAGACTAATGACATCATAGTTTTTTGGAGTCAAATATAATTCTATATATTAGTTTTTTATGCAATAATAAATCTATAATCATATTGAAAATGGATATTATTATGACAAATGACATTATTTTGTGACATCTTATTTTCTTAACAGTACTTACCTGATAATTTATTTTTGACCAGGGAAGTACCCAATTTGATCTGATTCTCTCACAGAATTTTTTGAAAGCAAGAAATTACGTGATATTTGTGGAGATTCTTCCTCTCGCCAGGTGAGATTTGGTGAGACTTTGCTTGACCCCCTTTCCTCCCTGCTCACCTCACTTAATTAATGGACGCCGCCTTACTTGTCAGATGGTCCCATAGAAATTAATCAAAATCGATTGTGTATGTGTGTGTGTTAGGGGTGAAGTCGTTTTTTAGTTTTAAAAAATTATCACAGTATTTTTTCATATCAACCACACTTTATTTGATTTTCAATATAATAATATAATTTATAGTTTAATTACAATAAGTTTATTTGACTTGTTTACAGTTCATTATACTTTTAGGGACTTGCAGGCAGAAGTGAGTTAAATCCAAGGCAATTTTAGATCATGTCATAAAGTAGGTACTGGAATACAAAGCAGTGTCTATAGAGAAAGCTTATTGTTGGTTATGTAATGACCAAAATATATCTGTGCCTGTGTGTGTGTCAGCGTGCCAGTCTGCCGGGAGACGATCTAGTTGACATCTCAACTATCAGACAGACATATCAGCTGCATGAACTGTTTGGCTACAATCAAATAGCTGATGGTCTAGAAACACCTGAATTGTTTACTATGTGAGACTGTTTTATGTATAATAAATGACAAGATCATATTTTGATTGGTAGCATAAAAATCTCAAGCTTCTTTCTGCTCAGAAGTCACATAAATCTATTGTTTCCTAAAGTACACGAGATATGTTGAGACAGCTTCATAATCAAAAATCTGACTTTATTGCACACATGTGGGCATCCAAGCAAAAATGGTCCAGTAGTGAGGTATTGAGTTAAGACTAGATTTAATAGCTATAATAGCTACCTATTTGATAATATAATTACGATTAGTTA
This sequence comes from Acrobasis suavella, assembly GCA_943193695.1. Classification (NCBI taxonomy): domain Eukaryota; kingdom Metazoa; phylum Arthropoda; class Insecta; order Lepidoptera; family Pyralidae; genus Acrobasis; species Acrobasis suavella. The sequence goes on from OW971946.1 coordinate 20,345,370, forward strand.
ACCGTATAATTCAATTTTTAACAAAAAGCAAACATCATATTCGTTTTCTCTCATATTTCCGAAGTTCTTCAACATATCTTCACCAAATTAATATGAGTCCAACATGGTGATAAAGGCTTTCAAACAAAAAAGAATCATCAAAATTGGTCCACGGTTGCCGAAGATATCACGTAAAATACATATAAAATACAGTAGAATTGATGACCTCCCTTTTTTGAAGCCGGTTAAATATTGAAAAACTGTCAAACTCTGAAAATGCTTGATTTGAGAAAAATAATTTTGAAAGTTTGATAAGTTGGTTGGTGAACTTTCATACTCGGACAGTATTCAAAATTTGGGACCTTTACTCCAGAAGTGTTACGAGAGACGTACGTAGCTACGTATCGCTTTTCAACGCAGGGCAACATTGAGCATTACAGAATAATGATAAAGTTTAATTCAGTTTTACATAGAAATAAGACGTGCCGATATGTGTGATGCAAATTAAAATAATAATGCATCGTACTAAAGTGGTTCAAATACAATGACGGAAAAATTATTTTGCCACAAATTGGTCGTGTATGACATTTTATTTATATATTTATTTACTACAATTACTATAAATTATTTTTGAAATTTGAAATTTGAAATAAAAGGTATTTGAAGTCAGGTGAAGTACAAAATAGCCTACAGTATTACAATACAATTACAATGCATATTTTGATGATATTGAGTGAATTGCCGAAATTTATTACTTTTCCTTGGTAGAATATCGATTTGTAGAGATTAGCTTATCGTCGGGTGTGACTGCATCGCCGCCGAATGGTTGCTATTGTGTGCATTGTTAGCTTTGTCCAATGATGCTGGATGCCGTCACTCTTGTTCAAACAATGGGGGCCACACCACTGTTAATAAAAGTAATAACTCCAGATTAAAACGGGACACTGCTTCATAACATCATATTAGTGTACTTGTAACATAAATGTGAATGAACAGTGAATAATTAATTATCCTTAGGGTTAATTATAGAACACGATATGGTTATAAATGTAAATAAGCAAGATCATAAATTTTATCCCTTACTTCATATTTCATTAGGTATATTGTTACCTACTTTTTTTAGTCATGTCGTCCCCCACTCTCTTCGTCACTTCTGTTCGTCGTCATCATCAGCTTTCAACAGCCCACTATTGGGTATTCTAATACTTACTGCAAACCATTTTTTACTGCGGTATATTTTCTATCCCTTGCTATAAAGTTGTGTCCACCTTGCTGGATGTCGTCGCCCGCCTCGTTATGGGCACGACAGCAACACCTGCCCCGCGTCACTTTACACTGGCGGCATTATGAACGATAACTGCGACCACAAAATGTCTTTTAAAGGCGTAAAGCATTCATCATTATACCATTAAGAGCGACGCTCTTGTCAGCGGAGTTTTTCCCATTCCTGTCTGTCCTCAGCAGCCTTTTGACGTCTCGGTACGACACGACTCCTACTTTCTCCTTTATTTGCTTCATAAAACTCATCATCATCATCATCATATCAGCCACAGGAAGTCCACTGCTGGACATAGGCCTCCCCCAAGGATTTCCAAAACGACCGATCGGAAGCGGCCTGCATCCAGCGCCTCCCTGCAACCTTGCTCAGGTCATCTGACCATCTAGCAGGTGGGTGTCCTACGCTGCGCTTGCCGGTACGTGGCCGCCATTCGAGAACCTTTCTGCCCCATCGGCCATCGGTTCTTCGCGCTATATGCCCCGCCCACTGCCACTTCAATGAGCTAATCCGCTTGGCTATGTCGGTGACCTTCGTTCTCCTACGAATCTCCTCATTTCTGATTCGATCGCGTACAGAAACACCATAAAGCTGTGTCTGGGTTTTCCTCTTCCCCTGCTTCCTTCTATTTTGCCTTCTGTTATCGTCTTCCTGAATTCGTCGCCGTCTTTTGAAAAGCAGTCAGTCTTATATTTCTTTTTCGAAGTCATTGCGTTACTCAAGCTCCTAAAAGTAGCTCAGTTACCCAACCGATGCCAGCGCCGGCTGCTCCTCATTGGAAGTATATTGATTTGACCGTAACACCGCGTATCACAATCACGCGTCCCAAAGTCGATCACGTAAAAGGCTATCGTTTGAATTAAAAGTTGTTATAAAATATATTTGCATTTAAAGTTATTGTTATATATTTAAAGTAAAGGTGTTATGGACGCATGAATACTAGACTAGGGGCAGAGGTCGCAGCGCGTCGCCTTGTTTTGAACTGGCTTTCTACAGAATTAATCTGTATGGAAAGTGAAAGCTCACTCTGGCCTATCCTCCTCACACGACGCTCTGATATAAGGACTGCAATCAGCCAGAACCACCATCACGCGCCTTGGAAACCACGGCGATAGCTAATCCTAGGAGGGTTTCCAGTCTAAAGGCCGTCCCTGTTTCCTAAAAATATCAAATATACCATGGAATGTCTCTTTGCCCCTGCAAACTGTTTGCTCAGATCGGCCCTTGGAAGGCTATTAGCCGATCGCACATTGATAAGGCATTGTGACTGTCACTTACATAACTGTTTCGCAATCTGCATTTTAATATTTGACACTGCGACTCGTAGGTACCTACATGTATAAATCTCTATCTAAGTGCAGTCTAGGCACTTTTTTTTAATCTTGTGCCTGTTACAGGTATGTACTCTCTGCCCATCAGCGCTATAAGTTGTTGGTTGTTTTCTAGGTCTATAGTTGTTAGTCGTGTGTAAATGGCCATGCTTTCAGATGCTGCTTGAGCGTTAGATGTGTGCTCTCTCGCAAAACCGTTCTCCTTGTGCTTCGTGTGATTAATAATATTTTCTCTCTCTAGCCTGGGTCTGGCCAATCTGCTTGGCTTGCCTTGACCAGAGTTAGGAACTTGCTGCTCGAAATGTAATATAATTGACATCAAAAAGTTACGGTTACGACCACTTATGATAATATATTTAAAATTAACCAAAAATAATAAAAATTCAACTTTGTCCGGGTTGGTTTTTATTGTCAGAACAAACATTTATAATTTACGTAACGACAGCTTCTGGGAGTGACGTGACGTCAAAACAATGCACTTTGTCGGAGGTCGGAGATAACTACTGTTTCACGCGCGGAGAAATCATTGATAAACAAGTACTCTACATATGCATGCTTAACAATGTGTATTGATGAATGTTTCCGTATTTTAATATTCCTCACGTCCACCCGCATGCTCTTGTTTGTAGTTTGTCGCAGTTCGCTGTCACTCATGCCGCGAGTTAACCAATCCAATGAAAGTCCTTTTCCTGTATAGATACTTACTCCGCTGACTCAGCGACCCGAAGTGGACCTTGGTCTCAGAGACAAAAGAGCGCCACAATTTTATGTTCTGAGCTATACCTTGCCAGCTAACAACTTTTATCTCCCGCAAATCAGCCAGCATCGTACGCTCCAGTGATACCTGGGTCGAGTGTCGACCTACTGATCTACAGCCTGATACCTTTTGCCACGATCTTCCTTCATTCTTTCCAGATGCCCAAGCCATTGTTAGCGGAGCGCTTAAGTAACACCAATTATATATGGCTCTTTTACCAGCTCCTCTATCTCCATTTTCCGGACTCCAGCTTCCTTCAGAATTTTTTGCCGATCCGAGGATTTTACGAAATATTTTGCTATGCTACCAGTAATTTGTTTTCCTCCTTTAGAGTATACACTAAATCCCTTCTGTAAAAATTACATAAAACTGTTCGGTCGTCGATCATTCGACTTCCGCTCGCGGCGCACCCTCCCTCCCGTCATCCCGTGTTATCCTGGGCTGGGCACAGTTTTAAAACATACAAACTACTGTATAGATTGATGCTGTGTCTGCGCCCGCACGCACCCGAGTTCGCCGCGTGTCACTGTCATGTCGCGTGCCTCCGCTATTCCGCTTATAAACACGAGCACGTGCGATGCGACAATCGTGCGCCCAAAGAAATTACACACAATCTAGAATGCTTACGAACTGGCAAAGCCGTTCCCGAAAAACGTATCTAAACTAGTAATAATGTTATAATGTAGAAAAGGACAGTGATAACTTTAGGTATAACTTATAAACGTGGCAGTTTGCGAAAAAGGGATGCAGATTACTTACTGCAGGTATATTTTTAAGAACGTTAGTTATTTAAATCTTATGAAATATGAATATAATCTTATGAAAAAAAAAACTTTAAGAACGTGGCATAAGGTTTAACTTTCAACATTTTTTTTTAGATTAGATGTATAATAATTTAGACCTCCCATACAAGTTTGATCAGCGGATTCGAGTTTCTATAAAGCAAAAAAATATTTTTCATATTTCGATTTATGTTCCTTTGGGAAATTTGTTCAGTGTCATAGCTAAGCTTTTAGCCTTAAAACAATTTCAGTATATTTTTTAGAGCCTGTATAAATGGGAATGACTGAACCTTTTTTGTTGGATCTTTGTTTTGAAAATAGTCGCTATGTCCCACTCAATTTCACTCTGTTTCGATAATACAAACAACTAGGTCTTCAATTGATCCAGATTTGACAGCTGTATGAAGGCACCTGACAATGCGTTTACGTCATCAAATAGGGGCTGCTTTGTGCACCCACGCGGGGGAGTCATCGGTGTTATGTTTGATGAAAGGGTCGATGGAATTGATACTGACACAATGTTTGTATGGAGGCCTTTCCGCGCCCGCCCGCCGCCGTGTCATGACCCACTTACTAGCTGATAATGGATCGCCTTGAACGACACGCGTTACGACACTACTCCACTTATTCGCATTGCCGGCAAACGGGAAAGCCACGGCGAAATTAGGGAAATCGTCTGTTTAATATGCGACCCCCCACACGACGCCGTCTTGTTGTTTTGACGGATCTTGCGTAAGCCCGTCGAAAGTGTGTAAAATTTTATTCTCTTGTATCAGAAATTTGCAAGCTTGTCTCTATATGCTTCAGTATACACTTACTGTTGTCGTTCTATGTCCGGAACATGTTTTGTACGTCCTTGTGTTGTGATTACCAGGTTATGGGCCCAGTCGGAATACATGATAACATTGATGTGATAAACGTATGACCACATAGCCAGAAGGTTTTAAGTAAAATATGTTTCCTACCACGTCTTTCGAATAGTAGTCGAAATTAGTACCTATCAGATATTAGAGCTAATTAACGAGATATTATTAGCGTCTAAGATAAAGTTGATATTATTAGTAATGGACACAAAGGCGAGTTGAAGGTCGGTTACATGAATTTTTTGGGGTCCACTGCTTGAAACGTGAAGCTTTTCATAACATTTTTGAAAAAAAAGGGTTCACGTTCTCACTTTAAACTGTAAACAGTAGTTTATAAAATAGTTTGTAGCGTTATCTAGAGACGTATGTAACAAAATTTTAAATGCTATATCCGTTTCCTTTTAAATGGGGGCAGCAATAAAGCTCGAAAAATTCATGTATCCTCTATCTATACTGAATCAAAAAACAGGCAAAATCGTTTTTCCAATGTAATCCGTTTGGTTGATGTTTGACGACCTCCGTGGCGTAGTGGTCACCATGCTAGTCCGCCACCCAGAGATGCCGGGTTCGATCCCCGGTCAGGGCAAGTTGGAAAATGGCCTTTTTCAAATTGTCCTGGGTCTTGGGTGTTTATCTATATATGTATTTGTAATAAAATGTAGTATCGTTAAATTAGTATCCCATAAGAGAAGTCTCGAACTTACTTTATGGCTAGCTCAATCAGTGTAATTTGTCCCTATATATTTATTTATTTATTAATAACAATGTTGTTCCAGAGTTCCTGAACAAGACTACGGTGTACAACCGCGAGACGCTGAACCGCGCGGTGGCCGACCGGCCGCGGGGCGTGCCGCTGCTCACCGTCTCCAACCACCACTCGTGCTTCGACGACCCCGGCCTGTGGGGTGTGTAGCTAAACTAGTTATATTATGTCTCCTCGTTTTTACCACAGAATATAAATAAGTACTAACGTACAGAACGGATGCCCGCCTTCCGAGATAACGCTCCCGCATGACAATAAAAAATAAACAAAGTCAAAGTCAAACTGGAAGAGATTCCATTATTGCATAAGTCTGCCGTTGTCAATTTACTCTTTATGTTGTTATTGTGTGTAATTGTGTTTTTATAGTACAATAGAGTTTTTACAAACAAACTCATTTGGAACGAAGTTCCTTATCGCGCGTTGCGAAAGGGAGCTAGACGGAAAAATTAAGACCAAAAGTTGTAAGGACTTTTTTTGTTTATTCAAATTTATGAAGATAATAAAAACTTGATTTTAGAACGCAGAAAAGAGTTTGAATGTAATTTAGACCTATTTATATTTTACTTCGTTCCTTCCGGGTGTCCCTTGACACCTCTCAATTATTATTTTTTTATTTATGTTTGGATATTTGTTTGCCCTGATATTTTTAGGGTTCCGTACGTCTGAATACAAAAACGGAACCCTTATAGGATCACTCGTGTGTCTGTCCGTCCGTCGCTTACAGTCAATTATCTCCGAATCTATTAGACCGATTAAGTTGAAATTTGGTACACATATCAATTCTTGTGACCCAAACACAGAGGTGTGACGTGAGCAGATGAAATCTGTATATGGGGGGTCATTTTTGGGGGGGAAGGGGAAAATTTAAAAAAAAATTTCTGAAAACTGCATCGTGTGGCATATCAAATGAAAGGTCTTGTCGAGAAGATCTTAAATGAATTTTTTGTAATTTTAAAATAAATAGTTTCCGAGTTATTCAAGAAAATAGACGAAAATTGACCATTCCCCCCCCCTTATCTCCGAAACTACTGAACCTAAAATTTTGAAAAAAATACAGATATTAGTTTTCTCCTTATAGATTATAGGAAAACCTATAAGAAGTCCATGATATTAAAATAACATGGTAAATCACTCAATATTGTGCGTACCAACTTACATTTGCAGGTGGAATGTGTGGGAGAACATATTTTTTAACTCCAATGTTAAGTTTTGAAAATAAAGTGGAACACTCAATATAATACGTTCACTTACGAAAAATCTTTGATATTGTACGGAACCCTCTCCACGCGAGTTTAACTCGCACTTGGCCAGTTTTTTATTTTTTCTTTAAGTTTTCTTTGTGTTTCATAATAGTTGTTGGCGACAGATCATTACTTACAGCTAAGTTTAGTGCCGCTTCCTAAACACAAGTGCAGAAGAAGCGACAACACACTATACTGCAGCATTTTCTCCAAATCCCTCAACTTAGCAATTATACTGATATCTACTAAATGTTAGTTATTTCGTCTATGGCTTTATTAAAACGTAAAACGTGTTATAAATGTTTGTAATAACTTGAGAAAATTTGTATAATTAGCCAGAGTGGCGTCCTTGCTCTACTTTCGCGGCCGAACGCCCAAGTTGCTGCTACTCTAACTCCATTAGTTCACAGACAGGCGGGTGACCCTTTTAGCATAATAACTCGCGTGGCGTGACCGTTGTTATACATTACGTGAAATTTACGTTTTCGCAACGCCCGCCCCGCCCACGCGGGTAAAACATCAACTTGTATCGATGTTTCACTTAATCCTTTCGATTGTACATTTCTTTCTTTCGACCTGGTCGATCTGTACTGCTTTCGCCTTGACGTTGTGCATGAACTTTAACAAGCAGGCATCGTGGTATTTTTTGCTCTCAGCTTGTGGTGTAGAATTTAGGAATGCACTACGGTCGCAGGCATTGCTACTCTGTATGTATAGTTTGTATTCTGTGGTTCAGGTAGCATTTTTGATCGCTCGACACAGTCGGGTCTTTGCGGATATTGTCTCGTTTGCCGTCCAGTCTAGAGGATACAGCATTGTAACCATTATCGGTATTAGATAACTTTTAAAGAAAGCTATTTGTCGTTTATTGGCCTTTGGTATATGTATATTGAAGCACAATGAAGCGTGTACACTACCCTGTGGGACTGACCTGCTTTTGTCAGATTGTAGCCGGATTTAGATTCAATTCCGAAGAATTTTCACACATTCAGAATCGCCCGTAATCTGCAACGCTTTTCTCGGCAGTGGCTCGTGATCCTCGGAGCCGTATGTCGCTGACAATGCAACAAATAGTTAATGATATAATGATGATTATACGATATCAACAAGGTCGTGGGCTAAGAAGATAGGACAACAAATTCCTAATCAAAATGTAATCCATGATGGAATCATTGTTTTATAGATAACTATTGTATTTTAAGCATTGATTTTGACGAGATTTTATATCATCCATCATTTTATTTTCGTGTTTGTTGTTTATGTTAACGGAATTAAAAGACCTAGTAGTTTACGACCGATGTCAATGGAACTATTTCTCTAGATGCGTCAGGCTGACGATTGAAATATAACCAGGTCTACGAGCAAAACAAGCATAGTAGAACGTTAAGTGTACCGTCTGCTTTACCTGATCACTTCCGTGCAAATCAACTTCGTAGGAGATAAACGTTTCATGTCTATCGTCTTCTACAATTCGACATCCTTGTAGCTGTGTTCTTGGTCGATAGTCTGGAACGTTCAAGTATTGCGGCGCGGAGGAATGCGGCGCGGCCAGTACCAGTACTTATTCTGTGGCGCGGCCTGGATGCATTCGTTTAACGTTCAACTTCATGTAACGCTGCGTGCGATTGATGCTGCTTGCGGTGTGCGCGGGATGCTCTCGCGGACGCAGAAAAAATGTATGAAATGATCCGATGAGTCATGTGATCAATGATCACGACCACGACGAGCCAGTGAGCTAGATTCAGGCAGACTTCGTGAAGTTTTAGAAATGGCATGAAATGATATTATAAGTACATCTTCTATTGGCATCGTAAATAAATACGCCTTCAAACACATTTCCATAGAAACAATAGATAAAGTTGTGCGTGTGTCTATAGGAAAGAGATGACGATTGCTGTCAGACTTGACATGACAATAGGAGCCAAGTGAGATGACCTCTGATCAGCGCTAAGATATAATCTATGGGATTGGGGTTATTGCCTGAAATTACCGATTTTCCCCATATTATAGTATACAGAGATATCAAACATTTACAAATATTAATATAATAGTAGATTCTCATAAGGTGACAAGACACACACCTCATAAGGTGCGGTCATAGAGGTCTACTTTATTATTAATGTGTAACTCTCATGAGCATGACACTTTGTTATTTAATACGAATTGCTATATGCTAAGTACGCTGTTTTCATTCAACTTCATTTACTTAGTTAAAGATGAAATATTTTTGCTCAGAAATGTACCGAAAATGTAAAAAATACGTATGTACCGCCAAGGTTTCTTCAATGCACGCTTGTCAATAAATTATTTTTCCTTGGGAATGCATGCATATGTACGAGACGTACTACGAAAAGTATTGTGACAGCAATGAAACCATGAAAATAGTTCACAAGAAGCCTACGAGATTGCGCTAACAGTATTCTTCATCTCGATATCAGAGTTCTGATTGCAACTTGGCATATATATAGGACCTCCTCCGCCGATTCACCGTATAGCAGCCCCGCGCAACCCCATGCCTCGCGGGAAGATCTTCCCTATACCTATCGGTCGAGCATACCTCCTCGTTCTCGCTACACTATATCCAAAGGAAGAGATGGAATGGTTCTATTCTAGACTTACTGAAATATTATGTATGAGATTGGAACGTTATGAGTTGAAATGATGCGGTGTGTTGTTGCAGGCGTGCTGGACTGCATGCCGCTGATGCGGCGCTCGCGCATGCGCTGGTCGCTGGCGGCGCACGATATCTGCTTCACCAACGCGCTGCACTCGTGCTTCTTCGCGCTCGGCAAGTGCGTGCCCGTCGTGCGCGGCGCCGGCGTGCACCAGGTCGGCTGATGCCTCCTACAGCCGGCGATGCTGTTCTCGCTTGCTGGACCGTTGAGTAAACAAATGTGCCTTCCGCAGCCCGCGATCGACTTCTGCATCGAGCGGCTGTCGGCGGGCGAGTGGGTGCACATCTTCCCGGAAGGGCGCGTGAACGTGGACAAGGAGCACATCCGCTTCAAGTGGGGCGTGGGCCGGCTGGTGGCGGCCTGCCAAGTGCCGCCGCTCATCGTGCCCGTGTGGCACGAGGGCATGGACCGCGTGCTGCCCAACCAGGAGCCCTACCTGCTCAAGTTCCGGAAACGCGTGTTCCTGCACGTCGGCGAGCCCATACAGATCAGCCATCTGCTCGACAGGTCAGTGTTATCTAGTTTAGTTCGTAAAAAAAATGTAGTTATTTTTCTTCTCGTTTAGAACGTAAAATTCGACTGAGAGAATACAAAAGGATGTGAATCATAATAGTAGGATACAGATATTTGGTCAGATAGAAAACCGTCGCTGTTTCAATTTTTTATGCTTAATTTTTTCCTAGTTTTTAAGATAATAATATCCTGTATTTATTTATGTTGTGCAATAAAGGGTATTGAATAATTCTATCACGCAAGAGATAAAGACAAATGATCGCGACCGTCACACTGGATTGCAAAAATTTTAATGTGTAAAACATTGGCTCATAGGATGTTGTTGTTTTTCCGTGTGTTTAGGTGGCCAACACTGGTATCAGTTTTTTCAAACTGTCTAAAAGCGTCTGACATAGCTTGACGACTACCATTGAATGAGTAAAAAAGTAATATAAAAAGTGAGATCAAAAATTGTACCAAATACAAAATACTTATGAGTCGCGACGTCACCGGTTGCAGGTTAAAAAGTGCAAACGCCAGCGAAGAGGAGACGCGGAAGGCGATCACGGACCGTCTGCAGGACGAGCTGCTGCGGCTGCGCGAGCGCACGCACGCGCTCATCCAGCGCGCGGTGGGCGCCCGCGCCGACGGGCTGCTGGACGGACGGACCGACACACAGGTCAAGCCGGCGCGGGACCACGAGCGGGACGCGCCCACCGCCAACGGCCGCGAGCCCGAGAAGGAGTAACGGCGCCGGCCCTTCTGACGATCTTCCTATTATCGTTCGCGCGGCGCCCCTTCGCTTCTGTACGTCAGAAGGGGAGACGCCGCGCCGCCGGCGATCGTTTCCGACTGAGCCGCTCGCGGCCTCGTGTAGTTTCGTAAGTAGCGAATCCGAGTGTAAGCTATGTGTGTGACTTTATCGGTAAGGTGTCGTGTCGTGTCGTGCTCGTCCGTGCGAGTGTCCCTGTACATATATACATACATCCGAGAAGGTATTTTCGTGTGAATCGACTCACTGTCTGACGTTCGCTATTCTTTACACTTTGTTATTATGTACAAACTTTTACAAGGGCGCGCTCGGCGCCCACCCGCGCGTAATTTTTATACCAAATTTTGATCTATTTTTTACACATTTTACATAGTTCATATCGTTTACACCCCGTAGGTTAGCTGATACAGCGCACCGGCCGCCAGCGAAGCCCCGTGCTCGGGCCGACGAATCATTTGATTTATTGTAAAACATAAATGTGACGTTTCTGTCCGCACTTGTTCGGAGTCTGCTTCGCTGGCAGCGAGACGTTTTTCGATTCCATGTATTGTAGATAGGATAGTGTAATTTTTGGTTTCGGCCAGAGCTTTTGTATCCAGTGCGCGAGCGCAGCGCGAGCGAGCGAGTAGCGGTGTGAGTACGTCGTGCCATATTCTGTATCGCCAACAAAACGCACAACTTGTATTTTTTATTTCATCAAACTAGAAAAATAGCTAATAATTTTAAAAATACATAAGATATATACTAAAATGTATAGTATACAGACTCGCGTGCGCCCGCGACTGCGCTCGCGTGTCGAGAGCCGCGACGTGCCGCGGTCTCGACGTGTGTGTGTGTTTGGGTGTGTGTTCTGAAGTGATGGATCAAACAAAGCGATATTATTTTTACCCGTTATTATTATTACCTCTTGAGTCTTCCTGTCACGCGGCCCGCGACGACCGAGCGTCAACTCGGCGGACGCAAACTGTAATGTTGTACACGTGGTCATATCTCAAGATGTACCTTAGTATTGCAAAAAGAAAACTTACAGTACTCAAACATATGTGCATAATAATCGATTAACACTTAATATAAGTATAGTACTATACGGTACGGTTGATTGATGACCGCGTGCAGCGATTGAATGCAGTACACTTCAGATTATGCAGATAGGATTTTATTTGAAAGGTAGATCGCTTAGCGATGTGTCACATATCAAATAAAGATGTAACGCTGGGCGGCTGATGCCGGCGAGGTGTTGTCGTCTGAGGGCGGTCGTCGTGCCTTTGTTTTTTTTTTTTTCAAAGATTATATGCACCCATATGGTCACCCAAGGATGCCGAAAGCCGTACAAAACGAAAAAAGACCGAACTGTTGAACCGATTTGGCGGTTTTATGACTGCCGGAAGTCAGCCCTGCTTCGCAGTCCGCCGGCGGTCGCCGCGGGCCGCTTTGTTGATTGTTTTGTTAACTAATGTAATATATAACTCTCACCGAATGTGTCGTTGCACATCTACGTCAGATTGGTTCCAAAATAAATTGATGGACATGGTTCTAGCTTTGTTTCATTTGTTCGCACCGATGTTAGCCTGACAACCTTCTTTCATTAGCACAAAATATGGGGTCAATCGTCTCGAAAGAAGATCACCCCAATAATTACATGCAAATATGATTTTCAAATCAATCGCTAATAGATTTAAATTATTTTTAATGGACACGTGTTTGATAAAGAAAATAAAAATAATAGTGAAAGAGTTTAATACGTTCTTTTCTAACATTGGCACTGTGCTGGCTAGTCGAATTCCAAATTCATCAAATATAACACACTCTTCCACTACTTCTGATATCAGAAACACTTACACATTAAAATACTTTACTCCTGCGACTACAGGTGAAACAAATGAAATTATAAATAACTTAAAAACAAATACTAGCTCCGCTCTCGACAGTATAAGCATAAAATGTTTAAAAGAACTATTCATAAATGAACTCATTGACTGCATCAGTAAATGTCTTGAACTCGGAGAATTCCCTGATAGTCTAAAAATTGCAAGAGTTACACCAATTTTCAAATCTGGAAACAAAATAGACGCAAATAACTATCGCCTAATATCTGTCAAAATTTTTCAAGAGAGTGCTTCAGTGGTCGTTACGAAGCGCTGGTATCGGTAGCTTTTCTTTAAAATAAATTAAATTTCAATATAAACTACACGTAATGTAAATTATACTTATTGACGTGTAAAAGTGCCTGTAAAGGTTTAATTACTGAATTAACATTTGAATTTTGAATACGATAGATTAGAACAGTTCTGGGCTACACAAGACTTTCTTTGCAAACAGCAGTATAGCTTTCTAGGAAAATCAAACACTATCAGTGCCTCAATTGATTTAGTAACTAAAATCAAAATAAACATTGATGCTAACAATTAAGTAGATACTCGTGTTATCAAGCTCAAAAGCCACAATCTATTACTCCAAAAATTATAAGATATTGGTATTTCGGGTAAAGCATATAATATGTTTAAGTCATATATTTACCAAATAGACTTCAAGTAGTGAAAATTGGTACTCCATAATCTATCACTTGCGGGGTCCCTCAAGGATCCATTTTGGGGCCCTTGTTATTCTTGATTTATATGAATTGCGTACATAAAATAGGTCTAAAAGGTGGCGTCACAATGTATGCCGATGATATCTGTTTATTTTATTTTGGATCTTCCATAGATACCTTAATGTCCGACGCACAGAGCGACCTAACTTTACTTAATACTTGGTTTGAATCCAACCACTATGAACGTTTCTAAAACGTATTTTACGATATTCGTTACAAGAAACAAAAAAAATCAAGACATTCCAACGTTGAACATAAATACCGGAAAAGTCCAAAAATTTAAATAGAAAAATATCTGGGTTTACCTCTGTATTCACATATTACTTGGAAATCTCATATAGAGCAAATCAAATCGAAAATTGTGTCTCGTGTATTTGACACCTAGCATACAGAAAAACAAAAATTATGAAAACAAAGCAAACATATGTTTACTACACATGCTTATTACTACGTAAAATACTTAACAAAGATATCCACTCACAAATAACTTTTACAAAAAAGAAAGAATATCAAAAAAATTTACTCCGGCGTGCCAGTGACATCAACACACACCCAGAACAAACTATGGTAAAGCAAGCATCTTGTATGAAGGCGCTCAGCTATACAATAAATATCCTAAAGATATAAATGATTGCACTTAAGTACTTTTAAAAAATTTCTAAATCACTGTATAAATACATGTAATAAATAAATTAACTACTGTTATTTAAAATATTTATCTGTTAAAGAAAACGTTTACAACAGTACGAACAATTTTAAAAAAGTATACTAAAATAAAAGGTCTGAAAAATCAACTATAAAACTAAGTAAATAATATATAATAAATACACCGATCACTAAAACATACATACCAACTACACAACACGCACATTAAAAAATAAATAATAAAACAGTTTAAAATCAATCATCTTCTTATTGCAAGACACATCTACAATACCCGGCACGTAAGTTGAACAAAAATGGCGGCCGTCGGCGCATGTTTAATTGGAGATAAAAGTGTTAAAAGAGATTTTTTTGGTCTTTCTTCAAAGCCGAAATCATTTCTATCTGAAGTTCGGATAGAAAAGTTATAGAAATGTGATTCTAAACGGACAAACAACGACCGCCATTTTTGTTCAACTTCGTGCCGGGTATTGTACCTAGTTGCGCTTATTCCGTTTTACAATAGACAGTACAGTACACAACCATTGGCACATTGTGCATTGAAGATGCATATGACAAAATAGTTCCACGCACACAGCCAGAACACGTTTTTGTACGCGTCCACTAAATGTAAATTTGTAAGTTCTCATTATAAGTGTATTTTGTAGATTCTTTTATAAGAATAAATGTCTTTAACCATAAATGAAATAAACCCAAACTCGATGGAGTTTCGTCTCCCTGATCAGACCCTAGGCATCGTCAAGCAAAAGTGTTTGCAAGACAAATCAAACGAGTCCTACTCAATAACCTTATGTAGTTTTATAACTAAGTTCCGTCGAATATCTCCAGGCTCCATCATCAGAACAGCTCACTGACTCCATAATATTGTATTTTCATTCGACGTACTTAAGTATGAAAAATTTCAGGTCAATCGGTTGAGGATAACTGGTCCCTAAATTGAAAAATGATGTTTACAAACTCAATATTAAAGACCTATTCAACGACACCATAAAAAAAATTGACTCTTACTTTACATCTATGGGGGTTACTGTAAAGAAATTGTTTTTTAAGATTTTATTTTACCACTTTGTTGGCGTTATTGATATACTTAGCATATCTATGCCAAATAACAGCTTTGCAGTACTGATGGTCTCTGAGTAAAACTGCAGACGGACAGACAGTCATGGCGAAACTATAAGCGTACCTTGTTTACCACGGAACCCTACGCTCCGCAAGCCAAATAAGATGATGACTGATGGCGCTCAACTACACGTTTACCTTATACATATTCATAGATAGGTACTGAAACAAAAAATTACATTCTATAACTTTAGACCTTACGCGACGTTAACATGTGACGACGTAACGGCTCGATGTTCGACTCGACATTGCCTCTCGGAGTCGAGGCTGTGCGGCCGGAATTGTTTTCATCAGAAGCGAAAATTGTTACGTTCGCTAAATAATCTAAAATTATTAAAAAAATATTCGTATTATTTGCACAAACCAGGGCAGGGTATTCAATCACTTTAAAGATTTCCTGCTTACGGCTAACAGTGATAGTTTATTTTATCAGTGACAAACACTACCTATTAGGGCTACGGAACGCATCAACATCGGCTATTCCGCGGCGTTCCGTCGCTTTCTCTCGCTCTAGCGAATGACGGTTCTGAAAGACAGATAAGGAAAGCAGCATATAAAAGTGCTGACCAGATGTAACCCAACTCTTAGAATTAAATATATTGTTGAGTGCATCAAAGTGTTGTAAATGTGGTGCGCCAGCGGGCGGCTGCTGGCGCGCCAGCGCCGTGGCGCCAGCGCGCTGTGGCGCGGCGCCAGCGCGCTCGCCGTGCTCGTCGTCGGCGTGCTCGCCAAGATTGTCATGGGTCTGTAATGGTCTACAATCACAGATATACAAAGCGAAGCAGACCAAACATAACATACTTTCTTAGTACGCGTGGCAATTTTTCACTCGTAGCTTTTTTTTAAATTGCCTAAGTAAATAATATATTCATAAACAGTTATCGCGGGTTTCTAATTTCTAAAGAATATTACTTTACTATTTTTAAAATTAAGTACCAATTATGATAAAGAAAAGCAACAAAACTAATGTAGCTTAACCTCTCGTTGCGTAGATCTACGCGAGAATGCATTAACTATTGTGTCTGATATTCCAGCATACAAGGAGTTAAGTGTAAATTCATGCCACGCGGCATTCTTTGCATTATGCAATAATGTTTAGTCTGCTTCCCTTTATATGTTTGTGACTAAAATACCTCACTACAAGTAGGTATAGCCTGCACTGTTAGGTATAAAACAAAACCCCGACTGCATGATACGGCAGCAGTATGCCTAGGATGCAACCGGGAACACGTTTAGATGAGATTATATTTTTTCTGGCATTTCTGATTCTAAACTACATTTAAATTTATAAGCTGAAAGTATATATTTTTACAATCCATAAATAAAATCAATATGCTGCAATAATACATAAGACATTGAAGTACCTAACAGGATACCAAATTTGAAGTCGATCTGATCGACTCCAGTTTTATAATATAAAAATGTATGTTAAAAAGTTAGAAAAGAGTAAAGGGAAGGACCTCGTGAACTGCATTGCCTATTGGCCCTGATAGAGTTAATTCGGCCCTGGATGCCATATACTTACTTAAACAAAAAAACATCAAACTTGTTAAAAAAAAAAATTAAGTGTAGAGAATAAGCCCGGGCAGAAATGTCTGCTGATCTCGAAACTTCATTATGAAGATGGCACCCAGTGATGATGATTAGGATTACATATAGAGTAACTCGTAACTTTTCCTTTTATTCGTTCTAATTATTTGCTTATTGTTTACCCCTCTATATGACAGTGAAAAGTTTACCTATACGTTACAGGAAAACCGTAGGTAGGTATCAAATAAAATTGCGTGACTAAGGTTGAAAACTTGAAAGTTGAAAGGATCTAAAAGAGATAGATTTTTAATTATAAGCGGCAATAAGATGGGGTTGGCAATGGCCGGCAGGGGTGCTGAACCGCACGACGGTGTACAACGGCGCGGGGCTGCGGCGCGCGGTGGCCGACCGGCCGCGCGGCGTGCCGCTGCTCACCGTCGCCAACCACCACTCCTGCCTCGACGACCCCGGCCTCTGGGGTGCGTACCTACTACATCTTCTGATACACTCTCACAACACCAAACAGTTCTAGAAAATGTCTCCCGTGCTCAGTGACGTAGCGTGCTTTGGCGGGGCCGCGTATAAAAATTTTTTCGGGCCCTTAGGAAGGGTAAAGATTTCTCACAAAAGATAAAAGGATGTTTGCATAAAATTAAAAGAAATATTTATTCATCATAATTATCTACGTCAATTTTTCCAAAATTTTGAAAATTCCCAAAATCACCGTTGAAATGAAACTTTAACGGGGAAATCCCGCAACCCGCGATTACCGATGTAGGGTATTGCCAACTTTTGAACGCACGGTTTACGCGGGACAGAAAGAAATAGCTTTTTTCGACTTTTGTCAATTCTTAAATAAATAAAAAATTGGGAAGTTTTTCAATAATTTTTGGCTTACGCACGTTGGGGCTCCCCGTGGCCCGGTGGCCCCGTATAATTGATACGGCAGATACAGCGGTAGCTACTCGTATCGTACGCCCCTGCCTGTACTATTCTCAATAGAGCACATGTTACACCGGTATGGTCAGTACTAGTATTTATCCTGTGGTATGGTGGAGTTTCCGGGCGCGTTTGCCGCATTGCCGCTTGAAGCTGCCTTGGCCTTTGCCGTTAGGATCACGGACCGATAGTAACTACACTATACGAGCATTTATGCTAAGTATACATTTTAATTAGGTATAGTTACATTTACTTCATATAATAATAAATTAGCAGATATACAATGCGACACAAATAAGTTGAACAAAAATGGCGGACTTCAAAGCATTTTCGTACAAATTCCCAGCACGTAGGTTGAACCGAAATGGCGGTTATCGGCGCAGGTACAAATAATGCGCCGGCAACCGCTATTTTGGTTCAATTTACGTGTCGGGAATTTGTACAAAAATGCTTTTAAATCCACCATTTTTGTTCAACTTACGTAGGTCACTCAATAATTTTTGTCGTTTAATATTCAAACATGCAAAATCCAAACACTGACGTGTAGTACGCAAATCATAGAATTTACTCACCAACATTAGCCAGTTATCGGTTCGTTTTTGTTTGAAGTGCACACTTCAAAACGAAAAGTATGGCTTCGCTTTCGAGACCCCAAATTCGAGCTATAATTTTATACAACTTTCGACGGGATCTGTCTAGGCAACAGTGTCACGAAGAGATGGATCGAATATTGGGTGATACTGCTCCGCCTCTAAGGACTATCGAAAGGTGGTTCAAACAATTCGAGCGCGGCGACTTTAGCCTAGAAGACGATCCACATCCTGGGCGGCCGCGTGACGTAACCACTTCTGAACCGTGTTTGCTGTGGAAAAGCTAGTTCGGGAAGATCGTCGAATCACTTATGTGCAAATGCAGGAGATTCTCAGAATATCTGCAGAGACATTAAATACAATATGAAAGAAATATTTACATTTGAAAAAAAAAATTGTCTTTTTGTACCACACAAGTGACGAACAGAAGGCACATCGAGTAAACTGGTGCAAAAAGATGCTTTTAAAGTTTGAATCCGGCAAGTCTCGTGATTTATTTTCTGTTGACGTGGTGACGAGACCTTTTATATTATTATGATGTTCCTACTAAGTCTCAGAATCAGATCTGGGTGTTTGAAGGAGAAGATTATCCGACAACCACGAAGAAATCCCGATCGATTAAAAAAATAATGATTGTTGTTTTTTTCGGTCGTCGCGGCATTATAAAAACGATATCATTAAATACACAACGCACTGTAACAGCAAGTACACTGAACACTGCCTGCAGCCGCTTTTCAATAAACTGAAAGACTTTTGCGTACGTGGTTCCTGCATCACGACAATGCTCCGGCTCACCGTGCTCAGCTAACTGTTAATTTGATCAAGTCATCGGGTATCACACTTATGGAACATCCCCGTATAGTCCAGATTTGGCGTCGTGTGATTTTGCATTGTTTCCATATGCCATAAAACTACTGAAAGGTCGCAAGTTTTCAACTGAAACGGAACTTCTGGATGCTTGGAAAGAAATCTGCGCTACAATATCTCAAGTGGAAGGAGTGGTTCGACGACTGGTTTGAACGTATGAGGAAATGCATAAGCTGTGTGGAGATAAATTTGAAAAAAAAATACTTATAGTGTAACGACAATAATTATTGAGTGAGTAGCTTGAGGAAACTGCGTGCGGCGCGAGTCCTTGTACGCGCGACCCTCGGGCGGCGGGTCACGGTCACGACACGAGGTCTTTGTTTACCTACAAGTCCTACAACATTCGTTTATCACATACCTACCAAACCTATAATAATATCACAATGTACCTAATATCAAGCTTATTTATGTCTATACTATACAGCGAGCTACGCAAGTTTTAACTTATTATGCGCGCTAAGACGAGATTTAACCGCGTGATTTGATATGATATGATATGCCAATGAGTCCAATGACTATATATAAATATATAGGTACAGTCAGCCAACGAGATACCTGACCCCGCCCTCTACTATATCTTGAATTTTCTTTAAACTAAAAGTAATATCAACTTGAAAATGTATATTCAGAAAGGTTTTAATAAAGTCTTTCTAAATATGCCAAAGAATATACAAGTAGTGAAATATGCATATACATTTTAATGTTGACATTATTTTCAGTTTAAGAGAAAATTCAAGATATAGGTAGAGGGCGGGGTCAGGTATCTCGTTGGCTGACTGTGCCTACCTAGGTTATTTATTTAATACTTTAAAAATGATTCATACAGTCCAGTTGTTGCAAAAGAAAATCAATTTTGTTGACGAGTGTAGGCACATCATACGTTGAGACTGCAACGATGGAAACAAAGCAAGCATTTTCGCCTATCATTTTTGGAGTTAATTAGGGCTGTGTGGTTTCAGGCGTGCTGGGCTGGGGCGAGCTGCTGCGCTGGTGGCGAATGCGCTGGACGCTGGCGGCGCACGACGTGTGCTTCACCAACGCGCTGCACTCGTGCTTCTTCGCGCTCGGCAAGTGCGTGCCCGTCGTGCGCGGCGCCGGCGTGCACCAGGTCGGCTGATGCCTCCTACAGCCGGCGATGCTGTTCTCGCTTGCTGGACCGTTTGAGTAAACAAATGTGCCTTCCGCAGCCCGCGATCGACTTCTGCATCGAGCGGCTGTCGGCGGGCGAGTGGGTGCACATCTTCCCGGAAGGGCGCGTGAACGTGGACAAGGAGCACATCCGCTTCAAGTGGGGCGTGGGCCGGCTGGTGGCGGCCTGCCAAGTGCCGCCGCTCATCGTGCCCGTGTGGCACGAGGGCATGGACCGCGTGCTGCCCAACCAGGACTATCGCCCACGCGTGGGCAAGCGAGTGTTCGTGCACGTCGGGGAGCCCATACAGATACAACACATATTAGAGAGGTAATTCTTATTCAAATTTGACTTATCAATAGCAAAAATGAGTAGATATCTACTAAAGAAATGTGATAGACAGGCATTTCCACAGAATTAAATGGATATTTCAGTCGCAGTTCGCAGGAAATTTGGTAGTAATCCGAGCTGAGGGCATAAGCTTTGTAAATATATTTGTGGCAATGGCATGTACACCATTATCTGGCTAGGCCATCGCTGAACTCCAACTATATTTAAGGAAATCCATCGACCTGATGAGAAATGATCTGCACGAGTAGCAAACGTAAAATGCAATTTATTCATTTGTAATAATAACTTTATGATCCGTAATGTCGTTTTTCCCTTCATCAGGTTAAAGAGAACGAAAGCCAGCGAGGAAGAGACGCGGCGGGCGATCACGGCCCACATCCAGGACGAGTTGTTGCGCCTGCGCGACCGCACGCACGCGCTCATAGAACGCGCGGCCGGCTCACTCGCCGAGCGTTGCGACAACCGAGCGAAGCCGAGCGACAGAGATAGCGCGGCCCAGGCGAGAGAGATAGCGCGGCCCGAGCGAGAGAGATAGCGCGGCCCGAGCAGAAAGATAGCGCGGCCCGAGCGAGAGAGATAGCGCGGCCTGAGCAGAGAGATAGCGCGACTTGAGCGAGAAAGATAGCGCGACCCGAGCAGAGAGATAGCGCGACCCGAGCGAGAGAAGCGCGACCCGAACGAGAGAGAAAGCGCGGCCCGAGCGAGGGAGATAGCGCACCACCTGAACCTTATTTAGAAAAAAGGAAATAAAACACGTGACGCGTCGTGGCAACGCGCTTCCTTTTTGCGAAAAAAAACTGTAAAGTGCAATAAAGAAATAATGGCAATGTCTCACTGCCGACGGCTGCAATACAGGAAAAGTACCACTTTCTTGCAAAGTGCCAATGAATTCATCGTCTTACATTGACGATGTAAGACTGTACTGAATATAACAAACACTGTAAAGTATAGTGTATACGAATGATATATCGGCCAACTAACATAAGGTAACGGACTATTGTTGTGTTGATGAAAATGATCCGTGTTGTGTGTTTTCAAATAATTGACAAATGTACAGTTTATGTTTTCTTTAATAAATTTAATGAATGAAATGATTAGTTCAATTAAAAAACAATACTAGGTTTCACAATTTATTTGATTGTATTTCAATATTTTTATAGCAAATTACTAAACTATCACAGAGTGATCATCTCGATTGCTTTGCGGCCGCACCGCGTGCACTACGGAGACGGCCCTTGGGCAGTGATTAGCATCTTACGCCAGCTGCGCGCGAAGCAGTCTTGTGTACCGTGTTGGCACACCTCTGGTAGTGACGGAAGCAACCCGAGGCGAGACCGTCGCGGAAGAGCGAAGAAGCGATCAAGGCTTGTGTTTCGACCGCCCCAAGTTTATAATATATTACGTATTGACACTTTGATAAATGCTACAGCAATCACATAATTACATTCATTTTTAGATAAACTTGAGTCAGATTTTTTTATATTCGCAGAACATAGTGCTGACACAACGCCAAACGCTGATATGTGTCAGCTCTTACACTTTCGTAAATCCCAACTAGGATATTTAGAAACCAGCGATGACAGACTCGCTGCACGTTTACAAGCGATTTTACCTTTTGCAAGTGATTCATTACACTAAAGTGTTTTGGCAATGACGCGCGGTTTATAAACATACCGGAAGGGTTTAGTGAGTAATTATTAACAAAACAACAAGTGGACAGTTGCTACAAATATAAACATTCTGCATTTTCGCAATAAATTACATTCAAAGCAATGCACCGGTTTGGTTCCACTCGCTTACTTGAAATCAATTCTTTATCATTAATGCTACAAACAAAATGTATTATGTACAAGTTATTCTATAGAAAATAGGTTTAAATAAGTAAGTCAGCTTAGTAAAAGAATACTCCAAACAAGTTTAGCTCAAAATTTCGTTCACACCACATTCCTAGGGAAACAGGGATAAAGTAATGTCTGTAGGAGTTCAGCAAGTTGAAATGCCTCTCATCGGAGGGCTAAAGATTTCGGAAATTGTGGGCGAAACTGAAACGGTTCACCAACACTGGATCGGTCCACGAACTGTGGGGCGGTCAGTCGTCGGCGTCGGCGGCGTGCAGCGCGAGCACGGCGGCGGCGCCGAAGGGCGGGCGGTAGGCGATGCGCAGGTCGGCGAAGGCGCTGAGCGGCGGCGCCACGTTGGCCACGTACACGCGGCCCAGCGCGGGCGCCAGCGCGGGCGGCAGCAGCGCGCACACGGCGGCGCGGCACGCCACGCCCGCCCAGCCCGCCGCCGGCGGCTCCAGCGCCACCAGCGCCGCGCGCGCGCCCCGCGCCCACGACAGCGCCGGCACGCTCGCCTCCTGCGACGCACACTCTTTATGTTTACGACACCCACCCAGAGGTGCCGGGTCCGATCCCCGGACAGGGCGAGTTTATCTACTTTGCGGCTAGCTCAATCAACGTTATTTATCCCTACATATTTATTTATATCTTATTTATTATTAACGGATTAATCACACAGATTGAGCTAGCCCCGAAGTAAGCTTAAGCTTGTGTTATGGGATACTAACTCAACGATACTATATTTTATAATAAATACATCACCCCTCTAGTGCCGAATGAGCGGGTCCCGGACAATGTCATATTAAGCAAATGGGGTCGACCGACCGGCTCCCGAGAATCGCTCCTTAATTTACTTGTCGCGGTAAAAGTAATAGATAATTTATTTCTATCCTTTGCACACCCTAACTATAGCTAGAAGAAAAGACAAGGATAGGACTATAAGTGCGACAAGTTCATCCTTTCAAACAAAACTTTTCCACAATTCCCACAAATCGAATGTCAATTGGCATTGTGGGGCGTGCTTTCTCGCGGAGTTGACATAAATTGATGGAGGAGATGAAATTACTAACAAAAGACGGAAAGATATTGTTTGCTTCAAAAACGTACAAACAAAACATGCCTTCTCCTCTAGATTTTTCCTATCCCTTAGCCCACTCATTTACTATAGACTCAGTAACGGTTTTAGGGTAGGGTGGGATTGGGCGACCGCCCAGGGCGCCGGGTATAAAGGGCGCTATGGCCGGGCGGCCGCTTATGTTCGTATTTTTTTTAATTAATGGTTATTCATAGTATCTTTTGCCTTCCTTTGTTCTAATGGGTTTCAATTGAAGTTAGAAAGGGGGCGCTGTAGAAATCTCGTCCTGGGCGTTAGTAATTCTAAAACTGGCTCTGAATAGTCTTAATAATCAACTAAGACTTGTATCCCTGCACTCTTAGTGTGCCTAAGAAGATACTCCAAAAGCCCTCCTGAATATGTCGTATGAAGATACAGTGGAATATTAGTAGTTCTATCATAAGTACATTTACATTTATTAAATTATATACGATTATTATCATGTCAATCCATTTTTTTCGTTTCTTAATTGTTAACTTGTTTAACTTTCTCAATTGTTTACTGTGTATGTTTAGTGTTGCTTCTAAACGTCTGAAACACAGTATGTTTTTCATCCTAGCCCAGGTACCATTCATTTTTGTATTCCTTAGTATATGTGTGTGAAATTATCATTTAGTATATTAAATAATTTTTTTTTATTTTTTATTAAAGACTGCACTTTCACATGTTTCTCAATATCTAAGATATCTATATGGTGCGGTATCTGTGTAATGTAATTTTTGTGAACGTAATCAAAAAGTGAACAGTGCACTCACAAGGTCGGCGTGGTCGTCGTCGTGCAGCGCGACGAGCACGAGGTCGGGGCTGGGCAGGTCGTGCAGCGCGGCGTGCGCGGTGACGCCGCACAGGTCGGCGGCGGCCAGCTCGCGCTGCAGCGCCGCGCTGCGCGGCGCCAGCGCCGGCGCCGCCACGTGCAGCGCCGCGCGCGCGCCGTGACCCGCCAGCACACGCGCCGCCAGCGCGCCCACCGCGCCCACGTCGTGCGGGCCTGTAGCGTGTGCAATATTATATATCACTCCACGTATTTTATCTCTTGGTAGCGCGAAAGTCCAGCGGTGTAAAATCACATAATTGCCATTTGCTGAGTGGTACCATTTTGGTGTAAACTAGTATCAGTTATTAAGCAAGTACTGTAAATTGTAAATGCACCAAGTCACACTAACATTATAAAGGCAAAAGTTTAGTGTTTGTGTGTGTGTATGTTTATTTCTTCTTCACGCGCAAACAACTGGACCAATTTTGCTGACACCCTGGATTAACACATAGGCTACTTTTTCCGCGGGTAACACCGCAGGGCGCAGCTATTAAAGTATATTTCTTTTTTTGACGAGGTATACGACTACTGTTCGCAACGAAGGAATGCAAATCACGACATCACCGTTCGATCTGTTCATCCATTTATGGTGAGCGATAAGTATTTTAGATGAATCAAAATTGAGCAACCGTACCGAGCAGCGCGACGATGGCGGGCGTCTGGTGCGCGTTGCTGGGGTCGAGGCGCCGGCCGCCGCCGACGAGCCGCAGCGCGACGTCGGCGGCGGCGCGCGCCAGCAGCGCCCGCGCGGGGTCGGCGCAGCCGGCGCGGCGCACGGCGGCCCACAGCCGGCGCCGCGCCGCGCCCGTCAGCGCCGGCACCACCACGCCGTCGTCCGTCACGTAGTCCAGCGCGCCGCGCAGCGCGTCCGGCACGCGGATGCCGCGCCGCGCCGCGCCGCGCGTGCCGCCCAGCACGTTCTCGTCGTGCCGGAACTTGCCGCCCACCTGCACCCCGAGATTAAATCACAGTCTGTGGCGCTCACCAGAACATCCAGAGTTTGCATGAAAAAATCACACAGATCCATTGCTTCGATTAACGGGAAAGACATACAAAGAAAAACATTTTTCACATATTTATAATGATGCTTTCATTAGATTATTATAGATGTTTTCGAGAATCAAGAACCAAATAATTAAACCTTTGCAAGCTCTCACTATGTACACACCAACAAACTTTAAAATCATTATATTAATAGCTTTTTTAAAATATTAATAATAAATTAGTGTTTAAAATTTATTATTACTATTTTAAAAATGCTACCAATATGATGATTTTAGAGTTTGTTGCAATGACTGTTATTAGTATTACAGGACTAATCATGATCATCATTGTCGTCCGTACCATGCCATCGTAAGAATATTTGGTTAATAATGATATTAATTGTGGTAAGTGCCATAATACTAATAACAACCACTGTAGAAAAGAAACTCATTAACAGATTGTCCGCCTACTCATCACAAAGTATTTCAGCTCATTTATAAATAAAACTATAAATGACTTTTCTTCTAATTAACCTGTTTCGTCCCACTGCTGGGCAAAGGTCTCTCCCATTTCCCTCCATCTGTCTCTGGCTGTTGTCATTACTGACCATCAAATAATTATCAATAAATGATATAATATAAAAAAGTATAAAAAAGGTGTTGTCACCTCGTCAGCCTGCCGCACGAGGTCGGGCTTGTGCGAGTGCCGCATCTGCTCCCAGAGCGCGCGCTTGTCGAAGAGCGCCAGGTTGCCTTCGAAGTCGAAGTCCTCCTCGAGCGCGAGCGCGGCGGCGGCGTCGCCGAAGCAGGCCTCGTTGCGGCGCCGCGCCGCCGCCTGCCCGCGCGCCTTGGGCGTGGCGCCCGCGCACACCGCGCCGCGCGCCTTGCCGGGCAGCGGCTCCACGGGCTTGCTGCGCAGCGGCGGGGGGCCTGACACATTCAACATCTAATTATTGTTTCAAATTTTCCTTTCTGTATAAATTTTTTAAGTTTGTAAGTACAAATTATAAAGTTATAAGTGACCATGCTAGTTTCTTCGATATACATACTACTAATATGTAATGTGTGTTTTGCACATGACCATTTAAAATCATACAGCCAATAGATGGGGAGGACACTGTAGTCTCAAACATTTTTTTTAACATTTTATTTTACCACTTTTTCAGCATGATTAATATACATTCCCCTACCAAATTACAGCTTTCTAGAGACTATAAAGTATCTGAGTGAAACCGCGGACAGACAGACAGACATGGCAAAACTATAAGGTTTCCTTGTTTACTAGGAACCCAAAAAGCTATAGGGGGCATTGATTTCCCTGTTGGACAATTTTAATGGTGAAGTAAATCGCAAAGAAGCGATTCAGACTGGTGTGAGGAGTGTTTCTACACACATTAAACTTTTTAATAACTTAAAATTGTTACCATGATGCTGGTCACTGCGCCTGGCCTGACACAATAGAAATAACAATTGATGTACATCTATAGACATTGTGTGTCCTTCAAAGTGTTAATTAATAAGGTTTTCAAGGTTTTCAATACTCAACTGCACACATATTGTACTACAATATAATTCTTCAAACTCCTTATCACCTATAGTGCGTTTTTTATGTAATTTCAATTTATGAAATAAATACTTTGTAATTTACAAAGGTATTGATTTATAAAGTGTGTATTTCAATAAAAAAGACATGTCAAGATTGTTTACATTCTTTTAAACACCTAAACAAATGGAAACAGACAACCATACTCATAAGTGATCTCATAAATCTTTACTTTTACTTGGAAAATCTTATTACCCATTCAGTATCAGTAGCATGGGAGGTGTGGATATATTCGGCGATTTTGCCTCCCTCTGACATCGCCGCCCGGGGCGAGTGCCCCATCCCGCGCCCCCTAGTTTGCAGTCCTAAATAAGTGAATGTTCACTCTGTTAAAAGTCAAGATACCTGAACTGCTGGGGTTGGCCTGCAAGTTCTCGCAGACGGTGGCGCGCGGTCCCTTCTTAGCCTTGCTCACAGCCACCGTACTGTGCGTCTGCTCCGGCGGCTCCGCGCGCGTCTCGATGATCTTCAGCTCCTTGATGTCTGCCGCACTGCAACCAATACAACTCTGTATTCACTATCAATTCATCACATCACTGCATGTAATACGTAGCTACTTACTTCAGCGTCACCTGTGATTTCGGGTATGGGAACCCGTTTCTAAAGGCTTTGGTGAGCGTTATGGTGGTGCCGTCTGCTTCCAGGATAGTTCCCTGGTAGCAGCCCAGCGGCTCGCCGCAGTTCACGGACACCGCGTATCCGATCCACTTAGACATTTTTACACAGAATATGCTACAAGAGTCACACTAGATTAGAGATCACTGCAAAAAGCTGTTTCAAGGAAAGCACGATGCACAATACAGTTACGACCACATTTTACAAAAATATTTTTAACTTCAGCTTCAATACACGGTATTCCTGAAAACACGTGTCTAAACGTTATTTTGGATTGAATCACAAATAAGTAGGTATCATTAAACACAGTAAAATAAAATTTTATTTTCGAACTCTCGTGATCGTGTCGTGTCCTTCACAATTTTATTTATTTTATTATGATCTGTCAATGTCAGAGTCAGATCAACTTATGTCAAATGGTCAAACCGACAGCAGCAAGAGTGGGTATCTTCGGCTGACAAGTCTTGCCGGCCGGCCACGAATATAAGCATGTGCGCGCATTTTTTAAATAATCGTATGCAAAGGATTTGCAACGAGTAGCTTGTCCACTAGTAATTTTGACATTTGTGGCGTAGATATGACAAAGAAACCTTTCATGGAGAATCCGTTCCAATTCATGCTGCTTTTTTATTCACTGTGAGATTCATAGAAAACCATAGACATATTTTTCGATATAGTCTGCGTGAAACAATATTGTTTGAAGCTGACACGACGGTTTCAAAAATACGGCCAAATGGTGTTTTACACTTTCACTCCAGAAGTGCGTAGTTTTTGTATGGGAAAACCATTCGTTTAGGTGACTCCGCGTTTTAGAAATCGCACTTCAGAAGTGCTATTTTTCACCACTTAAAAAAAAGCGGACGGATTCTCTATGAATAGTCAAAATTACGAGTGGTCGAGATCACTCGTTGCAAATCCTTCGCAAACTATCATTTAAAAAATGCGCCCATTTGGAAACGCACGCGTAAACCATTCATGATGTGACAAGTGATTTCAAAAATATATCATAGAGAATCCGTTCCGTTTCGTGCTGTGAGTATGTATAAGTGGTGAAATTGTTAGAAAAACCATAGACATATTATCGATGTTTTCTGCGTAAAACAATATTGTTTTTCGCTGACACGACGGTTACAAAAATTCGGGCAAATGGTTTTTTAAGCGAGCGGTGAGTTGGAAAACTAGACGTTTTGTGTTTCGGTTAGTCCTTAAATGAAAAATCGCACTCCTGGCTGTGGTGAGTTCACGCGCATATTCGTGGCTAGGGTGTCCTGCTTTTCTGCCCAACATACCCACAGAAAAATGACATTTATCTATATGACATTCTAGTTTGACGCAAGCATGACAATTTGTCAATTATTTGACTTTGACGGATCAATCAGCCAGGCCCAGCCAGTGGCCAACAGGGAATATCGATTAAAATTTTGGAATTTCGTTGCCCTATTTCAAGACATTTGTTCTACAAATACATTTTTGCACCTATGATGCTCAACTATTAGTAAATAATAATACTGCTCAAGTTGTTCCGTGGTTGTAGAATGTGGTGATAGCAAAGTACAAGTTAGTCGAGTGGACAGGCTCAGAGGGTTGCGATGGCGGCCGACACGGCGGTGGCTGCGAGCCCCGAGGAGACGCTGGAGTCGCTGCTCCGGGAGGCCGAGGCGCTCAAACAGAAGTTGGAGGAGGAGCGCCAGAAACTCAACGATGTCACGCGTGAGCCTCCACCTTACTCCTGTCATACCAGTTACACATTCACTTACCTTCATGTACCCTTAACAATGAAAGAAACTTAGATAAGACGCCACTGCCGTACCTAGAGCCACTCTTATTTTCCTGATACTCATAACAACATGTTATGAACTAGTCAGGTAGGATACTTAAAATGAACAGGGTCTGGTTTCGGCATTTCTTTATTATATAATGTGTTATTATGTATACTAGGATAATATTTACATAATATATATTTTTCTACTATTAATATGAACTTAAATAAATATTATGCATGGCAACATAATCTCTGTTTATCCCGATGGTTGACTAGGAGAGAACACTTTTAGCATTAAGTCAGCCAATTGTGAACAATTGTTTATTGTGGATCAATTCATTTTTATAAATAAATGAATATTGCCTAGACTACTTTTTTCAACCCCCTTAAAAAGGGGTGTTATAAGTGTGACGTGCCTGTGTATCTGTGTTTCTATCTGTATCGTCATATCACCTAAACAAATGGGCTAATCTTGAGGCCTTTTTGTTGTTTGAAAGCTGAATTGATCAAGATGGTTCTCAGCTTTGTTTGATTAAAATTGGTTCAGCTGTTTAAAAGTACATGGGCTAGTAAGTCAAGTGTTCATAATTTATCAAAACTTAGAACTGGCTTCACGCCAAAACTACACAATCGATTTTGATAACATTTCTATGGGACCACCTGGACAGTATAATATACTATCAAACAAAAAAAAATCAAAATAATCAGTGAATATCCATAAAAAAATCATAGGTCATAAGTTCATAACAAATTCAGTATTTGATTCGGATTTTTTTTTCTTATTCATATCAAAAAGTAACATGATACGAAACCGAACACAAATTATAATTTTACTGCACTCAAAAATAAGCAAGTTACCTATAAGCCTTTCAAATCCGGTGGAAGGGGAAAATGTTGAATAACAGGAAAAGGATGCACATATGTCATTAGGCGTCACGCTTACGAAAGAGATAGCGAGATGTCCCCACCACATTCCCACTCTTATACATATTTAAAATGGTTATTGCTGCCACACTTAATAACCAATTTACTTTCGGAAAATAGCTTCTTGTTAGTGTTGTTTGTTATTTGTTTAAAATATTGTCCCAAAACAAACTAAGTCAAATAGCCTGTTGATAACCTCGTCCTTTATAGAATTTGGTTAGAAATGACTGGCAAAAAATTATTACTTCTTCAAAAATAATTGTCATTGGTGGCTGGGGTGCTTGGGGTGCATTAGATATAAGAAATAGTTGTACTTTGTATTTGTGCACATGTTCTATGCAGCCCATTATAAACCATTGTGTGATGTGCAGTGTCGTGCGTGGCGGAGCGGCTGGAGGCCATCAACTTCCCGACCCTGAAGCTGCGGCGCGTGCTCAAGGGCCACCAGGCCAAGGTGTTGTGCTCCGATTGGTCGCCCGACAAACGACACATCGTCTCCTCCTCGCAGGTAGCCCACAACAGTACAGATACTCATAACATGTCTTATAATTGGCAGTCACATTGGCACTGAAGAGAATAATGTCGTTTTTTATATAGAATCTTGTTCTGTGCTGCTTCTAAGCCTGGGGTTCTCAAAAAACTTATCTGTGTACTGGCGAGTCGTGACGCGGACGCGACCCGACAGGCGCCGAAACCCAGCAGAACTAAGTATCTACGTGAGTCGATAAGAATTGCTCGGAGTAAGTAAGGGTATAATGCTCATGTTGATGTATCAGCTCATGTAAATATTGTAGTCCAGAGTTACCCATGTCTAGGTCACATGCGACTGCCATGATGAACCTTTCTAGCCTAAACCCAACTTAGTTGTTATTCTTTGCCTAAACCAATTTGGATCCGTGGAAGTTTTTTGGCTATGTTGCAGGACGGCAAGGTGATCGTGTGGGACGCGTTCACGACGGCCAAGGAGAGCACGATCGCGATGCCCAGCACGTGGGTGATGGCGTGCGCGTACGCGCCGTCGGGCGCGCTGCTGGCGGCGGGCGGGCTGGACAACAAGCTGACGGTGTTCGCGCTGCCCGACGACGAGCCGGCCGCCCGCAAGCGCACCGTGGCCACGCACACCTCCTACATGTCGTGCTGCGTCTTCCCCAACACCGACCGCCAGATCCTCACCGGCAGCGGCGACGGCACCTGCGCGCTCTGGGACGTCGAGTCGGGACAGCTGCTGCAGAGCTTCCAGGTTACATTCATTTATTACTACCACGGTTCATCATTAAGGTTGAACTAGTCGATACTTTTTCTATACAAATTTCATTGTACATTCAAAGTCTAACATAATATCGATTTGTCTCATTATAAATTTTGTCTGTACAGATACAGAGTAATAAAACAAAGTCCGTACTGACACAGCTTAACTTATTTTAATAAACTTAATTTGTAATTCATTAATGCAGTAGTTTTTGCATAAAACCCCTTTTCCCAAAGAACTTCACGTTTATTTTTACGCGCTCGGTTTACCATGAATAATCGTGCATTTCACTTCACTTCTTTGCCCAAACACAATGTCAGGTGAGACAGCATGCTTTTAGCCCGCGCCCACCTTTTAATTCAAGCCCGCGACTCGTTCAACCTTAACCCTTTAACCGCGAAAAACAATTTCATACCCATTTCGCGAGCGTCTTATATTTCCGACCGAAAACCACTACTCGAATTGCATATAACTTAAGTCTCCTCATCCCTATTTGTAGAAGGTATTTATTTTCGATTCTTTATCCGTCGCTATTAGCACGACAACTAATGCATATGGGCTAGTTATACTGTACGACTATTCAGAACCATCAAAGCTATAATTATAGCATCTCTGAATTTTGTTTTGGGCCTTCAGCATTATAAGGTGTATGGTTTGTTACCAAGACATATATTGAGAATCGCTATTCCCCCCTAACTCACTGTCTAACCCGAATAAAATGTTCCACGAGGGAAGGCTCTGAAGCGACATACACAGCTAAGGATCTGGTGGATGTGTTGCAGGCGCACAGCGCGGACGTGATGTCGCTGGACCTGGCGCCGTCGGCGATGGGCGACACGTTCGTGTCGGGCGGCTGCGACCGCGCCGTGCTGGTGTGGGACCTGCGCTCGGGGCAGGCCGTGCAGGCCTTCGACACGCACGACTCGGACGTCAACGCCGTCAAGTACCACCCCAGCGGCGACTCGCTGGCCTCGGGCTCCGACGACTCGTGCTGCCGGCTGTTCGACCTGCGCGCCGACCGCGAGGTGGCGCGCTACCAGAAGGACAGCATCCTGTTCGGCGTCAACTCGGTGGAGTGGTCGCTGTCGGGCCGGCTGCTGTTCGCCGGCTACTCGGACTACACCGCCTGCGCCTGGGACGCGCTGCGCGCCGCGCGCGTGTGCGTCTTGTGCGGGCACGAGCACCGCGTGTGCCGCGTGCAGCTCTCGCCCGACGGCACGGCGCTGGCCACGGCCTCGTGGGACGCCACGCTGCGGGTACGTACTGTGACGTCACTCAGCTCTCGCCCGACGGCACGGCGCTGGCCACGGCCTCGTGGGACGCCACGCTGCGGGTACGTACTGTGACGTCACTCAGCTGTCGCCGGCGGTACGGCGCTCGCCACGGCCTCGTGGGACGTCATGCTGCGGGTACGTACTGTGACGTCACTCAGCTGTCGCCGGCGGTACGGCGCTCGCCACGGCCTAGTGGGACGCCACGCTGCGGGTACGTACTGTGACGTCACTCAGCTGTCGCCGGCGGCACGGCGCTGGCCACGGCCTCGTGGGACGCCACGCTGCGGGTACGTACTGTGACGTCACTCAGCTGTCGCCGGCGGCACGGCGCTGGCCACGGCCTCGTGGGACGCCACGCTGCGGGTACGTACTGTGACGTCACTCAGCTGTCGCCGGCGGTACGGCGCTCGCCACGGCCTCGTGGGACGTCATGCTGCGGGTACGTACTGTGACGTCACTCAGTTGTCGCCCGACGGCACGGCGCTGGCCACGGCCTCGTGGGACGCCACGCTGCGGGTAATTTTAGTGTAGCCTTGCACTAGATTAGTAAGACAGTCGTGTTGACGACTCCCGCCTAGCAGCAACAACCTACAAAGTTATTTAGAATACAGATTATTTTTACATCGAATTTCATTACCCGAAAAATTATTCCACAATTTTTGATTTATAGTTTTCTTAATATATCGAATAGTTAATCATCCCAGTTTCTCATTCATATTATCGAACAAAATTTCATAAAAAAGATTTTAAAATATTTTTGATTACTAGAAAAACGGTATATTGAACTAACATTTCATATATAGTATTCAATTATCGATAAAACTGTTCATAAAAACATGTTTAATATGTAACGGTACACATAATAACATTTTGTGTATGGTACGGTGTGTACGGTAATTTCGGTGGATAGAACTGACCTAGCACTCGCTTCAATGCTTCAACTATTTTGTAAACTGAAACTTACGTAGAAACAAAATTGTGGGTATCAAAACATTATTTCGATGAAATACATTAAGACGAAGTGGTAGCTCAAGTGGCGCTCTCATTTGAAATAAATTGTTTAAAACTAAATAAGGTGATAATTAAAAATTTGATTTGTATCACTGTCTAGAAAGACCTTTAAACTATTTTATGAGTAACCTTTGAAATTATTACGAATAGTCCGTCTAATTTCAAAACTGTTTTTCGCCAAAAGTGGCCACTTTTGGCGAAAAACAGTTTTAAAACTAGACGGACTACCAATATTACTTTCAAAGGTTATTCATAAAATAGTTTAAAGGTCTTTCTAGACATTTATACAAATCAAATTTTTAATTATCACCATATTTAGTTATAAACAATTTATTTCAAATGAGGGCGCCACTTGAGCTACTACTTCGTCTTAAACATGAAAAGGAATAACGATAGACTGAGTTTTTAAATAACAAATCGAGTAAATGAAATTTTGATGTAAAGAGATTTCGAAGTGAATTGACAACATTTCATTTTCTAAAAGGTATGAAAATTCGAGAATCATTTCGAGATTTAGCAATTCTGAACACGTAAAATATTTTTTCAGATTTTTTTGAGTTATATCTTTAGAGATAAATGAAAGTACAAGGATATAGGCATTTAACAGGTTACACCTTTGCTCAAAAGTACAAGGATATAGGCATTTAACAGGTTACGCCTTTGTTTGAACATCTAAAAGTGAAAAAATTATGTCAAGCTGTCAGCTGTCAATTGACACGTGCGCCAATCTGACAACTGACATCACGAGTGAGAGAGAGAGATAATAGTAGTGTTGTCTATAGAAGTATCAGTTCGATAGGAAGACCATCTAATATCGATAGTTCTTTCAGTAAAGTTGAATTAGGATTGGAAAAAATACACATGCCTTAAAATGTTTACATAGTTTGGTGACGAAATGCTAATATTTACTTTATATAATTGATATTTCAGGTTAAAAAAAAATAATATTGACATCCAGGTCTTAAAAACTATAAAAAAAATGAAGTAAGGAAAAATACTACCCTAAAATGGGGCGACTTTCAAAACACAAGGTGACATTTATGATAGCTTTTTTTTGTTTTAATTAAATCTTCCAAATTTCTGAACGCATATTTATTTATATTTTTGAAATAGCAATCCTGGTACGTCCGCCATCTTTTCACAACGCGTGTACGCGTGTTTTTATTTTCAGTCAAATTCACCCCAATTAACTTAAAAACACTGTAACTTAAAAAGTAAAAAGTGAAACATTTTTTTCTTTGTGTTCTTAATTCCTGTAAGGGGCGACTATGAGAATCTGTTAAAAAACGTGGGTTACCTAAAAACCCCATTCCAAGTATAGAGATGATAGGGCAAATATTTTTTGTCGAGTATTACAAGCGTAATTTCTTATGCCATTTGTTTTCCACATACCAAGTCGTCAATATAATATTTTTATGCCAAAAATAGCTGAGATAGAAGCGTTTGAATTTTTTAAATTAATCAAAGTAACCCTATTTTACGATACGTAAGTTTTTGTATCGATATCGATATCTTACTGCTACAAAACACATCTCTATAGACGTCAGTAATAGTTTTATTTTTTAATTATAATGTATGGCAAAGATGTAAACTCGTTACATCCTAACTCTTGTACTTACGCTCTTTTAGAATGGAGAGATTTTAAACAATTTTATTTTAGGAGAAATAATGAAAAGAAATGAAAAAGAAAAAATACGTATGTCCTTTTTTTTGAAGTTTAAGGAAAATCTTTAAGGAAAAAATATAAAATATGAATATAAAATTTTTGAAATGTTGTCAATTGCGATAAAGTGATGGGTTCCCCACAAAGGCATGTACCGTCATCATAAGTGTACATTTTCAAATTTAGTTTGAATTTCAGATCTGGGCATAAGCGGCACAGCTGCGCGGGACAGCACACGCGGCGACGGCGCAGCCGTACTGCACCACTCAAACGACAAAGTTTCATGAAATCTCGAAATGCAGTCTAGTTCATAAGCGTAGCAATAGGACTTCTTTTTAGTAATGGCGACGACTTGTCTTCATACTACACACATCAAAATAGGGTTGCAATCATCACTGGTCACAGCCTTGCAGCGGTCGCTGGTCAGTCAAACTGTACAGCATGAGCAAATTACTTGATCACGCAAATGTAAATGTGAAGTCTGCACACGGGCTGATTTCTTATTTCCGTTGTTGAATGTGCCGAGAGATCTCGCGCAGAATCTCCTCTGCATCCACAAACGGGTCTCGCGTTTTTTTATGATATTTAAAACAAGTTTTTCTAATTTAACGCCTTTTTAGGTTTTCGTACCTCGAAAGGGAGAAACGGTACCCTTGTAGGATCACTCACTTGTCTATCTGTCGCACTGTCACAGTCATTTGCTACCAAACTACGGGACCGATTGAGTTGAAATTTGATACACACTTATTGAAGGTAACACATGACAAGAAAGAAAATACAACCCCCCCCCCCTCCCTTATCTCTGAAACCACTGAGCCACATCCAAAAAATTTGAAAAAATACAGATAATAGTTCTTTACCTATAAGAATATCAGGTATAACAGGAATACCTATTTATTTGCAGTAAGAATCTCGGCAACGGTTGAAGCGATTTTAATGAAACTAGTATACATATAGGTAGTATTGTTGCTGATAAATCGTTCTAGCTAGGTTTTATTTTTAAAGAACCTCGTTTTTTTGTGTTTTCAAGCATCAATATTTTTTATTCTATATCGGTAGAATATACAATGCTAATTTCACCATGCTGTCACCATGTCTATAGCTCCGCGGGAATGATGACAGTCTGTCTGAAGGTCCTGGTTCAAGTGCCACGATAGCATGTTTTTTTAAGTTCTTTAGTGTTTTTTGAAATAACAAGTTTATTTGCTAGGTAAATTAAAAAAGCCTATATAATAATTTGCTAGGGAAAACCATGACTTTCAAGCGCTAACCCCAATAACTTTCGAATGGCTGAACCGATTTTCATCAAAAATAGCTAAGAATTACCGCAAGA
This sequence comes from Acrobasis suavella, assembly GCA_943193695.1. Taxonomy (NCBI): domain Eukaryota; kingdom Metazoa; phylum Arthropoda; class Insecta; order Lepidoptera; family Pyralidae; genus Acrobasis; species Acrobasis suavella. Next base: position 20,382,265 of record OW971946.1, read on the forward strand.
GAACTTGCTTTCACGCATCGAAATCGGTCGAAGCGTTCTAGCGCTACGATGCCACGGACACATTACCGTCAAACTTATAAACCCCTTTTTTCTCGGGGGTTAAAAATGTTCGCAAGAAGAATACGGAAGAAGTTTTTCCGGGTAACTAGTAAATATCGTTTGACATAAAATTAATGTCAATACCACTACATTGAAGGGAGGTGCGGAAGCCTCAGTGAGCTAGTTTGACTCGCACTGGTCAGATTTTATTTATATACTCGATTGACAATGTCACTCTCGACTCCAACGATACCTCTCGAGTTTAATGACCGTGCCAAAATACATACATGCACTGAATAAACATACATAAAAAAACACTGTTCAAGTCGCTTTGTGAAAGCTGCCCAACTTTGGAGGCTTAGGCCGGTGGTGTCAGTACACTTGTTGGTTTGATCAAATCCTCAAGTACCTATATAGTACAGTGTACCGAATATAAAGCCGCATTAGGCTCAATTTATACCGAGGCGGAAGCGAAGCGTCAAATTCGCGACTATCGCTAGAAGACGCGTGAACTCGCCGAATTCGCGAGTGGCGGCCGCAGGTGCGGCGAGTCGCGCCGGTTCGCTGGACTTCGGCGCGTCACGGCGCTCAGTTAAATTGTATAAAATAGTACACGACGCGCGACGTGGCGCCTCGTACGCTTGCTATGTTTCGTGCCTTAGAGCTGAAATTTAGTTTGAACGTTATACGATTGACATAAAGTTCATTATGCTATGTACGATTTCGTTCCCAAAAAGACGCTTCGCTTCTGCCGCAGCGTAAATTAAGCCTTATGATCAGAACACTGAACCTAAGTCTGCAAAAATAGAAACGTCCCCTCTCTAATTGAAAGCTGCTCTTGACTGAAAATTGACCCATTTGTTCCCAGTGGGGATGTCCCCACTGGGCATGAATGGGATAGACCCGTTTTAAATGGCCAAGTGTAATTCGCTATGATTCGCGAGGTGCCGCTCGCTCCTCTGCACGTAGCGTAGTAACTAAAGTGTGTAACCACGAAACACAGAAAAAGACAAAAATAACTTTAAACAATAGCTGTACACGTGCCGCACCGTCTCGTATGAAATATAGTTGTAGTCGTGCCGGTAGTTAGTGCTGCAAGACGACCGTGTTTGTATGGCATTGAAACCCGAGCGAGTGCGAGTGATAGACTGTAGGCTCGTCGAGAATGCATTTCCTCGTCGATATATTTCCAATGCGTTCACGAAGACGAGCTGATCCTTCCGCTATCTCCATATAGGTGTACTAATTGCCAGTTCGAAGCGATGACGCAACACGTATTAATGTTGTTAGGTCGTCTTCGTGAACGTACAGGCTGCGGTGCGCGCCGGGCAGGGGGTCGGGGCGGGTCGGCTGTCACGGGGCGCCCCGGCGGGGCACTGGGCGGGCCGGCTGTCACGAGGCGCCCCGGTGAGGCTCGGGGCGGGTCGGGTCGGCTGTCACGGGGCGCGGGGCGGGTCGGCTGTCACGGGGCGCCCCGGCGGGGCACTGGGCGGGCCGGCAGTCACGGGGCGCCCCGGTGAGGCTCGGGGCGGGTCGGGTCGGCTGTCACGGGGCGCGGGGCGGGGCGGCTGTCTCGAACCGCGGCCCGACGGGCGCCGCAGATGTTTTGTTTTAATAAAACTAAGTGTAAAATATTGTTGACTATGAATGATTTCCAGTATTTAGTGTCGTCGCGCACGCGCTAGTCCGCGCGCCGTGCGCGGTATTCCAAAGACTCTGTATAGTATTTATTTCGTAGTCGTGTTTAGCGTAAGGATTACCCATCAATAAACTCGATGTCGCAAGCTTGTCTTTCATTCATATGGTGGTGCTATCGAATCTTTGTTATGTGTGTGGAAGGCTGGTGCAGGTTACCGCTCGCCCTGTGGGCGAGGTATGATGCAAGACGTCCCTTTCGAAACTCGACCCATTCACAGCTTGTCCCATCCGTTACTCGTCCCATTCACAACTCGTCCCAAGTGTATCTCGTTCCTATTCTCAGCTGGTTCCAAAGTCCCATTTAGGTAGGTAATTATGATTGTTAAAATGTTTAGGATTAAACTGAAAGTTAGCATTAAACGGCTTCATTATTTGGTTTTGTAGTATTTTCAAAAAAATAATTTTGTTTAGCCTTTTTATGCAGGGTGGAAATTAAAGATAGTGAATGGGGCAAGTTGCGAAAAAGAAAGTGAATGGGACGAGATGTGAAAGGAATGTGTTGTTGAGATTTGGACGATTTACATCGAGTCATACCCGCCTGCGTGTAGTGGACGCGTCAATTTTAATTCACTGTTTTGTTTTTGGTGTGTGTAAGTGGCCAACACTGGTGTCAGATTTTTCAGGCTACCTAAATGCATTTAACATAGCTTGACGACTGCCATACAATGATAACAGCCGGGACCAATGGCTTATACGTGCCTTCCGAAGCACTGAGAAGCCTGAATTTTTTTTATGCCACTTATGGTCACCCATACAAATGCGGACCCCGCCTGGTGTCGCTTAACTTGCGCAAGCTCTAGTAATGCGCACTTCCGCCAGGCCGCCGAGCTCCTGTATTAATTCACTGTCACAACTAAACTTGTGCATCCCGGGGAGTGTGAGATAAACTTCATAGCTTTTAATTTATCATTTATTACAAAATATAACAACATTTTTTTTTACTTGAACAACCAAAGACCGACCGAGACATGAGCTCAGTCTACACCGTAATCGACTGTTTAACACGTCTAGTGTAAGTCGAATCCGAAAATTAAAACAGAACACCCTATTTTTCAACGCGGGAATCAGCAAATCACAAAACTTGTACTTTTCAAAGTTACCGCTCGCGTTCCGACAGTCGTGAAATATTATCATTACACATTTTTGGAAACATGGCGTCAGCCAAAAATAATTTTGTTTAAGGACTTAATGCGCAAAGCTTTGTTTAAAAAAAATCAACTGTAAGGTGTAATGGAACAGAATCTTCATGACAAACAATACGATGTCGAATGTTACTTTAATATTTGAAGCAAAGACGAGTGGTGTGGTGAGGTCAATACACTCGTTGCAAATTCTTTGCGTATGAGCGATTACAAGTACACCTTGGTAACACTCGCGCACATCATGTTTTATGACTGCCGCGTTCCAAAATGGATTTTCAGATTCGACGCGTTTCCGATGAAGCCCGCCGCTGACACGCCCGGAACAGTCAGAGCATTGCAATTTCGCTGCATAACGGTAGGTACTTATAATTGTCGTTCACTGTGGATTGGTCTTTTTGAAACCGTGTGATATGTACCTGTTATTGTGGGGATTATTTCGGCAGCGAAACGCTAGCGCGGCGACACGGTTTGAACTGGCAGTGCGGTTGCAGTAGACTTTTCAATGCGAATTCAAGAGGAAGTGTCAACGGCGGGGCTGCCAGACAAATTTGGTTAAAATGAGAACAATATTTTCTATAATTTAACAGATTGCACCCTCGTGCTATTAAACAGTACAGAGAGCTAGAAATGTACATTTCTGTTAATGTACCTACCTCTACATGCAAACACTGAACACAATGAAATATTGTTTTAATGCAGGAACGAAACAAATAGGAACAATTATCTATACTTATGTAGAAAGTATTGCTTTTTAGTCAAATATTAAGCTTTAATCAATCTTATTACTAAACGCGGACTTAAATTTTAATACGCGGTTTAAATTATAGTCACCAAAACAAGAGTCATTAATGGAAGAAAAAGTAATCATTATGTTGTTACGTAGGTACATAGTTATATACAGATATAATTTGTTTTGGGTGGATAATGATTTAAAACAAGTACTAACGTTAGTCCGCGATTTACGATAACACGGATGTGGTCTACAGGCTGACTAGCACTGCATACCATAACATTGTATCGGTCAACAACTAGTTAGTGGACCCATGGGCGTAGCGAGGTACGGGCAGGGGGGGGGGGCGGCAGCGGCCCCCCCTAGAGAGGTCAGTCACTGACGTTTCGAATGCGTTTCATCAAATAGTCCAGCGTCGTTATGTTGGTGGTGCTAAACCATCAGAAATATATGTATGACAGCTCTTATAACCTACATCTACTGCAGTTGGTTTAGCGCTACGAACATAAGCTTCAAAACCTTGCGGAGGTCTACGATAACCGTAAACCGTTTAAACGGGCTATGTATGTTAAGCGCATACCGGAAAATTGACCAAGAAAAATAAAGACAAAATTGTACAAGAAGTTTTAAATAGATTTTGTGAAGAACCGCGCAGATTGCTCTTCAAGTAAGAAAGCTATTTCTATATTTTGTTTTAAATTTTTACCTCACCTCCACTACTAATATGAGACACTCACGTGTTAAAAAACTACGATTAAAACAATATCGTCTAGGATTTTTTTATCTGCCCCCCTCTAAATAGAATCCTCGCTACGCCCTGGAGTGGACCTACATAATGGTGCCAGTGGTCGTTTTCAATTTCAACCAAAGCAGTGTTAGATTATTTTCAAGTCCATTAAGATTTGTTAACTTTAAAAGATACATGATTTTATCGGGGTCCAGTGCTGCCCCCATTTGAAATAATTTATTTGAAAGAAAACTAAGATACTTATTATTTAAAATTTTGGTTTCGTCATGCTCTAGATAACCCTTCAAATTATTTTATGAACTACCGTTTACAGTTTAAGGCATCGATGAAATATTACTAGTAGTAATTATATTATCTTTGTAAAGTGAGAACGTGAAGCTTTGCTTCGCACATTTGCGAAAAACGGTCACTTTTGGCAAATGTGCGAAAAAAGCTTTACTTTCTCATTTGAAACTGTAAACAGTAGTTGCTAAAATAGTTGGCGTAGAAAACCTTCACGTGCTTAATAAATACAAGATATAATTATTTATTATGTCAATCATAATTTTTCTACAATATGAATAATTACTTTGGTAATGTTATGTAAATTTATAAAACATCTATTCATTTTCATCATTAATTAGTCATCATAATTCATAAATTATTGTACTATTTGTGTAACTAATTTAAGAAGATTCTGATTTAAGGTTAAGCTGATTTTTCTGTGAAATAGTCACCTATTAGTGTACTCTTCTTAAATTGATAGATTTCTGATGAGCACAAGCGATGACTGATGTACTATATGACTTTTGATTTTTCTTGCATCTAGATTTATTGACCCCTTGGACATCCAGACACCCGGTGTAACATACCCCGGAGGGGATTTGAGAGGGCAGATTTTTTGTGACTACAGCGGCAAGACAATAGTGCTACGGGTAAGATTTGCGTTATGAATTAAATTCATAGATATAAACACCCAGTATAATTATTGCCAAAACTTGGGGTTGAACTCAGAATCTCCGAGTGACGGACTGGCGTGTTGGCCAACACGCCACGAAACAACTTTATAGTAAAATTAAGTCAAATAATCTAACTACAGCTAGTGGAAGTATCACCAATTAGAATACCATTTGTTCACACATTAATCTCAGTGAATCTCATCGATCTATTAGGTACATTGCTTACGAACTAGACTACTCTACTGGATGGAATGATGTCTACGATATGTCTAAATTACTATCGAATCTTCGTAAACACAATAACGGGCCAAGCGCGACTACCCTACATTATTAATTTTATTTTGCATCGATTGTATTAGAGCTGTTATAAAAATACCAAAAAATTCCATTATCTCTAACTACCACGTCGAAGGGGATACTAATAGAGTCGTTTCTGGCCCCTGGTAATAATCCTTCTCCGAAATCTCTGCATTAGATTCATATTTGGACTTTGCAAATATGATCACATTTCTAGTTTTCTTGCACGACTCAAGTGGCTCCCCATCAGACAGCGTCAGAACTTGCATATCCTATCCCTTCTTTATTCAGTCCTGTTCGTTCCTTCTACTCCGCTATTCCTTAAAGAACGTGTCACCTTCTTTCGTAAGAAAAGGAATCGTAGTATGCGTAGCACAGTCGCCTTTAAACTTTCAATTCCTCTTCATCATACTCATTGCTGGTTTCCAACCCGTCTGGCCAGCGTGAAGAGTGTAGGCCAAATCCTCTGGCTGCTCTGGCCGAGTTTGGCTCTGGTAGTACAGAGAGGGTCGTGTTCCTGCAGTGGAGACTAAAAAGACCTGATGATGATGATGATGATGATACTCATTTCTATTCTAACTCTTTCTGTTCAGGCAGTAAAACTTTGGAATGTTTTGCCACTGGATATTCGTAAAGTGCAATCATTAAATATTCAAACCTTTCGTCTGTTATTTTTTTACTTCTTTTCTTTCCAATTTCTAATTTTGTAGTTTATGTATTTTATATTACTTTATTGTTCGTTTATATATTATAGTATGTACTCCTAGTATTTAATTGTATACTTATATTCTTTTACACTGCCCTATGCCTACGGGTGTCATCCACTGTTGATTTGAGAAAGTCAGACCTCGATTTGACAAAGACAATTTTTTAAACTTTAAAAGAAATATGTCTTCGGTAGAACTGTGTTGCCAACTAATAAAAAAGCTAGAGGACGTGTCTTTCTAGATGTATTAGTTTTAAAAAATATAAATAATGTCTCACTGTCAAAAAATGCCGCGGAAACACCAGGCGTCCACAAGAGTAGACACCAGTACTTTTAAAAAAATTTACGGATGTCCGCATCCATACAAAAACCAACAAATTACAAACAGAACACACCAACCGTTACAAAAAGAAAACCGTATGCAAAGTTACAAAAAAAATGTTTATATTTTATTAAGGTTTTTTTAAGGTATGTTGATATTATTTAAAGATAATTAGTATGAATGCAAGAGTGAAGTTCTATCAATTTCGTATCAGACGTTACGCATCGTAATTTTTATTCGTAATCTATAATATTGCATACCTATAACAAATCGTTTAGTGATAAGTCCGTCTTTGTACTTACTATATTTTAAATGTACTTTTGATTGTCATACTTAGTTGGTGCAATAAAGATATTTTATCCTTGGGCATTCGTGGTGTAGAGGTGCGTGTGCACGCCCCGGCGGGGAGCGGGGCGTGCGCTGCTACACGGTGTAGAGGTGCGTGTGCACGCCCCGGCGGGGAGCGGGGCGTGCGCTGCTACACGGTGTAGAGGTGCGTGTGCACGCCCCGGCGGGGAGCGGGGCGTGCGCTGCTACACGGTGTAGAGGTGCGTGTGCACGCCTCGGCGGGGAGCGGGGCGTGCGCTGCTACACGGTGTAGAGGTGCGTGTGCACGCCCCGGCGGGGAGCGGGGCGTGCGCTGCTACACGGTGTAGAGGTGCGTGTGCACGCCCCGGCGGGGAGCGGGGCGTGCGCTGCTACACGGTGTAGAGGTGCGTGTGCACGCCCCGGCGGGGAGCGGGGCGTGCGCTGCTACACGGTGTAGAGGTGCGTGTGCACGCCCCGGCGGGGAGCGGGGCGTGCGCTGCGACACGGTGTAGAGGTGCGTGTGCACGCCCCGGCGGGGAGCGGGGCGTGCGCTGCTACACGGTGTAGAGGTGCGTGTGCACGCCCCGGCGGGGAGCGGGGCGTGCGCTGCTACACGGTGTAGAGGTGCGTGTGCACGCCCCGGCGGGGAGCGGGGCGTGCGCTGCTACACGGTGTAGAGGTGCGTGTGCACGCCCCGGCGGGGAGCGGGGCGTGCGCTGCTACACGGTGTAGAGGTGCGTGTGCACGCCCCGGCGGGGAGCGGGGCGTGCGCTGCGACACGGTGTAGAGGTGCGTGTGCACGCCCCGGCGGGGAGCGGGGCGTGCGCTGCTACACGGTGTAGAGGTGCGTGTGCACGCCCCGGCGGGGAGCGGGGCGTGCGCTGCTACACGGTGTAGAGGTGCGTGTGCACGCCCCGGCGGGGAGCGGGGCGTGCGCTGCTACACGGTGTAGAGGTGCGTGTGCACGCCCCAGCCGGTGAGAGCGGAGTGCGGCGGCGCGGCCCGCGCCAGCGCCTCGTGCTCGGCGGCCCAGGCGCCGCGCCCCGCCGCCATGTCGTGCCCCGAAAGCGACAGCGACGCCCAGAGTGCGCCGTCCGCCGCCGCTACGACAACCACACACGTCAGGATCAGGGCGAATGAACGCGCGTCAACGTGGTAAAGTCAGGCGGGCTACCTGCGGGCGGGTGGTCCCTGGCCAGCAGCAGCTCGAGGCGCCAGCCGGCCGGCGCGGCGGGGCGCGCGCTGAACAGCGTGACGAAGTACGTGTCGCGGCCGGCCGCGGCCCAGCGCAGCGCGCGCCGCGGCCGCAGCTCGCCCGCCGAGCAGCGCAGCCGCCGCAGCCGCGTGCCCGCCGTCGGGGACACGATCGCCACCACGTGGTTCGGACCTATACACACGGCTACCATCGGTTAATAGGGTTCCGTAGTACATTTTTTTTAGGGTCAAATGGCTATTTGCTTAATAGATATGTGAAAGAAATTCACGGCGTTAGTATAGGAGTTTTTTTTTACAGGTATTCAAGTTCAAAGGAAACCTATCAGAGAGAGAAGTGGAAAATTAAACCATTATACAAACTCAATAAAAATTAGGTTTTTGGAACGTTTCAATACCGTATACTTAAAATCGGCATTCGTAACTACGGAACCCTACACTGCGCGTGGCGTGACACGTTATACTCGGAATCAGGACAACCTGTGAGCGAGATGTGCAGCTCGGCGTGCGTGTGGTTGTGCGCGCGCAGCTCGAGCTCCGCGTGCAGCCGCGTGGCGGGCGGCTCCCGCGCCGGCAGCGCGTGCGCGCGCGACACCAGCGCGCGCACCGGCAGGTAGTACGGCGCGCCGCAGTACACCCAGCGCGCGCACTCCGCGTCGGACATCTCCCGCACCTGCCCACAGTTATGACTCGATTCATGCACCACGTAGTATCTACGCCGGATGCCTATGTGGTAACGTAATGATATGCAGATTAGTTGCATATCAAAGTAACGTGAAAATATGTGATACGTGATAGTTGTATCTTTCGGTAAACATTGGAATCCTTAAGATAACTATCTCATCTCATCTAAATATACATAACTCAAAGGTGACTGACTGACATAGCGATATATCAACGCACAACCCAAACCACTGAACGGATCGGGCTGAAATTAGGCATGCAGGTAGATGTTATGACGTAGGCATCCACTAAGAAAGGATTTTGATCAATTCTACTCTGAAAGGGATAAAATAGGGGATGAAAGTTTGTATGAAACTTTGTCAATTTTAAACCGATCGGGCTGAGACTTTACATGCATAAAGCTACGTAGGCATCCCCTAAGAAAGGATTTTGATAAATTATACCCCTACGCGAGAAACCGCGGTCAAAAGCTAGTTATAGTATATGAGCTTAAGATGTACTCAATAGAGTTAGAGTCGTCACCATGTAAGGAGTAGCTTTAAGAAGATGGAATAAATACAATCAACGGCTCTCGTGTTTCCATCACCACTCCCAACCACACCGCTACTCAATAACTAACCGCCGGGCGACGGTAGGTCGGAAGGAAAAAACGAGACGAAGCGACAGAAGCCCACTGACCTCGCTGCCGAGCTGGGCCGCGATGCCGGCGAGCGTGCGGCCCGTGTTGCCGTCGAGCTCGGGCACCCAGAACATGTCCTGGTGCTGCGGCGGCGCGCGCGGCGCGTGCAGCGGCGCGTGCAGCGAGCGGCGCACGTGGAACAGCATGAGCCGCTGCGGCCGCAGCGCGCCGTACGGCGCGTACAGCGGCCCGCCACACACCAGCAGCGCGACCGCCACGCTCACCAGCGCGCTCGCCCACACCTGACACACACGCCCAACTGTTGCAGCGACTCCAGTCCGCGATACAGAACTACTTAGCGAATTTTATATTTGTTTTAGTTTTTAGGGCTCCGTACAAAAAATTCAAAACCGGAACCCTTAAAGGATTAGTTGTATGTCCGTCTGTCACAGCCAATTTGCTCCGAATCTACTGGACCAAATCAGGTGAAATTTGGAAGCATGTTGTAAACCTGAAACCCAAACACAGATGTGCAAAGTAATTTTTTTTTTAAATGTAGTTCATTTGCTGGGGAAAAATTAGGAAATTAAAAAGAAATGTGGTGTCGTGGGACACCAGGTAGGAACGAAGTTCAAAAGTTCTTGTGTATACGACTGTCGCGTCTGCGCACGTCTCATTTAACGGTTTTATTTAACGAGGTCATCCTTACGGTTTTACTATCACATTTTTTTCAGTTCGGTCGCGCAGCAAAATCCCTATCTCCTCCAAGCCTGCCGTAAAAAACTTCGTTCCAAAAACAAAAAGTTTTGCAAACTTTACTTGTCATATATCAAATGAAAGGACTCGTTATGAGGATTTCAAACATATAAAACACCACTAGATAGCGCTAGTAACAGTTAACTAGCGTCTTACTATGAGGATTTCAATTAAAAACTTTGGCATTTTACGGAACCCTGTCCACGCAAATTCAATTCGAAGTAGGCCGGTTTTATTTTACAGAAAGTTGTTCAGTATCATGGGAGTGATAGAGCATATCATGAACAAGTGCACCCAGTAAGTAAATAAAGTGATCACCAACCAATTTGTGCGGGCGCCGGGTGGCCACCACGAAGGGCAGCAGCCAGGCGGTGGCGGCGAGCGAGAGCGCGGCCGTGGCGGCGCAGGCCAGCACGTCGGGCGGCAGCGGCGGCGAGCCGGCGCGGCCCGCCACCGGCAGCAGCGTGGCCAGCAGCGCCAGCAGCAGGTACCACGTCTGCAGCGCGGGCAGCGCGGCGCCGGCCAGCCACAGCAGCGCGCGCGCGCCGTCGCCCAGCGGCAGCGCGGCGCGGTCGGCCGCGGCCGGCGGCAGCGTCCACAGCAGCGGCAGGTACCCCGAGCGCAGCCGCGCGCAGCAGCACGCCAGCAGCAGCAGCGCGCCCAGCAGCGCGGCGCCGTCGCGCAGCGCGCGCGCGCGCCACCAGCCGCGCAGCGCCGCCGGCCAGCGCGCGCTCAGCACGCTCGCCCACGACACCGCCAGCGCTGGCACACACAGACGTGCTTCGTCATTTATTTTATTTATTTCGGCGAGGGGCGCCCCCCCGCCCACATGAATACGGGCGGCGCGTTGGCGCCGCTAGCTCGCGTTTGACAGCCCAACGGTCGGGCGTATATCTACGACTGTAATACGAGCGGGTGGCGCGCGCAGGAAGTTAGGTTTGTTTGTGGCGGTCCACAATCTAATTGTAATCCGATGGTCCGAAGTAAAATATTGTTATTTGTGAAGTATACTTCGTGGAGGAAATATAAGTATAACCTAACTTGTGCGGATTGTACGTACGGCACGTACGACATGGTTAGGTTATAAGTTAATCACGGATCATTATATACAACGAAGATGACTTCGTGTGACCTGCGTATACTCTTGAGGTAATTGGTGGCCACCTCTGGGAAGCTTAGGGACCCAAATATTCTGAAAAACTCAAGAAGAATCATGTGTAAGGTGCTCACCTCAAAGACAGTAAGTGTTAAACTTAAGTTATTTAATGTTAGTTAAGATTAGGTATTGATTTGTTGATTTGTCGATTCCTACATTTCGCAGATACATGCATGGTGTATGTTAATATGTATGGTCACAGCCTATGTATACCGCCGGTCAGCGGAATTGAATTATTGTTGAAACACTTAAGGAATGGTTTCGTGGTTTGTGCATTGTAATTAGTTGTAATTATTTTAGTGCGGCCAACACGTTTGCTCTGCTTGTCTACTCTGCTTATATAAATAATACATTTCCACTTATAGAAAAAGTATAGCAAAACCAATTTAATGACATTATTTTAAGTTCAAGGACACAGTAGTTCAATAGGATAAATTGAAACCAAAAACCTTTGCAATACGATAAAGTATCAAGTTTTAAAGAATTTTTTTTATTTTTTATTCTGTTCGCAAACTGGTTGTTACAATAATATAAACTGTTCCAGTGAAATATACATGGCAGATAATGTACAACCTTCTAGGAGCGAACACAGCATGCACATAGAATATATTGGCTCGCAGTAACAACGTAAAAAAAAATAATTATGAATGGCTTCTTAAAAAAACACATATATGTATATATAGTAAACTAACATTATAAAGTATGAATAAAAAAGAACCTTTTAATTATATTGGGCGATGCACTAAAGATATCCATATCGTGGCAAATTTTATTATATTGAGAACACATGCGAATCAGTGGCGAATGATGACGGTAATTTGTACGACACGAAGGCAAACAAAAGGTAATTCGATTATGCAGACGACTACTGGTTCTAGGGACAGAAAATGATATCCTACTTAGAAGATGCTATCAATTTTAGCACTGACAATTTTATGCAGAAGTATAATATCAGCAGCTGAACGGCGATGTTGAAGTGAGACAATGTGGAAGTATTCGAGTCTTGATTGGTAAGATTCCAACTGATGGCATTTATTCTGAGAATAAGTCAAATGGTACAGGAACCTCTTCTGGACACTCTCGATTCTATTAATGTGTGTAGCATACGATGGGTTCCAAACAGGACTACAATATTCCATCAAAATACGGACGTAGCAGTTAAAAAGCAATTTTAAAATTTCGGGCTCTTTAAAAATTTTGGTTTGACGTATGACAAAACCAGCCAATTTTGAAGCCTTTTTTATAATATTGTCAATATGATCTATAAAATCAAGTTTACGATCCATGATGATACCGAGGTCACGAATATTTTCAACTTCCTGTAGAGATATCCCATTTATTACGTAGTTTTGATTCTGCGAAATACGTTTGCGTGAGAATTTAATAAAAAAGCATTTAGTGGGATTGATGATCATACCATTTTCATTACTCCACTGGCTGATTATGTTCAAATCGTTTTGTAATATTGCCACATCTCGGTCAGATTTTATTTCTCGATAGATTTTGAGATCGTCCGCAAACATCCTAAATTCTGATTGCAAGTCCGCAGTAAGTCCATTGACAAAAATTAAGAAGAAAAGAGGACCAAGGTGTGAGCCCTGTGGGACACCGGAAGGAACAGCCTTGGTTTGTGACTTAAAACCTCGAACTACAACCAGTTGGGAGCGATTTCTCAAATAAGATTCACACCATCTCAGCAATGAACCACATATTCCGGCATGGGCAAGTCTTTTTAGAAGAATGTTATGCTCAACCACATCAAACGCTTTAGAATAATCTGTATATATTGAGTGGACTTCATTATTGTCTTCCAATGCTGATGTTATATCATCCACGAAACCCAAGAGATTGGACACCGATGATCGACCAGGCAGAAATCCATGTCGCTGTTCATTATAATATATTAGTTCATTAAAATTATAATGACAGTAAAGACGTAAAGGGGGTAGGGAATCGAAAAACTGTTGTTCAATTATGAGGCTGATGTAAAAGGTCTTACATTTATATGTACGCACCCATTTTCGGATTTTACAAATTTGATTGCAGGATTTGAATGCTCATCGCTGATTATTCGTCATGATAGAATACCTTCAGCCGAGGCAGGTAGGCAGGTAGATATAGCAGGCAGTGGCACTGACCGGGCAGCACGGCGAGCGGCAGCAGCAGCCACTCGCGCTGGTAGAAGGCGAGGCGCGCGCCGGCGGCGCACAGCGCGGCGCCCGCGCCCGCCGCGCCCAGCACGCCGCCCGCCGCGCCCAGCACCAGCCGCCCGCCCCAGCGCGCGCACTCCGCCCACCACCAGCCCGCGCTCGTGTACAGCTGCCGCCGCGCCTGCCGCACACCGCACACATGTGGAAAAACTGTTTCTCAAAAATATTTAAAAACGTAATCTACAATCATCTTTGTCTACACCCATGCTACATCATATGCCTGATTTTGAGAGTGCACCTGTCCCCCGATTCGCCTTATAACCGAAGGGTTGGCGCAGGCATGGGAAGGTGGAGGGAAAAGGTCGTAACTCTTAGGAAACAATACCGAATTGACCCTCTGGTGGCATACCTGTCCGGCGTGCGCGTGCACGTTGAGCAGCACGAGCGCCACGGTGGCCAGCGCGGCGACCAGCGCCATCGGCGCTCGCGCCGACACCACCAGCAGCCCCAGCACGTCGAAGTACACCGGCTGCCGCGCCGCGTCCGCCGGGCTCTCCAGCGCCGCGCCCGACAGCAGCCCTGCGGACACACCACACTACAGTGCAAACACGAGCGATCTAATGACTATATGAAATAGGAATAAGCTAACCTTGCTTACATGTAAATCAAAATTACACTCATCATGACCATTGCAATAAAATATAAAATAAGTTGCCAAAACATCTAGAAAACGAAGATAATATTTGTTACGAATAACTTCGTGTGACCTGTGTGTACTCTTGGGGTAATGGTGGCCACCATTATAAATATTCTGAAGAACTCAAGATTGAACGGGCGTGAGGTGCTCCACTAAAATACAGTAAGTGTTAGACTTAAAACATTTTATATAAATTAAGATTAAGTATTGATTTGTTGATTTGTCAATTCCCACATTTCGCGAATACGTATATGGTGTATGTATGCTCACAGCCTATGTATACCGCCGGTCAGCAGACTTGAATTATTGTTAAAGCATTTAAGGAATGGTTCCGTGGTTTGTGCATTGTAATTAGTTGCAATTATTTTAGTGTGCCCACACAGTTTACTCTACTATTATACTTTGCTTATATAAACAATACAATATTAAAACGTTTTTAAAACTGCTAAAAGATTATCTCATAAAGAACAGTTACTACAATCTACAAGAATTTTTGAGTAAAAAAATAATTTAATTTAATTTAGACATGATCAGTGATCACATTCGGGTTAATTTTACATCAATTATTTCTCCTGCCAATTAGACAGAAATTTAATTTAAGTACTTGATCAAACCTATTTTCATTCTTTATTTCATTGTTTTGAATTATTTTATTTTTTGTTGTGCCTTAACAGGGTTCGTGTCTGAACTTAATGTGCTCCTTACACCATACGTACAGTACAAAGTATGTAAACACATGAGATGCAATAAATGAGTAGACACGAGCGCCCTGCCCGGCCCGGCCCACCTTTAATGAGCGCGAGCACGTTGTCGCCGGTGCGCTGCAGCGCGGCCGCGGGCACGCGCTCGGCCGTGTCCAGCGCCGTGTGGTACACGTAGCCGTTGGAGCTCCACGCGAAGTCCAGCCCTGCCGGACATGACCTCGCTTTCATCATTCACTTTGTAACAGAACAGTAGCGCACGCAATCGGTGTTGCCTCAACTGTTGACAGACAACTGTCTTTAAAATAGACTCCACGAATCAGATGTCACTTTTAAGAAATATATAGCATATAATTTTTCAAAACTAAAATCCGATTTCACCCCCAAGGTACAAAACCGATTTTGATAACATTTCTATGGGACCATCTGACGAGTATGCCCCTTTAAACAAAAAAAGAATTTTAAAATCGGGCCAGGCGTCTTTGAATAGGCAATAAACATACATTGTACGTAATAACGGGCCGAAGCATGGAAGCAAGCGGAGCGCACTGACCGGACAGGTTGCCGAAGTCGCGGAACACGCGGAAGTCGGTGTCGCCGGGCAGCAGGCCGCTCTCGAACAGCTCCTGCGCCAGCGAGCTCGCGTACGGGTGCGGCACGGCGCCCGCGTACGCCTGCAACAGACACGCCCCTGTACCGACTGCGGCGCGGCCGCCCCCCGGCCCCGGCCCGCGGGCGCCCTCACCTCCACCAGCCAGGGGTCGTGCGGGCCGGCCTGGAACAGCACCTCGCGGCCGCCCGCGCCGCACGCCTCCAGGTTGAGGAAGGCGCGCACGGAGCGCGCCCAGGCGTGTCCGCTGACGAAGGCGTGCGAGCCCTGCATGATGTTCTCCTCGGCGCCGTTGAACAGGAACAGCACGGCGCGCCGCAGCGGCCGCGGCGACGCCGCCAGCGCGCGCAGCACCTCCAGCAGCACCGCGCACCCCGCCGCGTCGTCGCTCGCGCCTGCGAAACAACATCACTATCGCATTTTATGGTTCAAATTCTAATCAATCAATCATTTTAGTGGTTTTCAAAAACAACGAGTTGCAGTTCGTCTTGATTCACCTACAACTTACATGTCATGTTTATTATATGCTTCACTTCAAATCTTTTCGAAATTCACTTGTTCGATAAGTACGCCCTGTATTGTACGTTTGCAAAGTAATTAAAATTCTTTACCTCAAAATCCGAGTTTATTTCCAAAAAATAAATTCCAAGTTTCCACTACGAGACGATAGTTATGAATTGTAAAATATGACTGTACCCTTGTTTTTTTTTTCTTTACTATTCATGTAAAAATGGCAGACTTTAGGTGCCTTTTCTACCACTCGACCTACAGGTGATGCTGAGGCACTAATATTTTGGAATAAGTACAACAACGAAACTAACTAAAATAAAACCAGCCAAATGCGAGTGGGACTCGCACACGAGGTGTGCCGCACCATTATATATAAAAGATCACGTTTGTGGTATGGGAGCCGAAATACATCATCCGTAAAATTTTCAACTGTCTAGTTATCGCGGTTCATGATATACAGCCTTGTGACAGACAGACAAACTGACTGACGGACAGCGTAGTTTTGTTTTTTTTTTCACTGCAGCACTATAATAGCGCACTAAAACAAATATGGCGTTAACACAGCTGTGACTGTGAACATAATTTTTCGTTAATACATCTCATCAAACCTCTTTTCTTTTTTCAAATTTCTCTATTAGTACTGTCGCGAAAAAGATAAACGCAGAATGTTTGCGAGCAAGAAGTCCATGAAAAAACAACAGAATGGTGCAAGCAAAACTAGCCCTTACGTCCTTACAGCGTAAAGTTGTTTCGACTTAGTTGCACTGACACACACATTCATCAATATGCAATTTAATGTATAAATATTTTTTACTAGACTTACTACGTTCAGCCAAAAACGTTGCGTTCATGATTTGGCTAGACGTAATGAATATTTCAGTAAAAGAGCTACCACAGTTTCTGGCCGCCTCAGCCTCCTGTCGCGGTGGTAGATCTTCATACAATGCTCATCAAATTTTCTATTCAGATTAGTGTTACGGCAATTTGAGTTTTTACGTCCGTGACAGGCAGACGGACATGGCGAAACTATAAGCAGCGTACCCGGGCTGTCCGGCACGCTGTCGAAGTGGCAGTTGAGCAGCAGCGCGGGCAGCGCGTCCCGCGGCGGCTCCCCGCGGGCGCGCACGCGCGCCAGCACGCTCTGCACGCCGCGGTACACGTTGTTGAGGCCGTCGAAGAAGTCCAGGCTGAAGGCGCCGCTGCCCTCGCTGCGGTCCAGCTCCACCGCGTTGTGCGGCGCCGCGCCCGCCGCCGCGGCCCGCACCGCCTCCACCAGCGCGCGCACCGCCCACACCTCGTTCTCGTAGCTGCCCGCCACCTGCCGATACCCACCATCAAATAGGAACGGGAACCGCCCAATTATTTTGTCTCACCATACGTGCACCATACCTATGCGCATTTTAAACGTGAACAAAAACTTGCTGTACTACGTAAATTTCTACGATTCATAAAACAAATAAATGGCCAAATGCGTAAATAGAGTTACGAAGTTACACGTTACAAAACGGGGACCTTATTTTCCATAATTTGACGGTAAACTATCTATTTTAAACAAATTACAACTTCAATATGTATTTTGTACGAAATAGTTAGACTACTATTGCTCTTAAACTAAAAAAGATACTATAGCCGCGATAGTTTATTCATCGAAAAGTTTTCTTTGCTACCCGTCAATGTTTTTAAAAGACCTATCAAACGATACCCCTTACTATGGGACACGCGAAAAAAATGGAGACGAAAAGACTGCCTCCGTGGTCCAGTGGTCACGGCGTTCGCCTTGCGATCTGGAGACCATGAGTTCGAATCACACTGGGAAGCATACTTTGTGAAACATTGTTTCCAGTCTGGTTAGGATATTATAGGCTTGAACCACCTTGATTATCCGAAAAGAAAGATGATTTTGTGTTACGGAATGCACGATGAAACGTGTATCCCGAACAAATCTAGAGTTTGCTCTAAAACCTATTTATGGATTGGTTGCGGAGAGGTCAGTAACCTCGTCAAATCACCTAGGTTAGGTAGTGGACCCTTGGCTTGGAAGCGTTGCCACTGAGGATGCCAGCGGGAATACGCTCGGATGATGATGCTGACACGCGAAAGAAAAATATCATCATCATAAAACTATACAATCAGATCGTGAGGTCATGAGATTATTTGCTTATCAGAGAAGAGAATAGATAACTTTACAATATTTTTTTTTATAATCTACATATGAGCCTGATAAGCCTTAAAATATATATATATATATATATATATATATATATATATATATATATTATATATATATTATTTAGGCCAAAAACATTTTTTCATCTCATCTACTCGAAAAACGATGTTTTCGTCCCAAGACATTTGGAGCTAAAGTTAATGGTCATTCTCTCGGGACTAAAAAGTGAAAAGAAAGATCCCTAGGGATTAAAACCAATTTGAAAACAGAACACGAGTGTAATCTATGTAGAATCAAAAATAATGTTTGCAGTTCAGCAAAAAAATAATAATTATGTTTTAAAATAAAAAATAATGTGAACACGCGTCGTGATTTTTTAAATTTGGAATACATATCGTCGTCAACATGGATGAATGTAGGTTAACATTTTTATGTATAATAAAAAAGCGCAATTTTTGTCTTTGAATTAAGTAATTATAGAAGTTTTAGTTTATTTGTATTAAAATGTAATTATTTGTGTAAATGTGAATACTTTTTCGTGAGTTTAAGCCAATAGTAAATAGTTATCAAGTTTACTTATAAAAATAAAAGGATATGAAGCACCGCGCAAAGTTATGAGTGAACATTTTGTCTTCGAGAAAATATTTCTTAGTATTTATTATATGAAAACGGCACCAAACAAAGGTTAGTATTAAATTGTCGGTTGAAGTCTGATTAGGTATTGTAAGTGTTGGAATAGAATAGAATCATTCTACTGTTCTTTATATTCTGTTTTGTATGTGCTAGTTTTTCTCATAGATGGAGATGAAAAGTAGAGTGTGCTACTTAGGTACGGTAATATTTGTATCTCGGGCGATATACATTAATTCCTCAGGATTCCACCGTAGAATCACTCGCTCCGCTCGTGATTCGACTGTGGAATCTTTCCTTTCGCTCTGGATTCAAAGTAGCGCCCTCGCTTTAAAAATATTACCTTATCCCCTTGTAGCACAATCTACTATTTTAATCCGCATCCGTTATTTTGACCAAAAATTATGTAATATCAAAGGTAATATAATTTTGACGTAACAGGTACCCAACGCCATAGAAACTATTAGATTGCCCGTGGGTAGGCAAAACTGGAGTTGGGGGTAGGGACACAGAGATGGCAGCACATACGACTAGCAGAAGTGACAAAAAAAGTTTTGAATATTGTTTAAAATATTAATTGCATTTCATATAAGCCATATTTAATTAATTAGAGTACTAGTTTATTTAAATAATAGTCGTTTTAGATTTTAATGCTATAATAAATACCTATAGCGCCATCTAGTGACAAGGAAAAGAAATAATTATATATTATAAGGCTATGGGTAGGCATGGTAATATTTTAGGTTGTAACTCATCATAAATTAACAAAACAGTTCAAAACATTCAGTAAATAGGTATACTACTCACTATCATAACTTTTTTTTTAGATTTTGAAAAGTTAATTGTTACGCTTTTAGAGGAAAGACGCTATACGCGTCAGCGTGCTAGCCGCTAACCTTGTTCATACAGAGTCATGTAGGTAGACAACCCAGGTCATGTAGTATGTAGGTTATAACTTTCATGAGTTCCTCCTAGAGATTTTCTTTTACTCTTTTGAGCCTGAGAGAATCAGCAGTAACTTGAAATAACTAAAATAAGAAAGTGAGTTCAAGTGTTTCGGGATGAAAACAAGTGGTGCTCACCCTGGGCCCGATGGCGGTGAGGTTGCGCAGCAGCGCGTGCGCGGCGTCCCCGCTGAAGCCGTCCCCTGGGGCGGGCGCGCGCGGCGCGGGCAGCGCGGCGTCCAGGCGCGCCGCCAGCACCAGCGCGCCGCCCGCCAGCGCGCACAGCGCACACAGCGCGCCCACGCTCAGCGGCTCGCGCCACACCACGTTCTCCTTCACCAGCTCCGGCGACCGCTCCGCCGACCGGGTTGCCTACCGAGCGGTTGTAACATTTGGCAATCTGCCGATCACATTTTAATGACCGTCATACTGAACTCCGACTTTTAAAATATCGATCGAGGTACTTAGAAATTTGCTATGATGAAATTTTCGAAATCCCGCCATAGATATTTGAAAAGTAGGAGTTCAGTATGACAGTCCATTTTAATATTTTACACATTTCTGTTCATGATATCTAACGAGACCCCTTCCCGCTCCACTCGATGCCTTTTATCACATGGATCAATAGAGTAACACCATGGTAACATTGTGCAGGGTGCATTCCAATATTGAAAAACAGATGTCTCTCATATGTCATCATAGGATATAGCCGTGTTACCCTGATGAGAGACTGTTATGTTATGAAGCAGCATACTCATACTTATGCAGCATACACTGAGATCTACAGAAAATAATTGTAAGTGAAGTAATTATCTTTTTACAAGCTTTTATTTAGTTTCACCTGTCCAATATGCTGTAAATGTGCCCAGCATAAATAATTAATGGGGGTTGTCGTTTTAAAAATAAATCCAACCAAGTGCGAGTTGAACTCGCGTGGAGAAGGTCCTGTACAATGCCAAAGTTTTTAAATTAATACAAAATATCACATTTGAAGTCCTCGCAGTAGCGCTATCTAGTGGTGTTTTAGTGAACTATTTTCCATTAAATGAACGTATTATATTGAGTTTACCACTTAATTTCCAATTGATAGCATTCTTATATAAACCTTCAAGCAATGAACTATATTTTGTATTTTTTTCAAAATTTTAGGATTTATAGTTTCGGAGATCAACACAGGATGGTCAATTTCAATCTTCTTTCATGAATAAGATCAAAACTATATATTTCACAATAAAAAAATATATATTTGAGATACTTATAACAAGCCTTTTCTTTGATATATGACACAATAAGGTTTGCAAGACTTTTTTTCCTAAATTGTACCCCGAAAATGACCCCTATTTATAAATCTATTTTTGGGTCATAGGATTACATCATTCTAACAAATTTCACCTGATTTGGTCGAGAAGATTCGGAGCAAATTGACTGTGATAAATGGACGGACAGACGCACCAGCATGGCTGGAAATGTTTTTCAGGGGAGAGGTTTGAACCAAAGATAATAAGTTACATCCATTCATTACGTGCATCCATTAATTACGTAAAGTGATCAGGGGGAGGCGAGGGGAGGGAGTCAAGCAAAGTCGCACCAAATCTCCCCTCTCAGGGATCTAGACAAATATCATGTACGCCATGTAAATTATTTTATTTCATAAATTAAGTAAAAATGTGAATTAAATCAAATTAATGCAAAACACATTTCAAGACTAAAATATGGTGAAATCTGATACATTCTTTTTAACCCCTGACGAAAAAGAGGGGTGTTATAAGTTTGATGCTAGCATCTGTCTGTCTGTTTGTGTGTCTGTCTGTGGCATCGTAGTGCTCGAACAGATGAACCAATTTAAATGCATATATAAAATGAAAATAGTACCAACTGATATGTTACTCATCCCTGTTAACATTTTCTTTTTATATGGGGCAACCTCCAGTAGAAACTTTTCCACTTTTTCATGATAGTGGCACTAACCGGCTTGCCCAAGTTTGGGTTGTCTTCGATACTATCTGCCTCTTTTAAATTCACTAAACCACTTTTGTATGGTAGATAATAAAGGTTTAAAAACTATTTAAACAGCCATCATTTTCTGTGAATAATTTTTTGAGATTTTCCTAGTTGAGTAACGTATTTAATAACCGCACGGTGCTCAAATTTCTTAATCATCGTCACTTCAGTCATTATAGCCATGGTTTAATTTGGATTCCTAGAGAACTAGAGAAAAAACAGTCCCAATTATATGAAAGCTATACATATCCAATAGTGTTGTTATCTGTACAAATTATAAAATTACCTGCATCATTAGCAAATCATGTTGATACCGAGAATACATCGAAAACCCCTCATATATTTTGTGATGTTTTTTTATTTAAATTTCTATATTGTGAAAAGCAAAATATAAAAAGAAACATTATTTACATATTGTAAAACCTGACTTATGTTTTACAATCAATAAAGACTGTGTCAAGATTTTGGCAGGTAATGTTCTTATTGTACCCCAGCATCAGTCCATCTCAATCTCATTCCATAAACATAGACCTTTCCCTTTACCATGAAATAGCCTCCTTTTCTTGGAGGCTTTCCTTCTCTTTCTCCTGCCAAAAGCTATTGAAAACGTTGAAAACCCATTGGTTTTGATGGGAGCGCCACATAACATCAACTTTTCGTTTTGGATCTGTATCCCCACACAAGCCTCCAAGGTTAACCCAGGGGTTTGATGATATAGGTGCCTATTCCATTTACCTACTTACCATTTTTTTTAGATCACAGTCTGTAAATTTTTCTTCTTTCTTCTGTTTTGTTCTATATTTGTAAAAAAGATCTCGTAACACATCAATACCTAATTATTATGTGATGTACAGTCAAGAACCAAGATACCTGACCAGGCTCTGTACTTATATCTTCAATTTTCTCTTAAACTAAAAATAATATTAACATGAAAATTTTTATTCAGAAAGACTTAATTAAAATATGTCCGAATATAAATTCTCATGTTAATATCATTTTTAGTTTAAGAGAAAATTCAAGATATAAGTAGAGGGCCTGGTCAGGTATCTTGGTACTTGACTGTACATAATTATTGCACATTTACTCGATTTATTTCTCGACAAATTCTACGCGTCCAATTCAAATATACAAATAACACTCCTGCCTTTGTCTTCTCTTTTTTTACCTCCAATCTAATTATTACCTATTACAGTGTTTTCATTAATTTGATTCACAAATTAGAAATAAGTTCTTATTTGATTTACATTCATTCTCATAACCTAAAATTGACCTAAATATTTAATACATACATATACGCAGTGCAGGGGGGAGACAGTGACGTAAAAAGTGACAGTTTGAAAACGTGGAGTCGACATCTAAATCTTGTCCCTCTGTACTAAATAATAAAAAAAGTCGAATCAAACATTTGACTGCTTATGTCAATAGATGTCACTACTATTTTTAATCTCGATTACAATCGTTACATCGATGTAATGCGATTATCACTCTCTGCCAATAAAGTGTTTCCCCGATCTTAATGGCCACAATTTTCTCTCCTTGCGATTGGATTCGTTGGGCAGTAGCAGTTGTTAACGTAAGATTTTTATTCGATTGAATATACCGACCTCCTATATTCTTAAGTCTGTAGTTGCTGACGACTGTCCGTGAGGCTCCAGTATCTAATGTCAGCTGACAAGGTTTCCCATTGATTAAACCGTCTATCACTAAAGTATTTCCGTCGCTTGTCTGCTTCACAAGAATTCTTAGGGCTTTTCTACTACCAGCCAGCGCTTCCCCCGCAGCTCTGGCCTTCTCGTTTTCCTGTGGCTGCTCTGACGTCAAAACCGCCGCATCCACCTGACGTCGGAAAGTTGCACGTTCACGCTTCGGGCAAGTGCTTCGAATATGGCCCCGTTCTCCACACTCATAGCACATTGGGTTGTAGGATCGTCGTCTTCTGTTTTCTGCGATTACAACCGTAGTCTCAGACCTCGAGAGTCATGACGCACCGCTTCTACTTCCAAAGCGTGAGCCACTGCTTCCTTTAAGGTGGTGTGGTGATCCAGTGCACAGCCGCCCTGACTTCGGGATCTCGTATCCCATCGATGAAAACCTGCAAGAGCATCTCCTCCACGACGGATGGTGATGATTGATATGCCTTGCGCACCAGTCTTTCCACTTCAACGGACCACTGTTGTAAGGTCTCGCTAGCCCGCTGACAACGATCTTTGAGTTGAGCCCTGTATACCGTCGTAGGGTGGCACTTTTAAATTTTTGGTGAAAGGGGACAGTGTCATTCATCTCTTTACGCGACAAAGGCAAGAGGCACGTCATCCATCATGTCCGATATGACACCTTGGAGCATATCGAGGTAGGTGCTACCAGTCAGTCATCCTTCGATGAAATAAGGCCCGAGTATTTTGGTACCTATTAAACAGGCCCACACATTAGAACTGAACCGATGTTGCTAGTGGTGTTCTCTTATGTTGTGTGGGTTTTGAAACGATCACCAATGCTCGTTGTGTTGGTTGTAAAGACCAACTCGAGTGAAGAGGGCTTCATGCGTCCATAAAATAATAATAATATTTACAGAAAGTCCGACGTTTTTCGGCGTCTGGTGGTAATAACGCCTGCACTTTTTGGTAGTGACAGGGCCCAGCTCTGTTCAAAAATTTCCACACAACGTACTGGCTAATGCAAAAACGTCGTACTGCATCTCTCGTACTCACCCAGGGATCTTTTTTTTTTTCATATTTATCTTTGATATTTATACCACTTGATAATTGTCATTTCTTTTTTCTTTCGATTACTTAATAGTTAATTGTAGACTTACAACTAAGTTTACTGCCGCCTCCTAAGCGCAAGTACAGAAGAAGCGGTAACAAACTGTACTGCAGCATTTTCTCCAAAAACGACGATTTTACAATTATACTGATATTAAAATTATCGCTTTTAAAGAACTGTACGATGATCTCCAGCTCCAGTGCAGTGGTGTGTCTGCCAATTACTCGAGAGTGTCTTGGCGCAGTAAACTGGCCGTGGTCCAACAGTCTCTGCTCGCAAAATAGTTTCCTGATTCGGCATTCGCGGTTCTATGCCCATAGCTCGAAGCCGAGGCTGCATTTAAACTTTAGATATAACATCGTTCCTTTTCATAATACTCACGGTGGGAGTACATTATTGAAAATGTTTTGATTAGCCATCTTTACGTTTAAGTAGGGTAACAATATTGGAGTGAAAACAGAACAAGAAAATTATTTCCAAAATGCAATTTTTTTGCGCCTTACTGGTGTTGTTGGAGGTTTTATACAATTAAAACCAATGACATTCGTTTTCGTGTACGTACTTCGTGATCAAACCAAGGTATCTATCACAGAGTACTTTTGTATATACTGAAATAGAGACCTATCATCGCGGTGTGAAGCGGAAATAAATTTTGCAATGCATAACTAACGCCATCTGTTATTTTTAGTAAGGATTAGATATATATATCTATACCACGAAGCCGTCTATGGTATACCTACTTTAAAGTTTACCTACGTATGATATTTTTGTTTTGGGAGATAAACCTGCCATACTTCACAATGTTTATGTAATTACGCCAAAGACACAATTAATGGAGATGGCAGTCACACAATATTTTGGATTATAAATAATTAAGTACATAAACAATGCGAAATAGGCTCAAAATGAAAGCCTTATTTAAAATGTAATGAAAATCAATTATATTATCAAATCACACGATCATCGCAGAATTTACATGGTTGAAATGACAAAACATATCCAAAATATAACACAGTTCTATTTGTCTCAGCAAATACTTTATATATTTAGTAAGTTTTCTTGATTTTTGTTTCACACCAAAGTTCACATCACAACATTACAAACTAGTACCTACAAGTTTAAAACTTTATCGGTGTTGCCATTTACAGATATAGAAATTGTACCAAGACAAAATTGACGTTGATGTAATTTTACGGACATTTATCTTTTTATGGTTTGTTAAATGTTTTTTAGTTAAAATCATATTTATTGGTTTTATTTTCACCCTCATTTGTATCGAATTATATTTTTTTTATTATTATAATCTACTATCGTTGAAAAATGAGTAAGTAACTAGAGACATCTTTTCAAATTCTATTGAACTATTTAGTTACTTTTACTAGTTATGCCATCTGTTATTTCTAGTACGAACTTATATTATATGACCAAATAAAATGATCTTGGTTTATATAAGGATCATACAAAGATAGAATACATTTTGAATCGATATCATTATACATCATAATTTCCTACTTTGTTGTACTAACATTAACCCCTCTGGTATCTATCCAAAATAGTCCTTCTTCAAGAACTGGCGCTAACACTTGGAAACACCGTGCGGCGAACGGCAACATCGGGACGCAACCTGAAGGACCATTTTTCAAACGCGGAGTCACCTAAACGAATGGTTTTTCTTTATAAAAAACCGTTCGTTTGGTGACTCCGCGTTTAAAAAATCGCTCCACTAATCAGAGGAGTGGCGGTGATGCCCAGTCACCGGCCTTCTTGATGCGACGGTCGCCGCGTACAGTTGTGTCAATCCATATATTGTAACTTATTACTAAATTTATACATAATAAATTATTTTTGTTTGAAGTAATTGAAGTAGTAATTACATCCCACCAAAAACTTGCCTGTTAAAAAGGGGTTCCTATCGGCTAATTGTTCGCCTAAAAAAGGGTTGAAATTCAATCCAATGCCAAGTTGGATGCATTTTAAAAAATATCTAAAATTATAATACCTATAAAGAGGTCGTTGCAGAAATGTATGGTAGCTGGGCGAGGTCATGGTACACCTACCTAAAATTAGTAGTTATATATGGTAAGCAACATTTTATCGAAAATTTCCAATAAATCATTCCATTTTTAATGTAGTTTTTATTTTGAAATGCCGTGATTGAGGTAATAGTAACATTATCAACTTCGCGCTTGTCAAAGTGACTTTGATGTTTGATTGGCATTATCATATGAATGACATTTTCACAAATTAGACAGAATATATCCTGTGGCGCGATTTTTCAAACGCGGAGTCACTAATGGCACGGTTTTTTGTATGGAAAAACCATTCATTTAGGTAACTACGCGTTTCAAAAATGGCACTTCAGAAAGTGCTTAGAAATGGTGCCACAAGTTTTGAATGCTTCCCGAAAGATAGCCGCCATGACCATGTCGCCATTATGTAATATTACACTTGATTTTGAAGTTAAAGTTACTCTAATGCTTCGGCCGCACTTGTGCTTATCGTCCCGAAGCAATTCGCGGCAAATCTTCGTACGTTTTGTACATATCATGTTGTTATCGCGATAAGCCCTGGTCACACTAGCGACTTCATTATTTTTCACAAACTATCTGGCAATAATCCAAGTTGGCGTCATCTACATGTTTTAAATATGGATGACGATTTCTTTTCCTTAACATGTGTGCTAACAATTACATAATGAATTTATTGAAACCTAGAAAAAAAAAGCTAAAAATTTTAACACCATTTTATCGTTTCACTCCATTTTTACGCATTAACAGCCGTGGCATCGTCGCACAGCACGCGTCTGAACAAGTTGAAAACAAACGTCAAAATGAATAACGCAAGTGCGACCACGCAGAGCGAATGGTTAGCGTGCTTAAATCCTTTGATGTATCGCCACCCGCGCGATAACCAACATGAAGTCCGAATATTCGGGACGATACACAATAACGACCGGTCACATTTCCGTGTATCGTGTAATAGCACAAAGCTTCGTGACGATAGGCGCAGGTCCGGCCCAAGCATAACATACAACGAATAAAAATAAAATGTTAGCCTCATTAGTCATTACATTCCTACTATTTTAAAGTATTTTTTGCGTTGGTGTACAATGACCTCGCCCATTATGGAACAACCCCTTTGAACTTAGCAGGTTTTCGTGCTGTACGTAACACTTGATTAATTGTATAATTAAAATTATTATTTATATAATTAAAATTATTATTTATATAATTAAATTAACATGTTTATATTATAAATATTAATTAACATATTATAATTAAATTAACCTGCCAAGTTCAAATTTAGAAGTATTATAATTTTAGATATTTTTAAAATGCATCTAAACTTGGCATTGGATTGGATTTCAACCCTTTTTTAGGCGAACAATTAGGTGATAGGAATTGGCCCCCTTTTTAATAGGTATATTTTTGATGGGATTTAAATATTTTTTTTCAAGAAATCGTACCTAGTTTTTCTTTTCGTGTAAATAACGCACGGCATTCGCGCGGCCTGTTGCTGGAACTTATCCTGCGCACTACCGTGCATTTAGAAATTGCATAAAGCACTAGTAATCCTTGTATTAGCTTAACGGTTTATCTGCAAAAATAATTGTTTTATTTATTATTAATTATGTTTAACTGTGCTGTGTCTTATATTTATTTTTTTAATAATTTTACATACTATTAAAAAAAAAACGCTTTGTATTAGCGATACCTTATACCTGGAAAAAAATTGGCTGGTGTTTAAAAAGTAATCCTGTATATCATGTTTTCATTCCTGTGATTAATATTTTCAGCCTTATTCATAATAATCTTTATCAAATAAGGCCACAATGATTATAAAACATGGGTAAGAAAATTTCAGAAATGGAAACATGATATATATTGTCACGAGAGTGGGTCGGGGATAGGAAAGGAAACAACAATCCTATTGAATGTTGCCTTTATTTACAACTCAAGCAGTACTCACAATTGTCAGCGTCAGTCCTCTTTGCACTCCAACTGTCACTTCACTGTCAGGCCCGCGGAAACGTCACAGCACTGACACGCACGCGGAAACGTCACTGCAGTGTCACACGCGTGTAAACGTCACTGCACTGTCACACGCGCGGACTTCACTGCACTGAACACTTCACTTTTACTCACTACTTCACTTTACTCACTGTTTCACTTTACTCACTACTATTATTTTCTTTTCTCTTTTCTTCCTTCTTCGGATTTCACTTTCCAACTAAACTGCCCCAGGCGGCGCCTTGTTCCGTTTATATACCCCCTGAATTCGAACAAAATCGCATCAATGTTCGAAACTCAAATTACTAATTTTCTATCGCCTTCTCTCTCGCTCATTTTCTGTCCCGTATTTTCTTTTCCATTTAGTCTAGTATAATCTAGAAACTTCTTCAAACAAAAAACACTAAGTGGCTGTGATTCGAACCAGCGGTCTCTAGATTCACAGTCCATCGCTTAGACCACTAGGCCAATCTTGTTCTGACGCTATTGACGAAATTTTCCTTCAGTTGAATTCTTTTTGTTCGAATTCGTGACGTTGACAATGTCATTCATCTCCTTACGCGACAATATGTAGGTTTTACTTTTTACCAAACATAGTAATGCTATACCTATTTATGTAGGTATATGTAGGGAAATAAATACATACTTATATGTAATGTAGGTAGTTTGCTATAGATTACATCTAGTATCGAGGGACAAAATTCAGAGGTCGCCACATTCAAAGTGTTGGCTTAGAAATGACGAAAGAGGGCACCCTTTTGCCTTTAAATTTAATATACTCTGCCTGCCTTCAAACACTGCGTGTACCAGCGTTGCCGTTTCGGGTATTTTTACCTGATTTCGGGTAATTTAGGCTTAATGCCGGGTATCTTTATTTTGTTTAATTAGTTTAATTTGTTTTTTCAACCTCTACTGTCCCCCTGCTGGCCAACGTCTCTTTTGGGTATTTTAAAATATTAATTTACTTAACTTATTTGACCGCGTTGTATAGGCTTGGGCTGTGTTCCCTTTATTTACTAACATAATTAGAAAAAGTTTCTCCATCATTTTCTGTCACCTGTCACTGTTACCATTCTGTCAAATTCATTGTTTGTTTTTGTCGCGAGTGAATAATCTTAAGGCGGCTCTTCCCGATGGCTCTGTTGTCAACGCGAGCATAGTTCGAAAAAGAGAGAGATAGCGCCTTAGGGTACGGTTTGCACTGTATTGAATTAAATTAGTATTATTATTAACTATCCATTGAACGAATATTAACTATTCATAGAGTGCGGAAGTTTCATAAAACTTGTTCCAAGATATACGCTCTATTCAGTAAGCCTTTTAAGTTTGAAATAAATGTTTTTAATTTAATATTTTAATTACATTTGCGATGTTCCATCGAATTTTTTTTTATAATTTACTAGCTGTAACCCGCGACTTAGTCCGCGTAGAAGTCGAAAATGGTTCTAATAGGCTCTTTAATTGGTTTTTTACGTTGTAAATTGTGTTATAATATCCCGTTCCCGTTCCTGTTACCGTCATTTGCTAGAGCAAAAGAAAAAACGAATTATTTGTCTCATTTTTTGTCCCTCACTCAAAAATATGACGAAGTTTCAAAAAAATGAAGAATATAAATTCGCAACCCCTAATGCACCCCAGGGGATGCAATTTTTTTAATCTGATTTCTGTATTATTATTTTATATTGATAACTAATTAAAAAATGTCATGTGTCTCGCTTCAAAAATGACGAAAATTCATATAAACTTGCAACCCCTATTTCACCCCTATAGGTATGTTATTTTCAAAATCTCATAAATGCATTATTATTTTCTACTAACTAATAAAATAAATTAAAAATTTCGTGTCTCACTTTAAAAATTACGAAGTTCCATACAAACTGGCAACCCCTATTTCACCCCCTTAAGGATGGAATTTCCAAAAATCCTTTCTTAGCGGACGTCTCCTACTCACAATCTACTTTCCTGCCAAATTTCATCTTCATTGGCTAAGTAGTTTTCGAGATTTCGTGATGAGTGAGTGAGTGATCGCTTTTATATATATAGAAGATAGAAGATGAGTACTTTATGAACGATCGAAGTTCAGGTAAAATTTGTGCAAAAAAGCAGATTTTTGGAGGCGTATACTAACTTGTTTTTCCAAATATTCATTTTTTATTTCGATAGAAAGCTAGAAATAGTGCACAAGATATTTGTTAGTTCAAAAGTTTTC
This sequence comes from Acrobasis suavella, assembly GCA_943193695.1. Classification (NCBI taxonomy): domain Eukaryota; kingdom Metazoa; phylum Arthropoda; class Insecta; order Lepidoptera; family Pyralidae; genus Acrobasis; species Acrobasis suavella. Next base: position 20,413,013 of record OW971946.1, read on the forward strand.
AAGAAAGATCTCTTAATTTATTCTGTTTGTTTGTGTCTCGTAAATAAGGTACGGACTCCGTGCTCGTTCATATACAATAAACAAGATTAAAAAGACTATTAGGTACCTGGGTAGGTACTTGAAAAGTTTTTATTTCACTCCACAAGTTTTAACAATTATTACGTACAATATAAGTCAAACTCAGGTATTTAAGTCAAACTCAATATAGTGTGTGTCAGATGACTGCGCGGGGATGGGGCGTTTTATGCATTCGCAGTAGTTTTTGTTTTTAGGTTATGGAAAAGATTAGAATTCGATTTTGACCGCGCGCAGACTTATCTTATATGGCATGCACTCTACAAGAAGTTTATGCACTATGCAACGTAGCAAAGAATATAATACTCTCTGACGAGAGCAACGTAGTGATTATATTCTTTATGTATGCATACATGTCATTTTCAAAGACTATTATAATTTGTTTGTGGTCATTTGGGTGTGGTTGAAAAGAATAGCCTGATTTTCGGTTTTTGGTGTTGTCAGTGCATGCAAAATCATACGTAAAAACTACATAAAATAATCCAAATAATTAAAATTAATTTCTTTTTCAGCTCCCCTATCTGGAAGACATAAATCGGTGGAAAATGAACGAAAGAATTAGTAATTATGTTCAATTTTATTAACGTACTGTAAAAACCTTTTCTATATGATAATATAAAATGTGGTGTCGTGGGACACCAGGTAGGAACGAAGTTCCTTCGGCTAATGTAGAATCGACACAATTTGCAAAAGAAAAATCGTGCTCAAAGGAAGAGAAAGGTATTATACACTACTCGCTTGTGTATACGACTGTCGCGCCTGCGCACGTCTCATTTAACGGTTTTATTTAACGAGGTCATCCTTACGGTTTTACTATCACATTTTTTTCAGTTCGGTCGCGCAGCAAAATCCCTATCTCCTCCAAGCCTGCCGTAAGGAACTTCGTTCCAATAAAAAAACTTCCTAAACACGTAACCTCGGGTAATTTTTTAATCAGTTGGGACTTTTTCTTGAGCTGAGTGACTAGCGGCAACACTGGTGTAAACTGCTGCCTTGGTTGGTGCAGACTGCAGGTTGGTGCAACCCACAGAGTACTTTTGTATATGTGCAACCGGTCGACGGTCGTAGTCCTACGAACGTAGGTTTGGTAATTTTTTTTGTACTATTATAAAAATACGTATAATGAGAGGCTGAAAATAAAATTAGGTTTAATTTATCGTAATGGGTACGAATCAGGCTCCACACCAATATCAGCAGATTTCGGCGGAGGCTTTTACTTTCAGAAATATACAAGAAAGAACTAGTTTTTGAGGTTATGTTTATCATGGGAACTGCTAAAATTAGTAAAAAAAAACTTAAAATAAAAATATATACGGACAAATAAAACAGATAGAGCTAGCCCCAAAGTAAGTTCGAAACTGTTATGGGCACTATTTTAACGATACATATTTTATAACAATAACACAAATACATACTTACATAGACAAAATCTGGACAGGAACAGACAGACAGTATGAGATTCAAGGATTTACTTAATTATGTTAATCTCTTGGTTTGGTGCAATAAAGTTTTTACAAGAAAGTCAGCAATGTGATGGATCTCTTCCTGTATAATACTAAGATTTTTATATTTTTGTTGCAGAAAGTAACACATGGATTCCTTACAACGAAGAATAGATTTAAATTATGCAAACAAGAAACGTTCCAGTTCCCTGAAGTGGAGCCTCGTCAACGGCGTCTTCTTGCTGGTCTTCGTGTACGACCTGTGAGTGCTGGGGCTTGGGGAATGTCCGCCCCTGTCACATATAAATACCTTTTTCCATTGACCAATATGTCTTTGCGGTGACCTACCTTGGTTCACAGTCTATGATACACTTTGCCAATAGGAATAATAAGAAGAAGAGGCCTCTCGTGTATTTTATCGTTTTTGGTAACTTATGTTTAACATTGCTAGCAATCCCAAAGCCAAGATGCCTTTAGGTCTATTAAATTTTATATCTTTCCCTAGCCAGAAAGTAGCTTGTTAGGACATGGTCAACACATTCTTTTACACTTATTTTAACGATAGAATGAGGCCTCAAAAAGTTTTTAATTTCATTACTAGCAAGTACTTTAAATCAATTTAATAGTACCAGCTGCTTACAAAGATGGCTGCACTCATATTAACAGCAAACCTGATGGGTACTGATTAAAATGCTAGGTAAGTATGTACTACTAGTTAGCTGTGAACTTTAACCTTGCGATTATTACTTTAATTTCAATTTTTGTTGATAGGCAATATTAATTATTAACTATCTACTAAAATACTTCTTCACAAAAAGGGAGATAAGAATGACATTAACAGTTTCAGACCCATTAGCCTAATGTCCAACATTTACAAAATATTTTCTAAGTCATTCTGAACAGGTTAACAAAAAATATTAGACGAGAGTCTAATATTTTTGTTTTTGTGAAGAAGTATTTTAGTAGATGTCGTCCATAGTTCAGGTATTACCTCTGTTTTCAGAACTTCATTGAATATATGTGTTAGAATTGGTACTAGGTGATCTTTTTTTCAATAAAAAATTCGTTTCCAAGTCCATCAGACCCGGGAGCTTTGTTTACATAAATTCTTCTTAGAGTACAGGTCTCGGAAATAGCAATATGATTACTTTCATCCAAATCTGATTAATCATTCGAAATTAATAGAGCAACATTTATTGCGTATATCTCAAAACAGGCTGAAACAATTTTGATGCCCAATGTTCTTAAAAATTCTATGAATAGTTGCTACACTCATAATTAGTTCAACGTTTGAGTGCGAGTTTTGGTAGATACAAACATACATACAATGTTTTTGCGCCTCAACTTTATTTTTTGCTTCTTTTTTGGCCTCACTGTTTCTGCAACAAGTAAAAAAAATAAAATAATGCAAAACACGCAATCTTGCGAACTATTTATTGAAAATGGTACTATTATTTCTGTAATAAATTGTCGCGAAGTGCTTTCATATAAGAAGTGAATATGTACGGCTAGGAGTAAAAGCAACGATGTAGGTCCAGAGTCGAGTGTGAGCAGTGTGCGGTGCGGTGTTGCAGGTCGTGCAAGTGCGCGGGCTACACGTCGCTGCTGCACTACGTGGAGCTGGCGCTGGCGGGCGTGGCGGGCGCCAACCTGCTGCAGCACGCGACGCGCCTCGTGCGCCGCGCGCCGCCGCGCCACTCGCCCACCGGTATGCGAGTCGCTAGCCGTCGCAGAACGGAATCTCCTAAGATCCCGCGCATTATGAAGTATTTCGACGACCTCCGTGGCGTAGTGGTCACCATGCTAGTACGCCACCCAGAGGTCCCGGATTCGATCCTCGGTCGGGGCAAGTTGGAAAATGTCAAATGAGCCTTTTTCAAATTATCCTAAGTTTTGAATGTTTATGTATGTATGTTATTGTTGTAAAAGATAGTGTCGTTGAGTTAGTAATTAGTATCCTATAACACAAGTCTCAAACTTACTTTTTTTATTTACTTTGGGGCTAGCTAGCTCTATCGGTGTAATTTGTCCTTAAATAATTATTTATTTAATGTGCATCCCCGGATTCCCTGGCCCCCGTCCTCGCACCTCCCCCGTTGTCGCCTTGCGAAGGCGTCTGCAGGCGCCTGCAGCCGCCCTCTAAACACCCTCCACACGGAGTGATCGGGGAAAAGGTGCGGATTCGGGGGACAGGGACGTGGGATCTTAGGTATCTCTTCTGTATGTAATACCACAGGTAATACTTATACTAATTGCATGGTAGAGAATGCTATTAGAGTTAGGTAGGCCAAAAAAAAAATTTTCCGGCGTCCGCGTGTTTCATGCTAGTGAGCATGTACCTAGTATGGTGTTGCAGCCGAGTCCCCCCGGGCGGAAGCGAGGGAGTCGCCAGACAACTCGGCGCTGTCGCTGTCGCTGTCGCCGCGGCCGTGGCGCTCCAGCGACGGCGAGCACAGCGCGCGCGAGCCGCCGTCGCCGCCCTCCCCGCACTCGCCGCACTCGCCGCCCTCGCCGCGCCGCGAGGATCCTCCGCCGAGGGACGAGTTCATTTCCGACCGCCGTGCGCTTCAAGATTACCTCGGGTGAGTCAAATTACGACTTTGTCATTCATCGCGGCGTATCAAAAATCCGACCGACACACTCAGCTTTCCTTACAACTCGCCCAAAAGAAATGGGCCTGGAAACATATTGAAAAAAATGGGGAATCAAAAAATGATTGAATAAAAAACTTAGCAACATGATATACTGTTTCAATAACTTGAGCGGTATGCATTTAAGAACGCGAAAATATAACTATATATAACAATAAAATCCAATACGAGCTTATAAAAAGTCAATTGTGAATAATCCACATCCAAAATTATAGGCATGCGACTAAATTACTAAGTGAGCGACTAGAAATAAAGAGAAAGCAACGTTAGGGTCCAAACAAACGAGACGCAAGTTGCGTCGCGTAACAGCGCAAGTTGCGCCGCACAACTCGCGCTCCGTGTGGCCGCGCTACCCGCGCAAGATGCGCTAAGTACATAATGTCGCACACAGATTATTTGGTCAATTTAGCTGGCCAAAAGACAATATTGTCTTAGTGGATTGTACTGACAATGGTTTCGTCTGAATGAAGGCAATCATTGTCTAATTGGATTATCCCGTCAGTGCTTCGTTTGAATGAAGACAATTAATTGTCTTAGTAAATTGCCATGTCAATGACGTTGTCTGAATGAAGACAATCACTGTCATAGTAGATTTTTCTGTTAATGGCTTCGTCTGAATGAAGACAATCATTATCTAAATGGATTGTTCTATCAATGGTTTTGTCTGAATTAAGACAATCATTGTCTTAGTGGCTTGTCCTGTCCATGGCTTCGTCTGAATAAAGACAATGAATTGGCTTGTCAATGGCGTTGTGTGAATAAAGACAATCACTGTCCAAGTGGATTTCACTAAGACTATTAACTGTTTGAGAAGGCTGTCCTGTCAATGGCTTTGTCAGAATGAAGACAATCATAGTCTTAGTAGCTTATCCTTTCAATGGCTTCATATGAATGTAAACAATGAAGTATCTTAGTGAATTGTTCTTCCAATGGCTTTGTCTTAATGAAGATAATAAATTGACTCAGTATATTGTCCTGTCAACGGCTTCGTATGAATGAAGACAATATTGTCTTGTGGATTGTCCTGTCAATAGGTTTTTTGAGTAAAAACAGTCATTATCTTTGTGAATTATCCTGTCAATGGCTTTGTCTGAATGAAGGCAATCATTGTCCAAATGGATTGTCCTGTTAATGGCTTCATTAAAATGAATACAATGAATAGGCACGACAAACGAAAAAATATATTATGCCCATCGGTTAGATTATTAAATACTGTACACTTATTTTTTCTTTTCTCTGAGAAACAAAAAGTTACAAAGATACAGCGCATTTTAATTCCGAATGACATCATGGCGAGGTACGATTTTTACTTAGCGGTGACGTCGCAAGCCCCCACTCCGGAAATTTGATGCTCCCTGTCTTTAAGAATTTTTACTTTTTTGTTAAACTGAAAATATGGGTCCATTATTTTTAGATAATCTCAAAGACGGACTAATTATAATCATGGTATGTTATTTACTTTTTGTTATTTTATTTCAACAAACTTATATCTATCTATATCTTTGCAGGTAATCATACTTTTCTCACCCTGTCGTCACCCCTATTATCTCAATATATTTTCTGTCAATGGCATCGTATGAATAAATACGACTATACCTAATATATTAATAAAAACTAAAATATAACATAAAAGGTAGGTAAAAGTACAAAATATAAACACAAATAAGATATATAAACATAAGTAAGTAGGTTATAAATACCTAACCTAGATGGCTGATAAGTACCTCTGTAATTACGTGGGGCGCACTATAAGTTTCCGGAATGAATATGAAAAAATACTATTAAAGGTACAAAATTAATTTATTGTTTTTCAAAATAATCTCCCTTGGCGTCTATGCACTTTTTCATTCGATGAAACCAGTTTTGAAAACTTTTGTGCCACTCCTCTGTGGTGACCTCTGAAACGTGTTTTTCATACTCCTCGACAGCCTCTTCTGGTGATGAAAATCGTTGACCGCGTAATTGGTTCTTAATTTTTGGGAACAGGAAAAAGTCACAAGGTGCCAGGTCGGGACTGTATGCAGGATGACTCATGAGTTCTACATTTTTCGCCTTCAAAAAGTCGTTTGTCTGTCTGGCCGTGTGAGAACTAGCAGTGTCGTGGTGCAGGATGATACGGCGTTTACGGTTATTTTTACGGAGTTCGTCAATAACTTCCGGCAAACAAATGGTCGTGTACCAGTCACTATTCACTGTACGACGATTCTCTAAAGCAACAGTAGCCACGTGTCCAGTTTTATTAAAAAAAGAAGCAATCATCCGCTTAGATGCACTTTTCACGCGCGCCACTTTGGTTGGTTTCGACTCATCTTGAAAGACCCATACGCTCGATTGCTGCTTTGTTTTGGGATCGTAGCAATAAATCCATGTTTCGTCACCTGTTACTATGTCCCACACCAAATTTGACGCACCTTCGTTGAATCTGGTAAGCATGGCACTGCACCAAGTGACGCGGTCCGTTTTTTGAGCCTCGGTCAAGTTGTGTGGGATCCACCGCGAGCACAGCTTCCTCACACCCAAATGTTTGTGTAGGATTAATTGTATTTGACTCATGCCTATTTCTAAGGATGCGCGAATTTCATGGTAGGTCACATGCCTGTCTGTTTCAATCATACGGCGCACAGCATCGATGTTTTTGTTGATCACAGCGGTGGACGGCCGACCATCGCGAGATTCGTCACTGAGATTGATACGACCACGCTTGAATTCTGCAAACCAGCTATAAACAGTTGTCTTGCATGGTGCTTCATTGCCAAAAGCTGTTTCAAGCCGAGTGATGCTCTGTTGAGCTGTCAAATTACACTTAAAATCGTAGAAAATCATACTACGAAAATTTTCCCAAGTTAAATCCATGTTGATGCAGACACACAATTTTTTAAATGGCGCCACAAGGTAAAAACAAAAGACAGTCAGATGAAACAAACTGCATTCTACAGCCAAAGAGTTCTATTTTCAAATGTTGCAATAAATTTTTAAATATTGTTTATGTAAGTGGCCAGTTCCGGAAACTTATAGTGCGCCCTATGTATTACTAATGACTCATGAGGTCTACTCCGTCACGAGTCACCCCGACCCGTTGAAGTTTATCGAATTAAAAAGTTGTTGAGAAAAAAAGTTGCGTCCTAATAAGGGTTACAAAAAAAGTATATTGAATTTTTTGATTTTTTTTCCAAATGGCTGTAATATGCTATTTTATTAAATTAAATAATAATAAGATTTGCCCAATTTTTGCGGAAATTTTCGAAATTTGAAAAATTTGATTTTTTCAAAAGTTCTACATCATTTTTGAAACTTCTTACAAAATTTCACAATAATCGGTTGAGAAATGCGATCTTTAGGCGGGAACAGCCGGGCAAAAATATTTAAGGCCAATCTCGAAACTGAGACGCTTCGCTCATTTCGCTCGCTCGATCAGTTGTTTGTACCTACCTCTTCCTACTTTCTAACTGTGGGAGTTGCGGTCATCCCAGTCCTTTGAAAGGCTCGCGGGGGGTTATACAGATCCAACACGTTGAGGCCCTTGGACCTTCGACCATACTCGAAGACTATAACCATAAACACATATAATGAAATATGCTTATATTACTTTCATTACCTAGTGAGGTGCCTACCTACTAAGTATGTAATAATATGAACTATAATATGACTTTATCTACCAAAAATTTATAATAAACATTCAAATATTCGAAACTCTTCAAACATTTGCTAAAAATTAAACTTTCACACTGCACGAGTGCACGTACATATAAGAGGGACCTACCTATTTTTAATAACATTCATAGCCGGTTGATTTCCTATCAGAAATCGGCAATAAGCGGCAAAAGGATACCTATGTACTTAATAAAGCGAGATAAAAATTAAACTCTGAACGAGCCGTAAAGTAACCATAGTAACGCATACGGCGCCTCGGCGACACCGCACACAGCCAGTCAAGAGCGCAATAGAAAACTGTCTATCGCGTGTCGGTGTTTGCACAAAGAGTTCAAAAGTACCGCTTTCGTTTACGACTGTCGCGGACGGCTATTAGAAAAGCCGACAAAGATAAAGCCGCTATACCGCGGACAAAGAGTACACACAGTACAGATGCGTCAATTGGGTATTTTCCTAGGTCGATAGTACATTATTAAAGTAATATTTTGTTCAGAAAATAAAACGTTACAAAATAATGTTACTTGTCATTGATAATATACATTTTCTATGTGATTTTTTATTTATTTATTATTGCAGAAAAAATTATATTAACAGCGCTATTTGACTCTAAGAAACAATGACGTCACCTGCCTTTATTTCATACAAATCCTGTAGAAAATGTTTATTTTGACGTTTAGATATATCTGTCCAAGTGCGAGATGGACTCGAGCAGAGTTCCATACCATTAATCTATAAAATATGATTTACGTTTGTTGTATGGGAGCCCACTGAAATTTTTATTTTATTCTGTTTTTAGTTTGTAGTTATAGCGGCAATAGAAATACATTATCTGTAAAAATTTCAACTGTCTATCTATCACGGTTAATGAGATCCTGCCTGATGACAGATAGATAGACGGACCGACGGACCACAGGAGTCTTAGTAATAGGGACCCTATTACTAAGACCCCGCTGTCCATCTGGTACCCTTTATTGAATTTGTATGAACCTTTTTGAGTATATTTTATAAATTGGTCGCTTATAACTTTTTAATTTGTAAACCCTACTTAGCTCTGATATTTTTTTCCATTAAACTTCGTTATAACTATATACAACTACTGTTAATTTTTTCACATGACCATATATAACCGTTTAATAGATAGAGGGCGGGGGACACTTGTCTCTAATAAAAATTTGCATAATAAAACCAAATATGTCAGAAACGGATTCGGTAATCAAAAAATGATGTTGACAAGCTCACAATATTTTTAAAATCCCTTTTCAACAATAACCCACACGATGTGTTAGTCGAGAAAAAAAGTGACTCTTACTTTATTTGTATGGAAGCTAGCCTAACTTTTTTTGTTTCCAATATTTTATTTTACTACTTTTTTGGCATGATTAATATACATACCCATTCCAAAATACAGCTTTCTAGTACTTATAGTCTTTGAGTAAAACCGCGGATGGACAGACAGACAGACATGACGAAACTATAAGGGTTTCTTGTTTACAATGGAACCCTAAAAACCGGACAAGTGCGAGTTGAACAAGCGTGTAGAGGGTTCCGTACAATACCATAAATTTTCCGTGAGTGAACGTATATTGAGTTTACCACTTCATTTTCAATTGATAGAATTATTTTATTATTTGTTTTGTAATCTACAAGCAAAGAACTATATTTTGTATTTTTTCAAAATTTTAGGCTTAATAGTTTCGGAGATCAGGGGCAAATGGCAAATTTTGGTCTTTTTTTCATGGATAAAATCAAAGATATTTATTTTACAATAATAGCAAAAATATATTTGAGATCCTAATTACGAGACCTTTCATTTGTATATAACACAGTACGGTTTGCAAAACTTTTTTTTTAAATTTCCTAATTTGTCCCTCGAAAATAATCCTTATTTAAAAAAATCTTCTTCTTTAATGGATAAAAGCAAAACTATTTATTTTATAATAATAACAAAAATGTATTTGAGATATATCACACAGTAACTTCTTTTTTAATTTCCCAATGCCTTCCTCGAAAATGACCCTTTAAAAATTTTTCTTTACACATCTGTGCTTGGGTCATAGGATTACACCATTCTGCCGAATTTTACCTGATTTGGTCCTGAAGATTTAGAACAAATTGGGTGTGACAGATGGACGGACAGACAGATGCACGACTTGTATCTATCTGTCCGTCCGCCTGTCCGAATGATCCTGTAAAGGTTTCGTTTTTTAATTTTTGTGTTCGGAAACCTAAAAATAGTAAAAAAAATTACCACATAGGTAAAGCTATGGCCTGCGGGCTATAGATAGTATTAATATATAAAGATATACTCGTGAAGAACTAAGTACATGCATAATTACAGTCGAAACACATAACCCTTCTTTTGGTGCACTTGGATAAAAATGTTTTGCTGTGTAAATGTATTCATTGCAATATTCTATGTCTACTGCGCATTTGTACTGTATGAATCTGTCTGTATCTACTCTATGACCGCGGTGGCTTTGACCGCTTGTAGTATTCGAAGGCGGCAATCGGAAAAAGAAGGTGGTGCTTCTTTGATTCTTTTGAGTTGCACAAGCCGACACGCCGCCAACGACATGAACATACTTAAGGTGTTATTACACTAACCGATTATAGGGAAATCTATTTAGCATCCTAACTAGGTAGGATGGTACGATGCGTCACAAATAAGTTGAACAAAAATGGCGGACTTCAAAGCATTTTTGTATAAATTCTCGGCACGTAGGTTAAACCAAAATGGTGGTTATCGGCGCAGGTACAAATAATGCGCCGACGACGGCCATTTTAGTTCAATTTACGTGTCGGAAATTATACTAAAACATAGACAAGACCGCCATTTTTGTTCAACTTATTTGTGTCGCATTGTAAGTAGAATTAGAATCGCTGGTGATTTCACAATCTTTAATCGCATCTTAAATCGTACAAGTGCCATTATTGAAAAGCGGAGTTGCCTAAACGATTGCTTTTTCCATACAAATAACCTATCGTTTAGCGACTCCACGTTTAAAAAATGGTACCAAGGATGACTGATTAATTATTGGTGATGATGATGATGATATGCGTAAAAATTTGCAAAAATAACGAATATTTGATGGTTCATAACTTTTTAATGGCTTTTATAATTACTTTACTGACAAAACGATATCATGTTAAACTTTTCATGTACTGTATCTGTCAAACAGTAAAGGAAATCCCCTTCAAAATTTGTATAGAAAAAGTATCGACTAGTTCTTTCTGAAAATTGGATAGTGAAAAAACCGCTTTACTTCTTTCTCGTTTTTGCCCCGCACAGTGGTTTGGATATCGGATTGTGTACACATAGAAAGGAAATTTTGGTTTTTGTTTGGATTCTTTACTTATTCAACTGAGGTATTATACTATGGCCACCTATCTGAATGGCACCTAGACCATTCCACATAAGACACCTAATATTCGCAAGTGCTTTTCATGGACTTTTTACTTTTACATTTTTGTCCAAGAAGAGCACAGAAGATGCAAAATTAGCATTATTTTTTACTCGTTATGATTAAAATGTAGGTACAAATATATTTTTAATTTTTTTTTAATTACACTTAGTCACAATTCTTTTGTACGAAGTACATATGTGTAATTCTTATGGCCTTTGTTTTGACGGCCTCGGGCTCTGTTAAGCCAAATGTTATAAAGGCGTGTTAATATGTCTGAATGTATGCGTAATTAATTAACGTTTTAGTGAATTATATTGTTTTTAATCATAATAAAAATTAAAATATTTTAATCCCAGCACTAGGCTGCTGATTTATAGGTACACTTCGTGGTCAAAAATAGGTGCCCTTCGTGGAATAGACTAGGTTTCATTCGCGCAGATGCCATTCAGACGGGTGCCCTAAGTGGAATACTTCATTCAACTTTTATACAAGTTAAACTTCCATGGTGCTTATTATAATTTACGAGAAAAAAAATGTACGGTACCCAACATAATGAGTAAGCAATGATTTATTGTAGACCAAACAATAAAAATAATTAAAATGTAACATGGGTGGTCAGATTTCTTCCAGACAACCGATGTAAGGAGAGAATAATGGTAAAATGCCACCATTTTTCAAAGACAAGTCGCATAGACAAGGTCGGTTTTGTATTTCAAAAATAAGTTTTTCTAAACATTTTTGTCCCGCTTTCTAACACTACGCGATCTCTGTGCAGGCGCGTGCGAGCACGCGTAACGCAGCGCAAGTTGCGTTGAGACGCAACTTGCGCGTCGTGTGAACGATTGGTATAAATTGTATGAAATGCTATGTAAGCGCGTAACGCGACGCAAGTTGCGCGACGCAACTTGCGTCCCGTCTGGTCCGGCACTTAATATTAAACAGGGACGACGATTTTTCCAATTGAGGTTTTACATAACGAACAACTAAAAAGTTGACTTTAAGCTCCGTTTTGTGAGCTGCTTTATTAATAATACTAGCTTTTGCCCGCGGCGTCGCTCGCGTAGGGGTGTAATTTATCAAAATTCTTTCTTAGGGGATGCCTACGTCATAGTAGCTTTATGCATGCAAAGTCTCAGCCCGATCGGTTTAAAATTGACAATGTTTCATACAAACTTTCATCCCCTATTTTATACCCTTGGGGGTAGAATTGATCAAAATCCTTTCTTAGCGAATGCCAACGTCATAACATCTACCTTCATGCCAAACAGCCCCATTCGTCCAGTGGTTTGGGCTGTGCGTTGATAGATCACTATGTCAGTCAGTCAGTCACCTTTGAGTTATATATATTTAGATAGATAGAGGATAGATGTATCTGATGGGCTAATTATTTAAATATTTGATAGCTATATGGACTTGCTTATTAAATAAATAAAGTAATATTTCTCGTATTGAGTCCACTTTTATATTACTTATGACAACAAGCCAGACACAACACATTGACGGATGGTAACGTCCGAGAAGTGTTCGTCACGCTGTCCCGTTGGTAGTGTAGTATATAGTGGTGGTGTTGCAGGCAGCAGGCGCGGCGCTCGTGGCCGCCCGCGGAGGCGGCGCTGCCGGCCGCCGCGCCCGCGCCGCCGCCGCTCTACCAGCTGTCCGCGCCGCGCACCGGTACGTCCAGCAGTAGGTCACACTCGCGTCCGGCAGGTACTCCTCCGATCCTATTGAACCGAGCGTTCCGTCCGCAGAGGGCGCGCTGGAGGCGGGCGCGAGCGGCGGCGCGGGCCCCGCGCCGCACGTGTGGCGCCGCCTCAACGTGGACCCGCAGCGGCTGACGCAGTACAACCTCAACCTGCGGCTGTGGATCCACGTGACGATCCTGCAGCGCGTGGTGCGCGAGCTGGAGGCCGCGGACGCGGCGCTGGCGGCGCTCGGGCTGCAGGAGCTGCGGCCGGGCGAGGTGCCGGCCGAGCGGCTGCGGCAGGCGGCGCGCGCGCACGGCGGCGCGCTGCAGGCGCTGCTGCCCTTCCTCGAGCCGTTCGCCGACCAGCGCCACGTGGTGCGGCGCCTGCGCGCGCTGGCGCGGGGCGGCTGCCTCAGCGAGTACCGCTGGCGCGGCGGCGGCGAGGGCTGGCGGCCCGGCGCGCCGGCCGACGCCGAGCTGGTGCTGCACCTGGTGGCCACGTACCTGGACCTGCAGCTGCCGGCGGCCGGCGCGCCCGCGCCGCTGGCGCCGGCGCCGCCGCGGCCGTTCTCGGCGGCGCACCTGTCGGCCGCGCCGGCGCCGCCCCCGCGCGGCCCGCGCGCGCTCGTCATCCACCGCACCGCGACGCAGCCGCCGCACTACGTGCTGGTGCGCGGCGAGGACACGCTGGAGGTGGGCGCGGGCCGCAACAACCTGCTGCACGTGCTGCTGCTGTTCCTGGCGGCCGCGGCGCAGCAGCAGCCGCCCGCGCTGCAGCGCGTGCACCTCGGCCCGGCCGCGCTCAACATGCTCTGGATCATCGGCCGCTGACGACACACCGCCTACTGTTTCCTTAAGATGTAAGAGAACTTATGACAGTGATTGCACCGAATGAGACAGTTTGATGTACATTCATATGATAGGTTCACATGTGCCTGACCGTTTACTGGTATGTTTTCTGTGTCGATTGAAGAATTAATCAGTTTAATCACACTAGAATAGTGAAATTTCATTGCACTATTCCAGATGATCTCTGTATTTAAATCAGTGTGTTGCTTTATCAATTAAAGTGAATTGAAAAAGTATGACATGTGTATTGATTTGGCGACCTCTATCCGAGGTTCTTTAGCTAGGCCAGAAGGGTAAAACGGTCACGACGCGAAATTCGTGTCTTTTCTCAGATCAAAACACTCACGTCAGTCACGACGCGTTGTGGCAATCACAGAACAGACTCAAAAATGGAAAGTCTCAATTTATCGTACAATCAATACGTAAAAAGACGACCTCTGTGGTGTCGTGGTCACCATGCTAGTCCCGGGTTCGATCCCCGGTCTGGGCATAACACAAGTCTATAACTTACTTTGGGACTAGCTCAATCAGTGTTATTTAAATAATAAAAAAAAATTTGTATGAGAAATTGAGACTCCATTTATGAGGCGTACCGTACCTAGGAAATAGAAAAAAAAAAAACAGAAAATTGGCTGACAAAAACAGAATTCAGAAGTCTAGACCTCGACGGCCTCCGTAGCATAGTAGTCACCGTGCTAGTCCGCTACCCAGAGGTCATGGGTTCGATTCACGGTCAGGGCAAGTTGGAAAATTGCCTTTTTCAATCTTGTCCTGGGTCTTGGATGTGTTTATTTTATATGTATTTTGTTATATAGTATCGTTGAGTTAGTATCCCATAACACAAGTCTCGAACTTACTTTGGGGCTAGCTCAATCAGTGTTATTTGTCCATATATATATTATTAAGTAAGTCTATAGTCAGAAGCCAGATTCCTGAGGACAGTAACCAGAACGCTGCACTATTGCGTTAGTATTAACAAATCACAAATCCTACAAAGAAGACCTGCAGGACACAAAAACAATAAAGCAGACTACTATCTTTCCAAGTATATGTATATATTACAAGATAATCATAAATAAATTAAAAAAAAAGATAAGATTTAATGAAAGTACTTCGGTTCTTTCAATTCCCTCTCTCTCCTACACTACTATATCCCTATCTTCGAGTCCAACTGGTTTCTCGAGCTATGAGTGGTATAACGAGGTTTTGCGTCGCCATGTTCGGGGAACTGAGGATGGTCCACGTATAGGCTTCGGTATGCGAGCGTGATGACATACTTTTCAAGATACACCTCATTCATACACTCTTGGAGCGTAACTACTGGATGGAGGGGAGGCAGAACAGAACAGAAATAAAATATAAAATACATATTAACTGTAATTATGTTTGTAAGTATGTGTAAAGGAAACTATTTTGTCATCACAAATCAATTTATTTACTTAATTAATACATTACTATAGAACACATGACAGACATCAGCGCTCGTCGTCGGAGTCGAGGTCGCGCGCGTCGGCGAGATGCTGCCTCAGCGCGGCGTGCAGCGCGTCCACGAAGCGCAGCAGGTCGGGGCGCGGGCCGCAGTGCAGCGCGCGCGCCAGCAGCGGCAGGCGGCGCAGCGCGCGCGCCGAGGCCCGCGCCGCGCCCGCCTCGCTCGCCGCCGCCCACAGCCGCAGCGACGCGCGCGCCGCCTCGCTGTCGGCGAAGCGCGAGCCCTCCAGCACGCGCAGCGCGAACAGCCGCTCGCCCGCGCGCGGCTCCAGCACGCCGCGCGCCGCCAGCTCGGCGCAGCAGCCGCGCAGGATCTGGTACGCGGCGCGCGCCGTCGGCGGCCCGACGAGCCGCTTGACGTCGGCGCGGTCCACGAACGCGACGTCGATCGCGCCGGTCACGTTGGAGGTGGCGAGCACGAGCGCGTTGGGGTGCCGCCGCAGCCGGTCGAGCTGCGTGAGGATCGCGTTGACGGCGCGGATGGAGTCGGACGGCTCGAGGCCGGCCAGCGCGGCGCGGCGCGCGTGCGCGAGCGACTCCACCTCGTCCACGAGCACGCAGGCCAGCAGCCGCCGGTCCTCCACGATGTCGCGCACGCGCTCGAACAGCCGCGCCACTAGCTTTCCACTCTCGGAGAACCACTTGGAGAACATGCCGTGCGCGTTGATCTCGAGAAGCCGCGCGCGCGGGAATCGCTCGCCGAGGCGGATGGCCAGTTTCTGCGCGAGCGCACGACACAAGCTCGTCTTGCCAGTGCCCGGAGGCCCGTGCAGCAGTACGACCCTGTTACAACCTACTATGGTGGGATTCACGCCACAGTCAGCGAATTCAAAGGCGGTTTCGGCAAATCGTAATGTATCTTCTTTCAGTTTCGAATCATAGACTAAGCTCTCCCAGAGTCCGTAAAACTCTTCTGACGGCAGTGCCCATACATCCGCAGCGGCTAATTCCTCACCTGAAGCATTATCAGTCATTGTATCTGTCTCCACTCCGAAACCGTCCAGTTTATATACATGATATATGAGGTCAGTGTTTGTCATTTGCACTTCAGAGTCATGATCTATGTCACAGAAAGTGATAGACTGCACATGCTCATGTAATTCAACATTTTCTTCCAGATCTTTATCAGAAAGAGTGGTGCCTGGACTCAAACAAGAGAATCTAGCTAGATATGAGTGTACTATTCCTTTTATGAAGTCTTTGCTCTCGCGACTCTTTCTTCTTTGTACAACTTCAACATGAAGTGAGGAATTCATGATTATATTCCAAAAGTTAAAAGGCAGGCACTCTGAATTATGATAGAAGTTTTGTTGGTTTTTGGGTCAAAGGTACAGCACTTTAAAATTGTCTGGAAACTGGAAATTGCAAGTTCACGAAAAGTATTACTATTTAGGTACTACTCATGGTTCGCTTTATGTTCCTCTCTAACAAACAGATGCATATATACAAACAAATCTTACACTTGGTTTATTCAATACCTATTGAGCTACTTCGATTACAATGTTTATCATCTTGTTTAATTAAAAAATAAGAAAAAAATTACTAAATTCACTTTACAAACAATCACCAATTGATCAACACTCACATAAAAACCACAAATTAGAAATTGTGAAATAACAAGTAAAACTGATTTTAAACTTAACTATCCTCCTGTCGGACGGAAACAAAGTGACAAGCTCGGAAACTTCTGATTATGTCAATGTCAATTTATTTGACAATATTTTTTTTCATTCTGGCAACAACGCTGTTGGGACAAGGCTAGAAATCTAAGAAATTCACGTACGGAATATTCGGATTTTGACTTTCGGCAAAAGGTATCAATGTTTATAAGAAGTAAAAATTTTAAAATACCTTTATTTTATTTTCAGCCTATACTGTCTCCCACTACTTCAGGTTTTTAAAATTAGCCGCGGATTTTTAGGGTCAGCTCAGCTTTCGTTGGCCAAACGCTAACTACTTTTAGCTTTAGCACGTTTTTTAGTGATTTCTGGCAATCTAGCTACATTTGGCAAGATGTCTAGCTACTATTTTAGCTGTAGCAGTTAGCAACACTGCTTCATTTTATTTCATTCATTGTCCATCTTTTGTCTTTGCTTTGTGCGCCTAATTTTTCATTGATGGCATAAAATTTGTGTCAGAGTAGGAGCTCGGTTGGGTGGGTTTATTACATAATTTAGATTAATATTAGTCATACCTACCTAGGTATTGTTGCAATAGTTAGTTACATTATAGTGAATTTGTGAAAAACAGCCACCATGCGATTGCAATTGTGTTTGCCACTGGCACTTCTATTTTTATCCAGTGGACATCTCTCCAATGCGCAGAGTGAGTATGAGTAAATTCCTAATTATATCAAGCTGATAATATTCTATTTCTATTTTCTTTCGCATATAATAGGTATAGAATAAGTACCAATTCCTACAAGATTATCCTGGCACATCGAAATGGCTATTGATGTCATCCACCATATTACTTGAATCATACTTTACACATTCGAGACAATTGGCACGCCTATTTTTATCGAGTCTATGTAGGTATTAGATATAGTAGGTACTAGGTACACACTTTACTAACATTTGCAGTAATTATTGCAGTTTTCATAACTCCACAGCTATCTTAAGGTAGCATACGCTAGTGTGTAGCTCTGAGGATGACCTTCGATGTGTTGTTATCTGTTGAGTAGCTCTGTATTTCCTTGTGGTAGGGTTGACATCAAGGCAAGCAAATCCAAGCTCGAATTTCATGTATTACCTGCTTAACTACCAATGGTCTATTTCAATTTTTAACTAGAATTTGTAATTGGTATGATAAAAAAGATAAAATTTGGTGCCAGCCACAACAGTGGCAACCTGGCTTTATCATAACCCTGCTAATGCCATCACTGGGCCTAGGTCGGTTTGAACTTCTTTGAACTGTAAAATAGGCTACATGTCTTCTTCCTTGACTTCTAAAAATGGTTTTTCCAGGTGATAAGTTGACAACAGTATAACTCCCTTCCATCCAACTCAGTTTTGGGCACTTTTACGATTGTTTAGGAGATGTTTAGAGATTATAGGAGAATTTCACAAAGCAATCTTAGGTCAAATACCTGTGTGAATGTGGAACCCAACTAAGTTTCTTTCATCTGGACACCACATGGTGTGTATTGGCACAATTATACCTCTACAAGGTATAATTGTGCTAATTTTCAACACCATAACACACAACAAGAATTATTTCCCCTGATTTTGTTAATTTTCCTGGGCTAATATACAATTGAAACAAATTAATTTCTCAAACTCGGGTTCTATGTAGTTTGCGCCCCTGTATCTCTCAACTCCTTAAGGTACAAAGTGTTATGGTGTTGAAAATTGGCACAATTATACCTCTACAAGGTATAATTGTGCCAATTTTCAACACCATAACACACAATATGAATTATTTCCCCTGATTTTGTTAATTTTCCTGGGCTAATATACAATTGAAACAAATTAATTTCTCAAACTCGGGTGCTATGTAGTTTGCGCCCCTGTATCTCTCAACTCCTTAAGGTACAAACCAAAAAAAATTGGTCCAATCTTGTATGTACCAGCTATCAACATATGCGTTTAAGTAAAAAAAAATGTTCTTAAGTCATATTCAACACTTCAAGTCACTTTTTTGCTAGTTGTGTGTGCTGCTATCTCGGTGAGAGCACCTGGTACTATTTTTGCCAACTTATGGTCTAACCCAATATTTCTATGGGGTTGGGTATCTGCATTTAATAATTATATTATCTTTGCCATAGCATATTGTTTTAGAGTACAATTATGCGCAGTCTTAAGTTAAAATTAATGTTTTGTGAGTTGTGCTGTTTGCTGGGTTAAATATCTGCCTCATCCACAAGTCCCAAAAACAACTTTGAAAAGTGTAGCAGGTTCAAAGATTCAAAGATTCAAATGTTTATTCAGTAATTAGCCCTTTACAGGCACTTTTACACGTCAATAAGTATAATTTATGTTACGTGTAAAGTATATTAAAATTTAATTTATTTTTAAAGAAAAGCTACCGATACCAGCGCTTCGTAACGACCACTGCTGAGAAGAAACGCCGAAAGAAACTCATTTTCACAGTATTGGTCGCCTACTCGCCAGAAGGGCTTTGTCATATTATTATAATTGTCTTTTAATTAATAAATACTTATAATATAATACAATGTTGACACATTATAACATGTAATGCTTGCGAACCAGTAAACAAACATAAATTGCGTAATACAAAATATTAAGTAGTCAAAAAAGCGAAGCCGAGCTGACCAGTCCCTCCCGGCAGCACCCGTTCACGAGTTGACGCACGGATTAGCCATCGTTAAACTCAACCATATTAGAGGGAATCCAACGACCCGACCAGCGACGCCACCACCGGATTGGACATTTTAGTGAGCATGAAAAACCCGAACTCGCAGACCTTGTCAAGAGAAAATATTAATTATATGTTGGTCACCTATTGATCGCAGAGCATTTACATGTTTTTACAGTAGGCTTATTATGGTAACAGAAAATGCAGGTATTTATGTTTCATGTGTGGAGTGTAATGGAAAATGTTTAGGAAGTATCCACGCGTTTTTATCTCTTAAATAATCATTGATAGTATAGTACGCATTGTTCAATAAAACTGTTTTAAATTTTGCCATTGGTAGGTTAACGATCGCTTCGGGAAGTTTATTAAATAATGTTATACCTAGACCTAAGAGTGACTTTCTAGTTTTAGCAAGTCGAAATTTAGGCGTATGAAGCTGATTTTCGTTGCGAGTATTATAACTGTGAACATCACTATTTTTCTTGAAATTATTTAACCTAGATTTAACAAATAGAAGATTGTCGTAAATAAATTGAGATGTCACAGTAAGAATATTTATAGATTTAAATAACTCTCTTAAGGAATCGCGTGATTTTAGTCCGTAGATCGACCGAATTGCTCTCTTTTGTAGCACAGAGATAGCATGTATGTTAGCCGCTTTACCCCATAAGAGCAAGCCATATGACATTATGCTGTGAAAATAACTAAAGTATACTAGCCTAGCAGTTTCAACGTTAGTACACCGTCTGACCCTCCTCACAGCATATGCTGCCGAACTAAGTTTCTTGGCAGTGGCCTCAATATGTTTATCCCATTTTAAGTTCCAGTCTACAGTTATGCCTAAAAATTTGGTGTTGGGTACCCATTCTAGAACTTGACCATTAAGACTCAAATGTATGTGAGTATTAGGTTTATTCAATAGTGAAAAATTAACGCCCTTAGTCTTTTGTGTGTTTAAGGCCAGATTATTAGTCGTAAACCAACTAAGTACTTGTGACATAGTATTGCTTACATCGTCATAGTTTGTGCATTTTCTGTCAACCTTAAAAAGTAAAGATGTATCATCAGCAAACAATACTACTTCACACAACTTTTCTGCAAGACAGGGGAGGTCATTAATATAAATCAAAAACAAAAATGGACCAATTATTGAACCCTGAGGCACACCCATGCTCACAGGTGCACTATTTGAGGATACTCTGTTAATTTCAACTCTTTGAGTTCTATTATCAAGATAAGATGAAATAACAGAGAGTGAAGTATCAGTAACGCCATAAAATTTTAGTTTATTTTTTAATATTATGTGATCGACACAATCGAATGCCTTCGACAGATCGCAAAAGATACCTATAACCTCTTGTCGATTCTCCCAGGCTTCGTAAATAATTTTAACTAAGGTCGCTGCTGCATCAGTGGTAGAGCGCCCTTTTGTAAATCCATATTGGCGACAGTGAAGTAATTTATTAATATTAAAATACGATACTAGCTGGTCTAATATAATTTTTTCAAATATTTTACTTAAAGCCGGTAATATTGAAATTGGTCTATAATTGTTCGGATCATCTTTGGATCCATGTTTAAACAGTGGTATAACTTTACTTGCTTTCATTAAGTCAGGAACGAGGTGTTCTCGATCGCCACAAAGGAAAGAGCTTCCTGTCAGGCATGGTGTTGCGCGGGGAACCGCGGTACTGACGGTGTATCGTCGGAGGTTGTATATATGTTATGTTGCTACCTGAAATCAGAACTCTAAGATCGAGATGTAGGATACCGCGAGCGCTATCTCTTAGTCTTGTGAACTATATTGTCGCTTTGTTTGTTGAGGTTGTAGTTCTTCATAGTGGAGCAGAGGACGCCACAAAAAGATGAGTGAAAAAGATGGAATTTGAGTCCTTATTTAAATGTATGCGCAAAATACAACGGTAGCAGCGACAATTTATCAGTTATCAACTTATCTTGCCATTTTAATTCGATGTAAAGTAAAAATTAAGCTATATTTTGATAATTAAATCGAGAATTTTTTAAATTTCGCGGGCCTCAACGAAAAGTCCCTAATAACACTTGCCACTTTAGTACTATAATGTGGTTGAGCCACATTTGAGAGAGTTGTATATGTAAATACGCCGACGACTGCCATTTTGGTTCAACTTACGCGCCGGTATGAATAATTATGACCTGTAAATATGACACAAATTTGAGTTATTGTATTAAGTACATGGTGTTTAATTCATTTTTTGAAATTTTTTTGCTCATTTTTTTTCACAGTTGCGATAGCGATAGCTATAGTGTGTTCAGGACATATAATTTTAAAACACAATTTTTATAGATTTGGTTATAGTCATAGTATATTACGTCACCCAGAGCGACTGTGTTGTTGCAGTTGTTTTTCTTCTCTTTATATTTGTCCCTATATATAATATTTATTACAAAATATGTTTTCTGGGGTTAATGGTTTGTTTCTTTATACAATACATTACATATATAACATATGAAAGACCAAATATACAAAGGCGCACTTATCCCATGTAGGGATCTCTTCCAGTCAAACTGGGATAGATATATAGATAGATGGTTTGATCCATAGATTTCATTCTAGGTCTATGGTTTGATCCGTAGTTTGACACTGGCACACAAACATCATTTTCCATTTGTTATCCTTTCCTATACACGTGGGCAGCGCCACGACGAGCGTTGCCTAGTTCCTAACAAAACTAACTAATGTAAAATATTAAAAGCTTAATTATTTGTTATGATATGTACCTCCTGTTATCTTAGTGTCATGTTCCGTGACCTCATGGAGGAGTGATTGTAAAAATAATCTGTTTGCCAGGGGCCCTACTAAAGTTTTTAAAATATTAGCTGATTTAATTCGCTAGACCTTTTCTACTTTATTTATATCTAGTGACAGTAAACACTGAAAGAAATAGTAAATACTGATACAAGGCGAAAGGTAATATTTAAAAGGCGAGGGCGCTTCTTTAAATCCAGAGCGAAATGAAGGATTCCACCTTTAAACTTAACAGACATGTATTCAAAATTCCAAATCAATGTAAAAAATTACAATGCCTGTATATTATTTATTGTTTTCAAACTATTTTTTTTTTATGCTCGACCGCCAACATTATTTTTGGTCTTACATAGATTACACTTGTGTTCAGTTTTCAAATTGTATTTAATCCCTAGAGATTTTCTTATTCACTTTTTTGTCCTGAGAGAATCAGTAGTAACTTTAGCTTCAAATGTTTTAGTATGAAAACATCTTTTTTTGAACATCGTTTTTAGATAAGATGAAAAATTCTGTGACAATGTTTACATAGTTGACATACATTTCTAGTTAAATATTTTGATTCAACATCCAAAGTGAACCGCTTTTGATAAAATTTATATGACCCAATCTGGAAGTAAAGGAAGAGCATCCTTACTGAATCGATAACCTCTTCCTTTTTTTAAGTCTGTTAAAAATTGGGTAAGATGTATGCATCTTACCATTAAGGAAATTCTTAGCGAGTAAACTAGGTATTATTATGATAATTAACTACGACAATTAGCGGAACAAACACATTTGTAATGTACACAAAGCGTTATTTTATGAGCATGATGTATTTGTTCAAGCTACGTATGGGCTTTGTTTTATAGGGTCGGTATCAGTGGTGCCGAGCGAGCACTCCTGCGCTACTGCGGTAAACACGAACCCCTCGCATTAACAAAATCAGTCACTATAAAAAAAAAAAACTCGACTGCGTTTTTATATGTATACCCAGTGTCACTCTCAGCATTAAGACGAATCTAATGACAACTCTCAAGGCCAAATCCATCGAGCCGTTCAGGCAGCAGAGCGTGCCAAACAATACTACATTACATACATACTCTCGAAAAACATAACCCTCCTTTTGGCGCAGTCGGGTAAATAACCCTCCTGGCGCAGTCTGGTAAATAACCCTCCTGGCGCAGTCTGGTAAAAATGGGAGCAGAGATCAAAATATTATGTTATGGTACGAGTCGGTTGTCGACTTCACCGACAATTTTGGTGAAATTCTGACAAAAAACAGGTGCCAAATTCTGTAGAGAATCCTAAAATGTATTTATAAGAATCTCAATATTTGACCTGCCTGGTTTTTTACTAATACATATATTTTAGTGGCGTCTGTACGAAATATTATACGGCGTTTTGTTAACCAAAGATTGGTTTGGCAGCAATGGACATTATGGCCGAAGGATTGAATTACGAAGTATAAATACCTACATCGATAACAGAATCCAAAATGTCATAAATGTAGCTCAAAAGCTACATTTATGACATTCTGTACAAGTTGAGGTGCTTAATAAACGTATATTTTTTATATATGAAGATAAAAAAGGTTTTGAGTTGTGAAGGGATCAAAAGTAGCTCGAAATGGTTCATGTAGCACAGGGCTGCTGCGTCGCCAGTTTTGTAACTTAGCTGGAACGCTGCCGCGTGTCTAGATAACAGGCGGTTGCCGCAAGGAGGCGCACGCCTTGTATGAGCCAAAAGTGGCTGTTTTACGGAAATGTGCTTAGAAAAGCTTCACGTTCTCACATTAAACTGTAAACAGTAGTTCATCAAATAGTTTAAAGTGTTATCTAGGGCCTGGTCAAGACAAAATTTTAAATGATATCTCCGTTCTTTCAAAAAAATATTTCAATAGCACTGGACCCCGGAAAATTCAGGTATCCCCAAGCAATGAATTCACGAGGCATCGTGTAAAAGTGAAGGCTTAAAGGCTACTTAAAGGCTCACTTGAGTGGTGAGGCGGAACAATTAATACGCCAAACCCCAATTACTGCTGCTAACTATGTACAATGTTGGAATCAGTTACATGATAGATACAATAATAAAAAATATTTAGCAAATTGCATTTTGAAACGATTATTTAGTCAACGTAGTACTTTTGTTGAATCAGCAGCTGCTTTAAAAGATCTTTTGGATACGACATCTGACTGCCTATTTGCATTAAAGAATTTAGGAATTGATGTTAGTTCATGGGATATAATTGTTATACACATAGTTGGGTACAAATTAGATATGGAAACCAGGAAACAGTGGGAGTTGAAAATATCAGCTGATATGTCAACAGAGTTACCAACATATGCTCAATTTTCAGACTTTTTACAAAGCAGATTCCGAGCTTTAGAGTGTATTGATTCAAGGCAGAGACCTTCAACTTCCACTGGTATAACAAGATCATTCCATGTAAGTAAAACGTTTGAGTGTGAGTTTTGCTCAGAGAATCACAAATTGGGTGTATGCAAAGGGTTTTGCGCTTTGGATGTCTATAAGCGTTATGATTTCATATCAAAAAATAGGTTATGTTTTAATTGTTTTGGTAATAACCATTCTGCCAAGTATTGTCGCATCGCACCTTTATGCAAAACTTGCAAAAGAAAACACAATACATTGCTGCATTCTGCGGTTTCGGACTCGGTTGTTGATAGTACTAAAGTTGATAATAAAGCCTTAAACGTAGTAATGGATAACGCGAATACTCCTGTAGCAGAAGCAGCAGCTTCTAATAATGATGATGAATGTCAAGTTGTTTCTTGTTTCGCTTCGGGTGAAATGTCCTTAAATAGTCAAGTATTGCTTGCGACAGCTGTTGTACAAGCTGAAACAGCTTTTGGAGAGAGTCAAATGATTAGGGCTTTACTAGATCAAGGATCTCAAGCCTCTTTTGTGACAGAAGCAACTGTGCAATACCTAGGAATTCGTAAGTTTCCAGTAAAGGGATTTATATCTGGTTTAGAGGGAAATAAAAATATCACAGCTAAATATATGGTACAACTTAAGATTCGTTCAAGAATTAACTATGACATTATTATTACTGTTCAAGCATACGTGTTAAAGGCAATCACTTCTCTTTTGCCGAATAAAAAGGTCATTCCGGTTGAATGGTTGGACTTAAACAAATTACAGCTGGCAGATCCTCAGTATCATACTCCCAACAAAATTGATCTGTTGTTAGGAGCTGAAGTGTATGGGCAAATAATACAAGAAGGAGTATTAAAGGCACCTAATGGCTCCTTAATAGCACAATCGACCTCATTTGGGTGGGTTCTTTCTGGAGTTACTGATAAACAAGGCTATAATGTTAATAATGTTATTACCATGCACGTGTGTACCCCTGACAATAATTTTCTTAAGAAATTTTGGGAGTTAGAATCTGATTCAAATACATCTCGTCTGATGACCGAAGAAGAAACTTTATGCGAGGAATTTTATTCTAAAACTACACGACGTGATTCAGATGGTAGATATATAGTTCAACTGCCATTTAAAATGGAATTTTCTGAAAAGGTGAATGGAGATTCGAAGCAAGTAGCTTTGAAAAGATTAAGAGGATTAATAAAGCGATTCGATAAGAATGAAGATTTAAAGATAAAGTATACACAAGTAATTGATGAATATGTACAAATGAAACACATGGAAAAGATACCAGACAAAGAAAAAGATAAAAAAGAATGTTTTTATTTGCCCCATCACGCTGTGATTAAAGAGGACAGAGATACAACGAAGCTTCGTGTTGTATTTGATGCTTCAGCAAAAAATTACAACGGAGTATCATTAAATGATATGTTAATGATTGGACCCAGTTTACAACCACTCTTGCGTCATTTAATAATGCGCTGGAGAACGCATAAAATATGTTTAGCCGCTGACATTGTTAAGATGTATCGGCAAATAAAGGTATCTGAAGATGATGCTGATTTTCAGCGTCTAATTTGGAGCAATGAAAAAAACAATGCAATACAAGAATATAGACTAACAAGAGTTACATTTGGAACTGCAGCTGCTCCATATTTAGCCGTAAAAACACTACAACAAGTGGCGATAGATGAAGGCCCTAATTATAATAAACAAGTAGCAGATATAGTAAAGAATGATTTCTATATGGATGATCTATTAACTGGATGTGATACAGTAGAACAAGGAGTTACAATTTATGAACAGATGAATAAGTTACTGAAGAAAGGGGGTTTTGAACTACAAAAATGGATGACAAATAATGATGACCTTTTAAATAAAATAAAGCAAGAAGATGTAGAAGCTTTAAAAGGATTGAAGTTGAAAACTGATGCCATTGTAAAGTTACTAGGTTTAACCTGGGATCGTTGCGCTGATGTCTTCAAATATTCGGTAGATTTACCAAAGGAATCTGGTCCAGTAACAAAAAGGAAAATTATATCCGAAATAACAATGTTATACGATCCTTTGGGCTGGATAGCACCTAGTGTGATTTTAGCTAAGGCTTTAATTCAGAAATTATGGATTACTGGTATGGATTGGGATGAAGTGGTACCGAGCAATCTAGTAAGCGAATGGGATATTTATCGTTCTGATTTATACCAACTGAAGCAAATAAACATTCCCAGATGGCTTGGCATGGAAGTGAACAATAAAAAAATCGAATTGCATGGATTTTCTGATGCATCTAAGATAGCATACTCAGCAGTTGTGTATATTAGAATAATTGATAGTGATAATAAAGTCCGTGTCTCGTTAATTACTGCTAAAACTAAAGTTGCTCCAATTAAACAAATTTCAATTCCTCGTTTAGAACTTTGCGGTGCAGTCCTTGTGACTAGATTACTTGTGGAAGTGTCAGATGTAATGGGAATAAATAAGAAAGATATCCATGCTTGGACAGATTCGACCGTAGTTTTAGCCTGGCTTAACAATCACCCAAGTAGATGGCAGACTTTTGTCGCTAACAGGGTATCCGAGATTTTAACCACTTTGGAAGCTGATCAATGGTCACATGTTATGTCTTCGATAATCCTGCTGACTACGCATCTAGAGGTGTCCATCCATCAGAATTGTTGACAAAAACAATGTGGTTCAATGGTCCGGAATTTCTGAGCGAGAATTTAATATTATATAATAAGCCTAAAGATATCGAAACTAATTTGGAGGAATCTAGAAGTTTTTTGGTTGTAGCAGAATCTGAAATATGGAACAAGTATTCTACATTATCGAAGTTGATTCGAGTAGTAGCTTATTGTAAGAGATTTATTAATATTAGAATACCTGACAAACGACATAATAGTCGTTATTTAACTACAAAGGAGTTATCTCATGCATTAGAATTTTGCATTAAGTTTTATCAAGGTGAAACTCTTAAAGAGCAGATAGCCGAATTAAACAAACCAGGAGAGGCTAAATTCAAAATGCCTTATAAATCTTTGAATTTGTTTTTAGATATTAGTGGTATTGTACGTGTAGGAGGAAGATTAGATAGATCTCAACTTAGTAAGGATGCAAAACATCCCATTCTGTTACCGAAGAGGTCGCATTTCACTGATTTGGTTATTAATGATGCACATCAAAAAACTTTGCATGGTGGGATTCAATTAATGCTTGCATACATTTCGTCAAAATATTATATCGTAGGAGCGAAGTATTTAATTAAAACATATGTAAGAAAATGTATTAAATGTCTTCGATTTTCAAGTAAGACATCAGTTCAACTCATGGGACAGTTACCATCAGCACGAGTTTCTCCTAGTAGACCGTTTCAGTTTAGTGGGGTAGATTTTGCAGGGCCTATAAATATAAGGACTTCAAAGGGTCGTGGTCATCGTTCCACTAAGGGTTACATATGTCTCTTTGTATGTATGTCAACAAGAGCTATTCATCTTGAAGTAGTGAGCGATCTTACAACTCAAGGTTTCTTAGCGTCCTTCAAACGTTTCGTTGCTCGTCGTGGACATTGTTCAGAATTGTGGAGCGATAATGGAACTAATTTTAAGGGTGCATCTAGAGAGTTGCAAAGGATGCTTGCTGATGAAAATTCTAGGCTGGTAGACGAAGTATCTGAAAGTCTTTCAAATCAAGGAACCACTTGGCATTTTATTCCACCACATGCGCCCAACTTTGGCGGTTTATGGGAAGCAGGAGTAAAGTCGACAAAATTTCATTTAAAAAGATTAATTGGAGATATGACTTTAACCTATGAGGAGTTATCTACGGTTCTTATTCAAATAGAAGCTTGTTTGAATTCACGTCCATTGTCACGAATTGATTCTGAATCAGATGCTATTAATGTATTAACACCAGGTCATTTCCTTGTGGGTGAACCTTTGGTAACAGCACCAGATTATAATTTTGGCCAGTGTAATACTCCTGCACTTAGAAGATGGCAGCTTACACAGAAATTGATGCAAACATTCTGGAAACGTTGGTCTCAGGAATATCTTACGCATTTTCTTCACCGTTATAAGTGGTCTTATCAAACTCCTGAGCCGGAAATTGGGGATGTAGTATTAGTAAAGGAAGATGATTTGCCACCATGTCGATGGCTGCTTGGTAGAGTGGTAATCAAACATATAGGTAAAGATAGCTTGACTAGAGTGGTTACTCTTCGCACTCAGAATTCCTTAATAAAGAGACCTACGTCCAAGTTATGTGTTCTACCAATACAACAGTAGTTTAGACTACATATTAAGATTGTTTAAAAAAATGTTGTTTTTATTTTGTGTTATTCTAAGATTTATTGATTTTTATTAGAAGTTTATTGATTAATTTTGTGCAGTTAGTTATGTACATTTTCTTTTAATTGCTATTTTCTGTAAATTAAAGGGCAAAATAGTGCCCTTTGGAGGCCGGTATGTTGAAGTGTTAAAACCTTCTTTTTATATTGCTTTTTATACGAAAAAGTATTTCGTGCTGTCAATAGTGACAAGAAAAAGTAAGACAAGAATAAACGATATTTAGAACGAAACATATTTTATTTATGTTATAAGACTTAAGAGGCTATAAGATACAAGATATATAAAATTATACAGTCCAATTCAAGTCGATAAGTTATGCGATTATTCACCGTCCGTCCGGTCGACACAATCCGTTAGTTTCCAGCAACTCAAATCAGACACTTTTTCTAAACGTCAAAACAATCATTTTCTATGGGATTTGTATGGAATCTATACTAATAACGTCATAGTTTCTTGGAGTCAAAGAACGCTCTTAATATTAGTTTTTCTGTAATAAATAATAAATCTAAAATCACGATGAAAATGAATATGATCATGACAAGTGAAATTATTGTGTGATGTTTTTTTTCTTAACAGTACCAAATAATTTATTGTTGACCCAGGAAAGTACCAAATTACGTCATTGGTGCATACTGACTGACATTTAAATGCCGCATAGGCACGGTAATGGCATATGACTTGGAGAACTCAGTGGTCGTAGGTATACCTACATACCTATACGAACGCAATAACGCGTATGTCATGTCCGACCGAAGAAGCAGCTTGAAAAACTGAAGCTACGGGTGGACACTACTATGACTTCCATACAAAATGTACGAAAATGTTGCCGGCACTGAGCGGCCATGGCATGGCCATCGGTTTGAGTGCGAGCCACTCGTGAATAAACACACTATGTGTATGGCTTCCAGAGACACTCGGAAGTAGTGGAGTGCGGTCAATGTGCCCCACACGCTGCTGCTCTATTGAGGAATTAGGGACACTCATTAACAAGTTCTGCGCAGGTTCACAGGCCGCGGCTGTCCGCCGTTGTCGTTACTTTTTATGGTTTCGTAGTAAACTCATTTAATGTAAAATTATTTTTCTGTTAAATTTTTTTTTTGTAGTACAATGCATAGTTATTTTGTACTAGAAAACTGTAATTTGGCTTGAGTATGTATATCAATCACGCCGACAAAAAAATATTTTACGGTATCTCCCATACATGTAAAGTATTGTAAACAATTGTAGGTATATTGTGGATCAATAAAGTTTCATAAATAAATAAAGTGGGAATCAAATATTTTTTTCTCGATTAATCCATGGTGTGTTGTGTCGTTCGTTAAATAGAATAGGTCTTTCAATATCTATTTAACGACAAACTAATTATATTGTGAGTTTGTGAACACGATTTTTCAGTTTAAGTTTAGGGACCAGTTTGTGAAATATTTTGCAAATTTTTGTTAGAGTCCGGTAACCCCCCTGTGACCCCTGTCTATTGGCTAAAGAGTTGTATATGGACACGTATACAATTCACGGCAATACTAAATATAACGATGTCAAAAGGAAAACTATCAAAGCTAATCAGGGTTTACAAATTTAAGAGTTAGTCAACCAACTAATTAAATGTTATCGGGAAATGAAAATGTCTCACAAATTCAATAAATAGCACAAGGTGTTGTTGGGGCTTCTTCTACACTCAAAGACATTGCGTATTTTGCATCCTTTGCTCTTCAAATCTTTTATAATGTATCTACCTACTTGTTTTCTTACTTCCTCTTCGATACGTACGTGTGCAACGGCTACAATTTGCTTATATTGTAAAATCCTTAATAAATCAAGAAGTTACTATTTGGAGTTTAATTCAAGAAACCAAATTCAAGAAGTTCATTTGCAATATATGCAGCTAAAGTATATACAGGTGTTTTTAGTCTTAATCCGTGAGGCGTGAAGTGAACTTAAAGTCGGCAATCGAAACTACGGAACTCTACTGCGCGTGGCCCTACACGCACTTGCCGGTTATTCATTCTAATTTTTATTTTTAATTACCTATATCCTTTTGAGGTCGACAGTCACTGTGCAATTTTTCTTCCAAGTTCTTCTTGCTCAGTTACTGGGCATATTAACATGCCTTCTCAGCAAATTTTTACAAATCTGTAAAAGGTTTATAAAAGTCGTTTCAAAAGCAAAGCAACGTACGGTTGTTCGTTTTAACTACCTACGCGCTTAGACGGCGAAGTAGACAAGTGAAAGCGTCAGCCGGCGCTCCAGGGTGTAGTAGGTTGGTGTCGTGCGATGACGTGTGTGGGTGCGCAGAGACGGCGGCGCCGGCCGACCGGCAGCAGACGGTGGAGCCGGGCGCGCCGCTGCTGGTGGAGTGCGCGCTGCGCGTGGAGCAGGCGGCCGAGTGGCGGCTGGACGGGCGCGCCGTGCCCGGCGACCTGCGGCCCGCGGCCGAGTCCGCGCCCAGCGACGGCTGGCTGACGGCGCGCCTGCGGGCGCCCGCGGCGCGGCCGCAGCACGCCGGCGTGTACACGTGCGCGCCGCACGACGCGCCGCAACGCCAGCGCGTGCGCGTGCAGCTGCGCGCCGCCGCCGCGCCCTCCGCCGGTACCGCCGCCCTCCTCGTAGCCCGCATCGCATGTCGCCGGCGTCTCTCTTGCGCTTGTTCCGCCGCCGGCAGACAGTAGTTCTACCTGGAAGCTTTCCACCCGAACACTATTAAACTATTTTGCTGCAGTGCTTTGCTATTGTTTTGTTCGTATGTCGTAGATTTGATCTCGTATCTAGCTATGTACTTATTTAATTTTTTAGTAGATAGTTAGTTTTGAACTGTACCAAAATCCCGGCAGCGACGTCGAAAGGTCGTGAAGAAGGTCCACTCGGATGTCGCAGGCCGTAGGTGGGTGGGAGCGGAGCGTCGACTCGTATTGTCGTATCGTCGTATCTTGTTGCTTGTTCGTAGATTGTTATCGTAGCCTTAGTTAGGCTTTTAATCCTTTGTAAGTAGGTATTTAGTAATCACTGAATGTTAGTGTACAATGAGGATGAGGATCCGTAATAGAGGTAAAAAATCCATAAAATAATAAAATACAGTGCAAATAATTTTGTTCTAAGATAAAAATTGACGAATTCACGACCAAATGAAATTACTAGCGAAGTATACTGATCGGCCGGCGCGGTTGCTGTGACGTCACAAGAATCGCGTTTTCAATAAAGCAGACTGACAATCATAACGCCTGCGATATCACACGGACCGGCCCCCATCCCGCTCCTCGAGAAATATTAGCCACCTACTTCTTATACATATATAAATCGCAACGGATGGACCGAATCAGAATTACTTCAAATTATATTGCTGAGAAAGCTTATCATAATGTTGGTTTTGAGTTGATTTGTCGACCTCGAAACGATCGTCAATGTAGTGTAACTAGGTATGTTACATGATATTTAGTGTCAGATTTTTACTAAATCTCCTAACGTAAACGTATTGAGGTGGACGACGAATAACGTCACGTAAGGCTCCTAAAGTGTATTCAGTCGGTTTTGTGAACTTACATTATTAAGTCACCGTGCAACTGACAGCTGCCGGCCGAAGCCGGCTAGCTTTTGTATATAAATTTATCTGAAATGACTTATATGAGACGAGCTACACGAGACATGCCCGGTCGTCAGGACGTGGCAGCGACAGCGGCCGGCCGCATCCGGACGCCGCAATTACAACGTCCATTAATCCAATCATCAATTCATCATACATATTATCGTCCCATCACACAGATGTATGCATTCCGACGGCTGACCGTCGCCCATCAATTACGTGTCGCTGGGCGCGCGAATACAAAGGTAAAGTTTCCAGTGAGCATGTACTGAGGTGAGGTTTGCGGTTGCAGCAGCGGCGGACAGCGCGGCCACCACGCCGGCCGCCGCGCCCGCCGAGGCGGAGGGCGGCGTGCCCGACCTCTACTTCGACCGCTCCTTCGAGCTGAACTGCACCAACCCTAGCGGCGAGAAGGACACCTACCAGTGGTGAGTGCGCCGCAATGCGGCACATGCCTGTCTTATCTTATCGTACTCTATCTTTTGAGGTTATGACGATTCGTGTTTGCTTGTACGTCACGACGTACAGTGGTCTTATAATCAAGCTCCATGCTCATAGAAACTTAGTGTCAGAAATTAATAATTAATAAATATTATTTTGTATTCAAACAATTTCATTTCATAATTTTGTGTTAGTATACCTCTATTTCTTATACTATTATAGTATGAAAGGTATTAGTAGCTCCATGCGTGAGATTTTTATACACTTAACTGAATAGAACTAAAGGGCTGGTACCTACTCGCATGACCTATTGCACCTTACACGGCGATTAAGATGACATACATTGCGCCTTTCGGTGCCACTTTGCATGTAGCAAGCTTTGGAAGTGATGAATTTTCCGGAGGCGATCTGTCAATTAATCTTTGACTTTTTTCTAAACGTCCAAACAAACATTTTCTATGGGTTTTGTATGAAATTTGTACAAAATATGATTCTATTTGTACGTATGCTGTTAAATAGGATCCCATATTTATGATCATAGACAATATATGAATCATATTGTTTCTATTGAAGGCGGGTCCGCTGCCACTGTTTTTGAACATTACATTGTTAGAAAACATGTAATTTCATTCATTAGGGGCATGGCCTAAATGTTTTGTTCGTTCAAAAAACGCTTGAACGCGTTTGTTGGAGTATGTGGATAACATCACCCGCATTCGTCTGCTTTGCATGTTAAATTCTGAAGCAGCAGGACATTTCGCTCAACATCATGGAGTGCCTTTTGGAGTGGAATTCAGAGACATCACTGCTGTTGATCATGTTAATACGTGAACGGCGCGTGATTTGAGATTTGGGACGCATCTTCTACTGAAAATAAAAAAAGCATTTTTTTCTAATGTGAAGTTTTGTTAGAACACTTTGTTTCCTAAACATTGCTAAAAGTCGCAGCGCAGCGGACGGGTAATGTTTTTAACAAACAATGTTTGTTATAAAACTAGCGTAGCGGACCCGCCTTTCATATTTCTACGAGTCCCACAAATATGATCATATTTCTTTGGTAATGTAATATCGGCCTTACGGAACTTAAGCGTGTTGCTACTAGCACGGTACAGATCTGTATACTGTGCTACTAGTTTTAAATCCATGTCACTGAAGTTTAGTAAACCTAATATTTATAATGTTGGACATATTAAGCGTAGGGTTCTAGTACATAAAAATAACGGTATAACTTATTGGAATGTTATTGTTTTGTCGCTTGCGAAAATATCTCGCTACTTCACAGTGTCTGTCACTGTCCTCTGCTATGGGTTATTATTCTATGGTCCTCTGACTGAATTGTTCTGACAGTGAAAGCTCTCATTATTTTTTTATTTTTATTTTTTGTGCCTATGTGCCATGGAGGCACAAACTTGGCCCTAACGGAAGACCAGCGCTGCTAGTGCTTCGTTTACGTAACATCAATGGAGTTGGAGGCCACTTTGGGGGGTCGAGGGCACATATGTAGTTATTTTATATTTCTAGATCATAACTTTACTTACTTAGCCTGAATCTGTGTGTTGTAGATATTTCGTATCTTATCTTCGTTCTCAGCGGGTTAACCACCCATCCCTTTGTTGTATTGCGCCATGTATTTCTTGTAGAATAAAATCTATTTTATGGTTGTCTTGTAACTTTGTAAATGCGCACTCGCGCTAGATAAAAAAATAAGTACGACGCATGCAGGCAGGACAGCCTCGTTTGTATGACCGGGTGATTGCAGGAGTAAGAACGAGACGGAGATAGCGAAGCTGGCTGGCGAGATGCGCTTCGAGCTGATGGAGAGCGGCGCGGTGCTGCGCGTGAAGCCGGCGCACGAGCAAGACTTCGGCAACTACTCGTGCAGCTCCGCCGCCGGGCACGCGCGCTCGTGGCGCGTGTGGGGCCGCCCGCACGCCAAGCTGCCGCCCAACACCAACGTCGTCGAGGGACAGAAGATCAAGCTCTCGTGCAAGGTGTGTACCGGGCCGGGCTGAGGCGGGAGCGGGCGCGAGCGGTCGGAAATTCCGGGATTGTCCCGGAATTTTGCCTATGGTCCCGTGTCCTTACTGCCCGGAAATTCATGAATACTATTTTTTTATTTAATTATTTTCACCAAATTACGGTTACGAAACAAGAAAACATTACCGCCGTCTGTAGGTATGTGTCACCTGTCGTGTCATACAATTTACAGTGGTGCCATCTTTCAATCGCGGTTTTGTATGAAATAATCATTCGTTTAGATGACTCCGCGTCATAAAAATGGCACTTCAGAGCCCGGCCGGCCAGTCGGCCCTTCCGCATTTTTTTAAGAAATGTCTATGCAACATGTGTAATATGTGGTTGCAGGTGGTGGGCAAGCCGTCGCCCGTGGTGTCGTGGCGCTTCCGCAACAACTCGGAGGACGCGCTGGAGGCGACGCTGGAGGCGGGCGCGCTGGACGGGCGCGTGAGCTTCGAGGACGCGGACGGCGTGGCGGGCGCGGTGCTGGTGCTGGCGGAGGCGCGCGCGGCGGACGCGGGCGCGTACAGCTGCGCGCCCGGCGCCGCCGGCGTGCCCGCCGCCACCACGCTGCGCGTCAAGGACATGTACGCCGCGCTCTGGCCCTTCCTCGGCATCTGCGCCGAGGTGTTCGTGCTCTGCGCCATCATCCTCGTGTACGAGAAGCGCCGCACCAAGCCCGAGCTCGAGGACTCGGACACCGACAACCACGAGCAGTGAGCCGCCCGGCCGCCTCGTCCGCGACCGAATCCTTGTTTTGTTAATATTTTAAGAGTAAGTTCTTTGTAAAATATGTATAAAGACAGATACGATGTATTGCGTGCGAAACACCCACTCGATTAATTGTGATCGAATCGATGCACTTAAAGCTATCTTATGCCGATTTTATTTTTTATTTTTTTATTTGTTAAGTCACTACTCACGAGGGATGTTAATGACTAATCAGATTTTATTAAATAATAAATTAGTGTAACGAAACTTATATACTTATAGAAACATGTAACTTACTGTGCTGAAGTTTGGGTAGTCTTAGCACCGCGAGCTCCCGAGCTTGTCCACTGCCTGTAGTGATGTGCCTCGCTCGATGTACTTCAATTTCGTAGCCAAATAAAACATTACGTTGAATCGTTTGTTTTATTTTTTTACACTAACCGTACCTACTTATGCTACATAACCGAATGCTCCAGTTACGGTGGGTATTATAGTTAAACGCTACCACCGGGTGTGACCCTAGTGATGTGATGACCTACGTACTTATCTCTCGCATGACAAATTAATAACTCAGGTGGATAAGTAAATAAATAGATACATCTGGAATTGAAACTTGAAACCGTGTTTAATTTTTAATAGTCGATTCCCTAAGCGGGGAAAAAAGATGAAGTGCCTTTGATGAAACCAACACCAAGGTCCTTATTTTAGTATGTTATTAAACACGTTATTCTGACATGTTTTGTAAAAGTACCAACAACTGCATCCGTTGTTGATCCACCCTTAGTAAATCCATAGGTGACACACACCACGGAACAGACTATTTTTGTTAAAAAAGTCTAATGGTTAAAAATTAACTTTTCCAAATATTTTGCTTAGTGTTGGCAGAATTAAATCATTTTTGTCAACAGACTTAAATCAAGGGATAACTTACTAAATAGTCTTCATCATGTCAGGGAAAGATCCCGCATCTACACATTTATTGAATACTAGCTGTTGCCCGCGACTTCGTCAGCGTGGACACTGTGAGCACTGTGATTTTGATATTTCAGCGCGCACTGAATGGTTACGTAGTTGCAAATGACAAAAATGATCCAACAAATTACCGTCCCATTTCTATTCTGCCAGCACTAAGCAAAATATTCGAAAAGTCAATTTTTAACCAATTATTAGTATTTTTAACAAAAATAATCTGTTCCATGGTGATCAGTATGGATTTACTAAGGATCGATCAACAACGGATACAGGTGTTGCACTTTTAGAAAACATCTACGATGCTTGGGAGTGTTGTCAGAATGCAATTGGTGTGTTTTGTGACCTCTCCAAGGCATTTGACTGTGAAGACCACGAAACCCTTTTATCCAAACTTGAGCACTATGGAATTAAAGGAAAAGCTCTCGATTTGATTAAATCTTATTTGAGTAGCCGAATTCAAAAAGTTAGTGTAAATCAAGTAAAATCTGACGGATCAACCGTAGTGATGGGTGTGCCCCAGGCTTCTATCTTAGGTCCTTTGTTATTTCTAATATATATCAATGATTTACCATATCATATAAAAGACTGTAAGTATGTACTTTTTGCTTATGATACTTTGCTTGTTTTCAGCGTAGATAGGAAAACTGACACCTCTGATGAGATTAATAATGCTTTGTCGCAAGTGTTGGAATGGTTTACGTCAAATAATTTAGTATTAAATGCAAACAAAACTAAATGTGTAAAGTTCTGCTTACTGAATGTCACAAAAGTTACAACAATAAATATTAAAAAATTAGCTCTGCCGCCTACGCGGTTAGAAGTATTTGGCAGATGACGGACGATGATACAGCACGTTTCGTATATTTTAGTTACTTCCATAGTGTTATGTCCTATGGAATATTGCTATGGGGTAATGCTGCAGAAATAAATACCATATTTGTTTTACAAAAACGGACCCTATTACTAAGACCTGTCTGTCACCAGTCTGTATCGCATGAACCGTGATGGCTAGACAGTTGAAATTTTCACAGATGATGTAGGTATTGCCGCTGTAAAACTTACGGTGTCAACGCTTTTGCCAGGCCCATGTGCTACTCCCGCTTCACAGACCTGGCACGGTGGCAGCTTAATTTTTAAGAACACTCCAAAACCACGAAATTGTAAATATTTAGGATTTTGTACCCAAAGGGTAAAAACGGACACTATTACTAAGACTATACTATCCGTCTGTCTGTCACCAGGCTGTATCTCATAAACTGTGATAGCTAGAATGTTAAATTTTCACTGATGATGTATTTTTATTGCCGCAATATACATAACATCAAGTACTAAAATTGAATAAAATCAGTATTTAAAAGTGGGGCTCCCATGTAACAAACACGATTTTTATAGAATAATGGCAGTACGGAACCCTTTGTGCGCGAGCCCGACTCGCACTTAGCTGGTTTTTATTAACTTTATATTAACTTTCAATTATCATTTTATATAACGATTAACAAAAGTTTTAACCAATTGATTTTAAAGTAACCAATGCAAACGGCATTTGTTTAAAAAATCAATTTTGCGAACAAAAATGTAGGCCATGACTCTTTAAATTGATATAATTTTGTTATTTATGAACGGATTTAAATGAAACAAACGCTAAATGTTAAGTGAAACTTATCCAAATATATCAGTGAAAACCGCAAACGAATCGGTTGAGCCGTTTCTGCGATTATCGTGCACAAACGCACAGACAAACATTCTAAAAATTATTGTTTTATATTCTATTGCGTTGATAAAATCCCCCAACAATTTTTTAATAGTTTACATACGATTTTATTATATGTATGATGATGATGATGTACAGACAGCGATCTAACCTAACCTAACCTAACCTAACCTAACCTAACCTACATACACATGCGTACGTCCGCAGGGGGGCTCCATCGTTGATGTCACTTTTGCGAGTCCCAACTTGGCCCGCCGTGTCGACGGCTGGCACGTGGTTGAGGACGAGGTGACTTTATCGGATCATGCTTACATTCGATTCGATGTCACCTCGTCGCCAAACGAATGGGCTAGCCCAAGGCGTCCCGTGGATTGGTGTGGCCCTCGTTGGCAGCTTAAAAAGCTCAACAAAGAGCTACTGGAGGAAGCGGCTGCCGTTCAGACCTGGTTTCAAGCGCCGGAGGAACGGAATATAGAGAGTGAAGCAAGCTGGTTTAGGAACGCCATGGTCAATATTTGCGATGCCTGCATGCCCAGGGCCAGTTCCCGCCCTCCCCGGCGCTGGGTCTACTGGTGGTCATGGGATCTCACACATCTACGTCAGGCATGCGTCGCAGCCCGACGACAGTACACCAGACAGAGGAGAAGACGCCAACGAAACCAGGCTGCAGAACAAGAACTGCATGAAGCCTATTTACAGGCTGCGGAGGCACTGCGCGTTGGGATAGCGGATGCGAAAGCCTCGGCCAGGGAAGAGTTATTACAGACGCTCAATCGCGACCCGTGGGGGCACCCCTACCAAGCTGTGAGAAACAAGCTTCGGCCGTACGCTCCGCCTCTTACTCAAAGTTTGCATCCCCAATTCTTGGAGGAAGTCGTGGCGCAATTGTTCCCACGACAGGAAGAGTTTGAGCCGCCTAGAATGACTGCGGCACCGATGACTGAGAGCGATGAATTAGGTGAGGTCCCGGAGGTGACAAACGCTGAGTTAGGGGCCGCCATTTTACGATTGCGTGCCAAAAACACCGCCCCGGGTCCTGACGGGATACCGGGCCGTGCCATAGTCCTAGCCCTCAATGAGAGCGTTCTGGAGAAGAGAGTGCAGGACC
Source organism: Acrobasis suavella (assembly GCA_943193695.1). Taxonomy (NCBI): domain Eukaryota; kingdom Metazoa; phylum Arthropoda; class Insecta; order Lepidoptera; family Pyralidae; genus Acrobasis; species Acrobasis suavella. Next base: position 20,452,614 of record OW971946.1, read on the forward strand.
TTTTCAGTGCCTGTCTTGTTCAGGGTTCAGTTCCACAGTCATGGAAGGTTGGCAGGCTTGTTCTGCTTAAGAAAGAGGGGCGTCCGGCGGATTCCCCATCGGCGTTCCGGCCGCTCGTGTTGCTTGACGAGCTGGTTAAGCTGTTCGAAAGAGTGGTCTCTGCCCGGCTCGTCAAGCATCTCGTAAATACAGGCCCGGATCTTGCTGATCAGCAATATGGATTCCGCCAAGGCCGGTCGACAGTAGATGCCATATTGCGAGTGAAAACTATAGCGGAGGAAGCAGCCGCCCAGGGGGAGGTTGTGTTGGGTGTGTCGTTGGATATAACCAATGCTTTCAACACACTCCCCTGGGCCACCATCATAGAGGCGCTTAAATACCACGGCGTGCCACTATACTTGCGCCGCATCATCGAAGTTTATCTCTCTGAAAGGAGAATAATTTATCCCGGCCGAGATGGGTGGCAGGAAAAGGAAGTTCAGCGCGGTGTTCCACAGGGGTCTGTCCTCGGGCCTCTCCTGTGGAACATCGGGTATGATTGGGTACTGCGCGGTGCTACTCTTCCGGGAGTCCAAGTCACTTGCTACGCTGATGACACCCTAGTGACTGCCCGCGGCGAAGATGTGCAGGAGACTGTGGCACTGGCGACAGCAGGGGTTGCTCAGGTAGTGCACCGTATCCAAATGCTGGGTCTGGGGGTGGCGCTCAACAAAACCGAGGTGCTGTGTTTTCACGGCCCCCGAAGGGCGCCTCCCGCGGGTCTCACTATGACAATAAGTGGAGTCGAAGTTGCGATCAAGTCGACAATGCGCTACCTGGGCATTATCCTCGACGGTAGGTGGAATTTCGGAGCACACTTCAGCCAGCTCCAACCCAGGTTGACAGCGGCCGCAGGAGCACTATCCCGACTGCTCCCGAATTTAGGTGGTCCAGAGGCGTCTTGTAGAAGCCTTTACATGGGAGTTATACGCTCCATGGCGATGTATGGTGCCCCCGTTTGGGCCTCGGCCCTGAACCGCAAAAATATTGCCCTGTTGCGAGGACCACAAAGGATCATAGCAATCAGGGCCATAAGAGGATATCGCACGATCTCGCATGAGGCGGCGTGTGTACTGGCTGGATGTCTGCCATGGGACATAGATGCGAGAGCTCTTGCGTCACTTTATTTTTGGCGTGAGGAGGCGCATTCCCGGGGCCTTCGGCCAGCACCCCGAGAATTGGATGGACGCCGCAATCAGTTGCGACAGATCAGTGAAAGGGAGTGGGCTCGACGGCTGGAGCAGCCTAGCGCGGGCACTCGGACTATCGAGGCAGTTCGTCCTGTCTTGCAGCAGTGGCTTAACAGAAGGCACGGTGTCCTGACGTTCCGTCTGACACAGATTCTCTCTGGGCACGGCTGCTTCGGAGGTTATCTGTGTCGGAGGGCACTCCGGGAACCGACAGCGCGATGCCACCATTGCGACGTTTGTCCTGACGAAGATGCGCAACACGCGCTTGAATTTTGCTCTGCTTGGACAGAGGAGCGCTCCGTATTGAGTGCCGAGGTAGGAGATAACCTCTCGCTGCCGACCGCGGTGCAAGCTATGGTTGATAGCGAGACGGCATGGAAAGCGATGCAAGTCTTTGCGGAGGAGATAATGCTCCAAAAAGAGGCGGCGGAGAGAGACCGGGAGGCTAACGCTGAACTGGCCATCCGCCGCCGGCGCCCGGGGCGCAGACGTCGGGCGTACGCCCAGCAGATGCCCCCGTAATGAGGGTCGGTCGGAAGGCGGAAGCGGGATTTTCCGCCGTCCGGCATACGATCTTCCAGGTTGAATGGTGCGCGAAGTGTTCCCGCGCACCTTCCCTATTAAGGCCGGATGTAAGCTTGATAAAAGAGCTACCCGTGAGCCGCTCGTCACCCCGACAGGGCGTAGTGAGCGAGCTAGAGCCACCATCAGTGGCACCGCGTCTGGGTCGTGGAGATTATTGTTCCCATGGCTCCGGCAATTAAGCGGCTGTGTATGGAACACCGTGAGTTTTTTTTTTTTTTTTTTTTTTTTTTTTTTTTTAGTGGGTGAGAGCCCCACATAACCGTCCGGCCTCCCGCGGTTTAACGGACGGTAGGCGGAAGGACCTTTCTCTCACGTTAAAAAAAAAAAAAAAAAAAAAAAAAAAAAAAAAAAAAAAAAAAAAAAAAAGGTTAGGTTAGGTTAGGTTAGGTTAGGTTAGGTTAGGTTAGGTTAGGTTAGGTTAGGTTAGGTTAGGTTAGGTTAGGTTAGGTTAGGTTAGGTTAGGTTAGGTTAGGTTAGGTTAGGTTAGGTTAGGTTAGGTTAGGTTAGGTTAGGTTAGGTTAGGTTAGGTTAGGTTAGGTTAGGTTAGGTTAGGTTAGGTTAGGTTAGGTTAGGTTAGGTTAGGTTAGGTTAGGTTAGGTTAGGTTAGGTTAGGTTAGGTTAGGTTAGGTTAGGTTAGGTTAGGTTAGGTTAGGTTAGGTTAGGTTAGGTTAGGTTAGGTTAGGTTAGGTTAGGTTAGGTTAGGTTAGGTTAGGTTAGGTTAGGTTAGGTTAGGTTAGGTTAGGTTAGGTTAGGTTAGGTTAGGTTAGGTTAGGTTAGGTTAGGTTAGGTTAGGTTAGGTTAGGTTAGGTTAGGTTAGGTTAGGTTAGGTTAGGTTAGGTTAGGTTAGGTTAGGTTAGGTTAGGTTAGGTTAGGTTAGGTTAGGTTAGGTTAGGTTAGGTTAGGTTAGGTTAGGTTAGGTTAGGTTAGGTTAGGTTAGGTTAGGTTAGGTTAGGTTAGGTTAGGTTAGGTTAGGTTAGGTTAGGTTAGGTTAGGTTAGGTTAGGTTAGGTTAGGTTAGGTTAGGTTAGGTTAGGTTAGGTTAGGTTAGGTTAGGTTAGGTTAGGTTAGGTTAGGTTAGGTTAGGTTAGGTTAGGTTAGGTTAGGTTAGGTTAGGTTAGGTTAGGTTAGGTTAGGTTAGGTTAGGTTAGGTTAGGTTAGGTTAGGTTAGGTTAGGTTAGGTTAGGTTAGGTTAGGTTAGGTTAGGTTAGGTTAGGTTAGGTTAGGTTAGGTTAGGTTAGGTTAGGTTAGGTTAGGTTAGGTTAGGTTAGGTTAGGTTAGGTTAGGTTAGGTTAGGTTAGGTTAGGTTAGGTTAGGTTAGGTTAGGTTAGGTTAGGTTAGGTTAGGTTAGGTTAGGTTAGGTTAGGTTAGGTTAGGTTAGGTTAGGTTAGGTTAGGTTAGGTTAGGTTAGGTTAGGTTAGGTTAGGTTAGGTTAGGTTAGGTTAGGTTAGGTTAGGTTAGGTTAGGTTAGGTTAGGTTAGGTTAGGTTAGGTTAGGTTAGGTTAGGTTAGGTTAGGTTAGGTTAGGTTAGGTTAGGTTAGGTTAGGTTAGGTTAGGTTAGGTTAGGTTAGGTTAGGTTAGGTTAGGTTAGGTTAGGTTAGGTTAGGTTAGGTTAGGTTAGGTTAGGTTAGGTTAGGTTAGGTTAGGTTAGGTTAGGTTAGGTTAGGTTAGGTTAGGTTAGGTTAGGTTAGGTTAGGTTAGGTTAGGTTAGGTTAGGTTAGGTTAGGTTAGGTTAGGTTAGGTTAGGTTAGGTTAGGTTAGGTTAGGTTAGGTTAGGTTAGGTTAGGTTAGGTTAGGTTAGGTTAGGTTAGGTTAGGTTAGGTTAGGTTAGGTTAGGTTAGGTTAGGTTAGGTTAGGTTAGGTTAGGTTAGGTTAGGTTAGGTTAGGTTAGGTTAGGTTAGGTTAGGTTAGGTTAGGTTAGGTTAGGTTAGGTTAGGTTAGGTTAGGTTAGGTTAGGTTAGGTTAGGTTAGGTTAGGTTAGGTTAGGTTAGGTTAGGTTAGGTTAGGTTAGGTTAGGTTAGGTTAGGTTAGGTTAGGTTAGGTTAGGTTAGGTTAGGTTAGGTTAGGTTAGGTTAGGTTAGGTTAGGTTAGGTTAGGTTAGGTTAGGTTAGGTTAGGTTAGGTTAGGTTAGGTTAGGTTAGGTTAGGTTAGGTTAGGTTAGGTTAGGTTAGGTTAGGTTAGGTTAGGTTAGGTTAGGTTAGGTTAGGTTAGGTTAGGTTAGGTTAGGTTAGGTTAGGTTAGGTTAGGTTAGGTTAGGTTAGGTTAGGTTAGGTTAGGTTAGGTTAGGTTAGGTTAGGTTAGGTTAGGTTAGGTTAGGTTAGGTTAGGTTAGGTTAGGTTAGGTTAGGTTAGGTTAGGTTAGGTTAGGTTAGGTTAGGTTAGGTTAGGTTAGGTTAGGTTAGGTTAGGTTAGGTTAGGTTAGGTTAGGTTAGGTTAGGTTAGGTTAGGTTAGGTTAGGTTAGGTTAGGTTAGGTTAGGTTAGGTTAGGTTAGGTTAGGTTAGGTTAGGTTAGGTTAGGTTAGGTTAGGTTAGGTTAGGTTAGGTTAGGTTAGGTTAGGTTAGGTTAGGTTAGGTTAGGTTAGGTTAGGTTAGGTTAGGTTAGGTTAGGTTAGGTTAGGTTAGGTTAGGTTAGGTTAGGTTAGGTTAGGTTAGGTTAGGTTAGGTTAGGTTAGGTTAGGTTAGGTTAGGTTAGGTTAGGTTAGGTTAGGTTAGGTTAGGTTAGGTTAGGTTAGGTTAGGTTAGGTTAGGTTAGGTTAGGTTAGGTTAGGTTAGGTTAGGTTAGGTTAGGTTAGGTTAGGTTAGGTTAGGTTAGGTTAGGTTAGGTTAGGTTAGGTTAGGTTAGGTTAGGTTAGGTTAGGTTAGGTTAGGTTAGGTTAGGTTAGGTTAGGTTAGGTTAGGTTAGGTTAGGTTAGGTTAGGTTAGGTTAGGTTAGGTTAGGTTAGGTTAGGTTAGGTTAGGTTAGGTTAGGTTAGGTTAGGTTAGGTTAGGTTAGGTTAGGTTAGGTTAGGTTAGGTTAGGTTAGGTTAGGTTAGGTTAGGTTAGGTTAGGTTAGGTTAGGTTAGGTTAGGTTAGGTTAGGTTAGGTTAGGTTAGGTTAGGTTAGGTTAGGTTAGGTTAGGTTAGGTTAGGTTAGGTTAGGTTAGGTTAGGTTAGGTTAGGTTAGGTTAGGTTAGGTTAGGTTAGGTTAGGTTAGGTTAGGTTAGGTTAGGTTAGGTTAGGTTAGGTTAGGTTAGGTTAGGTTAGGTTAGGTTAGGTTAGGTTAGGTTAGGTTAGGTTAGGTTAGGTTAGGTTAGGTTAGGTTAGGTTAGGTTAGGTTAGGTTAGGTTAGGTTAGGTTAGGTTAGGTTAGGTTAGGTTAGGTTAGGTTAGGTTAGGTTAGGTTAGGTTAGGTTAGGTTAGGTTAGGTTAGGTTAGGTTAGGTTAGGTTAGGTTAGGTTAGGTTAGGTTAGGTTAGGTTAGGTTAGGTTAGGTTAGGTTAGGTTAGGTTAGGTTAGGTTAGGTTAGGTTAGGTTAGGTTAGGTTAGGTTAGGTTAGGTTAGGTTAGGTTAGGTTAGGTTAGGTTAGGTTAGGTTAGGTTAGGTTAGGTTAGGTTAGGTTAGGTTAGGTTAGGTTAGGTTAGGTTAGGTTAGGTTAGGTTAGGTTAGGTTAGGTTAGGTTAGGTTAGGTTAGGTTAGGTTAGGTTAGGTTAGGTTAGGTTAGGTTAGGTTAGGTTAGGTTAGGTTAGGTTAGGTTAGGTTAGGTTAGGTTAGGTTAGGTTAGGTTAGGTTAGGTTAGGTTAGGTTAGGTTAGGTTAGGTTAGGTTAGGTTAGGTTAGGTTAGGTTAGGTTAGGTTAGGTTAGGTTAGGTTAGGTTAGGTTAGGTTAGGTTAGGTTAGGTTAGGTTAGGTTAGGTTAGGTTAGGTTAGGTTAGGTTAGGTTAGGTTAGGTTAGGTTAGGTTAGGTTAGGTTAGGTTAGGTTAGGTTAGGTTAGGTTAGGTTAGGTTAGGTTAGGTTAGGTTAGGTTAGGTTAGGTTAGGTTAGGTTAGGTTAGGTTAGGTTAGGTTAGGTTAGGTTAGGTTAGGTTAGGTTAGGTTAGGTTAGGTTAGGTTAGGTTAGGTTAGGTTAGGTTAGGTTAGGTTAGGTTAGGTTAGGTTAGGTTAGGTTAGGTTAGGTTAGGTTAGGTTAGGTTAGGTTAGGTTAGGTTAGGTTAGGTTAGGTTAGGTTAGGTTAGGTTAGGTTAGGTTAGGTTAGGTTAGGTTAGGTTAGGTTAGGTTAGGTTAGGTTAGGTTAGGTTAGGTTAGGTTAGGTTAGGTTAGGTTAGGTTAGGTTAGGTTAGGTTAGGTTAGGTTAGGTTAGGTTAGGTTAGGTTAGGTTAGGTTAGGTTAGGTTAGGTTAGGTTAGGTTAGGTTAGGTTAGGTTAGGTTAGGTTAGGTTAGGTTAGGTTAGGTTAGGTTAGGTTAGGTTAGGTTAGGTTAGGTTAGGTTAGGTTAGGTTAGGTTAGGTTAGGTTAGGTTAGGTTAGGTTAGGTTAGGTTAGGTTAGGTTAGGTTAGGTTAGGTTAGGTTAGGTTAGGTTAGGTTAGGTTAGGTTAGGTTAGGTTAGGTTAGGTTAGGTTAGGTTAGGTTAGGTTAGGTTAGGTTAGGTTAGGTTAGGTTAGGTTAGGTTAGGTTAGGTTAGGTTAGGTTAGGTTAGGTTAGGTTAGGTTAGGTTAGGTTAGGTTAGGTTAGGTTAGGTTAGGTTAGGTTAGGTTAGGTTAGGTTAGGTTAGGTTAGGTTAGGTTAGGTTAGGTTAGGTTAGGTTAGGTTAGGTTAGGTTAGGTTAGGTTAGGTTAGGTTAGGTTAGGTTAGGTTAGGTTAGGTTAGGTTAGGTTAGGTTAGGTTAGGTTAGGTTAGGTTAGGTTAGGTTAGGTTAGGTTAGGTTAGGTTAGGTTAGGTTAGGTTAGGTTAGGTTAGGTTAGGTTAGGTTAGGTTAGGTTAGGTTAGGTTAGGTTAGGTTAGGTTAGGTTAGGTTAGGTTAGGTTAGGTTAGGTTAGGTTAGGTTAGGTTAGGTTAGGTTAGGTTAGGTTAGGTTAGGTTAGGTTAGGTTAGGTTAGGTTAGGTTAGGTTAGGTTAGGTTAGGTTAGGTTAGGTTAGGTTAGGTTAGGTTAGGTTAGGTTAGGTTAGGTTAGGTTAGGTTAGGTTAGGTTAGGTTAGGTTAGGTTAGGTTAGGTTAGGTTAGGTTAGGTTAGGTTAGGTTAGGTTAGGTTAGGTTAGGTTAGGTTAGGTTAGGTTAGGTTAGGTTAGGTTAGGTTAGGTTAGGTTAGGTTAGGTTAGGTTAGGTTAGGTTAGGTTAGGTTAGGTTAGGTTAGGTTAGGTTAGGTTAGGTTAGGTTAGGTTAGGTTAGGTTAGGTTAGGTTAGGTTAGGTTAGGTTAGGTTAGGTTAGGTTAGGTTAGGTTAGGTTAGGTTAGGTTAGGTTAGGTTAGGTTAGGTTAGGTTAGGTTAGGTTAGGTTAGGTTAGGTTAGGTTAGGTTAGGTTAGGTTAGGTTAGGTTAGGTTAGGTTAGGTTAGGTTAGGTTAGGTTAGGTTAGGTTAGGTTAGGTTAGGTTAGGTTAGGTTAGGTTAGGTTAGGTTAGGTTAGGTTAGGTTAGGTTAGGTTAGGTTAGGTTAGGTTAGGTTAGGTTAGGTTAGGTTAGGTTAGGTTAGGTTAGGTTAGGTTAGGTTAGGTTAGGTTAGGTTAGGTTAGGTTAGGTTAGGTTAGGTTAGGTTAGGTTAGGTTAGGTTAGGTTAGGTTAGGTTAGGTTAGGTTAGGTTAGGTTAGGTTAGGTTAGGTTAGGTTAGGTTAGGTTAGGTTAGGTTAGGTTAGGTTAGGTTAGGTTAGGTTAGGTTAGGTTAGGTTAGGTTAGGTTAGGTTAGGTTAGGTTAGGTTAGGTTAGGTTAGGTTAGGTTAGGTTAGGTTAGGTTAGGTTAGGTTAGGTTAGGTTAGGTTAGGTTAGGTTAGGTTAGGTTAGGTTAGGTTAGGTTAGGTTAGGTTAGGTTAGGTTAGGTTAGGTTAGGTTAGGTTAGGTTAGGTTAGGTTAGGTTAGGTTAGGTTAGGTTAGGTTAGGTTAGGTTAGGTTAGGTTAGGTTAGGTTAGGTTAGGTTAGGTTAGGTTAGGTTAGGTTAGGTTAGGTTAGGTTAGGTTAGGTTAGGTTAGGTTAGGTTAGGTTAGGTTAGGTTAGGTTAGGTTAGGTTAGGTTAGGTTAGGTTAGGTTAGGTTAGGTTAGGTTAGGTTAGGTTAGGTTAGGTTAGGTTAGGTTAGGTTAGGTTAGGTTAGGTTAGGTTAGGTTAGGTTAGGTTAGGTTAGGTTAGGTTAGGTTAGGTTAGGTTAGGTTAGGTTAGGTTAGGTTAGGTTAGGTTAGGTTAGGTTAGGTTAGGTTAGGTTAGGTTAGGTTAGGTTAGGTTAGGTTAGGTTAGGTTAGGTTAGGTTAGGTTAGGTTAGGTTAGGTTAGGTTAGGTTAGGTTAGGTTAGGTTAGGTTAGGTTAGGTTAGGTTAGGTTAGGTTAGGTTAGGTTAGGTTAGGTTAGGTTAGGTTAGGTTAGGTTAGGTTAGGTTAGGTTAGGTTAGGTTAGGTTAGGTTAGGTTAGGTTAGGTTAGGTTAGGTTAGGTTAGGTTAGGTTAGGTTAGGTTAGGTTAGGTTAGGTTAGGTTAGGTTAGGTTAGGTTAGGTTAGGTTAGGTTAGGTTAGGTTAGGTTAGGTTAGGTTAGGTTAGGTTAGGTTAGGTTAGGTTAGGTTAGGTTAGGTTAGGTTAGGTTAGGTTAGGTTAGGTTAGGTTAGGTTAGGTTAGGTTAGGTTAGGTTAGGTTAGGTTAGGTTAGGTTAGGTTAGGTTAGGTTAGGTTAGGTTAGGTTAGGTTAGGTTAGGTTAGGTTAGGTTAGGTTAGGTTAGGTTAGGTTAGGTTAGGTTAGGTTAGGTTAGGTTAGGTTAGGTTAGGTTAGGTTAGGTTAGGTTAGGTTAGGTTAGGTTAGGTTAGGTTAGGTTAGGTTAGGTTAGGTTAGGTTAGGTTAGGTTAGGTTAGGTTAGGTTAGGTTAGGTTAGGTTAGGTTAGGTTAGGTTAGGTTAGGTTAGGTTAGGTTAGGTTAGGTTAGGTTAGGTTAGGTTAGGTTAGGTTAGGTTAGGTTAGGTTAGGTTAGGTTAGGTTAGGTTAGGTTAGGTTAGGTTAGGTTAGGTTAGGTTAGGTTAGGTTAGGTTAGGTTAGGTTAGGTTAGGTTAGGTTAGGTTAGGTTAGGTTAGGTTAGGTTAGGTTAGGTTAGGTTAGGTTAGGTTAGGTTAGGTTAGGTTAGGTTAGGTTAGGTTAGGTTAGGTTAGGTTAGGTTAGGTTAGGTTAGGTTAGGTTAGGTTAGGTTAGGTTAGGTTAGGTTAGGTTAGGTTAGGTTAGGTTAGGTTAGGTTAGGTTAGGTTA